>OY740719.1:15565302-16195378 GCA_963513945.1 Hydrotaea diabolus
CATCAAGACAACGCACCAGCGCACAAGAGTGTTTTAACAATGGCTAAAATCAACGAATTAAAGTACGAGTGGCTTGACCACCCACCTTATTCTCCTGATTTAGCTCCCAGTGACTTTTACCTGTTCCCAAAAGTAAAAAATCCTTGCTGGCAAGCATTTTACATCAAATGAAGATGTAATTACAGTTGTAAACCACTATTTTGAAGACCTTGAGGAAAACTATTTTAATCAAGGGATAGAATTGCTAGATAAGCGTTGGACTAAATGTATTGAAGTTTCAGGAGATTATATTGAAAAATAAAAATATTTTTGAAAAACTAACTATTCTCTTTCATTGATAGGCTAAGAACTTTCCGAACGGCCCTCGTAGTTTTGTTGTGAGGATTGTTGAATGGTTGTATTTGAATCATGCTATTAGTGTGAGGATCATAATATAAATGTTGATCCGGAAATGAAATGTAGACAAATTTTACTAATTGGTGAATATTTTGTTAAAGTCGAAAGATTTTTTTTGTGGCGCCCAAGGGACATTAGACCCTTGCGTCATACATGGGGACTTTGTACCATCGAATTCAATGGTAAAATGACGGCTTACTGACTTTCTTTGTGGTCGCACTAGTACAAATGACGCTGGACGGCCAATTGAGGTCAATGCGTACTCCGGAAAATGTCGAAAAAATACACGATATGGTTTTGGCCGATCAAAGAGTAAAAGTGGTTGAGATTGTTGATGCCATACGCATTTCCTATGGCAGTGTGGTTTCGATTTTACAAGATCAGTTGGGTTTTAGAAAGCTAACTGCAAGATGGGTGCCGCGTTTTCTCTCAATTGACCATAAACGTAACCGTGTGGGATGAAATATGGATCCATTACAACACTCCAACGACCAAACAGCAGTCTAAGGCCAAGGTGTCTTTGACGGCCAATAAGGTGATGGGAACAGTCGATTTACTTCGTGATTAGTTGGATGTCATAACCACCAATTGTAGCCACCAATAGTCTTACTTAATTTGGTTGGTATAACCGACTAATTGGCAGTAAGAATCGTAATATTACTGTAGCTACTATGTTATGGTTACTCCAACCATGTAACCTTCAGTATTAGTGTTTGCAACAGAAAGTATGATTATCTAACCGAATATTTGTAGTTCGCACCGATTTAAAAGAACAGTTTTCAATTGCTCCTACCCTCTGTCCCATCTTTCCCTTCCAACCCCACAACATATCTCTCTTATTATAAATTTTCTAAAATTATCCAATTTATACCATGAAGTGTAAGTTTTCCTATACATATACGGTTAGTACCCCTAAGTCTATATCTTTACATAATATTGTATCTATATAATAATCGAATTTATATAAAAGTTTTTGTACCCATTTTTCTGATGCATCTACATATATTTTGTTAATATTATTTTTGTTATATATTGAGCTGAAGGCCTGCGATGCTATTGCTCATATCAAAATTTAGTATATAATTTGTATAATTTGTAAATAAATTAAATAAAAATAAGAAATTACATTCATTTTCTGACATAGTTCCACAATAGTTGGCGATTTTTGTTTCTTGTAATCAAATGTACCGCATTTAATTAAAATGGAGATGCTAGAGCTATAATGTGTCATATCAAGAGGTTTGTGGTATGGCTGCTATGTTAAAATAGGGACCGGTGTGCAGAAATTGCAACTGGTCCGAACCTATCGGTTCGGCTCAGAATACTTCTACAGATACAGATATTAATGGACAGACTTGTTAAAGATAAATCAACTAAGATAGAGATTTTGAAACTATCTCTCCGCTGCGAGGTTAAAGAGGCCCCCTAAGACTATTTATAAAGACTTTCGTTCGTTGAGTGTTCAGTTGTCTTTTATGTCCATGGGATGTTGGCCCATACCACTACCTACACGCAGAAAACAAATATGGTTACTAAATGGTCACAACAACAATAATATGATAATATCTGCAATAAAAGCATGGTCGTCGCAACCATTGTATTGTTTTTTGAATTTTATTTTGACAATAGTAAGATCACCGCAATATTAATATTATTGAAATGTAACAATAGTATTATTGCCAAATTTAAAAATGTAAATATGGTTGTAGCAACAATATAAATATGGTTGTTGCGACAAAAGTATTGTCTTTGGGTTTTATGTTATTTATAATATGATTACGGCTTTCATACTTTATTATTGTAATTTTGCTTCATATGAATATGCCTTTTAGAACAATGTTACTTTTACAATTTTACAAACTGCTTTGGCTTTGTTAAACTGAAATATTTTAAATAAAAACGCTTAATTTTTTTAAAACAGAGTTTTTCTACTTTTAAATTAATTACTCCTTTTGTATTGAATTTAATGTATGTTGAAAAATTTCATAATACAAATCTATTGTTGACAATTTAACTCAATTTTAATAATTAATTTTGAGGATCATAGTATAATTGTGTGTGATCATACTATGGTTATAGGGATCATAACATGGTTGCGTGTTAATTATACTATGATTGTATGCTATACATACTATGATTGTGAGGATCATTATATGTTTGTGGATATCATAGTATGGTTGGGTGTGAATCATACTATGGTTGTGGGGATTATAGTATGGTTATGTTTGAATCATACTATTGTTGTGAGAATCATAGTATAGTTAAAGGATCATAATATAGTTGTGTTTGAATCATACTATTCTTGTGAGGATCATAATATTGTTGTACCACAAACATATACACAACAATGGTATGATTCTCTTCGAATATTGTTATCCCAACCATACTTTTTTCTACGTGTAGCAAGAAGAAGGGTGGTATTCAAACATTTTTCAGCGGCACGTTTTTCTTCGCAAATTTCGGAGACTGGACAAGAAGAAGGGTTGTATTCAAACATTTTTCAGCGGCAGGTTTTTTTACCTCGCGAATTTCGGAGACTAGACAAGATGAAGAGTGGTATTCAAACATTTTTTAGCGAGCTTTTTTCTACCTCTTAAATTTTGGCGACTTTGCGCTTAAGAGAACAAAATGTTGTTAGCCATTTGGAGCCAGGTTTGCTGTTCTTAAAGGAATTTCTCCGCTAGTTCCTTAATAAAATGTTGGGCAATGTAAAAAGATTATTTCCATTCTCCTCTTCATTTCCACTCTTCTCTAAGCAATTTTTGATTTTACAAACTTTCCATACTATTTGCCTATGATTTTCCCATATTCCTGAACAATTTTCGCTTCTATCAATTCCACTTGCTTTAGACAGACAGGTAATTTCCGACTAGTCTTGTTAATGTTTGCATATCCATTAAAACTTCAGCAAATTTATTGCGAACATGAAACCACCAAAACAATTTTCAGCCCCCTCTCTCTTTCTAATTTCAACTACTTGTGCCACCGAAAACCAATCCTTTGCAGGGGAAATATTGGCGGGGAAGAAAAAACTTTATAATGAAAACATTCACCAGCAGAATTGTAATCAACTCCTAGTCAGCCGATGTGGAAGTTATAGTAACAGTTACGTTGGCTGGCCACCGCTGGCTCGGCCTTGTTGAGGTCCGGGCTGTCGTCGTTGCTGTTGTTTCTGTTGCAGTTTAGTATCCTCTTATTAATAATTTTTAATTTCCTCCATGACTTCAAAACTTATTAAAAACTTCAAGTGGAACAATTTAATGCTAACTAAACTACCGTCCTGCTTCCTCCGTTTCGTCTTAGTCCACGTCGCCTTCTTGTGCTTCTGCTTGTTTTCTATGTTATTTACTCACATTTCTTGTTTGGATGCATTTCTTTTCTTAGCTCTTATATTTTCTCTGCGTTCTCTTAAGGAATACAAAAAGTAAATAATAATAATAACGTCAAACGACTGGAGAAGAAACAACTACAACACACTTAAACCGTAAAGGACAACTTTAGGAAACAGGAAACGGAAATGACAGTGCAGCAAATTTGCTTAGGAATAGAGACATGTTGCAAAAGGACTTAAAATTAATGTTGATAAACCATCAGTTAAAGAAAATGAGTTTCCATAGAATAACAAAGAATTTGGAAAAAAAGGATGAGCTAAAAAGAGTTCCTTGTATTTTCCTTAATGGGACGTTTTGCTTTTTTGAAAGATTGAATTACTCCACCAGCAAATTATATCAGAATTGTTTTAAATTCGTTTAACATTCAATAGGTCAGTCATACCTCTCTTTCACTTACAGAATAAAGTTTATATAAAACTGAAAGCAACACGACAGCCATAAGTACTGCTAAACCATACCAGGTAGATCTTCGTTTCAAGCTCTATTTAACCTTACCCTATGCAATTTTATCCCACTGTCGCATAATTACTTGTACAATTACTTCTGGGCTTGTTGCCGGTACTCGCTTTCTTGGTACAGGTATTTTATGGTGACTATTACCGTACCCAGCACAACCGCTAAATATTCTCAAAAAAAAAGTTAAGAAGACCATAATAAACAAAAACAACATCATCATCATCAGAAGCTGTTGTAGCAGCGGCCGGAACGCACAGAAAACTTTCTGTTGACAAATAAAAAAAAAACAAGCAATTTTGCTGCACCTTAAAACCAAGCAATTTTCTTCTAGTCCGCTTGTCCAACTTGAGTTTTACAAAGTGAGGAGATTTTTAAAAAAATAAACTTCTTCTGTTGTGAGTGGCCCTAATATGAGACGAGTGGCCGTCCGGTAGCACAGCCTTACATAATTACACGTTCATGCTTACATGAGTGAACTCCTAAGGTCCTGGTATTCTCAAGATGACAGGAAGTTGGAGCAAAAATAAAAGTTTCCTTTTTGTAATGACCGAAATTTCGGTTGAAGGTTCTTCATGCTTTAAAATAGTTAAAAATTTATAAGCAAAACAACAAGTGAAATATAGAATCCAGAAATTAGAGAGTAGCTAAGTCATAAATGGTGACTAGATAGACAGTAAAGATAGTTATTCCAAATGCTATATTTCAGAAGCTAGCAAAGATACCAGAGCCGTTTAACTATCGAAATATTCAACATGGCTCAGTAGTTGGAAAAACGATATTGTTAATATTATAAAGGGTGACTAGATTGTACTGATAGTTTCTACAATTGCTATATTTTAGAAGCTGTCCAAGATCAAGAGCCGTTTAACTATAGAAATACTCAACATTGCTCAGTAGTTGGAAAAACGATAATGTAAATGTCATAAAGGGTGATTAGATAGTACTGATAGTTTCTACAATTGCTATATTTCAGAAGCTGTCCAAGATTTAAGACCAGCGCCATCTAGGTGGCAAAATATTCAGTAGGCCTTGCCATGTGTTCGTACATCTTTCCAGGCATGCCTTACACCTGAAGAATTAAACGAATATTATCGAAGTTAGTAAGAAAATTACAGACTAAACTTCTAAAATATTTTGGAAAAAAGTCTCAAACTTCTGTAGTCACTGATTCAAGAAAGTGCGTATACGCATACGTAAATACTTATTGATTTCCAGCTAGAATAGTTTCGAAATTGGCAAACTTGGTTGTATAAAATTATATTGTTCGTCCCAACCAGAGTTTTTATTAGATTTGGTTGACATTCATGTTGTTGTTACAACAATATATTTTGATTTGAAGTCCTGCTATGGGATCTGCTTCGATATCCTGGCGAAGAACATGCGCCATTTCAACTGGCGCCTAAAGAGACCTGGAGGTCAGCCGAGTAGGCTTGGCCGGACAATTGAAGAGGTACCGCACTTCATGTCGTCCCTCATGGCAGACGGGACAAACGTCCGGAACGTTAGCATAAATTCGCGTCCAATATCCCTATTTCAGCTGAGCCAAAAACACGAGAGTCTGCCGACGTTTCATCTTATTTTCTGGTGAAATCTCCTGGGGATGTTCTCCGGGGGACGACTCCATCAGCGTACATAACGACTCCATCAGCGCACAGCGCTACCTCGTGCACTGCTGGACCTCTCTCTGTAGATCGTAAAGATCGTACATGATCTGCCTGGCCGTGGGCATCCTGTCTATGAGATGGTGCTTGGGATGTAAATTACGAAGACAACCACTGAACAAATTTTTGGCCGAAACAGCGAATCTTCCCGTTTCTCAGCGAGCGCATATTTCCAGAATACAGTTGCCAACATTTGAAGGTAATTATTTTCAAAAAATAAATGCCATAAAATATGCACTGCTCTACCTCTCTCTGTAGATCGAAAAGATCATACATGATCTGCCTGGCCGTGGGTATCCTGCCCATGAAATGGTGCTTGGGATGTAAATTACGAAGACAACCACTGAACGAATTTTTGGCCGAAAACAGCGAATCTTCCCGTTTCTCAGCGAACGCATATTTCCAGAATACAGTTGCCAACATTTGAAGGTAATAATTTTCAAAAAATAAATGCCATAAAATGTGCACTGCTGGACCTCTCTCTGTAGATCGTGAAGATCGTACATGATCTGCCTGGCCGTGGGCATCCTGTCAATGAGATGGTGCTTGGGATGTAAATTACGAACACAACAACTGAAGAAATGTTTGGCCAAAAACAGCGAATCTTCCCGCTTCTCAGCGAACGCATATTTCCAGAACACAGTTGCCAACATTTGAAGGTAATAATTTTCAAAAAATAAATGCCATAAAATGCCCTTTCAAATTACCAATAAAGATTCCACACTTGATTTGATTTTTTTTATTTTTTCTTGTTCTGAAAAAATTCCTCTAGATGGATCACCCTATATAAGGTTAATTTAACCAGAAATAAACATGATTTAGAGTCTGCGTTTTATAAGGTTAATTTGAACATTTTGATGCTGACTGATATTTAACAATACTAATAGTTAATTTAACTTTTCTATGGTTGAATTTTTTAACCATGAAAATTGTTAATTTTAAATTAATTATTGTTGTTTTAACAATGTATTGTTGAGTTTTTTTAGCCCTTAAAATTCTTATTATTAAAATAATAATTGCTGTTTTAACAATGCATTGTTTTGAGCCATGAAAATTGTTAATATTAAAATTTCATAGTTAATTTGTTGATACAATACATGTTCAAGTTAACTATGAAGATTGTTATTTTTATTGTTAAGTTAACTATTTATTGGTTACCTTATTTAACCAGAAATGTAGTTACTGTTATAATTTTCAATATCAAAACAAATTTAAAAGTTATGTTATGCTAGTTATTTCGTTTACATTTATTCGGTCTTTCTTCATTAGTATGACTTGAACAGTTTTTATTTTGGCTCGAGACATTTTTGTTGTTTCTTTTTCAGAATCAACTTAATAATTGAAATTTAAATTTATTGAAACAATACATGTTCAAATTAACTATGAAGATTGTTATTTTTATTGTTAAGTTAACTATTTATTGGTTACCTCATTTAACCAGAAATATAGTTACTGTTATAATTTTCAATATCAAAACAAACTTAAAAATTATGTTTTTGTTTACATTTATTAGGAGTTTCTTCAGTGACTTATGACTTATAAGTTTTTATTTTACTTCGAGACCTTTTTGTTGTTTCTTTCTCAGAATCAACTAAATAATTGGTCTTATCTTCGTCGAACTCATTCTACATGACTTAGGTCAAGCTTTTGCTTTATAAGAGTTGGTCAGGTATCCGGATTTTGCAAACAAAAAAACAAACTACATTTTTTTTTGGCTCAGCGCTCTATGTCAAAGAAAGAAACTCGGATTTTGCCCAAAAAAACACACTAGAATCATTTTGACCTCAACGGACGAAACTCCTGTTATAGGACCAAATGTAATCCACAAGAGTTCGCCCAAGCTTTGCGAATAATAATCGGAGTTCTGAATACGGACGTGGCTCACTTAGGCTCAGCGGCTTTGTAAACAGACATCCTGGCTATTATTGGAGCAAACGAAATGCACAAGGTTTTTGGCCAAGATCAAGCACTTCAAATGATGGCCAAAGATCTGGTTTTCTCCCAAAAACTAGCTAGGCTCAGTTTAGGCTGTACGTCTATAGGTGCGTAGACAAGAGCAAACTTAACCCACAACTATTCGGCTGAGCTTGGGCGATGCAAACAAAAACACCCAGTCTATAGGTGCGTACAGAAGAAATTCCTTTGAAAGAGCTGACAAGAGCAAACTTAACCCACAACTATTCAGCCGAGCTTGGGCGATGCAAACAATAGCTAAAGATCCGGATTTAGCCCAAAAAATGGACAGGGGATCAGCAGCTACTTCAATAAGAAAAACTGCTGTTAATGGAAAAAGTAAACAATTTGCAAGTATTTGGCCAAGCTGTACTGAAACCATAAAGATTGACTGTTGGGTGATGCTATAGAATGCTGGCGTCATTGGTAATTTCATACAAAATGATAGAGAAGACACCTTTACTATTATTGATCCTCGGTAAAGAGCAATGTTAACCGAATGTTTAAGGTCAAAGCTTGATGACATAGATATATTGGAACTGTACTTCCAACAAGACTGGACCACAAAAGCAACACAGCGCTTAAAGCACAAATTTTGGCTCCTGATCCATCTTAACATGAGAGTTTAACAAATATCTGCCGAAGTCATGGGATTTGACACTCTTCGATTATCATCCCGGCCGAATATGATGGCCGAAGAAATATATGTGTCCCAAAAAACGAACGAAGCTCATTTTAGACTCTACGTTTATACCAACTGAGGAAATTTCTTTTAAAAGAGTGGACAGGGCAGACTATTCAAAGCAACTACAAGATTATAATGCCGGAATAATGCCGCAAATATTAAAACTAGTTAACAAAGAGTGTACCGAACTGAGGACAGCGTAGTTGAGAACACCAATTGAATAATATCTTACTTACATAGCTTGGATCCACAACCTCTTGCTGATTCAGGCTTACTCAATATATGAGCACTTCGATCTAGGAAGTTCTTTCTCCAGTTTCCTTTTCAATACCAATAAACTTTGTATTATACTCCACTTGGTATTTCAAGTCTCGGTCTCAGTCTCGGTCTTCCCTGTCCACAACCTCTTGTTGGTTTAGGCCTACACAACAAATGATTTAAAAGAACTTCGGTCTGGGGTGGTTCTTTCTATAGTTTCCTCTTCAATGCCAAGAAATTTTGTATTTTTCTCCACCTGGTATATCAACCGGAGTCACGGTCTTCCCTCCATGTACTTGCTGTAGTAGTTATGGTCTAACACCTTTCTGGCTGAGTGTTAATTTCAAAAGACCGACAAGTTTATTTAGGGATATGTCTTATTGCTTGAAAATAATATTAGAAAAATTTTGATATCTGAAATCGTTGTTGTTTAATTTAGGATTTTCCCTATCTTCCAATCTGTTTACCCTGTGCATCGTTAAAATCTGCTTACCCTGTACATCTATTCCCTTTTATCGTTAATATTGTCGGAGCAGGCGGTTGTGCTTATTCTGTCTAACAACTGATAGGTCGCATATGCTGCTTTTGTTGCTACACCCTATAGTGTTGCGTTATGGGCAGGATTTTTGTGTGCTGTAGCCTTTTGACAATCAACGTAATGCCATGGATTTCTTTTGGTTACCCTGTACATCTATTCCCTTTTATCGTTAATATTATCGGAGCAGGCGGTTGTGCTTTTTCTGTCTAACAACTGAAAGCTCGCATATGCAGCTTTTGTTGCTACACCCTATAGCGTTGCGTTATGGGCGGGATTTTCGTGTGCTGTAGCGTTTTGACAATCAACGTTATGCCATGAATTTCTTCAAGTTTGCTCAGGCCAACCAACAACAAGAGGTTGTAAAGCCCGCCCATGTGAGTCTTATATTTTGGCCACTTTGGTTTATTCAAGCCGCTATCTGAGATCTTCTAGTGTCTCTAATAGCAGCGAGGAGAGATTTGTTATTTTTAAGCAACTGCGGTTGATAGTAGGGAATTTATCCGGATGTCAGTTGTGAAGCGGACTATCATTAAAAAAAGTTCTAGTTCAAAACCGACTAGCAACGTCTAACAGTTTCTGCGCTGTCTTTTGCACCTCTACCTAAACTCTAGATCATGTAAAACCTTATCTAGAAAATACATTAGTGGTTAAAGCCGGGAATTGACAGTAGGTCCAGGTACAAGAACTGTATCCCACACAGTTCTGTGATTCGAGAGAAGTTCCCCTTGGGTTCGTTACTTTGATGTTGAGGTAGGAAATTTCAGTAAATGATGCCGGCTGCCATATTGAAGGCATTGAAAACACTAAACGTAGCGTAGCCTTTCTACAGTAGTTTCCCCTTTAAAACGTCAACAACGTTATGCGAACCTTAAAACTTCCTGCGATGTTGCCTGCTAGACAATGTCCTAGAAGGTGGGTGACAGCGATAGGACACTGAAAGGTAATAATTTGCAGTCATATTCATTTTGATTTTAATTGTCTATGGTAAGGTGGACAATAATGATGGCCGCTGACGGCAAAAACCTTGTAATATATATTTAACCTAATGACAGCTCGCAACGATAAATGATTTTTTCCTTTAGTTAATTTTTGCAGTAGTAGCAGAGTGGGTCCTTTGGTGTAGTAGCAAAACTGGACTACAAATGCTAAGATAATCAAGGACAATGTGTTGAATGAAAGTAGCGAACTATAAAGTCAACAAGGGAGAGTAAAGAGTCTAAAATAATTTCGTGGAAGTGCAGGGGCTCTACAGCCAGGCATAAGAAATAATCAAAACTAGATGGGGTTATGTCAACTGAAAAATTTACACATTGAAATAAGAGAGTTTTCGAAAAATTTATTGATTAAGACTTTCACGTATTGATTAAATAAACTGTTGAGTCACTTAGAACATATTATTATTGCCATGTAGTAAACATGTTATTTCTCTGCGTGTATAGTTGGATACTGCTGCTGCGACTCCATCAGCGCACATGATATAAAGGCTACCTCGTGCACTGCTGGACCTCTCTCCGTAGATCGTGAAGATCGTACATGATCAGCCTGGCCGTGGGCATCCTGTCCATGAGATGGTGCTTGGGATGTAAATTACGAAGACAACCACTAAACAAATGTTTGACCGAAAACAGCGAATCTTCCCGTTTCTCAGCGAACGCATATTTCCAGAATACAGTTGCCAACATTTGCAGGTAATAATTTTCAAAAAATAAATGCCATAAAATGGTCTCTCAAATTACCAATAAAGATTCCACACTTGATTTGATTTTTTTATTTTTTCTTGTTCTGAAAAAATTCCTCTAGATGGATCACCCTATATAAGTTTAACTTAACCAGAAATAAACATGATTTGGAGTCTACGTTATTTAAGGTTAATTTGAATATTTTGTTGTTGACTGGTATTTAACAATAATAATAATTAATTTAACTATTCTATGGTTGAATTTTTTAACCATGAAAATTGTTAATTTTAAAATAATTATTGTTTTTTTAACAATGTATTGTTGAGTTTTTTTTACCCCTTAAAATTGTTCTTATTAAAATAATAATTGCTGCTTTAACAATGCATTGCTTTTAACCATGAAAATTGTTAATATTAAAATTTCAATTTATTGAAACAATACATTTTCAAATTAACTATGAAGATTATTATTATTGTTAAGCATTGGACAGGGATTAACCGACTCAAGACCTCTTGCTTCTATATTTAAATAGAAACAAGATTTTAACAAAATGGCAAAATTGTTAAATTAACTATCTGTTGGTTACCTCATTTAAACAGAAATATAGTTACTTTTATAATTTTCAATACCAAAACCAACTTAAAGGTTATGTTTTTGTATTGACTAAAAAAACTGTTAAGCCACTTAGAGTTTTTCAATTTAAAGAGCATCATGGATTGAACCAGGATGTGTGATCCTTGCCAAATTTCTGCCAACGATTAGTGAGATTATTCAACGGTTACTAAGGAAACTCTTATGGTGGGCGATTGACAACGTAATTGGCGGCAATCCAAGTAAGGCAGATCTAGTTCTGTTGACAACGAAAAAACAAGATCCCGAACTTTGAAATCCCAACACTAAGCGGGAAAACGCTGCAACTAATCGTAGACTCTAACATTTCCTGGAAGCGAAATGTGGCGAAACGAGGAAAAAAGCTCTTTGCGCCTTTTATACTTAAGGAAGGATGTTGGACAGAAAATGGAGTATTCAACCAAGGATGATACACTGTACGTTTTATTTTTCTATCATCATAACGCTTAAAAATAGTTAACAATTTGAAAGTGTACAGATCTAAATGTTTTGCAGCTAATAAAGATATTTTGTTTTTCAACTTAAAATCATTTTCTAGAACTGGTGTGGACTGGTATGTTGGGCTGCTGCCGAGAGGAAGATAACCCCCTTCTAATTATCATAAACCTAGGATTGGTAAGTGAAGGCATAATTGGGTCATTGCGATCCCCACCACAGGCGGGGCTGGAAGCCATACTGGACATACAACCCCTAGACATCTACAAAAAGAGGTGTGCAGCAAGGGTATGTTAAAACACAGCACATAACCAGAAGCACATAACTCAGAAAGGGACCTAAGGTTTAAAACCAGTTTTGTTCCGGAGAGATATTTTAGAGATTAGGTCCCTTTCTATTTGCGCTTAGAATCGTCGACTTCACTTTCATAAAACGCGCATATCTCGGGGAGGGAACACTTTTGGGGCATGGGATCGGTTTCATTCAATGCTCAGATGTTGTCCACATCAAAAAAAGGAAAATTGATTTTTTCCCTTAGGTCCCTTTCTCTATGCGCTGTCACATATAGAGTCCGACTATCTGACTGCGAGATCGATCCAAAAGAGACCCTTTACGGACGGAATTCCCAACGAGAGACAATGGGCTGTTTCAAAAACGGAAGCAGATACAGGCTCAGAAGTTTAATCGCAATCCCTCCACCTAAAAATATCTTGGCGACTACCGGACAAATGCGCGGTCTTTTGGGTAGAGATTTTTGAAATACATTTGGCCGCAGACAAGATTTTGCAACTTAGCATAACTCCGTCAGGTATACGAATATAGGTGCATAGCATGGTAGCCATAAAGGCGCTGAACTGACTTCACAACGACAGTGAAATCAAAATGTGTGAACAGATGCATTGAAACACTCATACGAATCCGGAGACACATCATTAGGCTGACTGGGAACCGGGTCACAGCGTTATAACGGGCAGCAAGATAACAGACGAATGTGCTAGAATGGGCTTGGAGACACATACCGCTCCCCGAATTGATGACTGCAATCGACAAAGTTGCGGTTTTGGAAGCAGGGTCAAGATTAAACCCAATAAACAATCACAGAATGACCCGTTCTCTCTGGCCGTCCATACACCGGAACAGAACAAGGGAATTGCTTTCACTAGGAAAACAATCGATGTCAAGCATCATAGGAGTCCTCAAGGGGCACTGCCTAATCTAAGCTATGGCATCGCGTATAGATATTCCGTGCAGAGACTTTTGAAGAGGTTGCCAGGGCACAGAAGAAGAGGCGTCAGTGTAGCATTTGCTATCCTCACGACGAAACGCGTCTCCCTAGTGGTGTCGTGTAAACGTAATTTCTTCTCGGAGTGTGTTTCCCCATTTGACAATAAATATTTTATCTTGCCAGTCTTTATTGTTCATAGCAAAGTATTTTTCACCAAGGCTGTCCATCGATCTTAACTTAACAGAAATAAAATTAAAATAAATTTGCTCTGGTCGCCAAAAAAGCTATAGTCGTCAGTTATTCAGCAGTGGTGTATGAAACTAAACTTTAAGACTCATTTTAAGTAAATCATGCCGGCCGTTCACTTGGTATGGTCTGGTAACTAGTTACAGTTCTTGTGCAGTGGGTGATGATAAAAAATGGTTTCAAATGAGAATCATTAAAATAATAACTATGGATTTGCGGCCAAGACAAGCTAGGGTCTTCAAGAATGGAGACTTACCTGCAGTAGATACTTTGATGACCTAGCAGAATTAGCTGATGTTTCCTAACCGTTTTCTTAGTTGCCAACATCACCCTACTGCATATACTTCCCTCTTTTACAGTCTCAGCTAACTTTGCTGATTATAATGAATCATAAAACAAGGACTTCAACTATGATTGACAATATAATGTCAGACAACTACCATGTCAACAATTAGTAACTAACCGGTGAACATTTTCCGCTGTCTGAACACCAAAGGCACTAAATTTAAAGTACGGCCAGCATATGCCAAGTTGCCTGCCCCTTAGAGAGGGGGCAAACGACTGGAAGGGCGGACCGTTGTTGTTACTGTTGCCATTTGCCACAATTGTTGGTGGCTTTTACAGAACGCTGAAATCTCCATGGATATGTTGTTAGGTTAATTAACAGCAATACGCTGGTGTTTTATGTTTCTCTTTTTTTGTTTAGTTATGCTTTTGTTTTTGACCGTTTTTAAATGTGAAAAATAATTCTAATTGAAATCATTAACAATGTTTTGCTGGAGGCGGGGAGGGGTGACTTTTTGTGCCGCTTAGTTTTTAGCACATTCAATTAAACATGTTTCATTCCATCTAAATGCTCGAATAGCTGCGTATTCTGTTTTTACGCTTTTACCTTTATAAATTGTTAAATTATTTTTAAATTTCCAATGCGCTATGGCAAAGCAATCGTGAAATTTCCCATGGTTAAATATTTATGCCTTTCAATTTGCCAAATAACAAATCATGCGAAAAAGTTTTTACGGGGAATTTTCATTTTTTTCGTAGTGTCACTTTGAATGGTAATCAAATTTCGTAGAATAGAAAAATTGTCTTTAAAATATTAAAGAGCCAAATGTTTTGGGAATAGAGTACTTGGCCAGTAGTGATATCAATTTAGAAATATAATAAAAATCGTAATTATAAGTATTGGTGTACCGTTGGTGTACCGTTTCCGATAGTTTGAAGTAGTGGAGGACAACTAATCTAATAATAACACTAGACAACCAAATTTAAAAAAAAAAAAACACTGCGGCAGAAGATTTGATAGTCAACTTCAGTTGATTTAGGGCTGCTGATCCGATTTTTCAATTCGCTTTAGCTAAGGATATTCACATAAACCGTTATTTTCGGTTTTTCTTGAATAAAAGGACCAAGAATTTCAGATTATGGCTCTCCATCAATTTTAACTAATTGGTTATAAAAGTGAATATTAATAGGCGCTGGGCGCCAAAAACCCTATATTCGTTAGCGATTCGGCATTGGTGCATGAAACTAAACTTTCGGTCATTCACTTGGTATGGTTTGAAACTACTTGTAGGGACCTAAATACTGTTACAACATTGAACACACCCATTTCAATAGTAGAACTGAACATACCCCCTTAATGTCATATGGGTTTTAAAAGCTACACGCAGAAAAAAAGATATGGTTACTACATAGTCACGGCAGCAATAGTATGTTCTCTGCAATAAAAGTATGGTCGTCGGAACCATAGAATTGTTTTTTGAGTTTCATTTTGACAGTAGTATGATTGCGACAACATTAATATTGATGAAATGTAACATTAGTATTATTGCCAAATTTAAAAATGAAAACTTGGTTGTAGCAACAATATAAATGTGGTTGGTGGGACAAAAGTATTGTTTTCATGAGTTTGACGTTAACAATAATATATTTAAAGCAATCATACCGGCGAAATGGTATTTTTTTAATTTGACAATGGTATTTTTACGAATCTTACGCAATAATAGTACTTTTTACATGTAAATTAATTTTTAATTTTCCAAAACAAACTACGGATTAGTATAACTGAAATATTTTTAATAAATGATTTTTTTTACTGTTAAATAAATCACTCCTATCCAAAAAAATTTTGAGGATCAAAGTATGGCTGTGTGTAAGTCATACTAAGGTTGTGAGGATCATACTATGGTTGAGTGTGAATAATAATATGGTTGTGGGGACCATAGTATGGTTGTGTGTGCATAATTCTATTGTTTCGAGGACCATAATATTGTTGTGGGGATCATAGTATGTTTATGTGTGAACCATACTATTGTTGTGATGATCATAATATTGTTGTGCCACAACCATATAACCAACAATAGTATGATGCTCTTCAAATATTGTTACCACAACCATACTTTTTTTCTGTGTGTAACCTCAATAGCGTTAGTCCGTAACGGGATTTAAAAATTGTTTCAACTTTCGTCATGGTGTGGTCAGATAGAGAGAACCGTATCGCTGTAATAGCGCTTTTCAAGTGTGAAATGAAAAAAAGCGATATTTTCAAATCGCTCCGGCCACTAGAGCTTAGCCGCATGTTCGTCTACCGATGCATACAACTGTTTGAGGAGACTGGAGATGTAAAAGACCGCCACCGGTCGGGCCGCCCACGCTCTGTTCGAACACCGCTTGCCATCAAAGCCGTTAAATCAAGAATTCACAGAAATCCGCTCCAAAAACAGAAAATCATGGCCCGTGAGATGAATATCACGCAAAAGTCCATGAGTCGAATCATTAAAAAAGACTTGGGACTTGGGGCTTTCAAACGACGTACCGGAAATTTATTGACTGCAGCTTAAAAAAAAGAGGATTGAAAAAAGGTGAAGCACGCTGATCACTTGCACAGACAAATTGTGTTCACCGACGAAAAAATTTTACAAGCGAAATTATGGAGTGTATGCGCTGTCATCTAAGGAAGCATCTGAACTGATCCCAAGAGAGGAAAAGGGTCATCACCTAGCTTCAGTCATGGTTAGGTGGGGTGTCTCTTACGATGGGGTCACTGACCTGCATTTCTGCGAACAAGGAGTCAAAACATAAGCCAAAGCTTACCAAGAAACCGTTTCGGAAGCTGCTGTGAAGCCTCTTAACAATTCCCTGTTCCACAAACCACTTTCCAGCAGGATTCTGCGCCGGCCTATAAGGCTAAAACGTCCCAGGAGTCGCTTCGAAACAATTTGCCAGCGTTCATTTCCTCTGAAGTATGGCCTTCAGGCAGTCCAGATTTGAACCCATTGGATTACAAATTGTGGACGGTTTTAGGGCACAAGGTTTGTCACAAAAGATACCCCAACATTGGATGTCTTAAAACTGCTTTGGTTCGATTTGTGGCCAATTTTCCAATGGACGAGGTTCGTGCAGCTATTGATGATTGGCCAGTGCGACTTATGGCGTGGGTAGAGGCGGACATTTCGAATAAGTATAAGTAGATTCTTTTTGGATACAATGTACATCAATAAATATATTACAAAATATTTAATCCATTTTTATTTTACAGCATAAAACGTTGTTGCAGTATTTATGTCCCTTTTAAGTAGTCACTGGACCCTGCGGGTATTATCTTTTTTAACGTTGGGTGCCGACAAAGAAAGAGGTTTATTAAGGATCATAAGAACATTTTTTCCATTTTTCCATTTTTTTTTTTGGGTTTGGTTTGAATTTGTTAACTGTTCTTATTTTGAATAAGATTACGTTGGGCGCCAACAAAAAATGGTCAGGTTTGGCTTATAAAACACATCATTACTATTGATATACGTCCATAATGCGAGGAATAAAAAAATAGTAGCGGAAAATTATCATCAGACACACGGCTGGACTGCAGAGATGGTTTTTTGTAAAAAATCAATGACGTTAACACTCCGACTACCAGCTGCTCTAAGATATTTCGGGTCACATTGGACAGCCAAAAAGCCTCTTCGCATGCAACAGTTATCTGTGGTCTATATGACTTACAGTCTTCGACATATATTTGTTACTAAAGCAACAACAACAACCCGTGTTAAAACCTGAATTTCTTAAGAAAAACTCGTTTCCATGCTTTTCCAACTAGCTATGATTCTACTGAATTCCACTGTACGCTTAAATTATTTTATTGTTTACGTTGGGCGCCATTACTGGTTATGGTTCTATATTCTTCTACCGAATACAAAAATTATATAATTGTTTACGTTGGGCGCCAAAAGTATAGGTTTTTTTGTTTCAAAACATAGTTGAGCCTTAAGATAATGCTTCCGATGGCATTACATTACGTCTGGAGGCAGCACTTGTTGGTCGTGTCCGAAGAATGTGGTTGAAACTGTTTTTTTTCTGTAAGGGACTCTTGTGGACAATGTTTCCTAGCATTAAAATTTATATGGAATTGTTGGACCCTTAAAGAGGCCCTTTTCCTACGTCTTCTAAAATATTATTTGGAGTTTGTTAACCTTTTAAAGTATTGCAAAATTTTTTTGGCCTATAACATTTAAAATAAAAATGTTAGAAGGTAAATAAAACTAAAGGAGTGAATCAACTACAGTCTATCTACGTTTAAACTAATATGCGAACATTTATTTTGCAATACTATGGCGTCTAAATACTGACTTAGTCATTTCCGGTGACTGGATTAAATTCCGTTTATTTTTTCTTTTTCTACGAACTGCAGGAAAGTCTAAAAAAATATTGTTCAAGCAACACCACGTGTACAATGTAGCGGGCACTGGCGTACGCTCATATACAACCCCCCTCTTTTAAAACACCGCCAACCTCGGTAAAAATAACACCAAAACTTAGTTGTTGTTCTACGTGTACCTTTACGAGTATTTGCTAAATACCAAAGGCAAATTTCGAGGAAAAAAAATGGAATTCAAAATGAATTTTAAACTAATAAACTAACGATACGTATGTGCGGAATATACATACAATAGCTCAAAGAAATAGAAAAAATAATGCTATGATAGACTAGTTCAATGAAGGTGGAGGTATGATCAGGACGAGATGTACATCAGACAAGGAAGCCGATTATTTCTGGGTGCCTAGGATTCCAAATATTCTGAAGAGGAAAGAAACTTTCTGTTTAGTGAAAAGTAAAGATAAAGATGGACGTAATTTTAATTTTTGTATTCGGCCTTTATTTTAAACTTTACTAAATAATTGTTATATCGAGCTCGAGGCCAAGGTTATTATTGAGTAAAAGATAAAGATGGACTTTACCAACTGAACAACATGAGCTTCTTTCCAGGATTATCTGGGCATGGTCGTGCTCAGCTCTCTGATTAGAGGGAAGTTTTCGCTTGTTCCTTAATGATATGTTAGGGGACCAAACCTTAATTGAAAAGGAAGGAATGTTTGTATCAAACATAGTACAGGGTGATCGTCGGGAAGGTATACTACTTTGTTTGTTTATAATTTTTGATTAAATGAAAGAGAATGGATCTCATATTGATAAATGTTTTATTTAATGTCGGCAATTATGTATGGAATACATTATCAGATAAATGTCCTCCCCTGTTAGCCTCACAAATGCGAGCCCTTTTGACTACATTTTTCATTACATTCTTTCACATTTCACGCGGTATTTCATAATTTCATCACGAATATTTTGTTTGAGTTGATCAAGCGTTGCTAGTTTGTTTGCTTTAACCTTGCTTTTTAGATATCCCTGCAAAAACAAGTCCGGAGCAGTCAAATCAGGCGACCATGGAGGTGAATCAATATCACCATTTTTTGAAATAACTTGTTGTGGAAAGAGGTCTCGCAGTAATTCCCTTGTAATCCTGGCCGTATGCGATGTGGCATCGTCTTGTTGATACCACATGTTAATTAAGCCCAAAGCATGCAATTCTGGCATTAAAAAGTTTTAAATCATATCACGATATCGCTCCCCATTGACAGTTGCTGTAACCCGTTTTTATAAAAGTAAGGTCCAATGATTCCTCCTGACCAAATTGCACACCAGACTTCCACTTTAAATCGATGCAAATGTGACTGGTGAATTATTTGAAAGTTCTCCATTGTCCAGAACCGACTATTCTGTTTATTCACATATCCATTCATATGAGAATGTTCCTCCCCAGTAAACCAAATTTGCCGACAATGTCTGATATCAGACATTTCTGAACAATATCTGCACTCTACCGAGAATTCTTACCGAAATCGTTACGAATTCTGTTCCATTTGTCTGAGGATTTTTTTTAGAGAAGTAGTTCAGAATTTTTGCCAACCCTCTCATATGTTTTTTGTTAGGAACTCGGTAAGAAATCGAAACATTTTGCCGATTTTCGTACAGAATTCTGACCGAATTCTGAAGGTTTGGTTTGCTGGGTCGTTACTCATTATGATTTTTTCATGAAAATCGGGGTTGTCATGGGCGAGCTGCAACATCCTATTGACATATGTACGGCGGCGTAAATAGTCTTGTGGACAGAAGCTCTTATGTCAACTGAATCTTAAATGGAAACAAATGCAAATTCTTGCGCAAAATTGTGGCCAATGTTGTTCTTTGAAGACCAAGCTCCTGAGCACGGCGTCGTATTGAGGTTGATGAATGGTTTTGAACACTTCCTTGAGCAGCAGTAATGTTTTCAGCCAATCTTGCAGTAAGTTGTGGTCCATGCTTGGGCCTATCGGCTACAAAGCCTCTTTCTTCGAAATCATTAAATACACGATAAATAGTGCGTTTTGTTGGCACGTTGTTTCTCCCAAAAACTTCACGTAACATTCTCATCGTCACAGCAATCGATGATTGATTTTAATAAAAGGTTTTAACGATTAAGACACGTTGGTTTATCCTATAATTTTCAATAATAAATTCGCCACGTCTCTACCTCACGACTGCAAAATATGAACTGTCAAGACTAATGTTTACCAAAATGGCGGCAAAAGAAAAGAGTATACCTTTCCGGCGGACACTCTGTATAAGCTTTGTGATTTTTCTGTGTTGGGCGCCAATAGAACGTACCTGGTTAAATGATGCGTTATGACAAAAATCCCAATTGGCGTTTATAAGGCTCACATCTTGACATTTTACAATTAAGATACGATTTAAAATTCATCTAATATAAATCAATATTGGCTAATAGATTTGCCCACCACAAGCTAAAAATTCGCCATGAGATCCATTTTAGCGTTATTATACACTGAGAAGAAAAATAACCTTGTATATACTTAAGAAAAGGTTAACTTGTCCATAAATAAAGATGATTTGGAGTCTACGTTATATAAGGTTATTTTGAACAATTTGTTGTTGACTGGTACTTAACAATAATAATAGGTAATTATACTATTCTATGGTTGACTTTTTTAACCATGAAAATTGTTAATTTTAAAATAATCATTGTTGTTTTAACAATGCATTGTTGATAGCAATTATTTATATTAAAATATCTACTGTTGTTTTAACAATGCATTGTTTTTAACCATGAAAATTGACTTCATAGTTAATTTACATGTTCAGGTTAACAATGAAATTGTTAATATTTTGAACTATGAAGATTGTTATAGAAATCATTTTTATTGTTAAGTTAACCAATTATTGGTTACCTCTTCCGGTAGTTTATATGTTCATCTTTATTTCATAACATTTGTTGTAGAGATGAAAATTGTCTTAAGTACTAAGAGGTTAGATAGTTTATATCTTTTCTGCTTTATTATATATTATTTCGGAGCATAAAATATTTACGTTTGCCACATAACCTTTATTAGAAACTCCAGCCTTAATTAAGCATTCCCTTGGCTTTCATACCGCCGTCCTATCATCGCAATTGCAACACCATTGCGACCATGATGCCGAAGGCCATTTAAGCCGTCACACGGCTAAAAAGCTTGCACTGCATTTCCTGTTAAATGTTTGTTAAAACTGAAAAGCATGCACATTCACACTTTATACCCGAATCCGAATTCGCACAAAACTCAGCTAAACAATCAAGAAAGAAATAAAAAATACTTAATTTTTAGAAAACAAAAGTTTTTCGTTTCGCTGGCTGAGCTTGCAGCTGGTTTAGTACGCCATCTACCATATCGCAGGCTAACCCCGGACGGCAGGATGTAGTGGACAAGGTCAAAAACTGAGTTTTTTTAAAACAATAAAAGATACACAAAAATGGAAATTTATGCAACACCAGCGATAGTGAGGCAATAGCAACTAGAATCAGTCGAGCTAGCAACACTCGTAGGCAAAATTATTTAGGGTACTTTAAAGGGTGCTAAATGGGGAGAATAGTTTTAAATTGGGCCATCATATTTATTCGTATTTAAGGTAAAGATAGGCTTTAGTTTTGATCCTATCGGCAAGGCAAAGACCGATCGATAACATATGAATGGTCAAGAGATGGTAGAGGACGGATATATGGTTAGATGGATAGAGAGGAATAAAAGGAAAATATAACATTGATAGAGGGCAATAGGGTTCAATATATAGGGGCAGAGTGATAGTCGAAAAATATACAATGACAAGATTTGGCATATCTGGGCAAAGGGATGGGTACGCACGGAAATAAAATTGGTTAAAAAAATGGACGGAAAAGGATTAACAAACAGCGACAACTCCTGCTTGTCAATCATTTGGCTCTTGCCGTTTGTAACTCCTATTCATCTGCTTTTTTATCCCTTGTTCGGAAAATGATGAATGAAAAGACGAATGCAGGGTGCGAGATGGACACAGGTGTGGGCGAAACTCTGATTGGTATAAAAGCATGAGGATGTTCGGATAGTAAGAGATTGACGAAGAGGATAAAAGGAATGAGGAGTGGAACGGACAAAGGATGATCGTACATACCGATAGACAAACAGAAATACAGACCGAGAATGAATGACAGAAGGAAGCTTGAAAATATGGATGGACGGAGGACAGATTGATGGTCGGCTTTCTGGAAAAGAATGAATAGGCCGATGGACGTGAGAAGCCATCGCACGATCGGCGGACATTGAGATTGACTAACAAAGAACTGCTATGGACTTAGAAGGACGGATGGAGCGAGTTATATATTTGCGGAAAGAGGAATGAAAAAGGGAGTATGGAGAAAGGCAACAATGGACGTTAAGATCGGGTGAAGAGGTATGACCAGACGAGCCATGCAATGAAGAACTTAAGGAACTGAAGTAGGAACTAAACGATGGGTTAAGAAGGAAGGATAAAGCGGGAAGACAACCAAAGACATTAAGATATGAATGGACGGACACAGGCATGGACACAGGTATGGACAACATCTGAGCAATTCGCCAAGGGTGCAGAGAGATGGCCAGACGGGCCATGGAACGAAAAGAAGAAGGAATGAACAATGCTCAATGTAAGGAGCGATCGATGAAGAATTCTATGGATAGAAGCAAATAAAGAGATAAAGAGAACGATAGGAGGACAGAAGGATTGACGAATATCGGGTTTGCTTAACAAGCGACTGAATGACGGGAAAGGGGGTACAAGTAATAGGTTTAGGTGGACAGATAAATGGACGACGAAGTATGGAGGGAAACAATGATTGACGAACAGCGATGTGGATTGGACGGTCAAAGGCATGGAATTAGTTGATGAAGAGGTATAGACAGATGAAGTGGTATAACAGTTTTCGGACGGGTGGAATGAACAAGTGCTTGACGGATCGTGCAACAAAAAAAGAGGTGGGCGGAGAATGATTGACACTAGAAGAGATGAACGAAAAGGAATATGGAAAGACGAAGAAAATCAGAGAACGATAGAAGAACAGATAGATGGATGGATAGAAACAGATGGACATCGGGATGGACCTATGGGCCGAGGAAGATTTCATTGTGCAAGTTTAAAAACATTTGTGATGAGATGTCTTAAAAGAAATCGTAAGGGGATTTTTTTTCAGAAGATTTTAACATCTTTTTTCCAACTTTGGCAAGTCCCTTCCGTCCAGTTTTAAAGAAAAGTGTACAAGGACTATTTAATGGGAACTTATAATATTTATAGGGCTTACAAAAAATATTTCTCGGACACTTTCAATAATCTTTTTTAAGAACATTTTAACATCTTATCTCTAATTTCTTTTCGAAAAATGTGTACAAGGACTCTCTTAAATGGGAAGTTTTAGTATTTATAAGTGCTACAAAAATATTTGCCCGTCACTTTCAATGCGGAACAACGAAGGCAAATAATCGCTGTCTCCATTTTTGGGGTGTCCGTTTCGTCCTTTTTAAAGTTATTCAGTAAATATGAGTACTTATTGTAGTTTTTGGTTTAAAATCTATCCACTAAAGTACTTTATTATTATTGTAGTATAACTTGCCTAAAATAAAAGCAGGTTAATGTCAGAAAAAATTTAATCTTTTTGTTGTAAAGAGTTCTTTATTGAGACTAAAACTATTGAGTATTTACAGAGTGAATGAATGCAGTTGTGGTGAATATTATGTACAGAGTTGTAGTGGTAGGTCGAATGCAATAGAGTTTTATTCTACGATGCACTTACAGAAAAAGTTTTAAGCTGGTATTTCATTTCTCAAAACCTTTTGTAATTTTAAAAAAAAAAATGATTTTTTTTCTAAAACGACAAATTTATAAATTGTGTTTGGGTCTTACTTAGTTAACGGTTTAATTGATTAATTTTCATTAAATAAATCTATCCTGTTGTAATCACATATCGTCCAGGCCCATAGCCTCGCCTCAATTTCTGGCCACAAGAAGTCCGTTATTAACTTGCGTTAGCGAACACCATTCACGGTAACTTCTAGCACGATCTCATTTTCGAAGAAAACCGATGACGGGACGAGCAAGGAGAGCATGCACAGGTGTTTTTGTTTGAAATTCACGGTAACTTCTAGGCCGATCTCATTTTCGAAAAAGGCCCTTTGACAGATCGAACTAGGCGAGCTTACACAGTTGTTTTTTTGAAATTCCCTACAGAACCGGGTTGCTGAAATCTTCGCTCAATTCTCTCGACAAATGTGGTCGATTATGCTGACCAAAAAAAAATCACGAAGTGTATGAAATGCATTTTGCCTGCTTCATTGTATGTATACCTTTCCTTGGTTGATTTTGCCAAACACAGAAATAAATGATTTATTTTTATTTCGGATATACCAAACTTAAACTAGCATGTACTAGGACCAAAACATAAAGGGTGGTCCAACCCTAATGCTTAATTAAGTAGAGCAACCCACTTAACGTTAAGGTGTGACTGACAATTGACATCGCGCATAAGGGTTGGAGCCCCTTTATGTTTTGGTCCTAGTACATGCTAGTTTAAATTTGATATTTTCTTAAAAAATAAATCAAACAATTTGCCATTGCTTCTGTAAGACCAGCAAATATGGATCTGTAAGCTTACTGTACTCGTATACCTGATTCATTGTATACCTTTCCTTGGTAAAATTTTTCAAACACTGAAACAAACAAATGCTAAATTAAGTAGAGAAAATCACTTGACGTTAAGGTGTGACTCACAATTTACATCGTGCATTAGGGTTGGAGCCCCTTTATGTTTTGGTCCTAGTACATGCTAGTTTAAATTTGATATTTTCTTAAAAAATAAATCAAACAATTTGTCATTGCTTCTGTAAGACCAGCAAATAAGGATCTGTATGCTTACTGTACTCGTATACCTGCTTCATTGTATACCTTTCCTTGGTTGAATTTGCCTAACACAGAAATAAAGAAATGCTAAATTAAGTAGAGCAAACCACTTGACGTTAAGGTGTGACTGACAATTGGCATCGTGCATAAGGGTTGGAGCACCTTTTTTGTGTTGCTAGTTTAAATTTGATATTTTCTTAAAAAACAAATCAAACAATTTGTCATTGCTTCTGTAATACCAGCAAATATGGATCTGTATGCTTTGCTTAATAATCCAATTATATCTTTTAAATATCGGCCCAACTTTACGTCGCGAAAATGAGGTGAAAATTCTTCCTGAGAAGTTGACATTGATCAGCAAATGGGGCTGCGATGGATCATCCGGACAAAGCGTTTATAAGCAAAGGATATCTTCCGATGACGCTACAATATCGGACGGAAATATGTTTATGGCATCTGTTGTTCCTTTGCGGCTTAAATCTGATGTTTCCCTACACTGGAAAAATCCACGTCCGTCATCAGTGCATTATTGCCGACCAATAATGTTTCAGTTTGCAAGGGAATCGGCAGAACTCATAAGGACCACGGTGAAGGACATTGAAGAACAAATAAGCAAGATTAAGCCTACAAAGCTGCAAATTGGAGAAGAAAAATATATTGAATGCAATTACGAGTTCCATCTGACCATGGTTGACGGAAAAGTCGTAAACGAACTGACAGGAACAACCTCAACAATGTCATGCCCGATTTGCAAAAAGAGTCAGAAGAACTTTGGTAATTTAAACGATTCTACATATGAGGAGAATTACGAATATGGAATGTCACCATTGCACGCAAGGATATGGTGTATGGAATTCTTGCTAAAACTGGCGTATACCCAACCACAAGAGGAGGAAAACTTCGATGAAAATACATCAATAAAGGATAAGGAAAGGATCAGAAAGAAGCAAATACAGGATGCTTTTTTTAAACAATTTGGACTAAAAGTAGACTGTCCCAAGCACGGATACGGTAACTCAAACGATGGAAACACTTCTAGGAGATTTTTTGAAAATGATGAGGCAGTAACTAGAATCACTGGAATTGACAATCAAATCGTGAAAAGATTGGGAACGATCTTAGATGTTTTAAACTGCAAAGAAAATGTCAATTCTACAAAATATGGAGAATATGCGTCGAAAACTGCATCTCTTTTAGCAGAAATGTATCCACAGAAGAAGTTGACCCGGACCGTCCATAAAATATTGGCGCATGGCAAAGATATAATTGAGTACCAGTCTTTGCCAATTGGAGAGCTTTCTGAAGAAGCACAGGAGTCTCTTAACAAATTTTATAAAAAATATAGATTGCAGAACACATTCAAAGCATCAAGGGTAAGGCAAAATGAGGACCTCTTCAACATGTTGGCAGCATCTTCCGATCCACTTATTTCTTCCCTGCGGCATGTGAAGTCAAGAATAGAGTTAGAAAATAATTATAGTTTAGAAATGGTTAGTCTTTGAGATATACCTTCTCTTACGAACTGTGATGAATATTTTACAGAAAATTGAAAAAATAAATTTAAAAAAAAAATATTTTTTTTTTTTAATTTGTTGGGTAATAATTTAAAACATAAAACCCTAAAGAAAAAAAATAAACACAATCTAAAAATTTAAAAATAATTTTTTTAGTTACCATAAAATTGATTTTTCTACTAATTTTAACTTTGATAACCCATAATTAGGCCCCTACAGAGCGTAGCACCCTTTCCAAACGCTCATTTCATAGGCTGAACAGTTATCTATCATATGCTGTTTAAACTGTTCAATTATCTTATTCGGTTCAAAAGATATGATTTTTGCAACGAAAAAACTCAAATGGCGCCACTGTGCGTCGTCTTTAACTTCTTCTGTATAGCCTGGCCATCTTCAGTTCTGCCCCCTTTGCCTTTACCCTTATACCGAAAGCAATGCCGAGACACAAAAACTGAAATGGATGCTCTGGCTGGCATCAAGATGTAAATGTCACCGGGAGACATGTAACAACAAACGTTTTGCTTTTGTGCCAGACCAACAAACCATCAGAAATGGTCACCCCACAACCCGGTAAAACTATTCCTAAAGATATCATATAAGGACGGACAAACGTGTGGTACATCTGTATGTCATCCCAAATAGTTGTGTCGTTATGAGCGAATTTAAGAACATTACAAACCAAACTATGGCCAGAATTAGGGAGTAAGTGACGGAGGGTTAGCGGGACGGACAGACGGAGCGGAGCGACTGGGCGAGTGACGGACTAGCCAAGTGAGTGATGTACGTATGAGTGTGGCCAATAATTTAATCATTTTCATTGTACAGCAGGCTAGGGTATAATGTGGCTGATGTGGTTCGTCTTGTTCTTGGAGGGAGGGGGGGGGGGGGGGGGGTGGGGGGGGTTTGATGTCGAATAGATTTACACTCGTAGCTTGTTTTCGTTTGTAACCAGAGACACTTTTCGAAACCAGCTACAATTGTGATGTTTAACAAAATATGTTGTCGTTGCATTTGAACATTGTTGTTGCTGGGGTGTTGGTTGCAAATCTTGTTGTTGCTGTTGTTGTAGTTGCTACGATCTGTGATGAAGATGTCCTGTGTGCTTTGTCTGTGTTCTGCAAAAGATGATTAATAGCTTTTAATATGGCAAATGTTATTATAATCACCAACAGCGTCCATGCAATCGTCATCATCTTCATCCTCATCCGTTGTCCTTGGTATGAGCAACAGCAGTAGCAGCAGCCGCAGCCTTCTGCATGAGGGCCCTGATTCTAACATACACAAATGCCGCTGATGTTTATCATCAGCTTCCCCAGCAGCCGTCTCAACAATACCATACGTCATTATCAGCTCCTGCTACAGCATCATAATTGCCATCAGCATCACTATGATCATTATCATCATCGTCTTAGTCATTATTAAATGAATTATATCTTTGAATTGTCATAATACTTCTCAGTACCCCCACAGCCGGCCGCCGTCTAAACTTAAAAAGTCACTGCTAATAAATAATTGCATAGAACTGTTGTTCGTTCTCGTAGCAGGCCTCCTATGATCCTAAGATTTCATCGTGTTTTTCATTTAAATGACATTTGTCCTCTATGGTAAATACATCGGCTGGGAGCGAGAAAAAAATATAATTAAGTAGCCTGTCCCTCGCAGGAAAAGTGGAGACACTGTACACATTTCCCAACTAGCGCTTTTATTTGTTTGCCTCCTAGCGGATTTATGTTTGCAACATGCCGAGTTTTGGGGTGTATTTTATGTTTAACATCGCTTTTGATAAATGACTTTGGCAGAAATATTTGGATGCAGTTTTTTTTTCGTTCCTCCTTCTTTGGTTAGACTTGGTGGGGTATGATTAACCCTTGATTGAGGTGGATGGGGGTGTTTGGCGTGTTTTTTTTTTAAGAAAATGTACACCCAAAAATGTGGTAGACGTCACTATAAGGCATTAATCATTAAATTTGTCTTAATTTGTTAGATATCCATCAATGTTCGTAGTGGTCATTATGGAAAATCAGTAGAAGTGGTAGCCATTGACCATCGCAGATGGAGATGGTGAAGATGTCTTAAGATGGAGATGATGTCTTTTTTAGCATTTAAATTATGTATATTTTATTCACATTCCT
This sequence comes from Hydrotaea diabolus, assembly GCA_963513945.1. Classification (NCBI taxonomy): domain Eukaryota; kingdom Metazoa; phylum Arthropoda; class Insecta; order Diptera; family Muscidae; genus Hydrotaea; species Hydrotaea diabolus. The sequence continues at coordinate 15,594,051 of OY740719.1, forward strand.
GATTCTATAAGGTGATCCATCCAGAGGTATTTTTTCAGAACAAAAAAATTATATAAAAATTCAAATCAAGTGTGGAATCTTTATTGGTAGTTTGAAAGGACATTTTATGGCATTTATTTTTTGCATATAGTTTACTTCAAATGTTGGGTGATGGATCACCATATATAATCAAGCCTGAGAGTTAGTTTTGAAGACACTGTTTCTCTTTTTAAAAAACTAGACCTCGAGCTTGGACTGTAGGGGAAAAGCTCGCTAATTACAGTCACTATCGTTGTATTTTATAGTATTTTACTGACTACTTTCTTTTCTGCTCAATCAACCGACCATTTTTTAATCTACCTTCCATGCCTTCCGTATTTCGAGGTTGAATATATATTATGTTGAACACCTGTTATACTCTACATCACACCGAGGTATTGGGACTTAGTGCTGATGTTTGAAAACCCTTAAAGGAATGGAAATAATCCTTATGTTAAGTACACCGATGGACACAGAATCACTACTTGATTTCATTTAGCGAAGGCCGTCCGTCAATCCTTCCTCCGTCCCACGCTCGCTCAAAGACGAAGGTCGTGAAGGTCGTCCAAAACGGCCGTTGTTCCAGAGAACAGTGATGCCATGCGTGAACTGATAATGCAAGATCGTCATGTCACATACCGTCCTTGGGCACTTCTTCCACCTGCATTCATTCGATATTGCATAAACACCTTGCAGTAAAAAAGGTTTTTTCTCGTTGGATCCCGCACAATTTTACAATCGCTCAAAAAAAGGCTCGTGTCGATTAGTGCAAAGAAATTTTGAAAAATACGACGCGGTGCTTCAAAAGACGTTTATAAGATTGCCACAGGTGACGAATCATAAATCTATGTGTATGAGCGCGAAACAAAACAGCAATCGATCGTGTGGGTCTTCGAAGACGAGCCAAATCCAACGAAAGTTGTTCGTGGAAGAAGCACTTCGAAGCAAATGGTCGCCTGTTTCTTCGGTAAAACTGGTCATGTGGCGACTGTTCCGCTTGAGCATCGAAGGACGATCAATTCTGACTGGTACAGCACAATTTGTTTGCCTGAAGTCTTTGGAGAAATTCGAAAAACGAACAAGAGAAGACGAATCATTGTGCACCATGACAATGCGAGCTCTCACACATCGGCTCAAACCAGCGCCTTTTTGACGTCGAAATTAACGTCTAAATAAACATTAGAAAAACTTCTTTTAAATTTTAATTATATTGAACAATAAGGAACTTTTTAAATTACCTGGTTTAAAATAGTGTATCTGGCAAATGTCGACCTTCGCTATCCACACACGGCTACATGCGTTTTCTGAAGTTTTCATGAACTCTAACAAGCATGACGACTGGTATTCTGCCAATTTCAGCCACAATATTATTGATTAGGGCTTCCAAGGTGTTGGGACGGTTGATATACGAGTATACCTTCGACTTCAGGTAACCCCATAGGAAAAAATCGCATGGGGCTAAATCCGGTTAGCGTGCCGGCCACTTCTCATTACCCCTCAAAGAGATAAGTTGTACAGAAAACATATGCCTCAAACAATTCATGGTAACCCTCGCTGTGTGGCAGTGGCACTATCCTGTTGGAAAATCCAGGATATGCCAAGAGCAAGTGATTGATTCCGAGCAGAGCGTTATGGAGATTGCAGTACTGCTGCTCTAACTCTCAGGATGTTTTGTGATGTTGTAATCCTTCTCTCAGGACCCCTTCGTACACATGACACGTCCTCTGTTGTTCTCAGTAAAGATGCCCAATTTACAATTGATTGCCCGCCAGAAACACGTCCGTGTAGGGGAACAGCGATTCGTAAACGAAAAGCAGAGATCGAGTGCACACTGCAGAGATCGAGTGCACATTTGAAAAATACGCTTTAACACAAAATGACCTCTCCTCACGTGTCCAATGCATGATGACAACTGATAGGCAGACAAATGCAAATTTCCCGTCAGCCACAATAAGCCACGCATACTCTCCACTCTAGTTGACCAACAGTGCCGCCACAGTCTGCAGTGCAAAAAAGCAAATTCCGCGCCCACCCTGTACATATAATTATAAAAAAAACAGTGTCTAATAACTATCACAGGATAGTTAACACATTATTTTTCTTAAGTTAATATCTGTGAATCTATGTGACCTAAGTTCTGTACATAATATCAAACCTGTCCAAAGAGTTATTTATGCCTAGGAGACATCCTTTCAATTGCAAGTTCATTCCCATTCAACCTAACCCAAAATTCCACCCAGCTTGACCTTAAGTAAAGCATGCCATGGATAATTTTGTAATTTATATTTAAAAATTTTAAAATCCATTGGTATTTCTGTCTGCTCTCAATTTCACTTCATAGGAGCGCCTGTGGTTTGAACTCCCACACCCAGTTCTTTCAAAATAAATATTCCCAAAAGAGCCCTCATTAGTATAAAATCACTTATGGGTTAATTGCCGTCTTTTGTGTTCATCATCGCCGCCATTCAATTCGATGGTCCCCGGTGGCATAATGTACATACTTCATTTTATGCACTACATTAATAAATTTCATTTATGACTTGGTGCATGCAACACAACGGCGGCTCCTCGGTGGCACATTGTTAATAGGAAGCACGTGTGAAATTTGCACTCTAGAATCGACGTGTTTTTTTTTATCATTTCGTGTGTGGTTTGAATTGCCACCCCTCCCCCGTGCGCTATTGAAAAACAACCAGACGATGGGATTTGAACAAATTTCGAACAAGTGTACATGTGAACGGGGAAGATGGAAAAAAATCGACTGTCGTTGGGTTTTGGTAGCAGAAACAACGAAGGAGCCAGCCAGCCAGCCAGCCATATGCCATTGTGCCAATACAAATCATTAATAAAGCGTGTTATGAGGAATTTTCACGGTTGTTCGAAGGGCTATGACTGCACACAAAAAGAATATAATCTGTGGCAGACCGAGTGTTCGAGAGGGACACAAAATTGAAACGAAGTCAGGAACTTGGAAAAGAACAAATAGGAGAGTTTTGCTTGAGAATGTGCCTCAGGGACTAATGATTTTTTCTAACAAACAATATTTTACTTAGAAACCACAAAATACGGTGTTCAGAATGGCTGAGCTGAATCTAATACATACGAAGGCTGCTATATATATTTCAGGCCTAATAATGAAAATGCGAATATTTATCATCAAAAATGGTTTTTATTGTTTTTCAAAGTATTCTCCAGCATGATTTTTACACTTTGGCATGCGCTCCAACCAATTGTGGAAGCACTTTTTCCACTCCCATTGAGACACCTCCAAAACATGTTTTATGAAAGCTTCAACAGCATCTTCTGGCGACGAAAATCGTTGACCACGCATTTTTTTCTTGATGTGCGGGAATAAGAAGAAGTCATTGGGTGCCAAGTCAGGGCTGCTCGGCGGATGACCCATCAATTCGACGTTTTGGCTGGTCAAAAAGGCACTGGTTTGAGCCCATGTGTGAGAGCTCGCATTGTCATGGTGTACAATGATTCGTCTTCTCTTGTTCGTTTTCGAATTTCTCCAATAACTTTAGGCAAACAAATTGTGGTGTACCACTCAGAATTGACCGTCCTACGTTGCTCAAGCAAAACAGTCGCCACATGACCAGTTTTACCCAAGAAACAGACGGCCATTTGCTTCGAAGTGCTTCTTCTACGAACAACTTTTGTTAGATTTGAGCTCATACGCATATAGGCATGATTCGTCACCTGTGACGATCTTATAAACGTCTTTTAAAGCACCGCGATCGTATTTTTAAGGGGGTCATGGCATCGCCCACGTATCCAAAACTTCATACACCCAAAGCACACAAATTATAAAAGTTATGAACATCAGAATCACTATACACGATATTAGTGTGTAATGAAAAACGTTCGAGGGTAAAAGTGGGCGGTGCCACGACCCTTTTTATAGAGCTGTAACGCCAATAATGACAGCCCAATCGTCTTCAAATTCTGCTGCTAACCAGTAGATTGTCACATGCTATAAACGCATACAATTTTAAAGGGGGCGTGGTACCGCCCACTTATTTAAAAATTTAAAACATCCAGGCTCATAAACGGGGGCGTGGCACCGCCCACTTATTTAAAAATTTAAAACATCCCAGGCTCATAAACTGTAAGAGCTGTATATGCTATCGGTGTTTATTGAAATACGTTCAGTGAAAAAAAGGGTTGTGACACACCCCCCATTTTTTAAAGCGATGCAATGAACATAATAAGCTGGTCGGCTTAAAATGTACACAGTATGCTATACTGTAGGAAAGTTTTGTCAGCGAGTATATAGGCATAAGTTTTTATAGAGGGGCTGGGCACCGCTCACATCCAGAAATTCTTAACGGCCAGTGCTCCTAATGTAGTTTAGTTAGGAACATTGGATTTTAAATAATATTACTACTCGTAAAGTGAAAGAAATAAGTTTTGGGGAAAAGTGAATGGTTCCACGCCCCCTTTTTTTGAAAAACTATGTAATAAACATAAGTAAAAGTAGATCGTCTTGAAATGTACACTGAGTGCTACTGTGCGCCGGGAACAACTTTAGAATAAGTTTACCATTTTAAAAAGGGGCGTGGCACTTCCCACTTTTCCCCCGAACCTTTTTTTTCTATACTCGAAATCCAATTTTGCATAGAGCGTACACGGACACAAGTTTACAAAGTCTTCACGTAGGGAAAATCACATTTTATATATATTAGATCAGTGTGTAAAGTAATAGGTTGATAGGAAATAGGTAGGTTCCATGCCCCTCTCTTTTAAGCATACTAAAGTGCAACTAATAGGAATATCGTTTCAGATGTATAATAATATCTTTCAAGTAACAGTAGCATATAATTAATATTGTTATATAGCTGTGAGGCACAATCGTGCCAAATTTCAGGGTCCAAGTTTATTTCGGTCGAACATAATCAATCGTCCTTTAGGTAGACACGCAGAAGGAAAGGCAGGCAGATGGAAATGGCTACATGTTCTGCAAAGTTCGTTCTGCTAAAATGAGGTCAGCCATTAGTTACCGTGAATGGTTTTCACTATCGCAAGATGAAAACGGACTTCTTGTGGCCAGAAATTGAGGAAATGGACCTGGAAGAAATGTGGTTCCAACAGGATTGTGGACTTGCTATAGCCAAGAAAACACTGGCTCTTTTGCGATAGAAATTCAATGGCCGTGTTATCTAACGTCGTGGCGACGACAATCATGTGATTTGACATCGTTGGACTTTATTCTTTGGGGATATTTAAAAGAAAAAGGTGAACCCCATAAAGCCAAGTACTATTCAAGAGCTAAAGGATGGAATAATTTGGCACATTAACGACAGTAAACCCCCTCTCAGAGTCATTGAAAATATGGACCATCGGCTGGAGGTTTGCCACCAAAGCTATCGCGACCATTTGGCCCATATTTTGTTTCACACATAATTTTTAAAGATCCTTCTATCATAATAAAACATTTTAAGATTATTAATAAAATATTGAAAAGTTTTTGTTTTATTTACAATTATGTCGTGCGTTTTAGTTGGATAACTCTTTACCTATAGGGTCTTCCATCAATTTTTCTCCATGCTACACTAAATGATATAAGAATCTTCAAATCTCAACCTTATATTGGTTTTTCCCAGAGATTTCCCGAGAGTTCCTATAAATATCATTGCCAAGTTTTATGGCTCCATAAATGACATGCAACATAAAAACAACGATCGTCTGTCTGACTCCATAGACGGCATTATGTTCCATCATGTAGATCGTGTAATAATTCTTTGATTGTTAATGTCATATGTTGAACATGGTGTCATTAACGTTTGCCATTTTTCCCCCTCCATAAATGTCTTCTGATGCCGGTCGCATCCCAGCGCCGAGAAAGACATGGTCTGGCCGCATCCATGTTCATCGTGTTGTACATACGTTGTTGCCATTGCTCTATGGTGCCATGGTGTATTACAAATAATTGTACTAATGAGGTATAATTTCTGGTGGCATCTTGTGCTGTACAACATTTTATAACGTCAAGGAGGGCGATCGCATCGCTGAAGTTGCCACGCTACAACAGAAGGAGCTGCTAGCTGCGCTACACAAATCTTGGCGATTTATTAGCATTTAAATGTCACATTTCGCGAACGAATGCATATTTCTCTGTCTGCCAGCGAGCATATTTAGCAGAACGGATGTTTTTCTTTTGAAAGGCATAATTAAGCAAAAAAAATATAAAAGAAAATCGAAATAAAAAAAAGCAGAGATTGGTTTTTTATGTTCTCTTTAAATTCCGTGAGTATTGAAAATATAATTTTAAAAATAGAAATAAAAGGTCTTGGAATTCCAATGAAATTTTAATGTAATCCGAGTAAAGTTTTAAAATTTCTTAGATATTGTATATGCTTTACAATTTTTTAATAAATCATTAAAGCAACTTCAACCAGCTCTTTTCAACTGCTTCCTTTAAAACTCATGGCATTGCTAAAGTTTTAATAATTTGAAATAAATCTTCTACCCCCTTCTCGCCCGTCGTCACACTGATTAATTACATGCCAAATCGTTTAATTTCCAACGCTTTACTTTTACATTCATCAAATATTCATCGTTCGTTCATCGGGCCACTTCGATAATTCATAAACTCCACTTAATACAAAAACAGCAGTCCACCAGACCCACCCCAAAAGGCCAAAATCCAAAGACCAGAAAAGACAGACCGACAGGCGAGAGAGTGTGGGAGACTCTTAATTAAATTTTATAATTTCCAAGCAAAAGTTTAACCACAAAATTTACTAAGAACCAACTCAGCTCAAGTACATACTTATGGAATAAGTTGACCGTATTGAAAATTTCAGTATGCAGAGATGGGATGGGATGGGCTGGAGCGATGTAGAAGGAGTAGGAAATGGAAGAGGAATGGATACGGAGGCTGTTTACATAAAGGTGTAGGGATGACAAAGCTAAAAGACTAGAAGAGAAATAAATGAGCAGGCTTATATATTCAAATCTGGTAATTAACATATTTTTGTTATTAAATTGTACGATTAATTAAATATTTAATCAGTAAAACAAATAATCAAGTAATTTAAAATTCAAAAAAATCGATAATCAAATAATAAAATATTCAAATAATAGAGGAATCCATAAAATAATTAAATAACCTTATAGACAGACAACTATAGTCGAACTAAAAAACAGTGGACAAATAATGTTCGACCCTGTCCGAAGCTTATACAGGTTGGAGCGCGTTAATATGCTTTTTTGCACTGTAGGCTGTGGCGGCACTGTTGGTCGAAGAGAGTGGAGATTGTGAGTGGCTTATAGTTGCTGACGGGAGATTTTTTTGTCTGCCTTTCAGTTGCCATAATGCCTTGGACACGTGAGGAGTGGTCGTTTTGTGTTGAAGCGTATTTTCCAAATGCGCACTCGATCACTGCTATCACTCATTGAGAACAGCGATAATGTGTCAAATGTACGCAGGGGACCTGAGGCAAGGATTAGAACACCGCAAAGCATCGAGAGATCAGAGCAGTAGTACTGCAATTTCCGAAACGCTCTGCGCGGAAGCAATCACTTGCTCTTGGCAATTCCAGACGTTTTTTCTCCGCCAGCCTATGGTTCACAATTGTTTTATTTCATTGGCAAATAAGCAAATTTCCGCGCTTCACCCTGTATATACCCCATCACGGATTCCGGTCCAACATGAACATTTTTCTAAGGGAGTGTGGATCCGCCTTCTTGTAAAATGTCATTAAGCTAAAATTGTAAAACGATCGTTGCCATTAATTTGCCCATTAATGCGATTATTTTTAAGGGGGTGTGGCATTTCCCACTTTTCCAACAGGTCGTGTTTCGTTTCAGTATCGTCATATCTCAAACAGTTTGTGAGATATGAGCTTTCTCAGTTCAGAGTTATATGGGCGATGCCATGCCTCCTAGTCCAATCACATACTAATGTACCCTACACACGTTTACTTTCCGAACGCAGCATTATGTGAAAATGTCCTAACGATCAGAGTTGATAGTGGTGGTATTCGGGCGAAAAAGGCACTAAAATACTGGTCTTTTCGAGAGCTTTACTAAGTTCTTGTTTGGGGAAAATATTTACCTCTATACCAATCTTTTCCATTTTCCTTTACAACAGAGCATCAACACATAATTCTAGAAAATGTCAGCTGCCTTGTTTCAATATTTGGACTTGTAGTTTGGTTTTCGTAGACCGAGAGAATGACATGGCTAGATTGTCTTAGATTTATTCCACAATTTAAAGAAGTTATACTAGACGGGGAAGACGATCAGTTTTTTCGAGATTTTGTAAAGGGAATAATAAAGCCAATATAATCTTCAGTCTGTGATTGAGGTTGTTACAAGTGCAAGTGGAAAATTCGTAAGTTGCCCTGGACCGAACTATTTACTACACTTTCCACCATTTATGATATACGACTGCCATGGTGAAATTGGGTTTGTCTAAAGAAGGATTTTTTGCAGAGCAGTGTAATGAGCCATGGTGAAATTGAACCATATCGGTGTAATATATTCGCCATAAAAAGTGTCTCCCCTATTTTATCGCCGATATGCCAGAAGAAATCTGCGACCAACCCTGTTAAAATTGGACAAAAAGCGCCAACAAATTATTTTCCAAAATGCTTTTTCCTTAATCGAGGCATGCTGAAATAGGCACTTTTTGTTAACAAATGACAACTATAGTCGAGCTAAAAAACAAGTGGACAGATAAAGATCGACCAGGCCGAAGCGTATACAGGGTGGAGCGCGTTAATTTGCTTTTTTGCACTGTAGGCTGTGGCGGCATTGTTGGTCGAAGAGAGTGGAGACTGTGAGTGGCTTATAGTTGCTGACGGGATATTTTTTTGTCTGCCTTTCAGTTGCCATAATGCCTTGGACACGTGGTCATTTTGTGTTGAAGCGTATTTTTCAAATGCGCACTCGATCACTGCTATTTCATTGAGAACAGCAGGGAGTGTGCCATGTGTACAAAGGGAACCTGAGAGAAGGATTACAACACCGCAAAACATCGAGAGAGTCAGAGCAGTAGTACTGCAATTTCCGAAACGCTCTGCGCGGAAGCAATCACTTGCTCTTGGCAATTCCAGACTTAAAAGTGTCCATTTATCCCAACAAGATCCGACCAAACTACAATTTTTTTTAATTTTTTCCTGCACAAAATGGTCAACCTGGTGGTGGCGATCTAGATTTTGAAGTTTGGCATATAACTCCAAGATCACTAACACGACATACTTATTTGATAACCCTGATTGGGTGGATAATTTTTAAAAGGAAGTACCCTACACTATATCAGCCGGGTGATTTCTCATAAATTTCAGCAGGATAGTTTAGCAGATAGACTAAGAGACTCGTCTGTATACGATTGTGTTTTTAAAAGAGCCGAAACCCCAAAACCAAGAATCTCCTGAGGTGGTTGCCGAGTAGGGATCCAAATAGTTTCGAGCCCAACCAACACAATACCTTCCGGGCGAGTTCTCGGATATTTAATCCGGACCATCTTTGTCTTCTAGCCTTATAAAGAAATTTACGCATACAAAATTACCTAAAGATTCCTTAAAAAAACAAATCAGAAACTTCTCTGCAATCAGTGAACTGTGCACGGTATTATCCTTATACTCAATCATTGGGAACAACTGTTTAAGACCGGCTCCGAATGGCTTAGAGATACATCTCTTACTAGTAACGTTGCGGAAAAATTTTAAATGTTTAGATACGTGTATTCTTAGCCGGATTTTAACCAGGGTAACGTAGTGCGCACCATGGTGTCATACTAACGATATTATTTATTATTAGTATTATTTTAAATTCAGTTGACTGTGCAAGGTCTATTCCAGTCCTCCAGCTTCTCTACTCTATTCTTTGCCATTCATATGATACGAGTAAATATGAAATTGCTGAGACATCTCGTTAAGAGCTGTCGTACTGGTCCTGAATTTCTAAGGACAAATTGTCTGCAGGCATTTCTCTTATTGCAAAAGTGACGTGACCAAAGCCTAAAAAGTTACGCTCGTACTTGCATGTTCTAGAATTTCAGATGCCGCATTTTCCCATAATGAACTCATTACTGGTCTGTCGCCATCAGTTAAACAATAAACAAACATTTATTCATTACCGCATTAAATTACACTTTTACTTACATGTGTTAATTAGCCACCACCAAGCCAATGGCCATCGCCGAGTCTGCCTCATCAGACTGTGGGCACACAAGCTGCACGTACGCAGGACAATGCCTTTGGGCCACTTTGACCACTTCAGTGCGATGGGCGATGGGGTTATGGTATTGGCTGGTATGTGAAGGTTATTTAATATTGGGCCAATTAATAAATACCAATTTGTGCATTAATTAAATGCGTTATGGTTACGAAATGCAGCACAGCATTTTGTGGTTTCGGGGGTGTATAGGAAATAGTGAAGGTGATCGAATGAGTTAAAACTATTCCTATATAAAAGAGGTTTTCCACAAGGCATTGAACTAAGCTTCATATGCTCTTTGAGGTGAGTAATATATTTTTATCGAAATCGGTGTCTTATGTGAACTTCAAATCAATTACAATAACCTGGAATTTTCAGTTGCTGCAAAACCTTCATTGAATGCAGGGGGCGTAGTTTTCCCATAAACGTATGTCTCAGGGTTGCCATTGTTTAAAATACACCGCCCTGTGTGGCTTTCTTGTTTTACAAGTAGTTGTAGCATTGTTATCCTTTGGATTCCTGCTTTCCTCAAAACACAACATTTACATCATGTTGTACTGGAATGAACAAAAAGTAAAAACGCTGAAAAAATCAACTAAGCACAAAACAGAGTTCGAGGCAAAGAGCTATAGCAGAAGCACCATATATAAAACAAAAGTACAACAATCGTATGTGACATCGTTAAACTTAAAATCATTGCACGGTCACGTGTCAATCTTTAATGGGGATGTTGCAAGTTTCCACAGCCACCGCTGACACCAGATTTCCAACAAAAACGTACGCTGTGGTGCAACATTTACTGGAATAGCTCAATGTTACAACGAACAGTGGGGGATTTTTTTTAAAAGTAATAAGATAAAATGGGAAATGAACATTATTTGAAAATGTCGAAAGAGACTGGCTACAGATTGGGAACACTCGAATAGTTGAGATTTCCATAGTCTTGATTTTCGCTTCGTATAGTTTTGCCAAGATGAAATTTTTTAGACTAATATTCTGTCGGCCCCTCAAACCAATGTCAAGCTTTATGCTTTATGTTGCTGTCAACAACTTTCATTGTGATTATAATAATTAGAAGCGAACCTACTGGAAATTACCAATTACTTCTAGCACCTTATACATCAAAAATCATCAGCGTTGCTGCAACAATCTACACGCAGAGATAAAACAAATTTACTACATGGTCACGGCAATAATAATATCTTCTCCGCAATAAAAGTATGTTCGTCGCAACCATAGCATTGTTAACTGAATTTAGTTTTAAAAATAGTATAATTGCTGCAATGTTAATACTGTTTAAATATAACAATAGTATTATTGCCAAATTTGAAAATGAAAATATCTATAACCCTATTTTCATTTTCAACAATATAAATATGGTTGGTGCGACAAAAGTATTGTGTTTTGCGTTTTATGTTAACAATGATATGATTACGGCAATCATACTGTATGATTGTAATTTTTCTTCATTTAGATATGTTTTTTAGTTATTTAAACTTATTTTTTCCGCTTTGAAAAAAATCACTCCTATTATTTTGAATTTAATGTATTTTTGAATAATTTTCATAATTCAAATCTATTGTTGACAACTTAAACCAATTCTAATAAATACTATTGGGGATCACATCTATTGTCGACAACTTAAACAAATTCTAATAAATTATATTGGGGATAATAGCATAATTGTGCGTACAACCATAGTATGATCCTCACAACATTTTTTGTAAAAATTGGGATAAGTTTTTATTCAACAATAGAGAATTTTATTAAGTAAGTTATGCAAAACTAAATTAAATTCTTAATAAATGAGTGATTTATTTAACAGTAAATAAAATCATTAATTAAATATAATTTATTTATACTAATTCGTAGTTTGTTTTGAAAAAAATAATTATCATTACTATTATTACATTAAAAAAAATACGATTTTGCTACATGCTAACATAAAACCCATTAAAACAATACTTTTTTCCTACCAACCATATTTATATTTTTGCTACAACCATATTTTCATTCTTAAATTTGACAAAAATACTATGTTACATTTCAACAATATTAATATTGCCGGAAACATACTATTGTCAAAATTAAATTCAAAAAACAATACTATGGTTGCGACGACCATACTTTTATTGCAGAGAACATACTATTGTTGCCGTGATTATATAGTAACCATATACTTTCTTTGTGTGTAGTCATCATAATGATAAAAGACCGAACAAATGTAAACAAAACAAAAACATATTGTGAATTTGTGTTAAACTCGGTCAGGAAATATTTGTAGGGTACATCGTGTCAGGGGCGTGGCACCGAGTAAACAAGAGGGTGGTTCAGCTATAACGCACAATGTTAACTGTTTATAAAACAACAAGTTTTCAGAGAATTATCTCAATATTTTTTATTATTATAGAAGGATGTACAGGGTAGAGCGTGTTAATTTGCTTTTTTGCACTGCAGGCTGTGGCGGCTCTGTTGGTCGAAAAGAGTGGATAGTGTGCGTGGCTTATAGTGGATGACGGGAGATTTGTAATCGTCTGCCTTTCAGTTGCCATCATGCATGGGACACGTGAGGAGAGGTCATTTTGTGCTGAAGCTTTTTTTCAAATGCTCACTCGATCATTGCAGTGCAGTATGCTTTTTTTCGTTAACGATTCACAGTTCCCCCACTCGGACGTGTTCCTACACGGCAATCAATTGAAAATTGGATAACATCATTGAGAACAGCGAAAGTGTCATGTGTAAGAAGGGGAACTGAGAGAATGATTACAACACCACAAAACATCCTGAGAGTTAGTGCAGCAGTACTGCAATTTCCGAAACGTTCTGCTCGGAAGCAATCACTTCCTCTTGGCATATCCGTTCTATCCACCGGATTCTTCATGATGAACTAAATCTTCAGCCGTATAAAAGTGCGTGGTCCAACAATTATCAGCACGGGACTATTTGACACGACGGACCTCTGGTGAAGACATTCATGCAACTATATCCCGTGACGCAATTGTGTTCTTTTATAATGAGGCCCATATTCACCTCAGTAGGTGTGTAAACAATCAAAATATGTCATACTGGAGTGAAACAAACCCCAGAGAACTTCACCAGAGACCTCTACATTCGGACCACGTCACTGTGTAGTGCGCCATATGTGACGCGTAAAATAGAAAAGGACCTAAGGTTAAAAACCAGTTTTGTTCAGGAGAGCCATTTTAAAGATTAGGTCCCTTTCTTTTTGCGCTTAGAATTGTCGACTTCACTTTCATAAAACGCGCATATCTCTGGGAGGGAACACTTTTTGGGCATGGGATCGGTCTCATTCGATGCTCAGATGTTGTCCACATCAAAAAAAAATGAAAATTGATTTTTTTACCCTAAGGTCCCTGTCTCTATGCGCTGTCACATATAACAAGTAGGCATCATTGCCCCTTACTTTTTCCAGAATAACCGTCTTGCCGTTACTGTGAACTCCGAACGGTACTTGACTATGATACAGGATTTTTTTCAGCCGGCTCTTGAGGCAATACAATTAGAGGATACACGGTTCCAACAGGATGGTGCCATTGCACACACAGCGAGGGTAACCATGAATTGTTTGAGGCAAATGTTTCCTGAACAGCTTATCTCTTGGGGGGGGGGGGGTGATGTGAACTGGCCGGCATGCTCAGTAGACTCACCGTCATGCGATTTTTTCCTTTTTGGTTACCTAAAGTCGAAGGTGCATATCAACCGTCCCAACAACTGGGAAGACCTTGTTAACAATATTGAGGCTGAAATTGGCAGGATACCAGTCGACATGCTTGTTAGAATTCATGAAAACTTCAGAAAACGTATGCAGCAGTGAGTGGATAGCGAAGGTCGACATTTGCCAGATACACTTTTTAAAGCCATGCAATTTAAAAATTCCTTTACTGCTCAATATAATTAAAATATAAAATATTTTTTTCTAAGGTTCATAATTTTTTTTATTTCATTCCCAAATAACCAAATTTTCGCGCTTCACAATCAGTTTATATTTAGTGCTTTTTATCCACTTCTTTGGATGTTATACTTTTTGGGGTGCTAATGACCGTTCTCTAGGCTAGAGAGGACAATCAATCGTATAGACAGTGGAATCGGTATCAACTTGCGAGCTCATTCTCTCTTAAAAATTTAAGTTATTAGCCAGAATGCAAATATTGTGACCATGACTCTTCAGGATTGCAATATTCAGGACCGCCACCTAGCATGTATAAGGGAGTTTGACACAAAGACAAACTTTAAGGTCATTTTGAAATCTAGGTTTGATTCTTATTGAACTTCATTAATAATTTCAGGAGTTGCATGCTTAGTAGCAGTTACGAAATGATGGATTTGTTAGAGATGCTTCTAAACTGACCCGAGTCCTTCGAAGTCCAGCTATTCAAGGAGTATAGATCTTCTTCTGTAATTCCAAAAATACTCCCATTGTCCACGAAGTGTACATGTTTGAGTGTAACATGTGTTGATATAAGTAAAACTACAAACCTAGTGGTGAAATTGACAAGGCCTTCTTTTTTTTGGCATGTAAGTAGTGATAGGGTCGTCCTTACTTAGTTTCATATTTATTACAATTAAAATTATAATAAGATTAGTTAAAGGAAACTAGCATCAAAGGCTATCAGCCAATACGAGTAGGGCCGTCTTTATGAAGGCATGTTGTAACCATTTTATTTGAACAAAGCTGGCTGTTGTTAAAAAATGGAAATGCTGCTATCTTCTGTCACAATAGCAAATTTTCGTTTATAAGAATTACAATCTTCTTTATACAATATTTGTAAAGTAGTCAAATTTTAGCTCTTTTCTACAGCCTCTCTAGTAGCAAAGGCATTGGTGTTCTCAAAAGCACAGAAATTTCACCACGAATACAAAATATGAACTCCTTTTTGGGACATGGCTTAATTTGGGGGTCCAGAAACCATGGACTGACTTTTATTCGATAGAAATTATTATTTAATTCATTCTATTTTTCGGACGGACGGTGGACGAACAGACAGATATTGTTAAATCAAGTCATCTGGCGATTCTGAGTTGGGCGGTTCACTTAATGGTGGATCTAGCCTAAATATTTTTTGGTAGTTACGTATTCCGTACTAGAAAATTATGAATTTTCTTTGCTTTTAGATACTCCTACAACAAAGCCATGTCCATATCAGCTTCCAACCTCTTCAGAAGTCCTTTAGCGATCAGACTCTCAGATTTTCGTTGGGTCTGAGTACACTGCACAGCTGGTACTTCTTACAACAGAAGGCCTGAAATTAAAGCCCCCGAGTGGTCCTGCTTTCTGCCGCTGGGAACATGTACTCTCGTGTACGCGTTTTGTATGTGTAGCGCAGTTACTCCTTTTCTTGTTGTAGTGTTGGTAGCGATTCTCTCAGTTTCTTGCCGTTGCCACCACCACTGTATGTGACATTGCTACAAACCATTTAGAGAACTGTCAAAGTTTATTTGTGTATGTGTGTATTCATATGGATGCATGCGTGCGTGTGTGTTTGGTTAGTTTTGTTCTTCCTTATGCTGATTGTATGGGTTTTCAGTATGTCACAATGTGAGTCGTGCGAGTGTGTGCATTTGTGAGTTTCTGTTTGCGTATGTGTTCTGCATGTTTAGTGTGTGTTTGTGTTCGTGTGCCTTGTGTTACTCGGCACAACAGAACAACATCGCAAAATAAAATAATAAAATAATAAAAAACGACAAGAACTAAACAAAATGAATACAAATACGAAAATAGTTAAATAAACTAACAATATTGTTACAATAGAGTTTTGTTCTTCACCGAATGGTAAGGGGGACGTGTGATAATTTTAGGTCTTGAAACTGTAGTGCGAGGGCTGCTATATGTGACGAGAAAAATAGAAAGGAAGCTAAGGTTAAAAACCAGGTCAGGAGAGCCATTTTAAAAATTAGGTCGCTTTCTATTTACGCTTAGAATCGTCGAATTCACTTTCATAAAACGCGCATATCTCTGGGAGGGAACACTTTTGGGGCATGGGATCGGTCTCATTCGATGCTCAGATGTTGTCCACATCAAAACAAAGTGAAAAGTTGATGAAAAGTTTTGTTCAGGAGAGCCATTTTAAAGATTAAGTCCCTTTCTATTTGCGCTTAGAATCGTCGACTTCACTTTCATAAAACGCGCATATCTCTGGGAGGGAACACTTTTGGGGCATAGGAACGGTCGCATTCGATGCTCAGATGTTGTCCACATCAAAGAAAAAGAAAATAATGAAAAATATTCTCCAGCATGATTTATACACTTTTGTATGCGCTCACACCAATTGTCGAAGGTTTTTTTTTACTACGATTGAGACACCTCCAAAACATGATTTTTGAATGCTTCAACAGCATCTTCTGGCAACGAAAACCGTTGACCACGCATTTCTTTCTTCATGTGTGGGAATAAATAGAAACCATTGGGTGCCAAGCCAGGGCTGTACGGCGGATGACCCATCAATTCGACGATTTTGCCGGTCAAAAAGGCGCTGGTTTGAGCCGATGTGTGGGAGCTCGCATTGTCATGGTGCACAACGGTTCGTCTTCTCTTGCTCGTTTTTCGAATTTCTCCGAAGACTTCAGGCAAACAAATTATGGTGTACCTCTCGGAATTGACCGTCCTACGTTGCTTAAGCGGAACAGTCGCCACATGACCAGTTTCGCCGAAGAAACAGCCGACCATTTGCTTCGAAGTGCTTCTTCCACAAACAACTTTCGTTGGATATGGCTCGACTGCGAAGACCCGCACGTTCGATTGCTGCTTTGTTGCGGGCTCATACACATAGATCCATTATTCGTTACCTGTGACGATCGTATAAACGTCTTTTGAAGCACCGCGATCGTTTTTTTTTTGCAAAATTTCTTTGTAGTAATCGACGCGAGCCTTTTTTTGAGCGATAGTCAAATTGTGCGGGATCCAATGAGAACAGACCTATTTTACCGCCAGGTGTTGATGCAATAAGCTGGCCATAGACGTGCGATTTGTGTCTACGACTTGTGTGTGCTCGACGTCATGTTGCACGTGTATGGCGCTGTGATCACACAAATCCCCAGGTTGCTAAAATTTTTCATCAACTTGGGATTTGTGTCTACGTGTATGGGGTTGTGATCACACATTTATACATTTCGTAGTTTCAGTTGTTCTTGAAACGTCAAAATAGTGAACAGCTCAAAATGGCCAGTAAGGAATTTTTATCAGAGTTCTTTGAAGTTTTAAGAGAGCAAGTTGCAATTTGGCAAAGTAAAAGTGAGAAATATAAAGACAGAAAGGAAAAACAAAAGTCATGGGAAAAACTTACAGAAAAGTAGAAAGAAGTGGACAAAAATGCTACAATTGATACAGTTAAAAGAAAATATCACGGCATACGTTCTTCGTATAGACGCGAATTTTCTGCTATTTTTTTCTTTTCTTTTTCCTTTAAACGCATAAACTCGCATGTTGAATAAATCACCAAAAGCGCAATTGCATCATCCGCTTTGTCACCCATGCTTACTCGTCAACGCCAACCACAAAATGAAAATGTTGCACGTGTGTGGAGAAAAGGTAAAGACACAAATCGTAGACACAAATCGCACGTCTATGGCCAGCTATAGCGATGCCTCTATCTCAATGTATGTCACATGACGATCTTGCATTGTCAGTGCAGGCAAGGCATCAGAACGGCCGCTTCGTTTTTGAGCGAGCGTCGGCCACGCTTGAATTCATTAAACCATTTTTTTACAGTGATGGTGATTCATCGCCACACAAAGATTTTAGTTCATCGATGCACTTTTGTCGTGATAATCCACGTCGAATGTTGTGAAAAATGATCGCACGAAAATGTTCACGAGTTAATTCCATTTTTTTTTCAAGTTACTGTTAACAACACAAATGATGGTTGTGCGTCAAAACGTTCTAAGTACGCTTATGCTAAAAAAATATCAAACTTAGTGTTACCTAGGCCAGATATATACAAACCTCGTATTAAATGGTACCCTACACCATACGGTGGTTCGTGGAAGTATGATTTAGAGCAAATATTTGTAGCATCCCAATCGAAAGTAGATACGAACTTTTTTATTATATCAATCATTGTACAGAGAGAGAGAGAGAGAGAGAGAGAGAGAGAGAGAGAGAGAGAGAGAGAGAGAGACAGAGAATGTGCAATTTGCCAAAAAGACTCTCCACTGAAGAATTGCATAGAAGGTCTGGACAGAAAACGATTCAGATCTTAATAAATGACATTAAGATCTGCAGAAGGTCTGATTACGTACATCTAAGAAGTTTGATTGATCAATAATTAACTCATTCTTGATACAATTATAGAATGATTTAGCGATTCATTCCAAAACTTCTTATTTATAATTTTTGTGATATTATTTATAGGTTTTTTACTATCTTTTTCCTATCCTTATTTGAAATATATTTATATGTCAACATTATAAATGTCATTATTTGTTGAAATATCTATAAGATAAAAACTCAAAAACTTGTAAATAATACCAAACTCTGTAATAATGATAGAAAATAAATATATACATACTCATACATACATACATACAGTGAGTGTGGGAAATATATAGCATCATTGAGGACATCAATGAGAACCGAACCCATCCGCGAAGTAATACCCGATGGCCCTAGCGCGGATAAAAGGGTTAAATTGTGGGCTGTGTCTTAGTACTTAGGCATCGTCTTGACAAATCGTGCATGGCTTCAGAACGGGCTGAAGAAATCTCTTGAAGAATCTCAAATTTTTGTTCCACTAAAAAGTTATCATGGAAAGTTGCTCTTTTGTCAATTGGTAATTGGGTTTAGAATTTTTTTAACCCACATTTTCACACCACCACCGCTTTGCATTTTCAAAGTTTTTTTCATATTCTTCTTCTTATGTATAACAACAGTAAAGCTGTTGTTGGAGTTCCTATCGCATCCATCCGTTTCTTTGAATGCCGCATCTGTTTTTTTTGTGTTTCCATGAGCCATTGTTGCGCTTCGTAGTGGTCATTCGAGTGAAGCATGCTGATACATACATATCTTCTTACATATCTTGTGGACGAATATCCGGACACACGTACATTCAGGGACAAAACTCGTATGTCTATATTAAGATCCGATTTCAATTTCGTATTGTACACATTCATATTTAAATCTATTTGTAACGTTGTGTTTTTCTTCGCTCCCCGGAAGGGTGGATGGTATATTCAATTTGTCATTCCATTTGCAACACCAGGAAAAATTGATCGGAGATACTATGAAGTATATATACAGGGTGGGCCAAATGTTATCATGGGGTTTAAAGATTTAATAAACCCCATGAGCGCAATTTTTAACTGACTGATGCAGTAATTGAATTGTTCCTCTGGCTGTATGACATGTGGCGACGTCTTGTTGGAACCACATGCCCTCCACATTCATTTCTTCAATTCTAGGCAAGAAAAAACTGGTTATCATTTCACGATACCAAACACCATTGACTGTTTGCGCTTGACCTGCCTCATTTTCATAAAAAAAGGTCCAATGATTCCTCCAGCCCAAAAACCACACCACACAGTGACACGTTGAGGATGCATTTGCTTCTCGTGAATCACTCGAGGATTTTCCGCACCCCAAATGCGACAATTCTGCCTATTGACGAAGCCATCAAGATGAAAATGGGCCTCGTCACTGAAGATGATTTTATCGGCAAAATCAGCATTTTCATGTTGTCTCTCCAATACCCAATTAACGAACTCCCTTTCGTGTAGCGCTCCATTTTTACTAACCTCGTACCTTCTACTAACAAACAATAACAATTGTTCAAATGTCAAACAATGACACTTCGAATGTTGCCAGATTTAAAAATTGCGTTCTTCTTGGGACACCCTTTTTATATATTTTTTTGTTTTTTTTTTTTAAGATTATATAAATAAAACTTGGAGAATAAATAATGGAGAGATTCACAACTGAACAATGAACCAGAATTATAGAATTTTATTATTTAAATCAGCAATCGATTATTTTAACGCAAACACATGAGTGATGAAGCTCATTTTCATTTGAATGGCTTTGTTAATAAGCAGAACTGTAGGTTACAAGCGCCATTCATCAACGCCAATTGCACCCTATGAGGTGTACAGTATGGTGTGGGAACACATCTGCAAATATCATTGGGCCTTACTTCTTCGAGAATAAAGATGGAAGTGCTGCAACCGTAACTGGAGAGCAGCATTGGTTTATGATAGAACATTTTTTACGTCCTGCTCTTCAAAACAGACCAGATATGTGGTTTCAGCAGAACAAAGTCACTGCTCACACTGACCGAGACACAATGACACTTTTAAGTCAAATTTTTGGTCAGCGAATAATTTTTAGAAATAAGGAAATTATTTGGCCAGCGCGATCGCCTGATTTATGACGGACTATTTTCTTTGGGTTTATTTGAAAGAGCGAGTATATGTGAACAAGCCCTAGACAATCCTGTACCCCAAGACCAATATTGGTCTTGGGGTACAGTCACAAATTTTGAAAGATGTTATTATGGAAAATGCTCTAAAACGAGTCCATCATTGCGAAGCTAAAAACGGGGGTCATTTAATTGACATTATTTTTTATAATAGTGTAAATAAATGCCCATTTTGTATATTATATAGGGTGATTCATGTAGTGGTATTTTTTCAGAACAAAAAAAATTAAAAATTCAAATCGAGTGTGGAATCTTTATTGGTAATTTGAAAGGACATTTTATGGCATTTATTTTTTGAAAATAATTACCTTCAAATGTTGGCATTTGTATTATGGAAATGAGCGTTCAGTGAGAAACGGGAAGATCCGCTGTTTTCGACAAAAATGTTGTTCAATGATGAGGTCCATTTCTCTCTCAACGGCAAAGTAAATAAGCAAAATTGCCGCATTTGGGCTAAAGAGCAACCAGAATAAACAAAATTGCCGCATTTGGGCTAAAGAGCAACCAGAAGAGGTTCAAGAGATGTCATTATACCCAGAGAAAACCATGGTTTGGTGCGGCATACGGATATGGGCTGGTGGAATCATCAGTACATATTTTTTTTAAAAAATGATGATGAACGGAATGTTACTGTGAATGGTGCTCGCTATCGGGCTATGGTATCGCACTTTTTGTTACCTGAAATTGAAGCCCGTAATCTTGACAGCATTGGGTTTCAACAGAACGGTGCCACTTGTCATACAGCTAATCAAATAATGAATCTATTGAGAGGTCATTTCGAGGAGCAGCCAATTTCACGTTTTGGACCGGTAAGTTGGCTGCCTAGACCACCTTTAGGTTTTCTTTCGTTTTGGCTACCTAAGGTCTAAAGTCTATGCTGACAAACCAGCTACGATTCAGGTTTTGAACGCCAACATTGCGTGTGTCATTACCGTCATACCGGTCGAAATACTCGAACGAGTCATTCATAATTGGAGCCTCAAACTGGCGTAGTTGCGGCCAACATTTAAAGGAATTATATTCAAAAAATTTTATCACAATCACATTTTATGCCATTAAAATGTCCTTTCGAATAAACAATAAAAATTCCACAGTTGATTTGACTTTTTTATTTTGAAAAAAATACCTCTAGTTTGATAACCCTTTATTTGTATTGGTAGTCGTAAGACAATAAAGCCTTGTCCGTCCGTGCGAGTGTCTGTTGTTAGCACGATAGAAACCACACGAAGCAACCTAAGATTCTGAAATTGTGCATAATGATGGCTTATCGTATGGTCAGAATCTGTTTGAGATGGTAAACGTAGGAAATCGGCCCACGGGAAAAAAGTTTCCTCGATAGTACGGTCTTCGTGCGATGCCTTAGATTCGGCAAACATGTTAACCAGTCTCAAAATGGTCCATATACTTAGAGGAGTTCCGCCAAACTGCAGCCCATCCATTCGGGGAAGTTCCGCCAAACTCCCACCTAAATTCCCTTTGGACGGAAATGCAGGACTGCAAAGCATGGTATCGCTGTATCCTTTTTATTATCCCAAGCACTCATTTTAATAAATCTAAATACTAACCAAAAAGTAAATATGATGTTTTGTTTTTGTACCATTATTTGTGCGCCACCCTGTGATATCGAGCACATACGACTGTAGCTAATTAACTAGATTATTTTTGTTGCATTCATAAAGTTTAAAATTGGGGACGATTAAATTACTTCACTTTTAATTGGCAAAATTTATTGCATTGAAGACAAAGGACTAAAACTGGAAATCCGACTTCGGATTTTTTTTAGTGATTAACCGGCATTTATCATTAAAAAAAATCGGAGGTCGGTTTTTCTTAACAAGATTTTGAATAAAAAATGCCACTTCTCTGCAAAATTCGGTTTTTGGGACACTCTAGTTTCGTTTTGGCCACAATAAGCTAAACTTAGTTTGATTTTTAAAAAGAAACTAGGAATTTTTACCAGCCAGTCCATGAGGGCGGGTAAATTTAGGCGGATGAAAAACACGTGACAAAGGGTACCCCCTCACCGATTTCAGGATTACGAGTATTTCTAAGTATATTTGCCAAGGAAAAAATGTATCTTAAATCATTTTCAAGCCTGTCAATTTTGCAAACAAAGTCCACTCTGCCCATATGAGAGAAAATATATTATAGAATTGCTCATATTTTGGTGCGCTTGCGAAACTGAGATTTTGAGATGGTAAACGGACGAACTCGGCCCAGGGGAAAAAAGTTTATTTTTAAGTTACTTAAGGTACCCCAGTAAAAATTACCTTCTTTCTAAATTTTTACTTTGCAAATAAAAATTATTTGTGGACCGAAAATAGTTAAACTTAGTACAGTTAAATAGGACAAACTTAGAATCCTAAAGCAGGGCTTAGTTGCTAAACTTTTTGGATCATGTGGCCGAAAAAAACGGACCAAAAGGTCAAAACGGGCGATTAATAGTCAATATGGAGATGTGGGTACTCGAATTATAGCAAATTTAGCTATGTATCCCATATAAAGTAATTTTGAATATTTTTCTGAGCTAAGAGACGGTCGCATAGGCCAAAAGGGTCCAAAAAACAAACCATTTTTCGCTTTAATATTTTTTATCGTAGGGGCGTTGGGGGGTTTATATGATTCGGCCTGGCCGAACTTAACTTCATTTTTACTTGTTTCTCTTTGTTACATGCTTGGTAAGCAAACAAACAAGCGGAGAAAAGACCAATAACTTTCGGTTTGCTGAAAGAGTTTTTCTGCTGTTGTTGTGGAAAATTTTCCTACTCCATCGTTCAAGTTGCAGGTGGTACAAGGAAAAGGTAAAGTTGCAGGGAAGAGAGTTAAAATCTTAGCATGAATGAAAACGGATGAAAACGCTAGCAAAAAACTAAAATGGAAAAGAAGTATAATTGAGTTGAGCACTTTTTGAATTGTTTGGCAAAATTAGTAGGTCCGTTCATTTGTAAAGGGCGGTCCAACCATAATGCACGATGTTAATTGTGAGTAACAGCTTAACTTCATGTTTTATGCCCAAGTTGCTGTTTCTTTTAAGAGGTACATAATTGAGCCGCTCATTAAGGTTGTTGAAGCCTTTTACTAAAATGGGCGTTTAAATCAAAATGCATTTTGTAACTTCCGTATTAATGTAGTCAGCATAATCGAATCGACCGAATGTGCCCACAATCGGGAGAATTGTGAGCAATTTTCAGCAGACCGGGTCTGTAGGATATGTGAAAATAACTGAACATGATGAACCAGTTCGTCGTGCGAAAAACATTAATGTTTTTCGCGATAGTGTGGCCGTCAACCTCGACTCGTCGGCCTGCCTAACTATGGAACATCTAATGAACATCGCTGATGTGAATTTTGAATAAGCATTTTAATTTACAAGGTTCTTACAAGGTTCAATTGACTCAGGAGGTGAGGCCTACAGACCATTTCAAGAGTCGCTAATACAACAATTGGTTGGTTGAACAGGCAGAAGTAAATAGCGACTTTACACAGAAAATCATCTGCACGAGTGATTGTTAAAAAGCCAATGCACTTATATTTACAAAATGTTACAGTTTGGGGCGGTTTATGGGCTGGCTGCGTCGCCGGGCTGTACATTTTCGAAAATGAGGTCAGCCAAACAGTTACCGGAAATTATGTTCGCTATCGCGAAATGATTAAGAACTTCTTGTAGCCAGAAATAAAAGAAATGGACCTGCACGATATTTGGTTTCAACAGTCTGGTGCCACATGTCACACAGCCAATAAAAAAATGGTTCTTTTGCTTGAGAAATTCTCACGTCATAGCGATGTTAATTGGCCGCCAGGATCATGTGATTTCATACCGGTGGACTTCTTTCTTTGCAGATATTGAAAAGAAAAAGTGTACGATAATAAGCCAATAACTTTAAGAGGTAGAGGATGGGATAATTTTGCACATTAGCGACAGTGAATCTCTATTATGTCTCAGATTCATTAAAAATATGGACCATGGAATAGAGGTATGTCACCTAAGCCGTGGCGAGCATTTGACCTATATTTTGTTGCACGCATAATAGTCATAGATTATTCTATTTTAATCTATTATATATTTAACTTATTCTCTGGAAACTTTTTGTTTTATTAACAATTAACATTGTGTGTTTTAGTTGGACCACCCCTTATGAACAAAGTATTTAAAATCTAAGTTTATTTGGAGCACGCTCAAGGGATCGAAAAACCTGTTGTCTTTCTTTACATCTAAAAGATGAGGGTATAAAACAAGGTGGCCAAATAATTGAACTATAATAACTTTTTTTTAATCACTGTATTTAATTTTTTGGTGGTACGAGGACTACTATATATATTTCTGGCCTAATAATGAAAATGCGAATATTTATCATAAAAAATGGTTTTATGGGTTTTTAAAGTATTCTCTAGCATGATTTCTATACATTTGCATGCGCTCAAACCAATTGTCGAAGCACTTTTTCCACTCCGATTGAGACACCTCGAAAACATGGTTTGGAGCATTTCAACAGCATCTTCTGGCGGCAAAAATTGTTGACCACGCATTTTTTTCTTGATGTGCGGGAATAAAAAAAAGTCATTGGGTGCCAAGTCAGGGCTGTACGGCGGATGACCCATCAATTCGACGTTTTTCCGGTCAAAAAGGCGCTGGTTTGAGCCGATGAGTGAAAGCTCGCATTGTCATAGTTCAAAATGTTTTGTCTTCTCTTGTTCGTTTTGCGAATTTATCCAAAGACTTCAGGCAAACAAATTGTGGTGCACCATTCAGAATTTAACGTCCTACGTTGCTCAAGTGGAACAGTCGCCACATGACAACTTTTGCCGAAGAATCAGGCGACCATTTGCCTCGCAGTGCTTCATTGCTTCGCGAACACCTTTCGTTGGATTTGGCTCATCTTCGAAAACCCACACGGTCGATTGCTGTTTTGTATCGGGCTCATACGCATAGACCCACGATTCATCACCTGTGACGATCTTAGAAAGGTCATTTGAAGCACAGCGATCGTATTTTTTCAAATTTTCTTTGCACCAATCGAAACGAGCCTTTTTTGAGCGATTGTCAAATTGTGCGGGATCCAAGGGGAACAAACCTTTTTTACGGCCAGGTGTTAATGCAATATCGAATGTATGCTGGTGAAAGAAATGCCAAAGGATGCCTCTATCTCACGGTATGCCACATGACGATCTTGCATTATCAGTTCCCGCACGGCATCAATGTTATCTGGCTTAGTGGCCGTTTTTGGACGACCTTTGTCTTTGAGCGAGCGTCGGCCACGATTGAATTCATTAAACCAGTTTTTCAAAGTGCTATAGGATGGTGCTTCATCGCCAGATAAAGATTTAAGTTTATCGATGCACTCTTGTCGTGATAGTCCACGTCGAAAATTGTGAAAAATGATCGCACGAAAATGTTCACGAGTTGATTCGATTTTTTTGCCAAATGGATTTTTTCAAGTCACTGTAAACAACACAAATGACGGTCGTACGTCAAACGAGTACAAAACGAACTTTCCAATGGAAATTTCAGATAGAGCCAGACAACACTAAGTGTTGCCTAGGCCAGAAATATATATAGCAACCCTCGTAGGCCAGCGGTGCTAAATCGATCTTGGAGGCCATGCCACAGACCCACTACACGGGATAATGCGCTCAGCAAAAGTTTCCTTTAATAAATTGATTCTTACATTGGCTGTACGGCATGTCTATCCCCCAATTCCCGTTCTCCATTGACTGCAACTTTATAGCCGGCTTCATTTTAAAAGAAATATGGACCAATGATACCCTCCGCCCATAGAGAACACCAAATAGTGATATTTGAGGATGTAACGGCGTCTCAACGTAGGCTTGTGGATTGCCATTACTCCAAATGCGACAATATTGGTTACTGAAAAGACCAACTCCGAAAAAAGTGTGGCCAGATTGAAAACCACACTTCTAAAATAAAACACCCTTTATATGAGACAAAAGTATAGATTGCGCGTATGCTGAAAGGATCGTACTGATACGAATATTTCAACACACTGAAAATACATATTTTTGAGGTGAGATTTTGGGCATTTGAAAACGATTTTGAAAATTTTTGGACACTCTAGTTTCGTTCTATACCATAATAAGCCAACATTTTTTTCATTTTTAAGAAGAATCTTGGGAAATTTTCCGCCCTTTATATTGAATTGACTCTAGTCTTGAGTTTAAATTTAAGTCTTTCTGACATTCACTCCCTCAGTATTTTTATTTGGGCAATTGCTCTTTCTTCAGTTGATATTTCCAACTGTCATTTCCATAGTCTACCTTTCAATTGGGCGGCTCGGTCCCAGCACTAGACCACTAGTCTATAAACGACCTTTGGAACTTTTTCGCAATATTCTCCCTCTTTACCCCGCAGTCTTTTCACTTACACATTTAACAAACTATTAACTTTTCCTACAACCGCTCCCTTCGCCAAAAAAAAACCAAGAAACAATGTTTCTAATAAAATTTTCTTGACAATATCTTAAACTTTTAATCGTCAACATTCCAAAGATACTATGACAGATTTCATTTAACGGCCAATTGTAACAAAAAATGTCCACATTTAATGAAAATCATTAAAAAATTGATACGGATTCGCAGAGGAAGATATGGAGGGGAACATTAAACATTGCCCCCCCCCCCCACACGCCAACGCCCCACATGCTTTAAGATAACATGTGATGATATTAATCCAAGACCATGGATCCAGCATGAATATGGACAGGATCTCGCTGTGGTTGCTATTGCTGCTGCTATCAACGATTAAATGGCAACAAATATGTTAATGACAATAGCAGCAAAAAGAAGCATTTCTGTTATAAATTGCATCATATTTCGACAGGATTCGAAAGCCCGCCATCACGCTGGTGGTGCTTATAAAGCGGGGGGTGATGCTGCCACCACTGCTTCTGATAATGGCCGCTAAAAGACATTGCCCAAGACAATGTGGCCTCTGAACATTTCAAGTGCTGGTCAATGGCCATAAGCCCCCCCCCCACACACACTGACACGCCACTCCTTTGCAGTGTAACTTTTTGTCCACCATTAAACTGGTCTTTCTTTCACTCAATCAACTGGACATTTGATAAATCTGTCATAAGGATATCGTTTCATTTTCGAGGAGGTTTGTGCACACACCCCCCTCCACTAGCCCTCGCCAAGGCTGGCCCTTATTTTCGTTATCGCTCTTGTCGTCATTATTGTTGCAGAGACAGCAATTATGAACTTTTGTCTGTTAAGTATAATTTAGGGAGGATACTCTCGTGTGGACAGAGGAGGTCCTGTAGTGTCGAGCTCTTGTGGCGGGCGGAGGCAGCATCATTAATTAATAGTAAATAAAAACGTTGAACCTTTGAACTTTTTATGTGTTTTTATGTATATGAACATATTTTTCTTGCGACAATTTCAGTTGTCTCAAATTCGCTACAACTCTCCACCCTTGTGCCACCCACTTCAGGGGGTTCGCCTTCATCCCCTGGCAATCGATCTATTGATAAACACCCACACGTACAAACGTTCATATGTAACAAATTGTCGTAAGATGCCAGCCCGGAAAATTGTCGAATGTTTGACGAGAGCATACGAAACAATTGATACAGGCTTGAAGAGAAACGAGGACTGGTAAAGAAGGCGGGACTGACGACACACACTCAAGAAAGCAGCAAGAGCAGCATTGTCAAGTAAAAGTCCCACAGATGACAGGCCACAAAAAAATAAGGAATTCCCAAGGAAATTAAGCACTGTCTGGTGCTGTCCTTTAAATAAGTATCAACACGTATAGAAGTCATTTAGTAGGGTCAGGCCGAATCTTACATATACTCTTTTGTAGAGGAAATACTCAAAAGGCGTACTATTTCCCGAGGTTCCCTTAGACCTTTAAGAGGGAAACTTTTTTCCCTGATTCGATTTCAACCATTCTTAGTCTTAGATAACTTCTGATCAAAAGCCATTATAGCAGAAAATGTACAGGTTCTATTTTAATTTATGAGACTGCCATCCATCTTTAAGCAAGAAATTATTTAAAGAATTGTGATTAGAGGCGAATGGGAAGATGGACACGCAGGCTAGTCCCACAAATATCCCACTAAGTTAAAAGACAACATCACGAGGTAAACTGTAGCACCACACAGATCCTAAGTGGCCCTAGAGGATACAGAAGTGTTTCTTATAAATGTGGACTGGAGGACTTTCTTGGTTATATCATCTACTAAGGTACAATAGAAGCCGCTTAGCACTCAATTTTCATCTGGCTTAGTATGACCTTTTCTATCAAGAAAGACCGCAGAGATCGAGGAAAACCTTAGAAGTCGAGTCTAGCATAGAGAAATATCTTCTAAGCTGACTTTAGTATTATGAAAGACTTAAGAAATAAACTCTAGTATTGAGCGAGACCTCAAAGGTCGTCCTGAGGATAGAGAGAGACATCAGAAGCTGTCTTTGGAGTAGAGGCAGATCTCATATTCGTAGGTCGTCTTGAGGATAGATAGAGAGAGACCTCAGAGGCTGTCTTTGGGATAGAGGCAGATCTCATCGGTCGTTTTTAGGATAGACCGAGACCTCAGAGGTCGACTCTAGTATAGAGCGAAACCTCAAAGGTCGACTCTAGTATAGAGCGAAACCACAGAGGTCGACTCTAGTATCGAGCGAGACCTCAGACGTCGACTCTAGCATAGAGCGAGACCTCAGAGGTCGACTCTAGTATAGAACGAGACCTCATTGGTCGACTCCAGTATAGAACGAGACCTCATTGGTCGACTCCAGTATAGAGCGAGACCTCAGAGGTCGACTCTAGTATAGAGCGAAACCTCAGAGGTCAACTCTAGTATAGAGCGAAACCTCAGAGGTCGATTCTAGTATAAACAGATACATCAGAGGTCGTCTTAAAGAAAGAGAGATCCCTTAGAGATGATCTTTAGGATAGAGGGAAAGACCTTAGAGGTCGTCTCAAGGATCAAGAGAGAAACATCAGAGGTGGCCTTCAGGATAGAGAGAGAGACCTCAGAAGTCGTCTTTTAGAGGCCATCTTTGGAATAGATAGAGATCGAGACCTCATAAGTCGTCTTTAGGATAGAGAGAGACCTAAGAGGTGGTCTTTAGGTTAGAAAGAGAATAATACCTCAGAGGTGGTCTTTAGGTTAGAAAGAGAATGAGACCTCAGAGAGACAAAGTGAGCTCTCAGAGGTCATCTTCACGATAGATAGCGAATAAAACCTCAGAGGTCGTCTTCAGGAAAGAGAGAGACCTCAGAGGTCGTCTTTACTAAAGAGAGAGAGAGAGACACCTTAGAGGTCGTTTTTAGAATAGAGAGAGTGAGATTTCAGAGGTCATCTTCAGGATAGATAGAGTAACACCTCAGAGGTCGTATTTAGGATACAGAGAGAGAGAGAGATCTCAGAGGTCGTATTTTGGTTAGGTAGAGAATGAGACCTCAGAGGTCGTCTTTTGGTTAGGTAGAGAATGAGACCTCACAGGTCGTCTTTAGGATAGAGAGAAAGACCTCAAAGGTCGTCTTTAGGAATTTTTGAATAGAGAGAGACCTCAGGGGTCGTCTTAAGTATAGAGGAAGATGCATCGGAGGTCGTCTTTAGGATAGAGAGAAAGACACCTTAGGGGTCGTCTTTAGGATAGAGAGAAAGACACCTCAGAGGTCGTCTTCAGGATATAGAGAGAGACACTTCAGAGGTCGTCTTCAGGAAAGAGAGAAAGACACCTCAGGATAGATGTAGATCCATATGACATCCGCAGAGGTCGTCTTTAAAATAGAAGTAGACCTTAAATGGCATTCTCAGAGGTCTGAGGATTCCTACGGCAGGGGAATCCTTCGAATTTGTTTTAACTTAAGAGAAATCCTCTGTAGAGAAAAACCTCTTCAATTAAATCTGCTGTAAAAGAAAACCTCGACCTTGAAAAATTTCCCGCTGAAAAAAGCACCTTAACTAGTGCTATTGCCACTGTCCATACCTTCCTCGTTGCTACTGCCCCCTTCGTTATTGTTCTATTGAATGGCATTTCTTCGATTTTGCTTTTGCTGTTCGTCTCCTTTTATTTATCATCAATTAGTTATGGACTGTGCTTTGAAAAATTAACAATAAATGTTAATGCAGAGAAATTTATACAGCTTAATGATGACTACCCGCAGCATTTTCCGGTTTCAATGTCAGCCACCAAAAGCATCGGCATCATCATCTTCACCATCGTCGTTTTCCTGATTGTCGTCATTGTCAGCGTCGTCATCGATGGAAGACGCTGTCGTTGTCTCCATCGTTGTTGTTGACGCATCATTCATTGACATCATTTCTCACATTCAAGACATTTCTCTGTCATTCTTCTACGCTGGTCCTTTCCACACTTTTATGGTGAATCAAGAGTGTGTGGCCTGTATGAATGTGTGTGTGTGTGTGTGTGTCTGTGAATTGTTACAATAGCTGGCAAGGCTGGCTAGTTAGTGGCAGCCGTTCCTGTTTCAGTTTTAGCTCCAAACGGCAAACGGTCTACAATGTGGGTAGGTAGAATTTGGTGTCGTGTGCCTGATGATGGGGGGCGTCTTTACTAATTTCTTTTGTCATTTGCTTTGAGTCGAATATTTTCTTTTTTTTTGAAACAGTTTCATTTCATTCCCGTTTTGCCTGCGCCCCCTCCTTAAACCCCTGCAGTGTATAAAACAAACAATAATGCACACATATCCTTTGGTAGAAGCATAACCCCTCCTTCTATCATGACGTTCGTTGGCAGCCGCCCTCCTCTCGCCACAAGAGACGAAAAAAAAACAACGCTTGACATCTTCTACTAATGGCAGCTAAAGTCCCATGCATGAGTGAACTTTTTTGTTCTTCTTGTCATTGTATCGACATTTTCACCCAACAGCAGATTTCAAAGATTTCATCTCCTCCGCCCCCCCCCCCCCCGAAGCTGCTGCTGCGAAATATGCTATTTCCTTTTCATGCGCAAATTTCGCGTTATTTTCATTCTCATCTCTGGTCGCTGGCAAAGCTGTGTCGCCTACCATCTCAATGTCTGTTATTAGACATCCTGCCGAATTTGAGCCAAAAACGAAACCAGCAGAAGAGGAAGCAGTAGGATGAGCATCCAAGCACCAACAGGGGCTACATTTGCCATTCGTTATTTTTGCACCATCTGAACATCGCCCCCCTAAATAATCGTTGTCGCCGTCCATATTTGATGATGATTTTTCATTGCTCAGTTTTAATTTTACACATGAGTTGATTTCAGTGCTCGCTTCACAGCTGATGAGAAAGTTTAATGTCAATGTTCAGCGGCGGCAAGACAACAATCACGGCTAGTACATGTTCTACCTAATACCGTAAAAACGATGATTTAACCTTTACAGACACCAGTATAATGTGGCCCACCACCCAACCCCTCTATCTGATTTCGACGGGAAAGGGAAACGGAAAATTAAAAATATGCTTTTGTCGAACCGAGTTCTGGATGATTTTCGATGGGAAATCATAGGCATTTTGCCCATAGGGAAATGTTTATGGTGTTGTAAAGGGTCTTGTGCGTTGCCACATATTAGAAATTGGAATTCAAGAGTTTAGTAAATCCAGTGGTGCCTCAAATTTTTGAATGGAAAATCGCGAGAACTTTGTTTTCCTTGTAAAAATTTGTTATACCATCCAAATTAAATTTTATGGTTTTTATACGCTACACCATTATACCGTCATTTTGAATCACTCTTCTACTACATTGAAAGGTTTAGGTTCTATGGTAGTTGGAGATATCTAAAGCGAACAAAGGTCTCCCTTATTTAAAACTGATCTCTAATTTTTATAGCACTCTCTAATAATTTCAAAGCATGTTCAAAGCATAATGAAATTTCCAATCTTACTAAATATTTCCATAGCTTGATGGCAAAATTAACTTTAGCAGCTTCTGAAAACTAAAATTTGATATCATAACTACGCGGTCTCTATTTATATAAAATATAGGAAGATCACTTTGATTTCCGAGAGGTTTTTATATCCTTCTTACAAGGATAAAGGTTATAATAACCTTGCCATTCCGTTTTCAAAAGCTCAAAGGCCGTATGGGCCGGAGACCCATTTATGGGGTCGGCGTTACCAAGAGTATATGTGACGCGCAAAATAGAAAGGGACCTAAGGTTAAAACCCAGTTTTGTTCAGGAGAGCCATTTTAAGGATCAGGTCACTTTCTAGTTGCGCTTAGAATCGTCGACTTCACTTTCATAAAACGCGCATATCTCTGGGATGGAACACTTTTGGGGCATGGGATCGGTCTCATTCGATGCTCAGATGTTGTCCACATTAAAAAAAAAGTGAAAAGTTATTGAAAAGTTATGTTCATGAGAGCCATTTTAAAGATTAGGTCACTTTCTATTTGCGCTTAGAATCGTCGACTTCACTTTCATAAAACGCGCATATCTCTGGGATGGAACACTTTTGGGGCATGGGATCGGTCTCATTCGATGCTCAGATGTTGTCCACATCAAAAAAAGAAAAAAAACAATGAAAATTGATTTTTTTTACCCTACCCTTACCCTTCTCTATGCGCTGTCAAATATTGTGAATCGTTGCAAAACTCTAAGATGATCTGATCTAAGATGAAGATGAGCTGAGCTAAGATGTGCTTCCGTCTGTCTGTTTATAGCTAACTAGAGATCGAACTAAGGAAGCTAGCTGGCTGAAAGTTTGCAGCAACATTGAAAAATTGAAAATATTTCATGAAGTAAAACGTTTCTCCTCACAAGGACTGGGTCAACGTTTGAAATAATTAAAAATCCTAAATTTTAAGTCCCAATATCTAATGAGCTATTAAGACGTGAAGCTGATGTTTCGAACATATGATAGGATGAATCAAAACACAACCATCAGAAAAAGTAGGCGATGCCACGCCCTTTTTAAAATATCTGATTTGTGGCCCAACTTATAGACCGATCATTATAAAATTTTAACAGGAGGAAATCAATGAATGGAAAATTATTCAAGACTATGTTACGGTAAATTTTGATAAGGGGCGTGGCACCGCTCACAGAAGACTGAACTTAACAAGTTTGTTTACTTGTTAAGTTCAGTCGGGCTTGGCCAGCTATGAGATACCCTACACCACTCTGCTGGATAAAGAACCTCTGTCTGGGGCTTGAGCAAGGTCGGACTCAATATGTTAGAGTTAATTATTTGACGTTCATGGGAGTGATCCTTTGATTTCTGGCTTCTGCAACCACAGAACCTCAAATCGGGAGTGACCCTTGTGTGGAGGACATTCAAAAACATGGACCAATATGGTCTAATCTAACAAGTCATGGGCGTTGGTCGCTCCTTTTAAAAAATCGCCTTAATGGCCAAACAAATAGACTTATCGTTCGAAAATTTTAACAGAATAAAATCAGTGACTAAGTATTTTTTTTTCATACACATTTTTACAAACATGATTCAGAGATTAAGGACTTATGTGTTAAGTCGTTTATCAATCGTTTCATGAAATAAGATTCCTTTTTCAAATAGAATCAGCTAGCTAAACAGTCATTCTTTAGCATATACTTATAATATACTTGCAACACAATGTGCACGACTGTGGCAAACTTGCAACAGCATCAGTTTGAGAGTTTGCGCGATTGGATTTTATTAACTTATTAAGTTCTTATACAGCCGCTACAAACAAACGTACTTATTTAAATTAAATGCGACTCTTCAAAGAAAGACCAGTCCAACAACCATCATCTTACCGAGAATCCTTGTTTTCTTCTATTGAAGGCATCTAAGATGTTTGTTAAAAGGTAAGCATACTTTCTGGCCAGCAAATTGTCTTCCCGTTTAAAAGAATCCTACAAGAAATATAAGGGCAGGCGGGCAGAGGTAGAAGAAAACATAAAAATCACAAGTCAGCGGCAGTCTAATAATAATGCAGCATTTTGATGAGTTTCTTTTTTTAAGAGAAGCTCATCGCAGCCTGGTTTGGATTTGGCCGTGGCTATAATCGCAAGAATTTATTGCTGCGTCAAACAGCAATGGTTAACAACATTTAAGTCGGTCTAATCTAAATGTTGGAAATCTCTCTCTACCCTCCAACACGCATACACTCACATCCTTATACTTTCCCTATTCCATATTATTAACGTTGTCAGCAACTCCTTCGAAAGCCGTTGCAATTGCAGTGCATAGCGTTGCATAAAAAGGTATTAAGTCATCGTAAGTAGCGTTTTTTTGCTCCCCCCTCCGCTCTTTTTTCATTATTATTCTGTGCAATGGTTTTTTTGCCTTCCAAAGTAATGTAAATTTTAACCACAAGTACTTATAGTGTTGCTCATGGATTATTAGTTGGTGGGAGGAGGGGAGGTCCGGAAGTAGCCCAGGTCTTTATGGCCTTTGCGGAGCCAGCGCTCGCTGTTATTGCCCGCTGAATGAGTTGAGATGGCGAAAATCTCAACATAATTCAACTTTATTGAAATAGTCGTGAAGTTTATGATTTCGCATACAGGATACTTGCTTTTTTTCGCGAGTAGTTCGTACTACTCTTGTCGAGAGATGGATTGAGATAATAACGATGGTAATATAAGTTGATGCAGTTTAACCCTTGCGCTGGTAGGAGGAAATGTTGCAATGAGTAAGGGGGACTTCAACTAGCGCAGAAAATCGTGGCCATTTAGAAAGGCCCGATAATGAGGAAATCTCTCTTAGTCAGGATAAGGGGAATGAACTTTCAATATATGGGACACAAGTCGGGAAAGGTGGAGCCTTAAGTCTTAAACCTTATCCTTAGATCTACAATAAACGAAAGGAATGACGGTGTAGCAAGTGGCATAAAACACGCTATGCGGGAGGTACCAAGTGTGGTATGGAGTTTATATCAAAGTTTGTCACTCTTTTTGTAACACTTCAAAATAAGTATCTACGACCCTATACGCAAAATAAAAGTATGGTTGTGGTGACAATATTCAAAAAGCATCTTTGTATTGTTGGGAACATAAATACTCAGAGACGATCTATTTATGTATGTTATGAGAAAGTAGATTTAATTTAAAAAATAAAATAGCTAGAGTCTTATTACTTAAAACATATGTGACGCGCAAAATAGAAAAGGACCTAAGGTTAAAAACCAGTTTTGTTCAGGAGAGCCATTTTAAAGATTAGGTCCCTTTCTATTTGCGCTCGTCGACTTCACTTTCATAAAACGCGCATATCTCTGGGAGGGAACACTTTTAAGGCATGGGATCGGTCTCATTCAATGCTCAGATGTTGTCCACATCAAAAAAGAAAATTGATTTTTTTACCCTTAGTTCCCTTTCTCTATGCGCTGTCACATATATGTCTTTTAAAATGTGGTCCAACTAAAACGCATGATGTTAATTGTAAAAAAAAACATAAAGTTTTCAGAGAATTATCTTAATATGGTTAATATGATAGAAGGATTAATGACAATTATGTGCAAAACAAAATATATGTCAATTGCTCGTCATGGTTTCGGTGGCATATCTCTACCTTGGTCCATATTTTCAATGACTCTAAGACATAATGGAGATTTATTGTCGCTAATGTGCCGAATTTTCTTATTCTTTAGCTATTGAAATTTTCTTTGCTTACTAGATTACACTTTTTCTTTTAAATATCCCCAAAAAAAGAAACCCAACAGTGCCAATCACATGATCGTGGCGGCCAATCAACATTGCCAGGACGTGAGATAACACAGTCATTGAATTTCTTGCGCAAAAGAGTCATTTTTCGTTGGCTAAGTTGCAAGTGACACCATCCTGCTAGAGCCACATATCGTCAAGGTCCATATCCTCATTTTTTGGCCACAAGAAGTCACTTATCATCTCATGATAGCGAACACCATTTACGGAAAAATCCGTTTATTTGCAGCAATTTTGCTTCAGTTTTTCTGTACACCTCCGATCCATTGCTGGTCCCTCCTGTCTCAGTTAAGGGTTTAAAAGACTATTTTAATTGTAGGATTATTTGGTTTTTATTAACCATCGGTACAACATCAAGGATTATAAATCATCAAGTGAGTGAAACATTATTAAAAGTTCCCGCATGTATACGAGTAGAAAAAGCATGGTGGGAGACTTGTAGCAACTGTGGCCGCAACTAATAAAACTCGTATATGAATAGGAATGAAATTGAAAAACTTAAAATGGGAAAATATTAAGTTGACAAGCTTCGGTCAGACACGATATAACTCAAGAAACAATGTTACGGAATAATATTACACTTGCCCGCAGAGCATAAAAACACCTAGCAGGCTTTCCTTTCATGTGGCATTTCATGCAGTTCAAATAAGCTTAATTGTCTTGTACAGGGTGGAGCGCAATAATGTGCTTTTTTGCACTGCAGGCTGTGGCGGCATCGTTGGTCAAGGAGAGTGTTATTGGCTTATAGTGGCTGACGGGAGATTTGCATTCGTCTGCCTTTCAGTTGCCATCATGCATTGGAATTGTGAGGAGAGATCATTTTGTGTAGAGTATCCAACTCTATTTTCTCCCTGGAGCACCGTCGGAGTGAGGGATGTGTGTCGCTGCTCTATCGCTACTTTCATGGTGTGTGTTCTTCAGACATTCGTGGTCTCATTCCTGACGTGAAAATGTTCGGCAGGGATACGCGGCTTTCAAAAAAAGCACACCCGTTTGTTATCGATTGGCCAGTTGACCGCACCATACACTACAGATCAAATTCGTTTTTCGTTTGTGTACAGTCCGTTTGTGTAATCGACTTCCGGAAAATGTAGTTCCCACTACTTGCGACATCCAGAAGTTCAAGGCAAGTGTCAATAAACATTACTCCCTCTTTTCCCCCTCCGGTCCTTTAATTTCCACTCGCCAACGCAATGCACCGCATGTACGTATAAGGGGCAACCCCTGAGTGTTGGTTATTTAAAAAAAATAGAAAATGTCATTCGGGTGCGGTTTGTTAGGATGAGAAGGAGATTGATACAGTGAAAAACCTTTTGCAAAGATGTCCGTCCAGCAAAAAAAAAGAGGTACACGCAGAAAAATGTATGGTTGGGGTAACAACCATATTGTTGGTTATATGGTTGTGGCACAACAATATTATGATCATCACAACAATAGTATGGTTCACACACAACCATACTATGATTCCCATAACAATATTATGGTCCTCACAACAATAGAATTATTAACACACAACCATACTATGATCCAACCATATTATTATTCACATGAAAATATGTCCATCTAGGACATATTTTCATGAAATGCAAGGGAGCGAAATGGCAGCGGCTTGAAAATTTTCCGATTGGTGGTCGGAGGGTACTAGGGCGAAATTGCTAAGTTCTTAACCAGTGGTCGGATTGTTTTTTCTCTTTAAAGAGCCATATCTCTTCCTTTTCCAAAATTATCTAAACAAAGCCTAGAGGTCCTACAGTTCCAAACTTATGACTTCTTAACTGAAATGCAAAACTTTTTTTTTGTTTTTTCTCGGAAGCGAAATAACAACCCACATTTATTTGCTTTTGTAAATTAACACACAAAAAAAAATTTAGATGCATAAAACCTTTATTTAAGCCAATTTTTAGTTGAGTCATTCTTGCACAAAATGATGCATACGCTTCTCATCGGCCTTAATGAGAAATCAGGTCATTCGAATTTCGTGTGTTTTTTTTCTTCTTTTTGTTTAATAGCCATACCTAGGGAACATTCGATTGAATTTCAAACACGTTTTCTATTTTTCGTTTCCCATTTCCGTCCACTTCAATAGAAAAGAAGAAAAGAACACAACTTTGCCGAAAAAGACAAAAAAAAGAACAGGATAACAACTCAAACAGTTTATTGCATTTCAATGAAGAATGACCCAATGAAGCTGCAGAAGACAAAGACGAAGGCGACAACAAGCAAAGAAACAGCCCCGGCTACTAAATGAAAAACCCTTGTCGCAGCAATAAATTTATTGTTTTCGTTAAGCACCAGAATGCCCCACTAGCCGAACGTACCCCCACCACCAAACAAAAGAGAAAAAATAGCACCAGCGACAAAAAGTTCATTATTTTCCGTTTGAAGCATATAAATAAAAATCCCTGGAACGGGCTTCATTTTCACAAGCTTCAGCAAGGGGCCAACCAATGGCAACGTTCGTTTCGTTTCGACTTGACTCGTATGTGCAACAAACACTGCATGTCCTGTTTTGGCCGCCTCATACCCCAAAATGTTTTAGTCCTTTTTGCAAGATGTATGTGTGCTCGTTTTTTTTTGGGTAGTTTATTAAAACAATGACTGCCTTTCCTTACCATGCCACATGCTGCAGTTCCTGCTGCCGTGTATGTATGAGTGCAAGCTTTGCCTGAGTGTGTGTGTGTTTGTGTGAGTGCTTTTTTTTATTTCTTAACCATTCCTGTCGTTCAACGTTTGTGTTTTTTTTTTAGCTACTGCTGCTGCTCTCGCCGGTTCTTCGTTCATCTGTTTTAAGTACAATTGAAAATCTTTGTGTTGTTTCAACAGTTTTTAGTAATTTCAGCACGTAATCTTCTGTTATTATGCGACTCTACAGCTTAAAATGTGTTGTTTTAGCCTCTTGAAATGCCGAGAGTAGGACAGGGCGCAGAAGAAGGGTAAAAAGGATGCGATGGAAAAAAATAACAGACGGATCCGAAAACAATGCAATGCAAGAAGCGTTCGTAGAAAACAGCTCACCGCCAAAACTTTATTCTATTTTCATTTCAAAGGACATTTGTTAGTTACTCATTGGTGAAATGAGAAACTATGGAAGCGTTGCACGAAAAGCAGCACACAAAAAACTCTGAAGTGTACTACCTACCAAAGCGAAAAGAATTATAGCAAATTTCGTGAGGAGGTTTATCACTGTGTTAGCTTCCGTTTCCGCTTTGCCTTTGCTCTCCAATGAATGGCCATAAAAATGCATTGTACAAATTGCAGATGGCGCGTGTTTTTAATTCATTTCAAAAGTATTTTTGTGATAAATATTTGTTTTGGCACTTATGCTCTAATTTCTCTTGTTTGTTGTCGCAAATGAAATAAATTTCATTGTCCCAAGATTTATTCACACGCCGCCATGGTGGAAATGAAAAACGAACGGACCATAATGAAAAGTCCGAACATCGCATATGATAAAGTTTAACAATTTTAAAGAACAGGACAAGGTTTAGTTTAAGTAGTGATAGTCCAACAATAGGAATTTAAAAAAAAAACTGTTACGAGTTAACCTTAATCACAATTTATGCTATATGAGAATGAGAAGTTCAAAATGAATCTAATATAAAAGCCTATACCGTAGACAATTTAGACTAGAAGAGACAATGTACTTTGAAGAGCTATAATAATTCTGAAATTGTGTGCTCACGAGGGCTGCTATATATATTTCAGGCCTTATAATGAAAATGCGAATATTTATCATCCAAAATGGTTTTATTGTTTTTTAAAGTATTCTTCAGCATGACTTATACACTTTTGCATGCGCTCAAACCAATTGTCGAAGCACTTTTTCCACTCCGATTGAGACACCTCCAAAACATGGTTATTGAACGATTCAACAAGATCTTCTGGCGATGTGCGAGAGTAAAATGAAGTCATTGGGTGCCAACTCAGGGCTGTACGGCGGATGAGCCATCAATTCGACATTTTGGCCAGTCAAAAAGGCGCTGATTTCAGTCGATGTGTGAGAGCTCGAATGGCCATGGTGCACAATGATTCGTCTTCTCTTGTTGGTTTTTCGAATTTCTCAGAAGACTTCAGGCAAAATAATTCTGGTGTACCACTCAGAATTGACCTCCTACGTTGCTTAAGCGGAACAGTCGCCACATGACTAGTTTCAGCGAAGAAACAGTCGACCATTTGCTTCGAAGTGCTTTTTCCACGAACAACTTTCGTTGGATTTAGCTCGTCTTCGAAGACCCACACGATCGATTGCTGTTTTGTTTCGGGCTCATGCGCATAGATTCATGATTCGTCACCTGTGACGATCTTATAAACGTCTTTTGAAGCACCGCGATTCTAATTTTTTGAACCAATCGACACGAGCCTTTTTTGAGCGACTGTCAAATTGTGCGGGATCCAACGAGAACAAACCTTTTTTACGGCCAGGTGTTCATGCAATATCGAATGAATGTTGCCGGAAGAAATGCCCGAGGATGCCTCTATCTCACGGTATGTCACATGACGATCTTGCATTATCAGTTCATGCACGGCATCAATGTTCTCTGGCAATTGATTTTTTTTAAGTCACACAAATGCTGGTCGTACGTCAAAACGTTCTGAGTACGTTTATGCTAAAAAAAATGTCAAACTTTCCAATGGAAATGTCAGATGGAGCCTGGCAACACTTAGTGTTTCCTAGGCCAGAAATTTATACAGCAACCCTCGTATTATCTTTGCATTCATTTAAATATTTTCACGAAAAGAATATTTTGCATAATTTTCCTTTTGCTCGTTAATCAGATCAAGTTTCCAACGCAATTTGTGTCATTAAAAATAATTTACAAGGCAATTGTTCAATTAATATAAAAAGCAAACAGAACCAGCAAAGATACAGAACCAGCAAAGAAACAGAACCAGAAAGGAAGGACGGTCAATTCTAAGTGGAACACCACAATTTGTTTGCCTGAAGTTTTCGGAGAAACTCATGACAATGCGAGCTCTCATACATCGGCTCAACCAGCGCCTTTTTGACCGGCCAAAACGGAGAATCGATGGGACGTCCGCCGTATAGCCCTGACTTGGCACCCAATGACTTCTTTTTATTCCCGCACATCAAGAAAAAAATACGTAGTCAACGAATTTCGTCGCCAGAAGATGCTGTTGAAGCGTTCAAAAACCATGCTTTGGGGGTGTCCCAATCGGAGTGGAAAAAGTGCTTCGACAATTGATTTGAGCGCATGCAAAAGTGTATAAATCATGCTGGAGAATACTTTGAAAAACAATGAAACCATTTTAGATGATAAATATTCGCATTTTCATTATTAGGCCAGTAATATATATATATAGAAGCCGTAGTAACATGATATTGTATGGATTAAATGAATGCATGTGAGATAGTATAGTTTAAATGTTCGACTCTAGCATAGAGCTAGACCTCAGAGGTCGACTCTAGTATAGAGCAAGACCTTAGAGGTCGACTCTAGTATAGAGCAAGACCTTAGAGGTCGACTCTAGTAAAGAGCAAGACCTTAGAGGTCGACTCTAGTATAGAGCAAGACCTTAGAGGTCGGCTCTAGTATAGAGCAAGACCTCAGAGGTTTACTCTAGTAAAGAGCAAGACCTCAGAGGTCGAGTCTAGTCTAGTCTAGAGCTAAACCGTAGAGGTCGAATCAAGTACATATCTATAGAAAGAGCTCAGAGGCCAACTCTAGTATACTTACGTAAAAAGGCCTCCTAAATAATTATATTCTAAATAATTCTTAACATTTTGTTCTATGGCCGAAAACTATACTATACCTACTTCCCTTGAATTTCCGAGCACTCCAAAAACACCAACACTCCATTTCAAATTAAAAACTTTCATTATTATGAAATATCATAATTAACGCTCTGTACACGCAATTTGTCGTATATTTAAGCAATTCTTCTTTTCAGTTTCATTTGAGACAACTTCAATATCTGCCACAGCGGCTCTGTCAGACATTACTGTGTCACATGCACACACAACATGTCGCTGGCAATAGCGGGGGTGTTATCCTGGCCAACCAGCTCCACAACCAGCTCCTGCTCCTGGCGGAGAGCCGAACAGAACAGAAAGTGTTTGGTGGCACCAAGCGGAATGAGCAGAAAACAAAATGAAAATTAATATTTAATGCATTCATTTGCCGCCTTGATAATTACGCTTAACTATTTCATTGTCAGCTTAGATATGAATTAAATACACTCAAACTGCCGCCGCCCGCAACTCCGCAGCTCTAGGAGTGTGCATGGAGTGTGGAGTGCGCTCTCGTTGCGAGGCTTTCAGGGACATTATGGCAACAAAGAAGTATTTAGTATGTATAACGCCTAGAAAATTGCAGCTAATGACTTTTGCCAGAAAACGACGAAGACGACGACGACGACGAAGACATGGCAGCAAAAAAAAGAAGAAGGAGCACCATGGGAGAGAAGAGGGGGACAAGCGTAAAAAAGAAGTAAATTGTCTTAGGATTTTGTTGAGAAAAAGACACAAGGACATTAACACACTAGCTTCAAATCATTCCCTTTTCCACGCTTGTCCTCATTCTGCTCTTTCGTCCGCACTGGCTTTCTCCAGCTCAATTATGCTGCAAATGAATGTCGTTGTATGTGTAGAGGAACTGCAAATGACAAGGTAGAAGTGACTACGTTTCTTTATCCCTAAATGTCAGCTTCCTGGCCTGGGCTCGCCGAGGATGTACATACATACGTATACGTATGTGTGCTTCTGTATGCGTGTGTGTGCGTGACTCACCCACCTGTTTAACAATTAATGTCCTCTAACACATCTATAAAACGCTTTTGTATGAATGCTATACCTTAATTCACATTTAATTTTTTTTTTACTTCTTGCTCTATCTTCTACTATGCATCTCTTACCGATATGCGTCTCAATGTTTCTAAGTAGAGGGAGGGGGTTTTTGTTCTCGCCTTTCCTCTTCAGTTGCTGGTTGTTTTGTTCTTGTTCGTCTTTTGTAATTTGTCTCACAAGTAATTAGTAAGATTTAAATTGGTTTATATTCTTCTTCATATTTTATTCTCAGCTTCCGTTTCCTGTTCCCAAAGATGTTCGCACATTAGTACAACCTGCAGCCGTAGCAAGTAGGAACAGAAGTTATTCTTTACAGTGCAGTGCGTACGATTTGTAGAGTTCCGTTTACCGTATACATAAGGGGGGTTCACATTATAGGATCTTTAAATTGTTTGTTGTTTAACATGGCATACATGCCATGTTAAGTGCATAGTAGAGAAGAACCAGGAAAATTTAAACATTTTGGAAATTTAAACTGTTTTTAAGCTCTGTGTGAACCCAGCTTATAAACATTATCTGGTAAATACAAGCTGTGTTCTTTTCAGCTAACTAAACTAAAATTAGTATGAAAATTACTCGGTAGGTAATGAAGTTGGCCACACTTAGAGAAGAAAAAGAAAAATTCGGACATTGTGGAAAATAAAAATGTGTTTAAGCTCAGTCTGAACCCAGCTTATAAACATTTTCTGGTAAATACATGCTGTATTCTTTTTAGCTAACTAAACTAAAATTTGTATGAAAATTTATCGGTAGGTAAGGAAGTTGGCCACACTTATTTTTTCAACAAAAAATCTACTATGACACACCCTGCTTTATAAAAACATAGGTTACAATGGTATAATGCTCTTCGAATATTGTCAACCCACCTTATTTTTTTTTCTTCGTGTAGTTTAAACGAATACCTCAGAGGTTAACTCTAGTTTAGAAAAGCTAAAGAGATCGCGAATAGTATAGATGAAAACTACCGAGGATGAC
Organism: Hydrotaea diabolus; assembly: GCA_963513945.1. Taxonomy (NCBI): domain Eukaryota; kingdom Metazoa; phylum Arthropoda; class Insecta; order Diptera; family Muscidae; genus Hydrotaea; species Hydrotaea diabolus. The sequence goes on from OY740719.1 coordinate 15,638,047, forward strand.
TCTAGTTTCGAGCAAGTCCTCAGGGGTTGAATCTGGTACAGAAGAAGGCCTTTGAAGCAGTCTTAGAAATGAAAAAGTGGTCGTCTTAGGATAGAAAAAGAGAAACACTTCAGAGACCGGTTTAAGTAAAGAGGAATACCTCAGAGGTCATCTGAGGATATAAAACGAGAAAAACTTTAGAGGTCGACTCTAGTAAATAGCACTCCATCCATAATGCACGATGTTAAATGTAATTTACACCTTTACGTCAACACATGGCATGACACACCCTGCTTTATAAAAACATAGATTATGTATACAAAGAAATAATCAAACAAGAAGATGACTCAGCGGCAAATTCGTCTTGGTTTCTTCTCCACGAGGAACTATAAACTGTTAGTTTAAAAGAAATTTTCATATTTTGACAATTAAATGTGTAGCAATTAGTTGAATTATTATATTTCATTCACTGTTTTTTTTTATAATTCATATATTTTATTGTATGTTTTTGACGAATTCGCCGAGGAACCCTCTAGTTGTTTAATTCTCTTTGGTGTATACAAAGAGAAACAATGTTGCCATGTTGGTATTTTTTTGGTAATTTACAAATTTATTACAATTAAAATTATAAACTAAACTAAGTTAAAGGACACTAGCATCGAAGGATATCGGACGAAAGTTTATTTCAAATTTTTGATCATTGTTGCCAGATTACCATTTGCTAACTAACTAGGTAACTAATCTAGTTACCTCAAAGGAACACAGCTATAGTAAGCAAGCTGAACAGAAAGCCTACAAGCAGTCTGACACAAGTTGTCTATGGTTCTAATGATATCAGTCTGATATTTTTAATGATAATCGGTATCTCAGAATATGATTGGTAAACTAACTAACTTAAGTCCCACAATAATCCCATGAGGGAACAAGGGGAAACTTATCTTAAAACAGTAAGCTGAGCACGATTAAATCGGTTTAATACTAATCGGCACCTACGATTTAACGACGGCTCCGAATGGCTTAATCATTTTTAGGTCAGAGAGAGAGAGAAGTTTTTACATAGTTTAGAGATAAATCGCTTACTCGTAAAGTCGCCGGTATTTACGTGGTGAAAACCCACTGCTAAAAAAATTGTTTGATGTTCTTACCCGGGGTTGAACCTAAGTTAACCGGCATGATAGACGTTCAGACTTCGATCATACCAAGAACTGTGGCAAAAAATTGCTAGATAAACTTGTGATAATTTTATGTTGGAAGGGGCCGAAATTAGCCCCTACACTTTCTTGGATATGCAGAAAAGCCACCGTAGACCTCTGAAACTAGCTAATAATTTTGGTCAAAATCCATTAGGGTATATACAAGTTTTCTTGGTTAGATAGGAAAATTGTGAGAAAATTAACCAGTCATCGGCCCTTGGATTATTGTCATATGTGATACGTTGGGCGCCAATTATGTATTTCGTCTGTTATATCTTATGTAAGCGTCTTTTCAGCAGAAATGTTAAGTTCATAGCTCAAACAAAGTGATACGTACTTTTCAGCGAGGTATTTAACTGTTTAACTTGTTGGACATTAAATTTTCTTAACACGATGACCATGAACATGTAGCCATCGTTGGGCGCCAACTTAAGGTTCGTGTTCTACATTTGTCTCAACATGCCTGCGTCTATTCCGCAGACATGTTTAGTTCGTAGCTCAAACAAGGAAATCCTTTCTTTTCAGCGACGTATTTTACTGTTTATGTTACTGAAGATTAAATGATCTTAACACGATTGATATGACTAAGTAACAGTCGTTGGGCGCCAACTAAAGGTTGATGTTCGATATTTCAAAACTAACTAACACAGATGTTTTTTTCTTGTATTAAATATGACCATTAATATGTAGCCATCGTTGGGCGCCAACTTAAGGTATATGTTCTACATTTTTCTTAACATGTCTGTGTCTATTCAGCATGTTAGGTTCGTAACTCAAAAGGAGATCCGTACTTTTCAGCAACGTATTTTACTGTTTAAGTCTTTGGAGATTATATTATCTTAACACAATAGCCATTACTCAGTAGCAGTTGTTGGTCGCCAACTTAATGCTGATGTTGGGTATTTCAAAACTAACACGTAAGGAGTTTATTTCTTGGCTTTAAGAGGAGGAGGCCTTAAACGCCCATTCTAGAACTCAACTGAAAAGGGTGCAAAAAATTAGATAAGGGGGAAGAGTAAGGAGTTATTGAGGAGATAGCAGCAGATGATATATAAGTAGATAGAGGAAATATCTAAGGCAGTTGTTCATTTTGTTTGACGGATATCCGCAACGGCTATTAGCTGGTTCGATGGTTAAAATATAAATTTCGAGAAAGTTTAAGAGTGAATAGAGAGGCACATCTGCTAGATCGGCCAGGCCATCGAAGAATCTACTAACTGGACAGGCCAGTCTGTATTCTTAAAGACTTGATTATGCTCAAAGCAAATAATTGACTGACTCCTCATTTTCTTTATCCTGGCAACTTCGATAGCAGTCTCAACACGAAATGCGCATTAGCACCGCTACAGTGGCTTTACAGTATTGCCCTGTTAGGGTTGTCATCGATTCCGTCTTCATCCGATTCTTAACCGTTCCCTTGCCCTATTTTGGTTTATAATTGGCCGGAGAGACCAGGATATTCGGCATTTATCTATTAAGCTCCACCGTAAACCTGCTTTCATGTTCGTCTAATAAATAAAAGGAGTTCAGCATAAGCTGAATTTATACCCAGATCACATCGCCGAAACTATTTAAATAATAGTTATTGTGCAGACCTCGCTGCTAGCGAAAGTATCTTTGAAGCCTTGCCGGTAGTTGTCAGCCTTACCTTTTTCTCCTTAGTTCAATTGGCGTTTAATAAATTGTCTCAGTAACTTTGAGTAGAGTCTTGATATTAAGATTCATCAGAAGTGGCTAGAGAACATCTCCTTGGAACGTGAGCAATACTGTTATCGTGGAATGAATAGAAGGAGAAGAAGATATATAGGTAGACATAGAAGATACCTTTATTTTGTTTGACGTCTATCCGTAATGGTTCTAAGCTGGTTCAATTAACTCAAAAACACCCTGACCTTTTTACAAAGTTTAAATGTGAGTTGGGGAACAAATCTGGTAGATCGGCCGGGTCACCGAAGAATCTACTAACTGAAGAGGACAGTCTGTATTCTTGAAGATCCATGGATGCGCATTGCAAATGTTGCACTTACTTATCTTCTTCCGTGCGTCATACAACTTAACTTAGACCAGTTTAAAATATTTTTAAACCTTTTTGTGAGCTTAAGATGAAAATAAACATATTTTTGTGATTGAGGGAAGTTTTTCAAGTTTCATTAGGGAGGTTCAGAGAAATTCCAGATCCATTCGACATTCCACATGGGAAACTTTAGGCTACTAGTAAATCTGCAAGCCCTTGGATGAACTTATACGGATTATATTGAAACGTTATCAGTACCCTAAAGTACCATTACCTAGGCCCCACTGCGCTTTATGTACAAGGTTCAGAGAAGTCCTAGAACCTATAAAATAGAACATGGGCAACTTAAGGCTAAAAATCCGAATATTCTATGTACCAGTCCTTGGCTTTGTAATTTTCCCCTTTAGGACTAAAGATACCACCATGGTATACCTGGGCCTAGGTGTTTTACCTAGCTTTAACTGGGAGGTTCAAAGAAACCCCAGAACTAATAAACATCCCCCATGGGAAACTTTAGGCTAATAAACCAAATATTCTATTTACCAGCTCTTGGCTTTGCCATTTTACGGACAATGTAGAAACTTTGTCAGCTTAAAAGTACCATCACACCATACCTAAGCCCCACTGTGCTTTATAACCGAGGTTCAGAGAAATCCCAGTACCAATAAACATAGAGCATGTGTAACTTTAGGCCTCAAATCCGAATACTGTTTGTATTTTTCCCCTTTAGGATGAAACTTTATCTGCGTTTCAGTACCATCATGCCATGACCTAGGCCAATTGTGCTTTACCTGGGAGGTTCAAAGAAATCCCAGTACCAATAAACATAGAGCATGGGTAACTGTAGGCCTCAAATCCGAATACTGTTTATATTTTTCGCCTTTAGGATGAAACTTTATCTGCGTTTCAGTACCATCATGCCATTACCTAGGCCAATTGTGCTTTACCTGAGAGGTTCAAAGAAATCCCAGTACCAATAAACATAGAGCATGGGTAACGGTAGGCCTCAAATCCGAATACTATTTGTATTTTTCCCCTTTAGGATGAAACTTTATCTGCGTTTTAGTACCATCATGCCATTACCTAGGCCAATTGTGCTTTACCTAGGCCAATTGTGCTTTACCTGGGAGGTTCAAAGAAATCCCAGTACCAATAAACATAGAGCATGGGTAACTTTAGGCCTCAAATCCGAATACTGTTTGTATTTTTCCCCTTTACGATGAAACTTTATCTGCGTTTTAGCACCATCATGCCATTATCTAGGCCAATTGTGCTTTACCTGAGAGGTTCAAAGAAATCCCGGGACCAATAAACATAGCACATTTGTATATTCTCCGTATATTCTTTCTACCAGTTCTTGGCTTTGCAATTTCCCCTTAACTTTATCTGCCATTTATCTGTCCATGCTATACCTAGGCCCATTCTGCTTTACCTGGGAGGTTTAAAGAAATCCCAGAACCAATAAACATACCACATGTGTAACTTTAGGCTAAAAATCGGATTATTCCATCTATCAGCCCTTGGCTTTGCCATCTTCGGGATTATGTTGAAAGTTTTTAAGTCTTAAAGCACTAGGCCCCCTTTGCTTTACCTAGATTTACCTGACGGGCTCAGACAAATCCTAGAACCATTAAAACATAGCACACGGGTAACTTTAGCCTAATAATCCGACTATTCTATCTACCAGGCTTTGAAATTTTCACCTTTAGGATGAAGCTTTATCTGCCTTTACCTAGGCCGTTTGTAAAGGGTGTTTTTTATTGAGGTATAGAACTTCGAATTGAAATAAAACACAAGAAAATCGTTTTAATGTCCATCAATTTGGCTTTATTGGAAGGATAATTTTATGCCATTAATGTTTAAATATGATTTCGCGAACTGAACCATTACTTTCGAAATAAATTTGCACGATTTGCAAGCGTTGTTCTTTTGTCAACCTGTTCATGATGAAATGGCAAACCAAACTAAATATTAATCACTTGACAGCTGACAAAATGGCCGCCAGTAAAAAAAGTGATGCCAACTTAAAGTTCTATACCCCAATAAAAAACACCCCTTACTTAAGTGAACATTACCTAGGTTCAGCTCAAAAACTTTAGTCTAGTACTCCGAACAGTCCACCTTCCAGACCTTGACTTTGCTATATTCCCCTTTAAAATGAAACTTTATCTGCCTTTAAATGCCATCATGCCATTTCCTTGCCCCCTGTGTGCTTTACCTAGCCGTGCTTAACTGTTTGATGCAATCTCCTATTTCTCAAGTGCCCTTCTCTTCTTCCGTTGCTCGTACATTAAATGTTGCATTAAGTGCTTTTTGTCTAAACGTTTCAAATTTTATGTTCTTGGAGTTTCTTAAAACAACGCTTTCGCAGCATAATAATGTGCTGGCAGCAGTAGCAAACAGTGGGGGAGAAATTGTAGTAAATTGGCAAAGGAATTGTATTTATTTATTATTTTACCGAAGGGTTGACAGCCCTCTAAATTTATCATTCATTTAGACCGTCCATCTATCCTTGTATCAGTCCGTTCACGTGTCTGTTGAAAGCACGATAGCGTTCAAACGAATCAACCTAGGCTCCTGACAATTTGCACGATGATTGTTTAAGGTCATTAGCTTTTGGGATTTCGTCTCTTAAACGTTCCCTTTTAAGGGACAAAAGGTACCTTGGCAAAAAGTACACTTAACAAATAATAATTTTTTTGTGGAAGGACAATGCTTGAAATTGGTACTGTTTGTTGGAACGCACTAATTATCTCAAGGCATAGTTGCCGTACTTTTTTGCTCATGCGGCCCAAAAAACGTCCTGAATGAGCAAAACGGGCGATTAAAAGTCAGTCTGGACTATTAAAAAATTTGCTACAAATCCAAGTACAGAGATATTTTAAAGTTTTGGTTGAGATTAGGGAGAGACGCATTAGCCTAAAGGGCCCAAAAAATGGACCATTTGTTATAAGCTTCAGTATATTAGCGGTACAAAAGTTTCTTCCTGACCAAAATTAACGACGTTTTACCTTGTTTATTTTAGAAAGGATACCTTCTAGTTTTTTTATGTATGATTCATATCGAGTGAAACATATTTTATAATTTTGCAAAAACCTTATATTCAATTATACAAGTGCAAAAATGGAAGACATATCTTAAGGGTATTTTAATTTTTGTTTACTTTCTCCCACTGTGCCTGTAGATAAGCTGATGTTTTTTGCGATTGTTCAGAATCTATTTAATATAAAAGTTAAAGATGAATCATAGACAAACAGGCATCCTTCCGTCCGTCTCTCCGACCAAAATTGATAGACATCGGGATGGTTCCCTTGAAAAACGCTTGGATAAACAAAAATTCTAGTCAGCAGTTAGGAGCGGACAGACAGCAAGTCAGCCAGGCAACCAGCATGCCGGCTCGTTTGATTGATAGTTATGTGAGAAGGTGTTTTATAGCTTACCATTATGTATAAGTAGTTATGGCCCTGAAGTTAACATGAATGTCTTAGCTTACCTGTAAAGAAAATTGTTTAAAAGATTATTTAGTCAATGTTCAATAAATAAACATAGTTTTATATACTTATACAACTACAATAAATAAACATAGCTTTATAACTACATACAACTAAAAATATTTCTGTCTACATTTGTGTAGGAAAACTATTAATCTAAAAAGTTAGCTGATTAATTTGTGAGGAAGAGAAATTTAAGTTAAAATATAAATTTGACTTTAAATTCGAAATTTCCAACGAAAATGCAAATTTTTTTAAACAAGAATTTAAGAAAAATTCCTAAAACAGCAGAGATTAAAGTAATACTTCTTGCATAACTCTAATGCTATGCCTTGATTGCATACTTGAAATAATTCCTATTGAATGATTAAGTCAAACTACTCAATTAGGAAAAAACACACCCAAGCAAAGCATTTCAGACTAATTGTCAACTCAACTCTTCAGCTTAAAAACATTGGAAATATTTACCAATGTCTACCGGCAACTTCCCCCGACTAGTATAAAGGATAACCTGTCTAAGGGCCAACATGCACCCGTTGGGGGATCGTATAAAGGCTTTGGCTTTCCTGGACATTGAGGGATCCTTCAACAGTGTTTGACTTGAACTACTCTTGGAATCTATGAAACAACTTGCGACTCATTAGACTATCATTTCATTTGCTGGAAAACTACTGACACTACTTTTGGCTCTTTGAATGTTACTACGAGGGCGGTTCGGAAAGTTCTTAGCCTATCAATGAAAGAGAATAGTAAGTTTTTCAAAAATATTTTTATTTTTCAACATAATCTCCTGAAACTTCAATACACTTAGTCCAACGCTTATCTAGCAATTCTATCCCTTGATTAAAATAGTTTTCCTCAAGGTCTTCAAAATAGTGGTTTACAACTGTAATTGCATCTTCATTTGAGGTAAAACGCTTGCCAGCAATGAATTTTTTTAGATTTGGGAACAGGTAAAAGTCACTGGGAGCTAAATCAGGAGAATAAGGTGGGTGGTCAAGCAACTCGTACTTTAATTCGTTGATTTTAGCCATTGTTAAAACACTCTTGTGCGCTGGTGCGTTGTCTTAAAGAAAAATTATTTTTTTGTGTTGTAAGCCAGGACGTTTTTCTCGAATTTGTACATTTAATTGATCTAAAAGGTTGCAATAGTACTCTGAATTTATTGTTTTACCCTTTTGCAGATAGTCAATCAATAAAATACCTTTGAAGTCCCAAAAAACCGTTGCCATAACCTTACCAGCCGATTGAATTGTTTTTGCCTTCTTTGTGGCACTTCCTCCAGCTGCAGTCCATTGTTTGGATTGTTCTTTTGTCTCTGGAGTATAGTGGCGTATCCATGTCTCATCAACAGTTATGAAACGACGCTTAAAATCCATTTTATTTGCTGAAAACGATCCAAACAAGCTTGAGAAATGTTCATATGCGTTTTTGGTCGACTGTTAACAAGTGCGGCACCCATCTTGCAGAAAGCTTTTTCATCTGTAGTTCTTCATGCTAAATTAAATGGACTCGATCATTTGAGATGCCCATGATATAAGCTATTTCACGCACTTTCATTCGTCGATCATTTAATACCATATCATGCACTTTGGCTAAAATTTCTGTTGTTGTTGCTGTTTTTGGACGTCCACTACGTGGTTCATCTTCAATGCTTGTACGACCACGTTTGAATTCCGCAACCCAATTTTTTACTGTTGCATATGAAGGAGCACTTTCACCTAACACATTCACCATATCATTATGAATTTCTTGTCCCGATAAACCCTTTTTATGTAAACATTTAATGACACCACGCACTACTAATTTTTCCATTGTAAAAAAATCGCGGATGCGTCTTTTGTGAACACCTGTTTCTATATGAAGGAGTTGCCAGATCGAAACAAAATTTAACATGTGTTCATAGCAGAGATGGAAGTTTCCAAAACACTTAACTTTTTTCTGTTTATACCGCGCTTTTTGTGCTAGGCTAAGAAGTTTCCGAACCGCATTCGTACGCTTACAGTAAGAGTCTCCCCAAGGAATCTTAAAATCAACACTCTACTTCCAGTCACGGAGACAATTTATTAGACGCCAATTACTAAGGAAAATATATGATGCTGCCAACCTCTGGCATGTAACCAAAGATACTCTCGCAAGCAGCAAAGTCTGCACAATAACTATTATTAAATGGAGCCGGGATTGTGATCTGGGTGGAAATCCAGCTTAAGCAGAACTCCTGCTATTTTTAGATGGCTTTGTTTAGCAGGTTTACCTTAGCAGGTGAAACTTAATATAAAAATTCCGAATTGAACAGGGATTAAACCGGCTCAAGACCTCTTACTTCTATATTTAAATAGAAGACAAGTTTTTAACAAAATGGCAAAGTGACATTGATTTTCGTGACTGCACACTACTTTTATCATGATTTCGGGTACGTGACAACCCTCTTCAGAAAGCCTTGCTGCAATTGTTAAAATTAAAACCGAACTCTATAAGGCCAGGCTCTACCCAAACGAATGAGAACTACTGTTGTAAACCTTACTTTTCAAGTTTTCTTTTTCAAGACCTTCAAAATATGCCTCAGTTTCAGCAATAACCTCGCTATTGGTCGAAATTTTTTTGCCACCGAGATTTTTTTTAAATTTGGAAACAAGAAATAATCAGAAGGAGCTAAATCTGGACTATATGGAGGATGCGGATCAATTTCAAATCCTAATTCGGCCAGTTTCTGTTGAGTTAAAAATGCAGTGTGTGAAGGAGCATTATCTTGATGAAAAAGATTTTTTTTTCTATATGCGGTCGTTTTATCTTGATTTCTTCACTCAACCGATCCAATAATGCACAATAATATTCACTATTTATAGTTTTTCCTTTCTCAAGATAATCGATAAATATTATACCCCTTGCATCCCAAAATACTGTGGCCATTACTTTTCCTGCTGACTTAACAGTTTTCGCCTTCTTGGGACCCCTTTTGACCAGCTTCTATCCATTGTTTTGACTGTTCTTTGCATTCTGGGATGTAGTGATGGATCCATGTTTCATCAACAGTTATGAATCGGCGCAAGATTTCTATTGGATTACGCTGATAAATCGCTAAAAGCTCCTCGGAATTGGTCCAACAGACGATTTTTGGGGGCAAAGTCAACAAACGCGGCACCCATCTTGCGGATAGCTTTTTCATGTGGAGTTCATCATGTAAAATACTCCAAACTTGTTTTTCGTGTATTTTAACAATATCAGCAAGTTCTCTGAGCTTTATTCGTCTATCTTAAGTCACTTCATTAAATATTTTTCTAATGTTTTCAATAGTAGTAGCAGTTTTCGGTCTTCCAGAGCGTTGTTCATCTTCCGTACTTGAACGATCCATTTTAAATTGTTGAACCCAGGATTTCACGATGGAGTATGATGGTGCATTATCACCATTAACAGAATCCAATTCATCTTTGATTAATTGTGGCGTATAACCTTTCATATAAAAGTGTTTAATTACGTCACGAAACTCTTTATTTTCCATTTTTCAAAAATTATAAAACTTGTTAACTTCAATCACCTCTAACAAAGAAAATAATCATTAAATATTTCGGAAATTTTGACAGATGGCTTATAAAAGATTGCTTTTAAAAAACAAAAAAAAGTTGCTAGTAAAACAGAAAATGTGCCAGGCGAGTTAGTTTGGCGGTCGCCCACGTAGAAGACAAGTTTTTAACAGAATGGCTAAGTGACATTGATTTTCGTGGCTGCACACAACTTTTATCATGATTTCGGGTCCGTGACAACCCTCTTCAGAAAGCTTAACTGCAATTGTTGAAAGTAAAACCGAACCCTATAAGGCCAGGCTCTCCCCAAACGAATGAGTAATTCTGTTGTAAACCTTACTCTTCAAGTTTTCTTCACACAATTGCCCACGAAAATACAACACATTTCCTAATATCTTTGGCCGGTTATAGACCAAAATAGGGCAAGAAATATGTTAACAATTGGTTGCAGTCGAAATCGGTGACAATCCTCACAGGGTAACGCTTTGAAGGCACTATAGCGGCGCTAATGAGCATCCCGTATAGAGGCTGCGGTCGAAGTTGCCAGGATGCAGATAATAAGGAGTCATTAAAATAGTTTATAAGATTCATCGAAAAAGAGTCCATTCTAGCAGATGTGCCTCTCTTTTCACTTTTAAGCTTTGTCGAAAGATCAGGCTGCACGCAGAAAAAAAGTATGATTGGGGTGACAATATTTGAAGAGGATCATACTATTATTGGGTATATGGTCGTGGCACAACAATATTATGATCCTGACAACAAAAGTATGATTGACACTCAACCATACTATGATATCCACAACAATAGTATAATTCACACTCAACCATACTATGATCTTCACAACAATAGTACGATTCACACTTAACCGTACTATTATCTCCACAACCATATTATGATCCTCACAAATATAGTATTTTTCTGATACAACCATAGTATGATCCTCACAACCATAGTATGATTCACACTCAACCATACTATGATACACACCACCATATTATGATTCACACTCAACCATACTATAATCTCCACATCAATAGTATGATTCACACCCAACCCTAATATGATCTTCACAACAATAGTATGATCCTCACAACCATAGTATTTTTCTTATGCAACCATGGTATGACACTCACAACCATAGTATGATTCAATCAACCATACTATGATACCCAAAATTATTTATTAGGATTGGGTGTTGTTCACCATCCGTTGACCCCAAGTAACGAATGTGATTAAACCATGATCAATGGCTATATACATAGTAGGGACATAAATACTGTTACAACACTGAACACACCCATTTCAATAGTAGAACTGAACATACCCCGTTAATGTCATATGGGTTTTGAAAGCTAACCTCAATAGCGTTAGTCTGTAACCGGATTTTAAAATTGTTTCAACATTCATCATGGAGTGGTCAGATAATGAGAACCGTATCGCTGTAATAGCGCTTTTCAAGTGTGAACTGAAAAAAACGATATTTTCAAAACGCTACGGCTATTAGGGATTAACCGCATGTTCGTCTTCCGATGCATAAAACTGTTTGAGGAGACTGGAGATGTAAAACACCGCCACCGGTCGGGCCGCCCACGCTCTGTTCGAACACCGCCGAACATCAAAGCCGTTAAATCAAGAATTCACAGAAATCCCGCCCCGAAAACAGAAAATCATGGCCCGTGAGATGAATATCACGCAAAAGTTCATGAGTCAAATCATTAAAAAAGACTTGGGGCTTGAAAACGACATACCGACATTTATTGACTGCAGTTTTAAAAAAAAATAGGATTGAAAAATGCAAAGGTCTTTTGGTGAAGCACGCTGATATCATGCACAGAAAAATTTTGTTCACCGATGAAATAATTTTTACCGTTCAGGAAAAATTAAACAAGCAAAATGATAGAGTGTATTCGCGGACATCTAAGGAAGCATCTGAACTGATCCCAAGGGTGGAAAAGGGTCATCACCCAGCTTCAGACATGGTTTGGTGAGGTGTCTCTTATGATAGCGTCACTGAACTGCATTTCTGCGAACAAGGAGTCGACACATCGGCCAAAGTTTACCAAGAAACTGTTTTAGAAGCTGTTGTGAAGCCTCTTAACAATTCCCTGTTCCAACACCAGCCATGGACTTTCCAGCAGGATTCTGCACCGGCCCATAAGGCTAAAACGTCCCAGGCCTGGCTTCGAAACAATTTCCCAGCGTTCATTTCCTCTGCAAAATGGCCCTCAGGCAGTCCAGATTTAAAACCATTGGATTACAAATTGAGGGCGGTTTTAGAAAACAAGGTTTATCACAAAAGATACCCAAGCATTGGATCTCTTAAGACTGCTTTGGTTCGAGCTGTGGCCAATTTTCCAATGAACGAGGTTCGTGCAGCTATTGGCGATTTGCCAGTGCGTCTTAAGGCATGTGAAGGGCAAAAGGCGGACATTTCGAAAAAGTAGTTTCTTTTTGGATACAATAAACATCAATAAATATATTTAAAAATATTTGGTACAAAAACATTCAGCACTTTTTATTTTACAGCATACAACGTGTGTAACAGTATTTATGTCCCTACTCAGTATATAAGTTTTGGCCGTTGTTTTTGCTCAATTAGTTTCTAGTATATTTTTTTTATTGGTCAAAAATACATTTTCGGTCTTTACTAAAAATTGTGCTGTTCTAAATAGGTTTGGCTGATTCATACGAAATTTTGGTATGGTGATCATACCATCAATAGTATCTACATTTATTTAGAATAATAAGAGGAGTGTCCCATACATAGTAACATTTGTTGTAATACCTGTCAACAGGCACTAAAACTAGCATGTTAAACGGGACTTATCGGTGTACCAGATTTAACATAAATACTAATAAGTAAACTGTGCACTCAACATCTTTTTGCTTTTTAAGGCGAAATGGCCCTGACCTGTACATGAAAATGTGCCTACAGTCTCCTGCATGTGAAATGTCCCTATTTAAGATCTACACCGAATCCCGGCAATACCTTTCTTAACAAGGTACAATGGCCATCACACAGTTTTTCGTTTGTTAACAGGAGCTTTTCGAACAATTCCCACCTTCATGTTCAATCAACAGCAAATTGTCCAATACCTACAATTTAAGCATGACCTACAAAAGTTTTCTTTGATTCATGTGAAAAGTTAGAAAAGTCATTTTACCTTAGCCATAAATGCTTAAAGTGATAGCATCACGTGTACAAATGTAGCAAAAGCAGCGAATCCTTTTTTCGCAGGGGGTAGCCCAAATGTTTGCACGTACTTGTGCCCCATGAAATGTACAATAAGCGGAAAGGACACCCCGAAGTACAACCAGGGAAAATATGAAATGGTTATTGCCCATTTACATTTGAGTAAACGCATTCGGACGTGATGACAATTTCTGTTGTAACAACAAGAAGATGCGAACGTAATGTGGAAGGACTGCTTAAGAGAGGACTATGAGTACAAGGACAACAAATGTATAATAAGGGGGGAAACATCTACGCAGAGAGGGGACAAACTTAGAGATGAGGAACAAGATTTGAAAGAAACTTAAGAATAAAGTTGCAGGTATGTTTTGGAAGGACTTGTTTGAAGTGTATAAGGAAATGTTAGACGAAAAAGAAAGAAGAAAAAGAGTAAGCCATATCATAGGTTAAGATAAGTAAAACTTCTAGGACTAGATTTTCGGAATTTTAAAAGCTTACCAAGCATTGCCCGTTATAAGGTTATACGAGGGTTGCTATATATATTTCTGACCTAGGCAACATTGGAAAGTGACATTTTTTAGCATAAACGTACCCAGAACGTTTTGACGTACGACCATCATTTGTGTTGTTTACAGCGACTTGAAAAAAACAATTTGGCCAAAAACTGGAATTAACTCGTGAACATTTTCGTGCGATCATTTTTCACAACTTTCAAGGTAGATTATCAAGACAAGAGCGCATCGATGAACTTAAATCTTTGTATGGCGATAAACTACCATCCTATAGCACTGTGAAAAACTGGTTTAATGAATTCAATCGTGGCCGACGCTCACTCAAAGACGAAGGTCGTCTAATACCGGCCGTTGTGCCAGAGAAAACTGATGCCGTGCGTGAGCTGATAATGCAAGATCGTCATGTGACATACCGTGAGATACAGGCATCCTTGGGCATTTCTTCCACCAGCATACATTCGATATTGCATAAACACCTGGCCGTAAAAAAAGTTTGTTCTCGTTGGATCCCGCACTATTTGACAATCGCTCAAAAAAAGAGGCTCGTGTCGATTAGTGAAAAAAAAATTTAAAAAAAAAAAGGTTCGCGGTGCTTCATTCGACGTTTTTAAGATCGTCACAGGTAACGAATCATGGATCTATGTGTATGTGCCCGAAACAAAACAGCAATCGACCGTGTGGGTCTGCGAAGATGAGCCAAATCCAACGAAAGTTGTTCGTGGAAGAAGCACTTCGAAGCAAATGGTCGCCTGTTTCTTCGGTAAAACTGGTCACATGGCGACTGTTACGCTTTAGCAACGTAGGACGATCAATTCTGAGTGGTACACCTTAATTTATTTGCCTGAATCTTTGGAGAAATTGGAAAAACAAACAAGAGAAGACGAATCATTGTGCACCATGACAATGCGAGCTCTCACACATCGGTTCAAACCAGCGCCTTCTTGACCGGCCAAATCATCGACTTAATGGGTCATCCGCCGTACAGCCCTGACTTGGCATCCAATGACTTCTATTTATTCCCGCACATTAAGAAAAAAATGCATGGTCAACGATTTTCGTCGCCAGCAGATGCTGTTGAAGCGTTCAAAAGCCATGTTTTTGGAGGTGTGTCAATCGGAGTAGAAAAAGTGCTTGGACAATTGGTTTGAGGGCATGCAAAATTATATAAATCATGCTGGAGAATACTTTGAAAAACAATCAAACCATTTTTGATGATAAATATTCGCATTTTCATTATTAGGCCAGCAATATTTATAGCAGTAATTGTGACATCTCCTGGTGCTTTGAAATAATTAATTAATTTTTGTTCAGATTAAATATTTCAATTTCGATAGCGAATCGTATCCTTGAGCTGACAACACATGAAACTATAAGTATAATTGCCTCTGCAGTAGTTAGCATGTTGTCCCCTAACCACCTCGAATTTATGCCATATTTCTCTATGCAACAGAAGCTGTCTCTGCAACACAAGTTTAGTTTTACTTTTATGATGTCTTTTCTATTCCGGGATTCATAAAGCCAGCCATGCTGCGTCTAACTTCTATGGCATTATTATGTTATTATCTTAATGTCATCTGGTTGGTATTCCAAAAATAAAACGCAAAACGCCCAGTAACATTCAAATGAGTATTCCTCTTATTACCTTTAGTCCTTTCGAAACACAGCAAACAATAATCGTAATATTCATGTGCAACATTCAGACAAATGTGGCGCAAAGTCGTTGGATACTCGAGATGTTAAGTACCGGAAAAATGTTCTAAATATACTTATGAACATGTATACAATTTCATTATTTGCCATTGTTCTCGATTTCGGTTTTTTTTTTATTTGGGGCCGAATTAAGGACATGTTCGCAATTTAAATATGCTGCAGGATAGTCGGTCGTCCTCATGCATACATAAAATTCAATGCCAAAAAATGACAATGTTCAAATGGCTTAAATGGTCTTTTGTTTAAATAAACAAAACACACATGCTCAGGCACAAAACAAACAGGGCACTTAAACTCGGTTAAGGATATGTTTAGAAACGGGCACGCATACCGGTAGCAATACCTGAAAACACGAATTGCAGAAGTTAGACAATGACAGGAGGTGTGTGACAAAAGCATCATGCGAACCGATCAACTCTCAAAGGAGGTTTGTGATCGGGCGCCACTTTTCTTGGTGGTAATAAAATCACCTTGCACTGTAGAGGTTTTGCACACGCGCATCCATTTTGTTTAGCTTTATTTTTTACTTCGTGGGATCATAATTTATGGCATCTTGCCAGGTGGTTCCTCCTCCTCTTATTCTTCTTTGACTATAGGCCTTGCTTCTTATACCCGTACGACGAACTTTCAACATACTTTCTATGATACGATAATATCATTGAGGCTAATTGTATTTTTTAAACGACTATCTAAGGCTTTCCTGCAGCTCAAAGGGGGTTGCTGATCGGGCGCCAATTGTCGTGGTGGTAATAAAATCACTTTCTATTTTGCACTGTAGAGGTTTTTTATATTTCACGTCGTGGGTTCATAGTTTATGGCATCCTGCCAGGTGGTTCTTCTTCTTCCTTTGCTTCTTCTTTGTCAAAAGGCCTTGCTTCTGATACCCATTCTCAAATCAATTCTCAAAGGAGGTTTGTGATCGGGCGCCACTGATCTTGGTGGTAATAAAATCACTTTGCACTGTAGAGGTTTTGCACACGCGCATCCATTTTGTTTAGCTCTATTTTTTTACTTCGTGGGATCATAATTTATGGCATCTTGCCAGATGGTTCATCCTCCTCTTATTCTTCTTTGACTATAGGCCTTGCTTTTTATACCCGTACGACGAACTTCCGAAATTTTGCCAACCACGATAATATCATTTAAGCTTATTGTACTCGATCTTTATTTTTTAAACGACTATCTATGGCTTTCCTGTAGCTCAAAGGGGAATGGTGATCGGACGCCAATTGTCGTGGTGGTAATAAAATCAGTTTCTACTTTGCACTGTAGAGGTTTTTTATATTTCACCCCGTGGGTTCATAGTTTATGGCATCCTGCCAGGTGGTTATTCTTCTTCCTTTGTTTCTTCTTTGCCAAAAGGCCTTGCTTCTGATACCCATTCTCAAATCAACTCTCAAAGGAGGCTTGTGATCGGGCGCCACTGATCTTGGTGGAAATAAAATCACTATGCACTGTAGAGATTTTGCACACACGCATCCATTTTGTTTAGCTCTATTTTTTACTTCGTGGGATCATAATTTATGGCATCTTGCCAGGTGGTTCCTCCTCCTCTTATTCTTCTTTGACTATAGGCCTTGCTTCTTATACCCGTACGACGAACTTTCAACATTTTGTCAACTACGATAATATCATTGAGGCTTATTGTACCCGGTCTTTATTTTTTAAACGACTATCTATGGCTCTCCTGTAGCTCAAAGGGGGTGATCGGGCGCCAATTGTCGTGGTGGTAATAAAATCACTTTCTACTTTGCACTGTAGAGGATTTTTATTTTTCATACCGTGGGATCCTAATTTATTGCATATTGTCAGGTGGTTCATCTTCCTCTGCTTCCTCTTTGCCCATATGCCTTGCTTCTGATAATCCTACTGCGACGATATACCAACATTTTGCCAACTAGTATCATGTGAGCTTATTGCAATCGGTCTTATTTTAAAACGACTTTATAAGTATAGGCCTTTCTAGGAGCTCAAAGGAGATTTGCTGATCGGGCGCCAATTGTTTTGGTGGTAATAAAATCACTTTGTACTTTGTACAAGTACTTTAGAGGGGTTTTTCTCGATATTATTTTTAAACGACAATCTGACTATCTATAAATCTCCCGCCTTCAGAAGTTTCTAGTTTGTTAAATTTCAACATTTTGGGTTTATATTGGATATCCGAGTATAAAGTGTGTAAGATAGAGGGTCCAAAGCCGAAAACTGACATTCCGCTTTTTCTCGATCTTATTTTTAAACGACAACCTGACTATCTATAAAGCTCCCGGCTTTAGAAGTTTCTAGTTTGTTAAATTTCAACATTTTGGGTGTGTGATCGGGCGCCACATATTTTGCTTATAAGCTTATATTGGATATCCGAGTATAAAGTATGTAAGATACCCAAAGCCGAAAACTGACATTCCGCTTTTAAGACAGCCGGTTTCTCAAATAAAGCTTAAAACCGACGTGTCGGTTTACCCGGTTTTTTGCTGACTGGATTTTCGGTTTTCAGTTTTTAGTTGTTGCCTGCAAAAGCAAAAAAAATGCATAAGTAGGGAATACGTAATTACCAAAAAATCCTAGACCCAGCATAAGGTGTACCGATCGACTCAGAAGTACCAGTTGAGTCTATTTAACGATAGGGCTGCTATATATATTTCTGGCCTATTAGGCCAATGCGAATAGTTATCATCAAAAATGGTTTTATTATTTTTTAAAGTATTCTCCAGCATGATTTACACACTTTTGCATGAGCTCAAACCAATTGTCGAGACACTTTTTCCACTCCGATTGAGACACCTCCAAAACATGGTTTTTGAACGCTTCAACAGCATCTTCTGGCGACGAAAATCATTGACCACGCATTTTTTTCTTGATGAGCGGGAACAAAAAGAAGTCAGGGCTGTACGGTGGATGACCCATCAATTCCACGTATTGGCCGGTCAAAAAGGCTCTGGCTTGAGCCGATGTATGAGAGCTCGCATTGTCATGATGCACAATGATTCGTCTTCTCTTGTTCTTTTTTCGAATTTCTCCGAAGACTTCAGGCAAACAAATTATGGTGTACCACTCAGAATTGACCGTCCTACGTTACTCAAGCGGTACAGTCGCCACATGATCAGTTTTTTCGAAGAAACAGGCGACCATTTGCTGCGAATTGCTTCTTCCACAAACAACTTTCGTTGGATTTGGCTCGTCTTCGGAGACCCACACGGTCGATTGCTGTTTTGTTTCGGACTCATACGCATAGATCCATGATTCGTCACCTGTGACTATCTTTTAAACGTCTTTTGAAGCACGGCGATCGTATTTTTTCAAAATTTCTTTGCACCAATCGACAAAAGCCTTTTTTGAGCAATTCTCAAATTGTGCGGGATCCAACGAGAACAAACCTTTTTCACGGCCAGGTGTTCATGCAATATCGAATGTATGCCGGCGGAAGAAATGCCCAAGGATGCCTCTATCTCACGGTATGTCACATGATGATCTTGCATTATCAGTTCACGCACGGCATCAATGTTGTCTGGCACACAACCGGTTTTGGACGACCTTCACGACCCTCGTCTTTGAGCGAGCGTCGGCCCTGTTGAGTTCATTAAACCAGTTTTTCTCAGTGCTATAGAATGGTGCTTTATCGCCTTACAAACATTTAAGTTCATCGATGCACTCTTGTCGTGATAATCCACGTCGAAAGTTTTGAAAAATGATCGCACGAAAATGTTCACTAATGTTAATTCCATTTTTTTTGCCAAATTGATTTTTCTAAGTCACTGTAAACAACACAAATGATGGTCCTACGTCAAAACGTTCTAAGTACGTTTATGCTAAAAAATGTCAAACTTTCCAATAGAAATGTCAGATGGCGCCAGGCAACACTAAGTGTTAGCCAGAAATATATATAGCAACCCTACGTCAAAACGTTCTAATTACGTTTATGCTAAAAAATGCCAAACTTTCCAATAGAAATGTCAGATGGCGCCAGGCAACACTAAGTGTTAGCCAGAAATATGTATAGCAACCCTCGTGTCTGTCTATCTAAAACTTGGGTTCAATCTAATGGGCGATCTAAAGGTATTCTAAAGGTATTTTTCCAAAATAAAAAATACGAAAATTCAAATCAAGTCTGGAATCTTCATTCTGCATTCGTAAGGATTATGCCATTTATTTTTTCAATATAATTTCTTTCAAACGTAAGCCTTAACTACGCCACAGGGTGGGTCCAATTTTGAACAACTCGTTCGAGAATTTCAAACGGTATGGCGTTAATGACAGGCGCAATATTGGGCTTCAAGACCTGAATCGTAGCTGGTTTGTCAGCATAGACTTTGGACTTTACATAGCTCCAAAGAAAAAAGTCTAAAAATATGATATCACACCATCTAGTCGACCAACTCACCGGTCCAAACCGTAAAATTTGCTTCTCTTCGATATTAACTCTCAATAGATTTATTGTTTGAGCAGCTGTATGGCAAGAGTGGCACCCTCCTGTTGAAACCGAATGTCGTTAAGATTACGAGCTTCAATTTAAGGTAAAGTCCGATATCATGGCGCGATAGCGAGCAACCTTCACGGATGTGTTCCGGTCATCTTCTTTGTTGAAAAAATATGCGCCGCTGATCCCATCAGCCCACTAACCGCACCAAACCGAGGTTTTCTCTGGGCACAGTGACACCTCTTGAACCTATTGTGGTTGCTTGTTAGCCCAAAGGCGGCAATTTTTTTTATTGACGTTGCCGTTTCGCCAGAAATTGGCCTCATCACTGAACAAAATTTTGGTCGAAAACAGCGGATCTTTTTCGAGCTTTTGAAGAGTCCAAACTCTGAAACGGCGACACCGAGGAATATCGTTAGGCTTCAATTCCATGGCAAACAGTGTTGAAAAGCAATAAGAAAGAAAATTTAACACAGCTCAAGCTTAAAAAAAACCCATTAAAATAAAATACCTCTAGATTGATCACCCGTTGCAAGAATTACTGCAAATAACTCAAATGTTTTTAGCGAACTTAAATAAAATACCTTTAGATTGATCACCCGTTACAAGAATTACTGCAAATAACTCAAATGTTTTTAGCGAACTTTTGCACTTAAATCTTCTTAATAAAAATCGCGGCTTTAGCACACAGTCATATTGGTGACATTCAGGCCAATATCTTTTCGTGGCTCATATTTCGAGTTCTTTTAAGCGGTGTTTAATATAATCACTTCTCGTTTGTGTGATACAGAACAGTGGAAAGTGTATGAAAAAAAGAGTCGTACGTCGAAACGTTTTAAGAACGTTTATGCTAAAAAGTTTCAAACTTTTCGATGGAAATGTCAGATGGCGCCAGACAACACTAAGTGTTGAAATATATATAGCAACCCTCGTATTGCTGCTTTATTCACGCTTGGAAAATGTTAAGGGCTACCTGCCTATCCTTCGCGAACTGATGAGAATTATCCCTAAATAGTTTGCTGTGGTCTTCTCAATCCGGTCAATAAGTACAGCGGCGACTACTTAAAATCAACACAACACATTAACAAGTAAAAATGATTTAAATGTTGGCCTAGTCGAATCTTATATACGATACCCTTCACTATTGATTCTGTATTGAAATTGAGTCCGATTTTTGGGCCGCTCTATGGCCCCGAACCCAATGCCAATTTGGAATCATAGTGAATTTTAATTTAGTTTTAGTACACAAAAATTTATCCCTGGGTACAGGGTGTTTTGACTTAGTGCTGATATTTGCAACACCTTAAGCGTTTGGAAATTGACCTATGTTCAGTATACCAATCGGCTCAGAATTAATATATGCTACCGTTGTACGATGTCCGTCGGTCTGCCCCCTCTATCGTTGTAACCAAAGAACATTTTTTAATAACAAAATTATTGTGCAACTCATTTAGAACTTTTATCTTCTCTCGCCCATTATCCTACTTGCCTCCCTGGCTCATAGGGACACACCCCTCCAGTTAAACTTTTCCGAAACCCCACGCCAGAACATTTTCAGGTCGCCCATTGAAAATGGTCGTCATCAGTTCGAAACTAACGCACACATAGCAAAGCAGGCGTTGTTGTTGTTGTCATTGCTACCAACTACAGTAGAACTAACAAAGGATTTTGTTGCATGCCGCTGATGTTGTTGTTGTTGCCGGTAAAGCAGCAGCAGCATAGTTTTGTTTGTTGGACAAGGTAAAAAGGAAGTGTGTGTCGGTCACAAGTTTAGCAACAACAGCAGCAGCAGCTGCAGCTGCAATGGCAACTAACAACATCGAGATAGGAACATGAGCGGCAGCAGCAACAACATTAACTACAACAACAACAACATGAGAAAGGTTTGGTTGAATGGTTTTAAACATTATTATCATTATAAACAATAGTTGTACATTGTTGGTTTTGTTGCTGCCGCTGCTGCTGCCAGCTATTGTTGTTAAGCTAAACAAAGGCTTAACTGCATTTAGGACAACCAGAGGTCACCGAGTACAATGTAGAATTGTGTTGTATTTACGATGTTAAATCGGGCTATTGTTTTGCACTGGCCGTTGCTTACTACACGCACAGAAATTATGCACAATTACCATTTCAGTAATTTGAACAAGTATTAGTAAGCTCAATTAAATAGTTGATTAATAGAACGAAAAATTGTATCAATTGTGTATGATCAACAAACAAAGAAAATTCTTAAAATTGCAAATACTCGAGTCAGATATGAACGACTGCAGTGGTATACAGGAGGATAAAATCCGGGGGATCCTCTTTAATGAGGGTATTTGAAAACATGGACCTATATGGACCTATTTAAACAGGGGTGGCTATAATTCTTTCATAACCTTATATATTGAACTCGCAGGCGATCGGTTGCTGAAAGTGGCTTGTGGATTGCCAGGACCCTAACCCGGAGCTACTAAAACAAATGGAGCCTTATACCTTATACCAACTTTACCAAATGTGTTGCGAACGAAATAATTTTAATTTTTTATTGGTCACTAAAAACGAACGATGCGCTGAAGCCGGGACGGATTTATTTTGTGGCTTCTACAGCAGGGGAAGCTAAAATCGGTAGGGACTTTTGAGTGCCGATTTTTGAAAAACAGGACCGATAAGGAAAAACATCGTCAAACTTGATTGTTAAAACTATCTTTATTTTTTAAACTAGAATCTTTTTTTTTCGCCGTGTATATTTCTCAGAACCACATGATGCCACATTTACAAGTGTGTGTATGTCAGTTAGGCGTTTTATGTTGTAAGCGAACGTACGGTTGCATTGCTGGCACATATGAAGGCGAAAATAGCTGTAGGCTACAGATTGTGACAAATATTATAAACTTTAAGGTGACCTCTTTAAGATAAAAATTATAGAATTAAAAAATGCCTAAAAAAAGGTTACAAGCTAGAGTTTGGCAGGGAATCAGAAGGGCAAGGAAGAAACTCATAAATGTTAGCCACGAACGGGGAAATTACTTAAGGGCTAGCAGCTCAGTTGCAATTACAATTTCAGTTATTGCAACTGAACGTCAACGAAGGCTGTATTAGTAAAACCTAAAATAAAAGGAGATAAACCTAACCTAAAAACAAACCTAAAATAAAATAAAAGGAGATAAACCTAAATGTTCGACTAAGAACGTTTAGAATTCTGTACGACAATCGGCAAAATGTTCCAATTTCAGATCAGAATTCTTACCGAGTTCATAGCAAAAAACGTACTCGTATGAGAGGGTTGACACGAATTCTGAACTTCTTATCTGAAAAAAAAAATCCTCAGACAAACCGAACAGAGTCCGCAACGATTTCGGTAAGAATTCTCGATAGAGTTCAGATATTGTTCAGAAATGTCTGATATCAGACATTGGCGGCAAATTTGGTTTACTGTGTAATTACCTTAGAATGACAAAGTCAAAGCAGAAGCCGACGTTCGACATTTTTTTCTTAAAAAAAAACATATGTGACTGCGCATAGAGAAAGGGACCTAAAGGTAAAATCAATTTTCACTTTTTTTTTTATGGGGACAACATCTGAGCATCGAATGAGACCGATCCCATGCCCCAAAAGTGTTCCCACCCAGAGATATGCGCGTTTTATGAAAAATACACGTATTTAAATCTTTAAAATGACTCTCCTAAACAAACCTGGTTTTTAACCTTAGGTCCCTTTCTATTTTGCGCGTCACATAGTAAAATTCGACTTCAGACTAATCGACTGTTTACGAAAATAAGTCGATTAATCGACTTTTATTTCCAACAATTTTTCCTATTCTAGATTTAAGTAATATTTACATATTTTTTTTACGCTCCAATGAATGGTGGTTGGTATACTAAATTTGTAATTTAGTTTGCAACACCCCGAAGTATTCATCGGAGATCTTTGAAAGTGTATATGTGACAGTGCATAGAAAAAGGGACATAAGGGTAAAAAAAAAATCAATTTTCATTTTTTTTTCTTTTTTTGATGTGGACAACATCTGAGCATCGAATGAGACCGAACCCATGCCCCAAAAGTGTTCCCTCCCAGAGATATGCGCGTTTTATGAAAGTGAAGTCGACGATTATAAGCGCAAATAGAAAGCGACCTAATCTTTAAAATGGCTCTCATGAACAAAACTGGTTTTTAACCTTAGGTCCCTTTCTATTTTGCGCGTCACATGTGGACTTAGGTTATTTAAACGTAATGTGGTTTCATTTAAAATCTCCTTAATTGTGTTAGTAAAAATATACCAAACCTGTTGCACTTATGGTAAATATACTAATTATTTTCCTTTGGAGAATTAAGGACCCTTCTTTCACCCTTCCCCACTCTAATGAGGGACACAATATTTAAACAATTAAATTTGATTTATTTGCACATGTGTTTGAAAGTTGCGTGTCATTTCATTATTTTCAATTTAACTTAACACCTTTGTGAGCATGTGTGTGTGTGTGGTGTTGGAGTGAAAACAAATGAAAATTCTCTAGAATTTTCTACGGATATTATTTTTTTGTAAACTTTTTGTTAAATGCTTGAAAAAAAACCAACAAAAACGATGGTATTGCAGAGAACTGGTGATATAACACGACAGTGTGTATTTAATTATTAAAGATAATTACAATGTGCCATAGACATGTAATCCTTGCTGCTGCTACAGTTGTTGTTGCAGCAACAACAACACCAGAAGCAACATCACACACTAAATGACAACAAAAGTGTTGCTGTGTCATTAAGTCGTTTTTAATTGTTGCACTTGCCGGCAAACAAAATGTGTTAGACAGACAGACAGATAAACGGCGAGAGACATACGAACGAACCGACGGACAGACTCTCTGACAGTTAGATACCTCCGGCAACAATTGCTGTCTAAATATGATAAAAATCACAAAAGTGATTAGCGCTCACCTACACGCAAATACTCTGACAACAGAAATTACAGGTGTGACAACATTATGCTCCGACAACATTGGAATTCGTGGAACTAATTAGGAGTGGGTGTTTAGGGACATGCGATGGGGACTATTGGCATGTACTCGTACCTGGTGTGAAGAGTTGGATGCGTGTGCTACCAAAATGGCTGGGAGACAATTGCATTAGTACACGGAATTTGGACAAATGTATGTAGATTTTATGGAACAGGATTTTTAAAGTATTTAAAGGATTAAAAGAAGTCAGAATTTGGTCCTGTGTAATAAAAGAGATAACCCTTCGAGTTACTAGGAAGCCAACAATATGGCTAGAATTCCCATTAGTTGTTTAAGCTATAAAACCGCGGTTGATATCATATTTCTTACACGAAGATAAGAGATATGGTTACTATATGTAACGCGCAAAATAGAAAGGGACCTAGAAAAACCAATTTTGCTCAGGAGAGCCATTTTAAAGATTAGGTTCCTTTCTATTTGCGCTTAGAATCGTCGATTTCACTTTCATAAAACGCGCATATCTCTGGGAGGGAACACTTCTGGGACATGGGATCGGTCTCATTCGATGCTCAGATGTTGTCCACATCAAAAAAAGAAAAAAATTAAAATTGATTTTTTTTTACCCTTAGGTCCCTTTCTCTATGCGCTGCCACATATGGTCACGGCAGCAATAATAGGTTCGCTCTAGTAAATCCATGTTCGTGGCAACCATTGTATTTCTTTCTAATTTTATTTTGACAAGAGTATGACTGCGGAAATATCTATTGTTCAAATGTAACAATACTATTATTGCTAATTTTAGAAATGATAATATGGTTGTAGCAACCATATAAATATTGTTGGTGCGACAAAATTATTGTTGTTAAATATTTACGGTTACAATAATATGATTACGGCAATTATACTGCATGGTTGAGACTATGAACAAAGCAGAACAGGTTTTTTTTGGTATACCAAAAAAGTTTTTTTTGGTATACCAAAAAAAACACATATACACGATACAGTACATAGTTGTTGTTCATTATAAAAAAACAACAACAATCGGAAGGTACTGTGAGAGATTTTTATTGTGTTTACTTTGTACGGTGGAATACACTACTGCCGACTGGTTCTCGTTTATTTAATTTCTGCGTGGGCAATTGTGTGATGAATACTTGAGAAGTAAGGTTTACAACAGTAGTTCTCATTCGTTTGGGGAGAGCCTGGCCTTATAGAGTTCGGTTTTACTTTCAACAATTGCAGCAAGGCTTTCTGAAGCGGGTTGTCACGGACTCGCAATCATGATAAAAGTAATGTGCAGCCACTAAAATCAATGTCACTTTGCCATTTTGTTAAAAACTTGTCTTCTATTTAAATATAGAAAACAAGAGGTCTTGAGCCGGTTTAATCCCTGTTCAATGTGTAAAAGCAACAGACCGAAATAAAACAAACGAGCTAAACATAATATGATAAACATAATAAAGCGAACAGATGATAGGCTGATTTGCGACATCTCTGGACCTATATACTTATAATTACTTCAAATACTCGAAGACACTCGGTCGATAAAAAAAAGTTCAAAGACACCCCAGCGATAAAATAAAATTCGAGGTACGAATCGGCCTTGCTTGGAATCCAGCCATAGTTCTTCAGTGTTCAAACGGCAGCTTGAAGATATTCGGGTGAAAAATAAAAGCTTACAAAAGCTTATGCCTATAAAATGAAACTTTATATAAGAATTTGTGGTGTCCAGAATTCAGCTTTGTACTCTATTTGGCACAGGGACGATCAAATTAAATTTGAGGAGCGATTTCGACACGTCTGAAGATCTGTAAAGGAACTCAAGTGGGCACACGGACCAAAAAATAAAGCTCAAAGCATGTAATCGCGACTTCTGGAGCCCTGCGTTAGTATTCTGGGATGTATATGGATTAAAAAGGACAAAATCTAAAAAAAAAAACAGAAAGACTACCAAGCGATGGCATAAAAACCAGAGGACGGAGTTCTTATCGTCTAAAGTGCTGCGTGAGTACTCAATTTTGCGCAGGGACGATAAAATATAGCTCATGGCATGAAGCGCGTTGGCAGGAGACTGCTGGATTGACGTATGTACCTGCCAAATACTTTAGCAGAAATAAAAATTAAGCAGCGAATTCGCGTCGTCTGAAGACCATAATTACTCAAATTAATCTCATGGCTTTTAAATCGCTGCATCTGGACCTTCGTTAGTCTTCGAGGTGGCACACGGATTAAAAAGTATGCTGAGCGCGATTGTTTTCAAAACACTGTGCGAGTTCTGCGACTGGATTACTACGGAAGTAATCCACGAGGCTCATGAAGTAGAAATACTTTGTTCAATAGTCATGCTGTCATGTTATTCTTGTTTAGCATTGTTTGGCAATTCATCATGGAAAGACTTACGCCTGAACAACGTTTAGAAATCGTTCAACTTTATTACGAAAATTCCCGTTCTGTGAGGAATGTGTTTCGTGCACTTCGTTCAACTTACGGTCAACATAATCAGCCTACTGAGCGTACTATTCGCAACACCATCATCCATCTTGGGAGCCAGCATTCATTATTGGATAATATTCGACCGAATAGACCACGTCCAGCACGCAGTGAAGAAATGTTGCGGCCGTAGCTGAGAGTGTACACCAAGACCGTGGAGAGTCGATTTGGCGCCGTTCGCAGCAACTCGGACTGACGTATGGAACGACTTGGTGCATTTTACGTCAAAATCTTAAATTGAAAGCGTACAAAATACAGCTTGTTCAAGAACTGAAGCCGCCCAATGTTCCCAAGCAACATCACTTCGCTCTATGGGCTTTTGAAAAGTTCCAAGAAGATCCGACGTTTTCGAGCCAAGTTTTGTTCAGCGATGAGGCCCATTTTTGGCTCAACAGGTATGTAAGCAAGCAAAATTGTCGCATTTCGGACGAAGAGCAATCTGGTTCAAGAGTTGCCACTTCATCCAGAAAAAAACAACGGTTTGGTGTGGTTTGTGGGCCGGTGGAATCCTCGGTCCATATTTCTTGAAAAATGATGCCGGTGAGAATGTAACCGTCAATGGCGACCGTTATCGTGCTCGTGATCTCGGCGACATTTGGTTCCAACAAGACGGCGCCACTTCATCCAGAAAAAATAAAGGTTTGGGGTGGTTTGTGGGCCGATGGAATCATCGGTCCTTATTTCTTCTGGTGGAAACGTAACCGTCAATGGCGACCGTTATCGTGCCATGATAACCGACTATTTGATGCCTGAAATTAATGCTCGTAATAATCGATTGGCCACCAAGATCGTGTGATATCACACAGTTAGACTTTTTCCTGTGGGAATATGTAAAGTCTTAAGTTTATGCCGACAAACCCGCTTCAATTCAGGCCTTGAAGCAAAACATCATCGAAAATTAGACTCAAGGGATGGACCATCTGAGACGTAGCCGCGGCCAACATTTGACAGGCATAATCTTCAAAAAATAATTGCCAAAGAATGCTCTATCAAATAATAATAAACATTCCCCATTCAATTTTAATTTTCTGTGATTTTTTTTCTTTAAAAAAGTAGGAAACCTCGAAATGTATCACGCGTTACTTCGCGGACACTTCGAGACCTATTTCCAAAAAGTTTTGTGTTCCAACCAGTATGCGAATACCACGTCTAAAGTCCTACGCAAGTAGTCCTAAAAGTTCTTGACTCATAGCAGACTTTTAGAGAGAAATATTTGCCTCCCAGAGGGCCGGCCAAAGTTAGTCAAAGGGGTTACGTAGTACAGGGTGGAGCGCGATAATTTGCTTATTTGGGAATGAAATATAAAAACTATGAACCTTATTTGTATTTGTTTTATATTTTAATTATAGTGACCAGTAAGGAAATTTTTAAATTGCATGGTTTTAAATAGTATATCTGGCAAATGCCTACCTTCACTATCCACACACTGCTTTATACGTTTTCTGAACTTTTCATAAACTCTAACAAGCATGTCGACTGGTATTCTGCCAATTTCAGCCTCAATATTGTTAATTATGTCTTTCAAGGTATTGGGACGGTTGATATACACCTTCGATTTCAGGTTACCTCAAAGGAAAAAACCGCATTGGGCTAAGTCTGGTGAGAGTGCCGGCCAGTTCACATCATCCCTCAAAGTTCACATCATTCCGCCCAGGAAACATTTGCCTTAAACAATGTATGGTAACCCTCGCTGTGTGTGTAGTGACACTGTCCTGTTGGAATCATGCATCCTTTAATGCATTGTCTCAAGAGGCGGCTGAAAAAAAAACCCTGTATCATAGTCAAGTACCGTTCGGAGTTCACAGTTACGGCAAGACGGTTATCTTGGAAAAAGTAAGGGCCAATGATGCCTATTCGTGATATGGCGCACCACACAGTGATGCGGTCCGAATGCAGAGGTCTCTGGTGAAGTTCTCTGGGGCTTGTCGCATATTTTGTTTGTTTACACACCCACTGAGGTGAAAATGTGCCTCATCAGAAAAGAACACAATTGCGTCACGGGCTATAGTTGGAAGAATGTCTTCACAAGAGGTCCGCCGTGTCAAATAGTCCCGTGCTGACAATTGTTGGACCACCTTCCATTTTATACGAGTGAAAATTCAGTTCATCATAAAGAATCCAGTGAGAGAACGTCTGGAAATGCCAAGAGCAAGTGATTGCTTCCGAGCAGAGCGTTTTGGAGATTGCAGTACTGCTGCTCTAACTCTCTCCATGTTTTGTGGCGTTGTAATCCTTCTCTCAGGTCCCCTTCGTACACATGACACATTCCCAGATGTTTTCAATGAGTTACCCAATTTTCAATTGATTGCCGTCAGGAACACTTCCGCGTGGGGGAACTGCGAATCGTAAACGAAAAGCACGCTGCACTGCAATGATCGAGAGCGCATTTGAAAAATACGCTACAACACAAAATGATCTCTCCTCACGTGTCCAATGCATGATGGCAACTGAAAGGCAGACGAGTACAAATCTCCCGTCAGCTACCATAAGCCATGCATACTCTCCACTCTCTTCGACCAACAGTGCCGCCACAGCCTGCAAAAAAGCAAATTACCGCGCTCCACTCTGTATAAAGGACATTTAGCGGTCGAATATGTGGCATTTAAAGATATAAGCAGGTCTTTAACGCCACGTATTTGAACATCCTTCTGTGGAACATCAAATACTTATAAAGGTGCATTCGGAATGCCTTACAAATAATGGCCAATTGAAAGTAAACTTTTTTGTTGGGTACTTACGACCTCAAAGTTCATAGTGATAATTTTGTTCAATTAACTGCCCAGAATTTGTAATTTAATTAAAATCGACTTATGTCCGCCTGTCGTCTTGTGCTTGGTACCCCCCAACTCCGATTTCAACCAACCAGCCATTGACAATTTCGTTACCTTGTAAATATTTCCGGGAAAATTTGTCATGTGATCGATATCAGATCACATTTTCTCATGTCCCAATTATTTATGTATGTTCAGACCGTATACGAATATTTATTTGAAGACACATACATACACAAGTACATGTATCTTTCTATACGAGTATTTGTCGGTAATAAATTGTCCCATTTTAATATTCATGACAACAAATTAGTGTTGGCCACCCCTCCGCCAAAACTCCGGCGTACCGACTGATTACAGAGTTTCACCGGCTCCCCCAACAATAAGTAGAGGGTATCAGCAGCAACAACAACAGCAACTGTTGTCAGACCTATAATAAACAACAAATGGGGAGATTATGTACCTATAAATGTGCATACGAGTGTTTCGTAAATATATAAACGACGAGTACTACATTGGACCATATAAAGTTATATAAACGTTAACAAGTAATCACCTTAATATTCCGCAGATACTATCAATAAACATATCATAAGTATTTAGTGACTCAGCCCCTTATGGAGTAGACAATTGACTGCAAGGACGACCTCCTGCCACCCATACTGACATACAATCTTACGCGCACTCTGGTGGGGCCGCTGCTTGGTTGGTAACTCTGTCCGTGGTGGTGGCATGTGCTTCAGCGTATAATAAATGTATGAGACGTGAAAATAGCTTGAAATCATTTAAGGGGTCTTACGTTTAATAAACATTGCTTTGTTTTTCCGGTCGCCGATATTTTCATTTTCATTACCACATTTCTGGTTGGTTTTGTTTTTCACTTTTTTTCGTTTCATTTGCCTGTCGCTGCCACCGCTGATTCCACCGGCGACGTCGTTATTGTCAGTACGCTAATGTCCTTTGGGAAATTTATAACCAAGTCCGTGCTTTACTGTGCACATATTTACCCATTCCTCTGGCAACCTCTTCTCTGTTTGCTCAACCAGTGAAACGTCGAGTGCTCATTGGCATAGTCGTTCGGGCGACAGTGGTTAAAAGTGGAAAATGTTATTAAACACAAGTAAAAAATGATAAGTTTGGCTGTGCCGAACTTTGGATACCCTCCACCAGATTCCCAAATAAAACCAAATTTGGCGCGGTAGTGTTTTCTATATAGAAATCTTTATGTGCAAAATTTCATTTCGACAGGTCAAGCTTGTGGTGAGTTATCGTCATAGTATTTCTCATGAGACCGTTTGTGTGGGATATACCAGTAGGACTTTTCCGATCTCAACAAAATTTGGCGCAGTGTTCTATATGGCGGTGTGTTCTATATATTAATCTTTATGTGGAAAATTTCATATCGATAGGTCAAGTTTGTGGTGAGTTATTGTCATATTATTTCTCAAGGCCCATAAGACCGTTTGTATGGGAGGTACCAGAAGGGACTACCTAATCTCAGCCAAATTTGGTGTGGAAGTGTGTTCTATACAGAAATCTTTATGTGGAAAATTTCATATCGATAGGTCAAGTTTGTGGTGATTTATTGTCATATTATTTCTCAAGGCCCATAAGACCGTTTGTATAGGAGGTACCATAAGGGACTACCTAACCTCAACCAAATTTGGTGCAAAAGTGTGTTCTATACAGAAATCTTTATGTGAAAAATTTCATTTCGAAATGTCAAGCTTGTGGTGAGTTATCGTCATATTATTTCTCAAAGCCCATGAGACCGTTTGTGTGGGAGGTACCAGTAGGACTTTTCCGATCTCAACAGAATTTGGCGCAGAGGTGTGTTCTATATAAAAATCTTTACGTAGCAAATTTCATCTTGATAGGTTAAGTTTGTAGTGAGTTATTGTCATATTATTATTCAAGGCCCATGAGACCATTTGTGTGGGAGGTACCAGTAGGGCCTTTCCGATCTCAACCGAATTCAGCGTAGAAGTGTGTTGTATATAGAAATCTTGATGTGTAAAATTTCATTTCGATAGGTCAAGTTTGTGGTGAGTTATAGTCATATTATTTCTCAAGGCCCATAAGGCCGTTTGTATGGGAGGTACAAAAAATGGTGGCCCAATTTAACCATTTTTACATAGATGATTGCGCCTATATGTGACGCGCAAAATAGAAAGGGACCTAAGGGTAAAAACCAGTTTTGTTCAGGAGAGCCATTTTAAAGATTTAAATACGTGCATCTTTGGTGTACCATCACTTTCATAAAACGCGCATATCTCTGGGAGGGAACACTTTTGGGCATGGGATCGATCTCATTCGATGCTCAGATGTTGTCCACATTCCTTTCTCTATGCGCTGTCACATATAGAGATTATTATTTGCATAATATCAGTGATTTTGCTCAAGAAACTTGACGGATATTGCCAAATAAAAAACTAATTTTTATGAGTTAGTGTCGGTTGAGGGTCTCCAACACCAACTTCTTAGAATTTTACGAGGATCAAGAATATTTATACTTTGTTGGGTCTCCGATGATTATTTCAAGGTGTTACAGACAGAATGACAAAACTAATATACCCTCCATTGTATGGTGGAGGGTACAAAAACCGGACTAGACCACAACTGATAGCCTCGTTTTAACTATTGTTGATCCACATTTTGCATGGGTCAAAGTGAGGTTTTTAAAATTCGGGACATTAGGATTCGTTTTAGAAGTATGGTTCCTAGGGAAAAATAAGAAACTTTTCCCGAGGAACCATATGATCCCTAGAATACAAGTTTTTCTTGTCACCTGAGCGAATTTTTTGCCTCAATACAAATCGGTCCGTCCCAAACTTCAAATGAACGTAAATTATCGTTAGGCAATATTTCAGGACTTGCTGCATCTTGGGCTCGAAAAACCCGCACGTCTAGAAGTCATTGATTCACAAAGAGTGACAGTTTGGTACGGCTTGTGCAGTGGGGGCACCTTTGGACCATTTTTCTTCGGAAAAAGGCTGGAAACAAGGTTTTGGCCAACGGCGTGCACTACACAGCCATGCTATCCGACTTTTGTTATCCTCCATTATAGGATTTAGGGTATATGGACTTTGTCATTCCGTTTGCATTAAATCGTAAGACTTGTCGGAGACTCCATAAAGTATATTTATTCTTAACCCTCTTAAAATTCTAAATTGATCTAGTGGTAAACAAACTACAGGTCGCACTATTGAAGCTGAGTAGCTGAAACATGTGCTGATGGACTGCAACGGTTGGTATTAAAAATAAGCCCTCATGAGGACTCTAGCAACCTCTGAAAAAATCAACAATCCCAACCTCTGAAAAACTCAACAATGCTAAGTAAAGCAGTAAGTCGGTTGTGGCCGACTATGAGATACCCTACTCCACTTCTGTGGTAGCTACTCAAAAACATGGACCGAAATGAAAAGATCAACAATCCCAAGTAAATTCGTAAGTCGAAAGTGGCCGACTATGGGATACCCTATTCCACTTCTGTGGTAGCTACTCAAAAACATGGCCCGAAATGAAAAAATCAACAATCCTAAGTAAAGTCGTAAGTCGGAAGTGGCCGACTATGGGATACCCTATTCCACTTCTGTGGTAGCTACTCAAAAACATGGCCCGTAATTTGGTAGGAACCGGATGTAATATGTGGCTTCTAAAGTGGCAGACTCTGAGATCGGGAAGGAACTTTGTGTAGGCGGCTATACGAAAAGATTGATCTTTGTGGTCATGCGCAGTTTTGGCGTAATTTGTGGCTTCTAGAGCTGCAGGACCTCAAATCCGGAGCGACATTTGTGTGGAAGCTATTCTAAAACATGGAAAGATATGGTCCAGTATTACAGAGCATGGGTGTTAGTTGCTGATAACGCTCTATGTGAAATTTGGTAGGAATCGGATGAAAACTCCGGCTTCTAAAGTGGCAGATACTGAAATCGGAAAGGTCCTTTGTTCAGGGCGGCCATACAAAAAGGTGTATCTATGTGGTCGACCTTCTCAAAGTAAATTCAGTGTAGCTCACACATGAACCATTTACAATTTGGGCGTAATCGGGTGTAATTTGTGGCTTCTAGAGCTGCCGGACCTCAAGTCGGGAGGGATATTCGAAAACATTGACCGATATGATCCAATGTTAACGGGCATGGGTGTTAATCGCTCGTAACGCTATGTGTCAAATTTGGTAGGAATCGGATGGAAAGTGTAACTTGATAAGTAAAAGATTCTAAACCCCGAAGGACCTTTGTTAAGGGGCTCCAGCTTCACCACTGCGAATTAATGCTCACCCCTAAAGTACCACTCCATTCTACGGTGGTGGTAATGAGAATACCCAAAAATATCCAAAAAGCCAACATATCCTGGTCTCTAGTGAATTATTAAAGATACAGATGTTGTAGCTCTGAAATTCCGCTGGGCATGCGCGAATCTATTAGTTGTTGCTGTAGCGGACTCTGAATATTTTGTTTTATACGTTCGTTGTGGTCGTCCTGTCCTTTCGTGTGATGCTGGCTGTTGGCAACACATCCTGGTATCTGGTGGATTGTTGGAGATACCGATGTTTTAAATCTAAAATTGAACTGGGCATGCGCGAAGCTTTGGATTGTTGCTGTAGCGAACTTTAAATGTGCTAATGCTGCTGGCTCTTAGCGACTTGGACCGGTTGTGTTCACATTAAGCTGAGACCAAGCTGAGTGAGCTTGAGCATCTGAACTTGTCTAGTTTGGTCTCTGCTGATATGCAAAACAAGTCTTGCAGATACTGCCGTCAGTACGGGCCCATTAAGTGTCGATGCGACTTAACCAGCCGAATGTCAAATAGTCATAAATTTGGAAAGGTAAGAGGTAGGGCCATCTTTTAACCCTCCATCATGCACATGTATCTGGCCACCGAATTTAGCAGTGATTTTAATGTATTTCTAATTTGGCTAGGGGTTTGAGTCTCCAGGTACCCTCTACAAATGTTGTTAGGTATCGTTTTATGAAAAAACACATTAAAAAAAACAACAAACAACATTTATGTGGATTTTTTCATCTATAAATCGTACGTGTCGGAACATGTGCATGACGGAGGGTTAAGAGAAAAAATACAAAAAAATTCGACCACTTGTTTACAACTAAGCAATTTTACCCTAGTTCCCTTCGACTGCCAATCCGAAAATTTTCAAACCGCTGCAATTTCGCCCCTTGCATTTTCAGACATGGTCGTGGGTGGACATACGAGGGCGACCGCATAAGTAACTGGCCTAACATAAAAAGAACCTTTTTTTTGGAATTATTATTATTGATTTTTCAACATAATCTCCTTCCAACTCAATACACTTCATCAAACGATTTTCAAGTTTTTTAATTCCATCCGAAAAAATAAAATTTTTAAGACCTTCAAAATATGCCTCAGTTTTGAGCAATAACCTCGCTATTTGACGAACATTTTTTGCCACCGAGAATTTTTTTAAATTTGGAAACAAGAAATATCCAGAAGGAGCTAAATCTGGACTATACGGTGGATGCGGAGCAATTTCAAATCGTAATTCGTCTAGTTTTTGTTGAGTTAAAAATGCAGTGTGTGAAGGAGCATTATCTTGATGAAAAAGAACTTTTTTTTCTAAATGTTTTATCTTGATTTCTTCACTCAACCGATCCAATAATGCACAATAATATTCACTATTTATAGTTTTTCCTTTCTCAAGATAATCAATAAATATTATACCCCTTGCATCCCAAAATACTGTGGCCATCACTTTTCCTGCTGACTTAACAGTTTTCGCCTTCTTGGCACCACTTTTACCAGCTTCTATCCATTGTTTTGACTGTTCTTTGCATTCTGGGATGTAGTGATGGATCCATGTTTCATCAACAGCTATGAATCGGCGCAAGAACTCTATTGGATTACGCTAATAAATCGCTAAAAGCTCCTCGGAATTGGTCCAACGGACGATTTTTTGGGGCAACGTCAACAAACACGGTACACATCTTGCGGATAGCTTTTTCATGTGGAGTTCATCATGTAAAATACTCCAAACTTGTTTTTCGTGTATGTTAAGAATGTCAGCAAGTTCTCTGAGCTTTATTCGTCTATCTTTAGTCACTTCATTAAATATTTTTCTAATGTTTTCAATAGTAGTAGCAGTTTTCGGTCTTCCAGAGCGTTGTTCATCGTCCGTACTTGAACGACCCATTTTAAATTGTTGAACCCAGGATTTCACGGTGGAGTATGATGGTGCATTATCACCAGGAACAGAATCCAATTCATCTTTGATTAATTGTGGCGTATAACCTTTCATATAAAAGTGTTTAATTACCGCACGAAACTCTTTATTTTCCATTTTTCAAAAATTATAAAACTTGTTAACTTCAATAACCTGTAACAAAGAAAATAATCATTAAATATTTCGGAAATTTTGACAGATGGCTTATAAAAGTTTGCTTTTAAAAAACAAAAAAAAAAGTTGCTAGAAAAACAGAAAATGTGCCAGGCCAGTTAGTTTTGCGGTCGCCCTCGTATTTTCATAAAATGAGCCAAGGAATACGCTGGTAAAATTTGTCCATTCGTGAATGAATCACCCTGTATATTTAACTCTGAAATTGTTTAAAGTCTTTGCGATTCTGTCAGAGTTAATTCCGAGCAGGAGTGCTTGGCAGGCGATTTGTTCTAGAGATTCCCGCTTGTAGCCTTGGAGCTATATCTGTAGATCATGAAGGTCTCTTCCAAAACACCGGGTTTGGTATAGTCAATCTGCAAGGTAGTGTGTCGGATGAGTCCTTTGGCAACACCACCAACTCCGCAGCAGGTACAGTCTTTAACACAAGAGAGGGCAAGACCTCCCTTATGTAGGTCGCCCGCTTACATACGAGTAAAGAGACAGCCTGTCGCAGTTCTCAGGGTGGCGTTTGGGCCGGTCTGGATTTATCTCAGGCACAATCGGCATAACCTTCAATCGATAGAGCCCTTTGGGTGGGTGCTATTTGAAATCATGGACGGACAAGGTCCAATTTTGCCAGTGTGGGATATTGGTAGCTAGTAAAGCTTGACGAGAATTGAAAACTGAATCGGATGAAAAAGGTGACTTTCAATTTGAGAAGCGTTGAAGAAATGTTGTTTTATTTATTTCGTTTGTTTGACAATTCGAAATGGACGTTTCTCTTATGTTATACGAGTATACCCATGAGCAAATTTTAACCCTCCGGCGGGTAAGAAGGTCAGTGGGGACCTTTTTAATTTTCAAATTGAAATTACTCATTGATGGTCCATGGGAAGTATACCCCACCACCACATGTATTCCAAGGGAATTTTATCTAGAATCGTTTTAAAAAAAATGATCCGACCAATAGTTTAGTGTCTATTGAGATTTAAATGTGTTTAGTACGGGAACGTGTGAAAAGGTCCGCTGGGACCTTGTACTGAAATTTCCAGAAATCGTTAATAAATGCACTGTCTTTTGGCTTGTTTTATTGTTTGAACACATCACAAACGTGTTTCTTGAATTTTAGTTACTTTTTGGATTCATTGAGAATCTTTCGGCAGTATAGAATGGTGAAATATCGTCGACCGAAACTGCAGTCACCTCTGCTTTAAACTAAAAGTTTTTTCGACAGCTTTTTGAATAAATTTTTGGTTTTTCTTTGAATAAAATATCTAAAAGAAACGTGGTCTCAAATCTGACTATAAACTAATCATAACAATTTGCATAGACCGATGTTTCAGGTCCGAATGTAGTTAAATTTAAAAATGGCCCAGTTGTTCTCTCTACTAAGTATCTCTGTCATTCCTTTGCACCATCCAAAACCACTGTGCGTTTGTGGCTCTGTTCATACAGTTTCATTTTCAGTTTCGATTCAATAATGATGGCATTGGTTTCAAAAGCTGTAGGAGGAGGGCGTGGAGAACGCCCGGACGAAAAAAGTGGGCAGAGCAGGAGGTGCGTCGGCCGGAGAAGGACCATAGAGTAGCACTATGTAAATAATTTTTATGACGTGCCGCAATAATGCAGTGTTTGAATGGTATCCTCGTTACACGTCGCAGTGTAATTTCGGTTTGCTCGTTTCATTTTCTTTTCGCTTCGCTTTGTTTTTCACTTTAGCTCCGGCTTGATCCGTTCGAAAACTGGAGTGTGCGGGTGGGCGTTTTATTTCCATTTTGCCCATAATGTTATTTCTTCCTTATGACCTTCAGTGCACGAGGCTTTTAGTAATGTTAAGTGCCATCGTTCGTCCTTATACTCGTATGTCTGTACGTATGTATGGGTGGCCTTTTATACTGTACGTATTACTGTCATTTACCGCGGCACCAGTCCGCCCTCTATCATTCTCCACCCAGCGGTAGCGGGGCACTCTTTTTGAGCTCTGGTGCTTATGTTGTATTTAATTGAAAAATTATTATTTCAATATTTATATTTGGTAAATACTAGGGGGTATATTCATATTTAAACAATCGTTCGAGGTTCGCATGTAATATTACGAGAACCACACAATTCATTATCAGGTGCATTAATGGGCCCTTATAACGGTTTGTCATTGTGTCATATGATGATGGCCTTGCTAATGGCTGTCAATACGAAGGAGGAGAAGTGAACAATTAGCTTCTGGTCCGACCTATTTCTTGGGAATTGGAAAAAATTAAATGTTATGCATACGAGGGCGACCGCAAAACTAACTGGCCTGGCACATTTTCTGTTTTACTTGCAACTTTTTTTTAAAGCAATCTTTTATAAGCCATCTGTCAAAATTTCCGAAGTATTTAATGATTATTTTCTTTGTTACAGGTGATTGAAGTAAACAAGTTTTATAATTTTTGAAAAATGGAAAATAAAGAGTTTCGTGTGGTAATTAAACACTTTTATATGAAAGGTTATACGCCACAATTAATCAAAGATGAATTGGATTCTGTTCATGGTGATAATGCGCCATCATACTCCACCGTGAAATCCTGGGTTCAACAATTTAAAATGGGTCGTTCAAGTACGGAAGATGAACAACGCTCTGGAAGACCGAAAACTGCTACTACTATTGAAAACATTAGAAACATATTAAATGAAGTGACTAAAGATAGACGAATAAAGCTCAGAGAACTTGCTGATATTGTTGAAATACACAAAAAACAAGTTTGGAGTATTTTACATGATGAACTCATCATGAAAAAGCTATCCGCAAGATGGGTGCCGCGTTTGTTGACTTTGCCCCAATAAAATCGTCCGACCAATTCCGAGGAGCTTTTAGCGATTTATCAGCATAATCCAATAGAGTTCTTGCGCCGATTCATAACTGTTGATGAAACGTGGATCCATCACTACATCGTAGAATGCAAAGAACAGTCAAAACAATGGATAGAAGCTGGTAGAAGTGGTCCCAAGAAGGCGAAAACTGTTAAGTCAGCAGGAAAAGTAATGGCCACAGTATTTTGGGATGCAAGGGGTATAATATTTATTGATTATCTTGAGAAAGGAAAAACTATAAATAGTGAATATAATTGTGCATTATTGGATCGGTTGAGTGAAGAAATCAAGATAAAACGACCGCATTTAGAAAGAAAAAAGTTCTTTTTCATCAAGATAATGCTCCTTCACACACTGCATTTTTAACTCAACAAAAACTGGCCGAATTACGATTTGAAATTGCTCCGCATCCACCATATAGTCCAGAGTTAACTCTTTCTGATTATTTCTTGTTTCCAATTTTAAAAAAAATTTTCGTCCAATAGCGAGGTTATTGCTGAAACTGAGGCATATTTTGAAGGCCTTCAAAAATCTTATATTTCGGATGGAATTAAAAAACTTGAAAAACGTTTGATGAAGTGTATTGAGTTGGAAGGAGATTATGTTGAAAAATAAATAATAATAATTCCAAAAAAAACGGTTCTTTTTGTGTTAGGTCAGTTACTTTTGCGGTCGCCCTCGTAATATGTGTATTAAAATAGCTGCTTTTTGAGGGTCGATATGGCTCTATATAAATATAAATTTTAAACAATGAAAGAATTGTTTCTACCTCAGGAAAACAAACCTCTGAAAAGACACTTAACCCTAGGATAGACTACTTGGTCTGGCCAGACCAAATTTGACTTTGAGCGCTTATAATTTTTTTTAAAGGCAAAAATTAAAAAATTGAGGGTGTTGATATCTATAAGGGAAGTATGCTGAATCGGACGAATTCAATTTTGACTCGAAAATTGCCAGCTAATGGGGAGAAATTCCCGTTGGAAAAAAATTACCACTAAACTAACCTCTTGGTCTGAGTAGACCACAGCAATCAAGCTATGAGTTTACTCATGAAACCCTCATGAAAGATAGAAGTTTGCTTTTGTCTTTGTTTTCTCTTTATTTTTGATTTTGTTTTGATTTTTATTTTGTTCTGCCTATGAAACCGAAGCAATCGATCTAGAAGTTTTGTTTTGTTTCTATTTTTACATGAATAGCTTTCTCAATAAATCATAAACAGATCAGTCGTCGGTCTACATTCGAAGCGTAACACGTGTTTTACAGTTATTTTTTTTGGTAATATTTTATTGCTGTTTGTGGTGAAATAATATGGCTTCTTCTAGTAAAAACTTATCGGGACTTGAAGCTAGTGAAATGGTCGTAAATAGACCAGCCAAATTTCAGCGTCTTACACCTGCTGAAAGAGAAGTTGCTGAAGAACGCATGATGTCATTTTTTGCTGATAGCGACGATGAGCAAGAACTATTTCCTTGCTCTGATGATGACGACGACGATTATGTTCCAGAATATAGTGCTAAGGATTTTGCGTCTGATGAGGAAACTGGAGATTGTGACGCGGAGCTTGTTGAAGATTTTGATGATGGCGACGTGGAAAATGAGGTTGAAACATTAGCTGCTGAAAGTGGTGAAGGTGAATGTTACCAAAGTAAAGCTGGCATAATGTGGTTGAAAAACCACCATCAACGGTTAGAACACTAGCGCATAACATTCCAATTCTTGCTAGAACTGGCCCGTCCAGAAAGTTTCTACCATCTTCATCATCTACCTACCGTCCACTATGTGCCATTTGTAATTTAACATCGAAAACTAAGCGCAAAACCCGTTTTCGGTGTGGAATATGCGGAAGTGCTATGTGTCTGCAGCATGGAAAAGAGTCAAAATCCTACATTTGCGATGACTGCCAAGTGGTAAACTAATTATAAGAATACTTATGTTAAGAACTTGAATTTACTTCTTGAAAAATAAACATGAAATTTGATTTTATCAAAAAAGAGGATGTTTTACCTTTTTTGTATATTACTTTTTGTGACCTTTTTACCTTATTTTGGAAGTATGTAGATACAGTTTCGCTTTAAATGACTATGTATAACACATATCAACAATTTCCATGTGAATTAAGACCCCATGATCAGGTATACAGTATGTTTATAGCCAAAAATCTGTCTATTATAGTCATGTGGTCTGGCCAGACCAAGAGGTCTATTTAGTGATCGAAAGCTTATCGCCTATCCTAGGGTTAAAAAAACTACTGGGGGTTTTATTACACATGAAATAGTTTTTTTAATTTTTTTATTTTTGCCAAGTCATCAGAAAAAGCCAATTCATATTTTTGTTTTTTAAGGAACACCACTTGTTTTTCTTTACTTTAGATAAAGAAACTGACTGGAGACTTTCTGGACTCCTCTTAAGACCACACCTGGCAGACTAAAGGGACTTTTTTGGGTGTTCGGTCAGGCCTAGCTTAAATACATGGTCGCCGTTCGGTGCCTGCTTTTCAACGACATCAAACGGAAGAGGTAGAGGTATATCTCGCCCTAGGCGGTGAGAAAACCATGCACACAAAACACAAATTTGTTCACATAACCGAATTCTTTGGCAACCGAATGTTATTGGTTGCTCGAACAGAATTCGTAACGATTTCGGTAAGAATTCTCGATAGAGCTCAGATATTCTTCATAATTGTCTCATATCGGACCTTGTCGGCAAATTTGGTTTACTGGGAATACAATTCATACAAATAAGAGTATACACTGCCACAAACAATACAACTTAACATATGAGCTCGTGAAAAAAGAATACGCTCCTCATACCAAAATCTATCGATTCACCCTAGTATACAGTTAACTCAGGCTCAAATACGAGTGAGAACATCTATTCAGAAGAAGGTAGAGGTATTGACCGCCTGGCGAGTGCTGCTGGACTGCAGTAAAAGTCGCAACGGGTACGATTTATAGACGGGCGGCGAGTACTACTAGACTACTCGCAAATGCTACACTAGTTTTGTTACGCAGGCAACACTATCAATATAAACTTATGTTGGTAACCCTGTTCACAGGTCAAACAATTAAATATTTTGTTGTGAAATTGTTTGGTTGTGAAAGTTCTCGTAATTTATAAAAATAAATTATTTATTAAAAAACAAACAAAAAGAAGTAGGTAAAAAACAAATCAAAATGAATGGAGCATTAAAGAAAATTTCTGTGAAATGTCTGTCTGCCAGAAGATGAGTCGGAAATTATTGCAAATTATAAATTTTGTGAAAAACTGAAAACGTGGTATATCGAAACCAAACCAACTAAAATGTGTGTAGAGAAACTGTTGGCGATTTTAAAAGAAAAAGGTCTTGATGTACCTTTATGTTTAGAAGCGCTATTGGGAAGGCAAAAAAGTTCTGTA
The DNA here is from genome assembly GCA_963513945.1 of Hydrotaea diabolus. Lineage (NCBI taxonomy): Eukaryota > Metazoa > Arthropoda > Insecta > Diptera > Muscidae > Hydrotaea > Hydrotaea diabolus. The sequence goes on from OY740719.1 coordinate 15,680,864, forward strand.
ACAAAACACGTATCTCCAGGTGTTTACTGCCACTTCGCCATCAAAAAGCAAATTTTGTTTTCAACAAATGGCTGGTAAAATAATACATTTTTCGACAAATGGCGAGTTACTACGACTGTAAATATTTTCGTTAGACCTTATACTAATAATTTTTCATTTAAGGTAGCGCAAAGTGCGATGCCTGCGCAGTAGGGTGGAGTGAAAACATGCTTTTTTTATAATTTGAAAAAGTTAACCTCGGAAAGTCTGGGATCCTAAACAGGGGAAAAATAAAGAAAAAAATTTAAAAAAAATTTTAGGGGTCGCGCCACTCCCTCGAAATTTGCAAATTATCGCTATTTTGGCGTTGATTTTAGAAAAATCCTAAAAATTAACGACTTAACTTATTCGAAGTTAACGACTTAACCCTCTTTAGGACCCCAGACTACATCTCTTTCCGAGGTTAACTTTTTTTTTGAATTTCACTCCACCCTACTGCGCAGCTCTTAATAAAAGACTAGACAGCATGCAAGATAAGTTAACTTTTTACAGCAGTTTAAGCCCGAAATTATATTCAATTTTAAATCTTTTACAGAAACGCTTCAGCAGCAAAATATGAGATCCTTTCAGAACACAGAGTTCTATTAAATCAGCTGCTGGACAAACACCAAGCCATCGACACAATAATGAAGATTTCCCCCATAAATTCGGAGAGCCAACTCCATGAGCTTGAGAAGCTGCTTGAAGGCCAAAATGATTTGTATGTAAGTAATTATCACAACACAATTTGTGTTGATAATATTTATGCATAAAGAATATAAAATAATAAAGAAAAATACTAGAATAATAAAGAATATTTATGAACTTTAATATAACCTAAAATGTTGCAGGTTCGCTACATAAAATCTTTAATAAAAGGAGACATAGCCAAAAATATTGGAAAATTCTTGGGCAAGAGATTATTATGGCCTACAATACAGAAGGAGTTCAAGGCAAAAAGAGATTTAAAGAGCTTAAAAATGTTTACAATGCTATTACTGGTATGTATATGTTTAAAAAGATTGCAGTAGACTTTCGTTGACTTCATATTGTTTTTTTAGATGCAATCTCTGATGAACGACCCGAAGAGAAAATCAAAGCCGCACTCCAGAACGAGAAACAAAAATACCACAAAATAAACAGTGAGAAGAAGTGCAAAGAAAATCGAGCTCAGGTAACTGTGCATACGCCAGAAGAGCCGACTCGAAACCAAATGTCATTTCATTAAATAACTTAAGACTGTAAGTGCCTGATTTTTTGAATTTATGATTTTTTTGTTTTAACGTTCTTAACAATATAACATTTAATAGAACTGAATTCTTTTTGTTGTAACGAAAGTGCCAAAGAAGTGCCTGATTGTTTTAATGTATTATTTTTTGTTTGTTTTAACGTTGTAAAAAGAGGAACCATTAAGCCATATTAAATTCATGTATTTGTTAAGTAATATTTTCTTTGCAAACAGCCTGAATTGTATATCTTAAGCTTTTTTTCTTCTAACAGTCTGAACTCTATAACTTAAGTTAAAAGACAAAAATGATCTCACGAAAATGCCAAACAAGGGCTTTTTTACATTTTTTATCATTTTTATATATACTACAAAAAATAAAATCAACAAAAAATATATAATACGTGTTTTAATACATTTTCTAAAAAAAAAAAACTTTGCCGCCGGTGGGATTCGAACATGGAAGCCTCCGTTTTCTAAGCGAACACTCTACCATCGTGACGATATCGCAATGCCCGCACCCCTGTAGCACTCCAAATGCGATAAAAAAGCGAGCACTCTTTTTCGTATGACAGTCCAATGTTAAAAGCGAGCACTTGAAACCAATAACGGGCAAAGGAAGAGCGAGTAGTCGCTATCGTTTGGTGAGTACTCGCGGAGTACTGCTGCAGTACTATTTTCTTCTGAAGGGATCTAGCAATTCTTCAGCCGTGGATTTTCACCTCACAGCTATGTAAAAACTTTTTTTTATTAAAATGCAGTAGGCCCCAGTCAGTGAGTATAAGAATTGCATCGTACACTGATTTGAGAGAAGTTCCCTCTTGTTCCTTAATGGGATGCTGTGGGACTAATGTAGATAAGTAAGTGTAGGGTATCATATAGTCGAACTTATCATATATAACTTCTTTCGATTGAAGACTTTGTTGAAATCTGCTCTTTTAAAAAATTACTTCTTCTATATTTTCTATCTCTAGAAAAATATTTTCTGTTTTAATCTGTGTTGCTATACGTAGCTTAATGACATAATGTCTCAAATATGTATTCTTAGCAAATCCTCTATTAAAAAATCGAAGACTCACGTTTCAGCAATTTCTTTTGAGACAACAACAATGGCACAGCCACAATTCGACTTTAAAATCCCAATTAAAAAAGGATTTCCTATGAATGAACAATCCACATTTCGCTTCTTAACGAACCCAGTTGTCTTTCGGTTTAGTGATGCGGTGACACTTTGTACTTTCTTGCCGCATCATGTTACCCTTTATCTGCCAGCCCCCTTCCTCACCCCAAGAAACACTTGGCTTCGGTTTAGTGCAATATTTTCATATCGAATGTCGAACGGTGGAAAAATGTTTATTTTTAAATTTCATTGCACGTGTATTAACGCTTGATATCCTGTAAACAAATATAATCAAGCGTAAATACGCACTTGCCACACGTGAGTGGGGAGAGCTCAAATACGCCCGCACTTCATACATATTCGCCCGAGTGCGTGGATTTAGGTTAACGGGTGGGTTTTGTTTTTCCTTGGATCTTCCGTGTACTTCTTCGTTTTCTTCACCCCTCGGGCACCCAAAAGGCTCAAACTAAATCACAGTGTTTGAGCGTGTGCGAGTGTGTGCGTTGTTTTTTTGCACTGATTTCTTAAGGTTTTCCATTGTTGTTTTATTTCGTCTTAGTATGTGTGGTAAATATGCCATTACAAAGGTAAAGTCGTCGATGACTTTCCACCAGCCAGCCAGCCTCGCCACCCAACTTAGCCGGCAGATTGCAAAGGAGTTGAAGAGTTGATCAGCAGCAGGAGAAGAATGGGATTCAGTAATGGTTAAGGTCCTTTGGTGGCAAACATTATTATACGGCCAACAAAAACAACAACAGCATGAACACCGTTAGAAATAATAACAACAACAGCAATAACAAATCTAACAATGAGTTCACCGCACACTCACATACGCGCGCTTAAAGTAAATACAAACAATCGTTCGCTCACACACACACACACATACGAATCAACACCCACCTATGCAGCTATAACTAAAGCCGCATGTAACCCTCTCTTTAAATACAGCTGATGTCATCACGAAGGAAAAATACGGGCATTACAGGAGAAACAGGAATTCAACGCCGCTTGAGACTTACGCAAACAGTGCCAGCATAACGAGGGTGGCGTAATGAGCCTTTCCTAGGGGTTTCAATAGATACAACCGCAGTTTGTGTCCTATTGCTTCGATGCTCAAGGTGACAATGATGCGTGCCTTTGACATTTGTATCCTATCAGACACCAGGCACAGAGTTATACAATTCAACAACGCCTTGTAATAGTTATAAATAACTTCCAAAACTCCTGAACTGAGCATCATCGATGGCCAGTTCTAGACAACAAGCTGAAGTGGACGACCAATGCTTCGGCTAAGAACCCACCTCAAAAAGACCAATTAGGGGACTCGAAAACAAGTTCAAGCTGATACTATGGAGTAAATATCAGTCCAATAATGTTTTTGCCTTAAAGTTGAATTGAGTTCAAAGAATCAGAAAATAGCAACCAATTCAAAATTTGGAATAACTAATTTTCTAAATGTAGTATCATTTTTGATTAATTTGTTATTCAAAATTTGTAATTGGATTACATTTTTGATGTCCAAGAATTTTTTACAGGAAGCAGAAATCACACGTTTTTTTCAAACTGATTGGGGTCGGTTGTGCAATTTCTTTGCATTTTAAACTGAAAAAAGATTGACCGCCAAGCATGTGCAAAGAAATTTGTACTGTGTCATTTTAATAGGTAAAAACTACTACTGGCAGTAATTCTCGTTTAATGTACTTAGCTGCATGCTCTTAAGTGTATAGCCAACGCCATTCGGTAACCGCGTTTTATCGATTACGTCTGACCTCACCATAACTTTTGTATTTATTTGCCGACAACCAACTGCCCTTTTCGGCTGTCAGTTAAAAGATTTTATGTATTAAGATTTAAGTTTTTCACATTGAACAGGGAATTAACCGGCTCAAGACCTCTTGCTTCTATATTTAAATAGAATACAAGCTTTTAACAAAATGGCAAAGTGACATTGATCCTCGTGGCTGCACACTACTTTTATCAACGATTTCGGGTCCGTGACAACCCTCTTCAGAAAGCCTTGCTGCAATTGTTGAAAGTAAAACCGAACTCTATAAGGCCAGGCTCTCTGTATTAAAACTTCAGTTTTTCCATATTAAGACTTCAGTTTTAACAAACTAAATGGCCACATCTGGAGTTTGAGAATCTCCGACATTACGAGGGCTGCCATATATATTTCTGGCCTAATAATGAAAATGCGAATATTTGTCATCAAAATGGTTTTTATTGTTTTTCTAAGTATTCTCCAGCATGATTTATACACTTTTGCATGCGCTCAAGCCAATTGTCGAAGCGCTTTTTCCACTCCGATTGAGACACCTCCAAATCATGGTTTTAGAACGCTTCAACAGCATCTTCTGGCGACGAAAATCGTTGACCACGCATTTTTTTCTTGATGTGCGGGAATAAAAATAAGTCATTGGGTGCAATGTCAGGGCTGTACGGCGAATGACCCATCAATTCGACGTTTTGGCAGGTCAAAAAGGCGCTGGTTTGAGCCAATGTGAGAGAGCTCGCATTGCCATGGTGCACAATGATTCGTTTTCTCTTGTTCGTTTTTCGAATTTCTCCGTAGACTTTAGGCAAACAAATTGTGGTGTACCACTCAGAATTGACCATCCAACGATGCTCAAGCGGAACAGTCGCCGCATGACCAGTTTTGCCGAAGAAACAGGCGACCATTTGCTTCGAAGTGCTTCTTCCACGAACAACTTTCGTTGGATTTGGCTCGTCTTCGAAGACCCACACTGTCGATTGCTGTTTTGTTTCGGGCTTATACGCATAGATCCATGATTCGTCACCTGTTACGATCTTATAAATGTCTTTTGAAGCACTGCGATCGTATTATTTCGAAATTTTTTTGCACCAATCGACACAAGCCTTTTTTTTTGAGCGATTGTCAAATTGACCTAACGAGAACAAACCTTTTGTACGGCCAGGCGTTCATGCAATATCGAATGTATTCAGGTGGAAGAAATGCCCAAGGCTCCCTCTATCCTACGGTAAGTAGCTTGATGATAGTGAATTATCAGTTCTCGCACGGCACCAATGTTCTCTGACACAACAGACGTTTTTGGGCGACCTTCATGACCTTCGTCTTTGAGCAAGCGTCGGTCACGATTGAATTCATTAAAACAGTTTTGCACAATCCTATAGGATGGTGCTTCATCGCCATACAAAGAAGAACTTAAAGTTCATCGATCCACTCTTGTCGTGATAATCCACGTCGAAAGTTGTGAAAAATGATCGAACGAATATGTTCACGAGCTAATGCCATTCTTTGCCAAATTGATTTTTTCAAGTCACTGTAAACAACGCAAATGATTGTAGTACGTCCAAACGTTGTGAGTACGTTTATGCTAAAAAAATGTCAAACTTTCCAATGGAAATGTCAGATGGCGCCGAGCAACACATAGTGTTGCCTAGGGCAGAAAAATATGTATCAACCCTCGTATTGTCGAGAAGCCAATGCATTCACAGAGAGTGATAGTCCTGTAAAGCTTGTATATTGGTGGCATCATTGGACTGTTTTTTCTTCAAAAATGAGGCTAGGAACAAAGTTTCGGTCAACGGTGGGCATTACAGAGCCATGTTATCCGACTTTTTATACTCCTCATAGAATAGAGGGTATATTCACTTTGTCATTCCATTTACAACACATAGAAATACAGGTAGGAAGCCCAATAAAGTAAATATCTATACTTTATATTCTGAATCGTCGAAAAATGCTAAGATGACCATCTGTCTGCCTGTGTTAAGCAAACAACAGGTCGCACTATTGGATCTAGGTGGCTGAAATGAAACATGTGTTGATGAACTGAAAAGGTTCATATTAAAAATGGGCCAAATCTGCCAAGAGATAACAAATTTCCCTTTACAAAGACTAGGCCAACCTCGGAAAAAATTAACTATCCTAACACTTAAACAGTATCTCATGAACTATTAGATATATTGGGCTGATATTTGAAAAATATGATAATGTGTATGGTTGCAGACACATCCTGAAAGAAAAGTGGGCGGTTCCACGCCCCTTTAATTAATTACATTTACTAATAGACCGATCTTTATAAAATTAACAAGATAAACCCAATGACTAGGCAATTATTGACGACAATAGTATAAAAATAATAGACAAGGGGGCGGAACCACGCCCACACAACCCAGAACAATTAAAAGGACAATACCTAAGTAATAAATAAATATATGAAGGTAATATTTGCAACATATGATGTTGGCGTGGATCGATACACATCCCGGAGGTACAGAGGGCGGCCATTCACGCCTTTTTAAAAAATTGCATTTATGGCCAAACTTATAGATCGATCGTTTTAAAATGTTAGTAGAATTAAATCAATGACCAGACATTTATTATAGGCTGTATTACGAACACATTGGACAGGGGGGCGCGGCTTCTTCCATTTAACGCTTTACATAAAAAAACAATATCTCATTAACTGATAGAGATATCACTATGATATTTTTAACATGTGATCTTGGCATGGATTAACACACATTCTGAAAAAAAAGTGGGTGGTGCCGCTCCAACTTTCAAAAATTAAAATTCTTGACTTTTAAAGTCATTTGAGCCATGTTCGTCTGTGTGGCATGTTCGCGCGTTAACTGTTAAAAGAAGTTAGGAATCAGTTTTTCATTTAGCATGTCGTAATATTTTTGCAAAACTTCCTATAGGATTGAAAGTGGGCACACCCCTTTCAATACCTCCCACATAAAGGTATGTGGCGGAGAGTGTTGGGTTGCTAAAAAGATCTCTATAACGGAGCACACTTTTGACGTTCGCGTTAGCATCGTGACATCGCATTTTTCTCAATTAAAGTATTTTGTTTAAAGTTAAGTTTTATATTAAATTGGAATTAAATAAATAAATCATGTAATTACCAAAGTGGTGACTCCGACGTGAGCGACATGAATACTGGCGGCTCCGAGAACAAGGATATTAAAGAAGATGGAAATTCCGCCTCAGCAGCTGGAACCTCTGCCCAAGTTGCTGCAAACTGCTTTGCGCGTCAACAAATGCCCCATTCGACGAGACAATAGTCGAAAATTGGTTTTATTTGTTAGACTTTTACTTTCGAGCAGTCGGCATTTCACAAGACGATAGAAAATTTCATACCGTGTGCTCTCAGCTGCCACCATTGCGCATAACAGAATTTCGTCCAACTCTCGATAGTGCTCCAGCTGACGATAAGTACAATTACTTGAAGGCACAGTTGACCAAATTAATGGGAGATCACAACAAAAACGTCTACGCCAGCTAGTGCACGAAATGCAACTTGGGGATAGACGCCCTGGTCAATTGTACTATGAAATGCTTTTGAAGTCGATTGGTATCTTGACCGAGACAGTATTACTTGACCTCTGGACATCTCGTAATAGTGTGCATGGGCACAGCAAATGAAAAAATGCAATGTCACGATGCTAATGCGAACGTCAAAAGTGTGCTCCGTTATAGAGTAGCCAGATCTTTTCAGCAACCCAACACACTCCGCCACAGGTATAATAAGCCCTCTTTTGGCGTTTTTGAAGTATCTTTAATTCTTTTAATACGATCTGACCCAAAATAAATACTTAAAAACAGGTAAAGCTTAACTTAGTGCCAGATAATTGGATTGCTAGATCATTCCCCTTCTAGTACTTCCGCACAAATGAACCTGTTTCTGTGCTGTTAAGGACCCAGTGCGTAAAATTGAATTAAAGTTCGAACACCGTAATATTTTAACAATGGCTTTTGTTTGTACTCGCATATGAAAAAAGTGGTTGTCAAGCCCCATTCTGGTAATCATCTTAGTTTTTTAGTATTACCGATACTTGTTTGCTTCAACTCAATGGAAACAGGGATTGTACTTGCAACCACCAACATTCGGTTGGCAAAAAATTCGGTTGTGTCAATAACAAATCTGTTCTCTGTGTATGGGTAAGGGTGTATCTAAGTGGAATCAAGCGACTGAAAATGGCATACTAGTTTTATTTCGAAAATTGCCTTTACATTGTCTGAGCTTAAGCAAACTCTTGTTTTACCTGAACCGCCATTTTCCGTACACCCCCTCGTAATTGACACTGCTGGAGCATGGTTTCCTTTTGCCTTACATTACCCGCTGCTAACGTTCGTTTGGTGTGTCTTTGGCTCAGTAGGTAAGAAAGAACAACACCAACCGACAACAGTTGTGTTGATAGTAGGAATTTAGCGGTAAAGATGATGACGCTTTAAAAAGCTCTTGACATGCGGCTGTTGCCACATGCAAAACAGTGGCAGAACCGGGGCCACACGGCAACGCACGCCTCTGCCGGAAGAAGTGTTTGCATTTCTATCTGCCGAGTGTATTTACATGCAAAACAAAAAAAAAACCTACTAACAAATGTACATATGTAAATGTAAATACTTATGTACGTACGTACATACGAGTATGCAAACATTTTTATTATTATTTGTTGGTTATTTATGTATGATTTGTTTATTCATCATATTCTGACTTTTTTTCACTCCTCCCGGTATTGTCTTTCCCGGCGTATTTGCAGCGATGAGATTGTTTTCAAACAGATTAGTAGTGAAAACAAACGAGGGTGGGCGGAAATATACGAGTATTCACTATGATGGACAACATATTTCGGGGGTGTCTTTAACTCATAGACACCTTGGAGAGAATTTCGAATTTACCTAGAATTCACTTCAGGTCTAGTGAGTGGTTTTGTGGCCGTTTTGAAATTTCACATTATTAATTGTTTCCTTGGCATTTATCATCCTGAAGACCGACGTACGTACATACATTCCCTTTCGTTTACCCTTAATGACATTTAATTATGCCCCAAACCATAAATCTTACAATAGTTTTCACATTCGAAATTAGTATTTGCTTATGGATATGAAAAGAGATTTTCAATTTGAATTTTGTATCATCACAAGTAAATACTCGAACGTAAGTACTTATGTGGGACGCAGTGGGCCCAATAAATGTCTTCTAATAGCATCTCTTCCACTCTTGGCCTCAAACGTCGTGTGTTTGGTTTCCATTCGACAAAATGATAGAGCCTGAAAGCCACCACCTTAGATAAAGAAATTGCGGACGGACGGAGGGAAATCTTTTGTTTTAGCAAATATTTACCTGAAAATATTTTAAATGTTGACTAACAATTTATTTTTGACTTGGACCAGACCGGAATTATCGTAGGAAAAGCAATTAATTTATTAAGCAACAATTCGTAAGCAATGACTATTTCAATAGACCACCACTTATCGTTTCCCACTTAAAAGGACTTTGAGGTGAAACCTTTTCGGTCGTTGTGAGTGGAAATGGCAGTAGAGGTTCGGTGGTTGTCGGTCTTGCTGCCATCGGTATTTGTCTGTGTTAAAGGGATATGTAAATATGTATAGAGAAGGTTTATATTTATAGACTACTAGAGTAAATATATTAACAAGGTTTGTGTAAAAATACGAGGATGGTATAAGAAGTTGGCCATGTCCCAGAGATAAGGGTCAAAATATTGTAAATATACCAAATATTATTTTTTTTATAAAACTCTTCATTCTAATCGTATAAAAGTCTAATTTCTTTTTTTTTGTTTTTGCCTTCTTTGAGTTTTGAAACATTTAAAATGGACATAAAATAAATTTTTGGTCTTTACTAAAAATCTTGCTGTTCTGGAACAGATTGACCAATTTGTACAAAATTTGAGCCATGTGAAAGAGAGCATTGCGGTCAAAAGGGTGGTTCAAACATAATGTGTAATTGTGATTTTTTTGTCCAACTTAATTGACATTTCTTTGTTTTAGTGTTTCACAAATTTAACCACGGAGGGGTACACAATTGAGCAGCGCGTTAAGTTAGTTGAAGCCTTTTACGAAAATGGCTATATTCAAATCAAATCGCATTTTGTGCACTACGTGATTTTTTTTTGTCAGCATAATCGACCAAAAGTGTCCACACTTCGAAGAATTGTGTGAAAATTTCAGCAAATCGAGTCTGCAGGAAATGCGAAAATACCGGTACGTGATTGCCCAGTTCGTACTGCGGCTATCATTGATGTTGTTCGCGATAGTGGGGCAGATGATCCGTCCACCTCAACTCGTCGTCGTAGCAAACATTGGAACACCTTACGAAACTTACTGATGTGAGTTTTGAATAAAGATTTTTATTTGCACGCTTACAAGGTTAAACTTACTCAATAGCTCAGGCCTACTGACCATTTTAAGCGTCTTCAATACGCCACATGGTTGGTTCAACAGACAGAAGCGAATGGTGACTTGCCAAAGAGAATTATCTTCAGCGACGAGCAACACTTTTACCTCTGTGAACTTGTTAATAATCAGAATTGCTGCATATGGACAAATTGGAATCTAAGATTGGTTGTTTAAAAACCGATGCATCCCCAAAGAGTGACTGTTTGCGGCGGTTTATGAGCTAGCGTCGTCATCGGACCGTACTTCTTCGAAAATGTGGTTGGCCAAATTGTTGCCGTGAATGGTGTTCGCTACCGCGAGATGATACGGGACTTCTTGTGGCCAGAAAAAGAATATATTGACTCGGACGATATGTGGTTCCAAAAGGATGGATAGATCATAGAATTTTGAGCATATCTCGAGCAAATTTTTGAAATTCATACCTTTACTTAATTTTGAATAAAAGCAGAACGCGTTAATCGATTTCTATGATCTATGTCGCATTTGGTTTATAGGTTATGTGACTTTACGTGAAAGTTATAAGACTCTACACGTTTTTCCGTTAGGGATTTATATGTTTTAAAAAAAAAAAAATTTTTTTTGGCAAAATTTTCATCATAAATTTATTTCTAATTGCAAAAATGTTGATTTGGTAGAGAAACAGTGTATTAATGGATTAAAGAAAATGTAATTATTAATTTTTCTCAATTTATTTCAGCAAAATCGAACTAGTCGTTCTCGAGTTATGTCAAACTACGTTTTTGCCAACATTTTACAACTAAGCGAAAAAACATCAAGGTAAGGAAAAAAATGTAAAAGGTCATAAAAAAAAACTGGCACATACGAACACAAAACCCTCTGAGAGTTTTAATATACTGACCTAGTACCATCACCCTGACTAAGAATTTCTCACCCCCCAGATTGGCTGTTGTACTGTGTAATCCATGAACAATTTAAGAGCTAAAAGATGAGCTAATTCGGCAAATTAACGACATTGAACCTCCACTTTGTCTCAGAGTCATTGAAAAAGGACCATCGGATTGAGATATGCCACCAAAGCCGTGGCGAGCATTTGGTCAATATTTTGTTTCATACACAAATGACTTATGTGACGCACAAAATAGAAAGGAACCTAAGGGTAAAAACCAGTTTTGTTCAGGAGAGCCATTTTAATGATTTACTCGTAAATACATGTATCTTTGGTGTACTTCACTTTCATAAAACGCGCATATCTCTGGGAGAGAGCACTTTTGGGGCATGGGATCGGTCTCATTCGATGCTCAGATGTTGTCCCCATCAAAATAAGGTCCCTTTCTCTATGCGCTGTCACATATATCCTTCTTTCATAAAAAAATACTACGATAATTCTATGCACTTTTTCCCTATTTTGCAATTTGTCCTCATTATTTTATGAAACAGCCCTATAAAATGTGACTTTACCCACACCCAACCCAACATTGTTCTTTTGAATCCAATGTTAACACTGTGTGATGGTATTCTTGTTGTCGTTATATTGTGGGCCTGCCTGGTTATTGTGCCGGCGCTTAAAAACGCCACTGGCAATAAAAAAGGTGTTTGCTAGTGTGCACTCAAAAGCGCTAAAGCAGGTTTTTTGTCAGCACACTAATTAGTGCTTCTTGCTGTTGTGGAAATGAAAACAATGCCGAGTTATTGGCAGTTTTGACTTTGAAACTTTTGTGTCCTTTATTTTCAAAAAACATCTCATTTTAAACATAATTAACGGTACTCTTAATTCTAATTCTTTTTATTCATGTATCCTTAAAACTAAACAATATTTTAGAACTAATCAGCTGTCGATCAGCTGTAATTAAGGCTAGGGATGACATAACATAAATAGTCAATGTACTTCAGTAATCGATAACACTACACCCTCCCCCTTTAAAAAAAAAATAATTTTTATTTACATTAAAAATTATTTTACAATCTTAATAAATAAACTTATACTAAATTTAATAAACTTATTCTAAATGTAAATATCTTATTTATTTTCAAATTAAATCCCATTTCTTCAACATATTATTATGGTATTTCTTTACCTTTCCTTCTATATCTATTAAGGAGTTAACCCCTTCTCTTGCGACTATTCTATATGGTCCATGATATGGTGAATGGTTTTTCTTTCTATTCATGGCTCTTAAGAGGACAAGATCCCCCACAGATAAATTAAGAGGGTTTGAGTTCTCCTCTCGGACTACTCTCTTTTTTTAGCATTTTCTAAATATTCTTTCGTTTTCCCTAGAGAAAATTTTAATCTTTGTTTTAACTCATTGGCATAATCCTCAATGTTGTAAAATAGCTTTCCATTTCTTATTTCATCACTAGGCAAGTAGGGCAATTTACCAAATACTAACTCATATGGAGAGTATCCAGTGTCGACATGTGGTGTAGTATTATACGCAAATGCAAAATACGGTATCCAGGTGTCCCATTCATCGTTCTTGGAAAAATTCAACAAAAATTCATTAAGTACTCTATGATTTCGTTCTAACGAGCCCAAAGTTTCGTGGTGATATGGTGCACTAAATATTTGTTCTATATCTAACAAACGACATACCTCAGACATTAATTGGTTTGTAAACTCGGTACCCCTATCTGATTTCAGAACCTTGAAAGTCCCGTAAACTAATATGAATTGTTCTACTAAAACTTTTGCAATTGTTCTCGCTTCCTTAGTTTCCATTGGACACGCCACAATAAATTTTGACAAATCGCACTGTATCGTAAGGATGTATCTGTAATGGTTACATAATCTCAATGGACCTACAGTATCTATAGATACTACCTCAAAACTTGTTTCCGGAGTATCAGTTACAGTAAGATGTTCTTTAGTATGTTTGGTTTGTTTGTTTATTTTACACTGTGAGCAGCTTAGTATATATTTCTTTACCATTTTGCACATATTTTTCCATACGTAACGCTGTTTTAGCTTCAGCGTAGTCTTTCTGACACCCAAGTGTCCACCATGCGGCGAGTTGTGATATTCAGCTATTAATTTTGATTGTTTGTCTCTGCAAACTACCCTTTCTGGTTCCTCATATAATAAAATCTTCAAATCTGTTTCTGTTCTTCCTTGTATCTCATTAAATACCGATTTAAATTTTTCCACGGACATAGTTCTAAATATATCATCTTTCTTGTTTAAAGCTAGCTCTCGTATTCCAAACCTATGCATTTTTGATGTCAGCTTCTCCAAAGTCAACTTGTTGCTCTTTGGATTATCGCTGCATCTTGCAATAACAACATCATTATTTATATCTATCGGCGACTTTCTTTCATCCTCCTGGGGTACAAATCTAAGTCTTCTTGTATTTCGTATGTCCGTTACTGATGTACAACTCCAAACAAAGATTTTATTAGGATTTTGTTTCGAAGTGTACTCAGTGTTTATATTAGGCTTCTCTTCAATCAACTGTCTCTTCTGCATACTTCTTGTTATAGCTAGTATCTTTCTATCATCAGTTCTATTTGGAATCATTGCCCTCAAGGATTCACTATTCAAGGTTATTCGTGACAAAGCGTCCGCATTTGTATTCATCCTGCCTTTCTTGTAAATTATCTCAAAATCGTAATCGCATAGATCCATTCTTATACGAGTCATTTTTGAAGATGGGTTTCTGTGTGTAAATAAGGAGACCAAAGGTCTATGATCTGTGATAACTAAAAATTTTCTACCATAAAGATATGGCCTAAAGAAATTGATTCCCCAATGAATGGCAAGTAACTCTTTCTCTATCACGGGTTTATTCAAATCATGTTTAGACAAAGTCGTGCTGGCGTATGAAATTGGTAAATCAGAACCAATCTCTCCTTGGGATAAAACTGCTCCAAGAGCATAATTAGAAGCATCCGTTGTTAAAACGAAAGGCTTTGTAAAATTTGGATATTGAAGTATGGGAGGTTTCAATAATCGATTTTTTAGGGTATTAAATGCATTTTGGCACTCTTGGCTCCACACAAATGTCTTATTTTTCTTTTGCATGTCGTTTAAACTCTTCGCTATCTCAGCGAACCTCGGTATAAAACGCCTGTAGTAGTTACAGAACGCTACAAATCTTCTAACTTCATCTTTATTTGTTGGAACTGGATAATTCTTTATAGCCTTATCTTTGGCTGGATCTGTTTTTACCCCCTTGTCAGTTATTAAATGTCCAAGGTAAATAACCTCTGGTTTTAAAAAACTGCATTTGTTTGCATTCAGCTTCAATTTGAATCTTCTCAATCTTTGGAATACATTAACTAAATTGTCGTTATGGTGTGCCAAACTGCATCCAAAGACAATAATGTCATCAACATAAAGAAAAGCTGCTGCATCCAAACCACTCAATGCGATCGTCAGCATCCTTTGAAAGCTGTTTGATGAGATCTTTAGCCCAAATGGCAAACGCTTAAATTGAAAGTGACCATTCACTGTCGAAAAGGCAGTGATTGGACGTGAATCTTCATGTAGATTTATTTGATGGAATGAGCTAGTCATGTCTAGAGTCGAAAAATATTTCGCTCTACCAAGCTTGTCTAAGACATCTTCAATCCTTGTTAATGGAAATTTATCATTGATGATTTTAGTATTCACTTTCCTAAAATCGACCACTAAACGCCATTTCTTACTATCATCTGCAGACTTTTTCGGTACTACCAACAATGGTGAATTGTAAGGGCTAACTGAATGTTCGATTATGTCATCATCTAACAAGTGCTCAACCTGGTTGTTTATCTCTTCCACTTGTGTATGTGGAAGCCTATAGTTCTTAACATATACAGGTGTTGAATCTGCGGTTTGTATCTCTTGTGTGTAAAAGTTATTAACACTCAACTTTTCGCCCGGTAAATGGAAAATATCTTGATATTCCCTAAATATTTCCATAATAGATTCTCTCGCTTCTGGAACTTCTGCCCCAACATCCAAACTTCCTAACAAAGTGTTTAGCCTTGCACCATCTCTTGATATTTCCCCATTGGTGTGGCATATATAGTATTCTTTCAACGGATGTGTTTCTAGATCTAAATTATTCATTACTACCACCTTATCTGTAGTATTCAAAAGCTTGACATGAGCTATACCGTGGGCTGGTATTAAACAATTGGCCAGAAAAACACCATCTTCCAATTCCTTATTCAACACTATGCTTTCCTCGCGTACCTGTACGTCAACAGGAAGGATCATCTCCGTCCTCGCAGGTATTGTTATATTCATCTGACGCATTACCCTAGAGTCCATCGGTAATATAACATCCCTACCATCGATATTAAACGCTATTGTGTATGTTTCAAAATCTATTCTGCACATGTACTTTGTTAAAATATCTCTACCGATTATTCCGTCAGTTAAAATTGGGAATTCATTGTCAACAATGTAAAAATCGTGCTTTATCTGCGCAGCTTCAGTAGCTAATTCCAATCTCGAAGTACCTATGCACTGTACAGCCTCTTGTGTTATCCCCGTTAATCTTGCAGTATCTTTCGCATTAATATTCATAGACTCTTTTATTTTACAAATCGAAATGTCCGCTCCTGTATCAATCAAAAATCTTAAATTCCCTCTCACATTCGTGCATTTCAGAGTAATGTAGGCATTGGAATTCGCCGTTAAATTAAATATTCTTAATCTTGGGCCCCTTGGATAACGTCTTCCGTTATCCGGCCGTCGGCGTTTCCCTGACAGCCAGTATATGGTAAAGCTCTAAAATTTCCGCTTCTTTCATAATTTGTTCGGTTCCTATCATTCGAGTTATAATTCCTATTTTGGAAGTTGCCATTGTTGCTAAAGTTGGTATTAATCCTTTGTGAGTAATTTGGACTGGTGCCAAATCCATTACCTCTGTAGCTTCTGCTCCCGGGCTGGTAATTTCTGTTAGCGTGACCTCTGCTGCTTATACCATTGCTTTCGTATCTGTTATTGTATCGGTTATCGTATCTGTTATCGTATCTGTTATCGTATCTGTTATCGTATCTGTTATTAAATCTGTAATTGTTGTCGTATCTATTTCTATCTTGGGTTCTATTTACCGGAAACAAGTTCTTACTCTGTATATTCATGCTCTTTTCTGCTGTCGTACACCTCTGTACAGCTTCACTCAAGGTTGCTGGCATATTCGCCAACAAAAGCGGTCGGTATTCAACTCCTACGCCTTTGACAAAAACATTCAGCGCCATGCTGTCGCTAACCTTATAAATAGCGTCCTTCGTCTCTTGAGATGGGCTCTTCAATGCGCCTATTTCAAAAGCACTCAGTTGATCAGAGAGATCAGAAATTTTTTCTCTAAATTCTGCTATGTCAGAGCCCCCCTGCTCTAAAGTTCCTAACTCTGTTAAAACTTGTTGCAACGTTCTGGGGTTCGGATAAGCCGTCTCCAAACCTTCCTTTAACTGAGCGAATGTAGTCGGTTTATTAGAACGACCCAAAATACCGCGCACCTGTGCCGAAAGTTTAAAATTGTAGACGTACTTAATGAATATTTCTCTGTCTTCCTCTCTTAATAAATCATGCAGCAACTCTGACTGCGTAATAAAATCTTCCAAGAACTTATATGAACCCTTAAATACTTGCAGGTTTTTACCTACTATCGATATGTCGAATTGAGCCATTTTTGATATTTTGCCCGTTTGCCGAGTTTCTTCTTTAATATTCAAATTTTTTAAAATTTCCTCCAGTTCAACACGAAGTTCATTAAATCGCAATAAAAGTATATTATTGTCTAATTTTAATTCACCATATAACGCATTCACCTTATCATTTAAAGACCCTAACCATTCAAATTTACTATGTACATACTCGGTTGTAAAATATCTATTCTTGCTTTTCTTTAAATTTGACTTCAATTTATCTAATTCATTTACAAATTCCTCGATTGATTCCATTAATACTTAATGTCTAGTAAAAATATATACATACTAAAGTATTTCAAATTGCAAAAAAATATATATATAATATCATAAGGTGCGAGCACCGCTTAAGATATTTTCAAAATTTAACGGCAAAAAAATAACAATCTGGCAATGCCAACCAAAAACGGGTACCGACTATTTGGTGATAGGTATTTGAATACTCAAATGTAGTTGTACCGACTTAATACACATCTTAATCTGATATTCATTTCCATTCTCTTGCATTTCATTTTTCTTGCTCAGTGATCAGTGACAATAAAATTTTTATTTTGTATTAAAAGTTTCTTAAAATTCGGGTTTCAATACCAAAAAAAAATAAAATAGTTTTGTAAATGTGATTTCTGTTTCTTTGTGTTATTCCATTTATTTATAAATAAAAAAAAAATATATATATATTTCTTTTGTTGTTGTGTTGTGTTTAACTATTTGGGGGTTGATTTTATTTTGTTGTGGTTTTTCATTTCTGCTTCCAGAACATCAACTTCGAGCCACAATTGTGATGCGCGATTCCATGGTGGTGGTGGATCATTATTTATGATATTTTTCAATTCGGCGATTTTTTTCCTAATGCGAACTATTCTGCCACCGCGCCTGTGTTTTGGCTTTTGGGTAATGGGAATCTGGGTAAGGCGGTCTTCCTTTATTTTGTGCTGCCGACTGAAATATTCTCTCAATGTGATAGGTTGAGGTTGTTGCTTCTTGTCGCAGGGCAAAAAACTTTCTGTTGGTATGTCTTTTTTATTCGGCAGGATCGCCATGTGATGGTATTCTTGTTGTCGTTATATTGTGGGCCTGCCTGGTTATTGTGCCGGCGCTTAAAAACGCCACTGGCAATAAAAAAGGTGTTTGCTAGTGTGCACTCAAAAGCGCTAAAGCAGGTTTTTTGTCAGCACACTAATTAGTGCTTCTTGCTGTTGTGGAAATGAAAACAATGCCGAGTTATTGGCAGTTTTGACTTTGAAACTTTTGTGTCCTTTATTTTCAAAAAACATCTCATTTTAAACATAATTAACGGTACTCTTAATTCTAATTCTTTTTATTCATGTATCCTTAAAACTAAACAATATTTTAGAACTAATCAGCTGTCGATCAGCTGTAATTAAGGCTAGGGATGACATAACATAAATAGTCAATGTACTTCAGTAATCGATAACACTACAACTGGACAACAATTTCAAACTTTTTCAAAATTACGGGGTTCTGACAATGAATTTTTAAAGGGGAGACCAAAAAATATGTGCTTGTTTGATAGATCACAACGAAATTTTATTTGAGAGACGGTTAAAGCTTCCCAGCTCCGGCCTATTCTTGCAGCTTATAAAAAACCAATTCAAGATTGTCCATTTCTAAATTAAAGCCATTGAGTGTCAAACCTTCTCGTCAGAGATGGGATGACCTACATATGTGAAAAATAACCCTGAATTAACCCGTTATGGGCATTCTTGAATTTGATTGGTTTTTGGTGTTTGTGTTAAGTTTTTATGGCGAACATTTTTGTTGCCGTTGCGTGTCACAGTGAGAGGGTTAATTCGTTTTACAAAAATATTTGACAAACCATTATCTACAGGGTGTAAAATTAATAACGTTTGTTTAGCTCGTTTGTTTTTTTCCTGTCTGTTGCTTTTAAAACCTGTCTTCTATTGAAATATAGAAGCAAGAGGTCTTGAGCCGGGTTATCTCTGTTCAAAAATTAATAACTTTTCTAATGTAATTTTTCCCCTTTTTCTTTTTAGGACTTGTAAAATAAATCTGGGAGATTACTCATATGAAGTTACAACGAGCCTATCGTCGTCATTTTAATGTGCGGAATTCACCCTCGGTATCAATGATTCGACGCTAAGTAACGCGATTTCGGCAACAAGGCTCAGTGAGGGACGAAGCGGAAGACCACGTTCTGTAATTAATTTAGGAAATATTTAACGCCTTCAGAAGACTATTGAGGAGAGTCCTGAAACATCAACTCGAAGGCGCTCTGCTCAGTTGCAAAAGTCGGACAAATGTCGGACGCAGAATATTAAGGAGAAATTTACATATTTTTCCATATAAGGTGCAATTAGTGCAACACTTAAAGCCAGGAGATCCCCAATAACGAATAATTTATGCACTTCGCATCCGAGAAATGTGGGTATATTTGTTTGTCGATTTAGCCAAAGAGAGCGAAGCCCAATCGTCATCAGATTCCTCGGGTTCTTCCTCTTTCTTCTCCCGATAATGAGCGATGAAGCCCATTTCCACTTAAATGGTTTTGTAAACAAACACAACTGCAAATTATGGGGTACTGAGAACCCAAGGGTGCTTCATCAGCGACAATTACATCCAATAAAATGTACAGTATGGTGCGCAATTACATCCTAAAGAATTATTGGTCCATTTTTTTCGAAGATCACAATGTCAATGCTGTAACTGTAAATGTCGAGCGATACCGAGATATGCTCCAATTTTTTTGAAGGCCAGCTCTTTCTGACAATACAGAGATGTGGTTCCAACAAGATGGAGCCACTGCACACACTGCTCGAATAACTATGCACCCGCTAAGTGAAATTTTTGGCGACCGTTTAATTTCCAAAAATTCGGCATATAATTGGCCTGCCTGTTCGCCAGATTTAACAGCACCTGAATATTTCCTTTGGGGATATTTAAAAGAGAGGGTGTATATCAAAAAACCCAGAAATCTTGAACAGCTGAAGGAGAATATTCGGACCGAAAAAAGAGCGTTGCAGCCAGATACGCTGATTCGTGTCATGGAAAATGCTCTCAAAAGAGCTCAACTTTGGGCGGCTGAAAATGGTGGTCACTTACGTGACCTAATCTTTCACACATAAACTTAAATTATATTTTATTATTTTGTAAGAAAAATAAATTTAAATTAAAAATTAAATAAGTTATGATCGTTTTTTTCAACCCCTTCGTGACTTTTGGCGCACCCTGTACAAAGTTGCTAAGCATACCCTACAACTCAGATGTAAAGAAAACATAGTTGTATATATCCTGCACCGATATCCTGCACACACGTTTATTTTTTCTAGTCTCCTCTTCCCAATCCCTTGTCAGAACCCCGATTTTTTTTCCGTGTTGTACTGTGTAGTTAGTAGAGTTATAGAAGTTTTTATTAAAACGGAGTTTTTACAAGTTTTGTTTCTTAAACGTGCTTGCGTGCTTGAAACAATCAAGGTTTTCTAAAATTGTAAAATTAGAAATATACCAATCATTAAGCAGAGCCCTCGTTACTCTCTTCAACATCACATTGCCGCAATCTCTTGAAGTTGCCTAAACGTAAGCAAGTACGTAAGTGTGTGTGTTTCACAGTGTGGGTATATTGGTTTTGGCCAATTCTCCCCAGCTATCTGCAGTTTATGAATGAAATTTGTCTATTTTATGAAATCAATGTTAGAATTCTTTGTATAGTTTGATAATATTTAGCACGTCCATCCGTTTGTGCATACCTATCTGTGAGCAGAATTCAATTGTTAATCTAGGACATGGTTTCTGTACATGTGGGCGAGTGTGTGTGTGTGAGTGAGTGTGTGTGTACTTATGACCATTACGGTGTTGGTTTGCATAGAAGTTCTCTATCGCACTATCTGAAATATGCCATACGCCCACACCGAGTCATATGCATATTATGAAAAAACTAATTAAGAATATTAAAATCAACAATAAAGAGCAAAATATTAGAATATATTAACAAATCATATAACGGGGGGACAGTGGGTCAAAATGCCTAAAATTGAATCCTGATTTTAGAGAAGTTTCCCCTTCTTCCTTAACCCTCCGACGGTTGAGTCATCCGTTGCCCTTATACGAAGTACAAGGTCCACAAGGACCTATTTCTATTTGTATGGAATTTTATATAAAAACGAATTTTTACATTTTTTTTGTTTTGATTTATTATTATTTACTAATTATACATGTACGAGTATAATGAATGTTAGAATTATTTTTTTATGTATAACATTATTAATTTTTTATGAGTTTTAAATGAAAAAAGCCTAAAAAAATTGTAGATTGTCCCTCGTCCAACATATTTTCTGTGCAGGTGTAGCATCGATGCATAAGTGTTGAATGCTCTGCACAAACTGGATTGTTATAGGAATGGCTATAGGCCCTTGTTTTCCGCTGCCGTCCGTACTCAGAACGGCATAGGCGACATGACGGTCTGTTCGTTCTAGACGCAAACGCTGGTGCAGCTCCTTCTGCCGGTCTTGATAATATGTAAAAAGAACAAAATTATGTAGTTTTGTTGCTTTCGAACATTAGAATTGTGTTTCTTACCTTTACATCAAATGCTTCCGTTGCGTTCCGTATCCTTGGATATGAGGTTATGCTGTTGTTCAGCGCTCGTTCCTCTATGTTTGGTAATGCCAATTGTTTTGTCAGCATCGGTAGGTATGACCGTCGTCTGTCACTTATTTTTATTGGCTTCATCTGGTTGTATGAAATAAATGAAGCTAATGCAGCAATGTCCACCATCTTAAAAAACATCGCCAATGGCCAGCGGTTTGCTGAGCGCTTGCATGTGTATGTGCCAAGCATATGGTCTATTGTATTAACGCCCGATTTGCTGGCCTTGGAATCCAAAATAGCAAACGGCTTCTTTTTTTCAGTTTGCATGTCCACACCGCAAGTATAATGTTGTGTCGACAGTAAGAATACCGCTTTGTTCTTCTTGAGCACATATGAACGTAGTGCTATATCGCCCTCGTTGAAGCCGAACAATGTGCTGTTGACAGGACGCGTATGATTTTTTGGAATTCCCAAGGCACACATGTCTTATTCGAGCGCACTGTTCCAACATATGCGGTTTTCTTCCTGATCAAAGTACGCGCCAAATCCAAAGTTGTGAAAAAATTTTCGGCATAAATTGTGCGGCCTGTATTCAAATATCTCTTCGAAAGTTGAAGTACAACAGTCTGCCCTTGATTCACGTCTCGTGCCTGGTTAGGTAATTTCCCAGAATAAATCATTCCTTTGATAGGATAAAATGATTTTGAGTCGCACAACCTCCATATCTTTATACCGTACATGGCAGACTTCGATGGAATGTATTGTGTGAAGCGGTTGCGGCCTCTGTATGGGAATAACTGCTCATCAACGGTCACTGCATCATGCGGAGTGTAAGCTGCTGCCAAGTTAGACTGCAACATTTGCCAAATATCATCAATAGCCGCAGTTTTGCTGTTAATAAGTAGCTGCGGTCGCGTATTTCCATTTTCGAATCTAAGGCATTGTTTTATGCACTTCATACGATCTAATGATAATGCAGCTTTATATATTGGGCAGCGCGTTGGGCCCCATATCTCTTCAAAAGGTTCACTATTCGATTTAGTGAGTCCAGCATACAAAATAATAGGCAAAAAAGCATCGAACTCTTTCAAAGTGATTGGTTTCCATTCCTTTGTGTTAGTTGGATTTGCCAAATTCCATGCAGCGTTCACCACTTCCCTGCCTTTCCGATTTGATTCGCGTATTATAGTGTACGACATGTCTTCGGTGATGAGCGAGCGGAATATGGTAAAGGGATCATATGTGGTTCCTACTGGTCCCGGGTTCCTCCTTGTGTAGTCGACCACGTTATGAGCACGAGTACGGGAAGTCGGTGGTGCATTTTTAGTCCATTTGGTGCCATCTTTGGAAATGAAGTGTAACGACAAAAGTCGATTCCTTCGTTTTTGTAAACATAAGATAAACTAGTATTCTATAATTGTATTATATTATTCCATTTTTATTATATTTTGTTGTTTTTGATCTCATTCGTTTTACCTTTAAGAATTTATTTAGTATTTTAAGAATTTATTTAGTACAAATTGAATTAATAATTGAGTATTATAAAAAATACATATACATATGATACGGGAGCGTGTAAACGGGCCTCAGAATTTCAAATTTAACGGAAATTCGGGCCTTGAACGTGAACCATATGATCGCAGTGCAGCCAACATCTACATATCAAAACGGTCAGGCGGGAATGTGAAGGTATTGGTGTGTGTGTGAAACGCAACAGGGTATAAAAAGAGCGTGGGGGGTCGAGTTTGAGACAGTTGGTCATTGGACGGCGACAGGTAAGAGTGACAGTAGCGAGAGGTAGTTAGTGCATGCGCAAGGGTCTTAACAAGAGAAAGTCTGGTCTTCCCTCTTCTCTTTGGAAATTCTCCTTGTAGTATTATAGGTTGAGAGGGGTAGAAATAGACTGGCCTTCCCGATCTCTATTTCCCCTACTGTAGTGAAGTTGTTTGTTGTGGGCGCTGCTGGATGGAATAGAGATAGCTTGTCCTTCCCGATCTCTAACGTCACATCCCCGCTGCCACAGAAGCAAACGCGTTCATAGCTTTCGGACTTCGAAAGGAGACTGTTTGGTCTGCCCAGTCCATCTTTTCGGCCCCTGGGTTAGTGTTAGCGCCGCCACCTTACGCCGTCGTTCTCCAGTGAGACCGACGATTTAAAGTGACGCCGCCGCCGTTCTCCAGTGACGCTGCCGATCTACAGGAACGCCACCGCCGTTTTCCAGGGACGCCGGCGATCTACAGTGACGTCTAACGTCACATCCCCGCTGCCACAGAAGCAAACGCGTTCATAGCTTTCGGACTTCGAAAGGAGACTGTTTGGTCTGCCCAGTCCATCTTTTCGGCCCCTGGGTTATTGTTAGCGCCGCCACCTTACGCCGTCGTTCTCTAGTGACACCGCCGATTTACAGTGACGCCGCCGGCGTTCTCCAGTGACGCCGCCGATCTACAGGAACGCCGCCGCCGTTCTCCAGTGATACCGCCGATTTAAAGTGACGCCGCCGTCGTTCTCCATTGACTCCGCCGCCGTGCTCCAGCGACGACGCCGTTCTCCAGCGAAGCCATCGCTCCCCATAGAGCCAAAATCCCTGAGAGACTGATTGGTCTTCCCTTTCTGTCAGACGTCATCGCGTGTCACCTATTCGTCCAAAAGTTTGTAATGTTTATGTCAGAAATAAGTGATTAAATAAAAGATTATAGTTATATACCATACCTCTCTCTTAGTCTAAAAATAAAAAGTTTGTAACGACCTTGGTCCTGGCTGAGTCTGCCCCAGCATAAGTGGAAACACGTCGTTTCCACTTATGCAGGGCATCAGTTTCTTCCTCTTAATCATCGTCGTCATCACTAATATCTTTATTGATGTCTATATGTGGTTCAGTCACCAACATGAAAATTATGCTGGAATAGCACCTTCATCGTCATCATTCATCTCCGCACTCATGAAGTCTGCAAATCTATCATCCACTGCACGTCTTTCATCCTCGCTCATTTGCTGGTAGCGTGTACTACGACGTACCACAATTTCAGCAATGTCTAAATTTTCCTCTGCCATTGTATTTTACTTTTATTTCTCTTTATAAAATTCAAAATAAAATTCGCTCTCGATGTTCACTGTCTCAACTTTCACTGATTTGGTTTACGAAACTACGGCCGCTTTTATACCCTTTTCTACGTCTACCTGGCTTCTAGCTTTTACCTCTGCGTCTATTTACTGCGTAAAAAGTAAGGGTCAATTTAAACAACTCAAATGGGACGGCAACAAAAATTCAAAAATGGGACGGAAAGTTTATTATGTTTAAAGGAAGGCACAATAAAATAATCCAAAAAGTAACTACAATTCAAGGAACACGTTTGTGATGTGTTCAAACAATAAAACAAGCCAAAAGACAGTGCATTTATTAACGATTTCTTGAAATTTCAGTGCAAGGTCCAGCGGACCTTTTCACACGTTTCCATACTAAACACATCGTCGGATCGCTTTGATCGCTTTTTTTAAAACGATTCTAGATAAAATTTCCTTGGAATACATGTGTGAGTCGAGTATAGTTCCCATGGACCATCAAGGAGTAATTTCAGTTTGAAAATGAAAAAGGGACCTTCTCACCCGCCGGAGGGTCAATGGTATGCTGTGGGACTTAAGTTAGTACATGCAGGGCCAATTTTCAGAAACAGATAAATTTGCACTCTTTAAAAGGTATGCGACTTTATTGCCGGTTGTGCAGCTTGTCGCACATAAGGCACTTCGCTTAGAAGCTTCACATTCTAACAAATTAACTTAATGATATTTGTCATCGCTTGCAATGGCATTGAACATTTTCACCTCATTTGCTGCGACAGTGTCACACTATGCCTTAGCAGCCAGTCAATACAAACACAAACATCAGTTTGTGTATGACTAGCTCAGTGTGTATTTGTTAATTGAATCTCAGAATGCATATTCTGGCTGGTTGACTACACATACAAGTACTTGTAAATGTGTTAGTGTGCGTGGGTGTGTGTGTGTGTGAACATAGATAAATATGAATAAATATAATGGGGGGCAAAACATATTGTCTGTGGTTAATATGCTTTGTGCGTTGTCTTGTATTTGCCAACAAACGACCAGAGTAACGACAGCAGCAACAGCAACAACTACAACTGGCAAAGGTTGCCAACAACACTGACCAGCCAACAGCCGATGAGCAACCAGCAAGAACAATTCAAAAACGGCCAACAACATCGATATCAACAGCGACAGCAACAAGGACAACAAACAGCAACAGCAATTCTAATACATTTCAGCACACACCCACGCACACTCATATACACCAACACGTGTCGTCCTTTGTGGGAGTCCTTGTGCTATCAACATGTACGCCATACACAAAGGCTGTGCCTACAACCACCAACACAAGTCGGCCGGTTATCAATGCATATGCCCTGATGATGATCTGTATTGGTTTGCCTGTGTGTGCGTGTATTTTATTGTGAGTCCTGCTGGCAACGTAGCTAGTTTAGTTGTATGCTTGTGTGGATGGGCGTGTGTGTGCGTGTGCCAGCGTCCTCTATGTCATTTCAAGTGGTCAAGTAGTTGTAGTTGCAGCCGTAGCTAGCATGTTGACAATTAATATTTTAACATCGCTGTAAATTAAACGTTGTTAACTCGACTTAACATCTGACTAAGGACATTTGCATTCCAATCTTTGGCTCGCCCATCCCCCCTAATAAAATTCTCCACCCTCTAGGGTGTATTAAATGAGCGTGTGTGAGTTGCATATTCACTTTTGCATTTGTATTCAGGTGAAATTATGTGTAGAGATAGCAAAATTTTATGCTTCATGTATTTTATTGTATGCAAGTCATCTATAAATCTGTGCTACAGCATAACTTGTACTCAGCAACAGCATGAATTGCTGGATGTGGCGAAAGCAATACTGTGTGTCTTTAAGAATTTCGAATAAGATGGTTTTGAAATAAGACGATGTTGTGTATCGACAAGTGGCCACAGGAAAAGTTTCATAAAAATATAAAAATTGGGTCTAAGACAATTCTTTAGCGAGTGTGGAGTCAATCAAAGAGAATTTACCGAACGTCTGAAAGGACATCTCAAACATACAGGGTGGAGCGCGAAGGATTGCTTTTTTGCACTGCACACTGTGGCGGCACTATTGGTCGAAGACAGTGGAAAGTGGGCGTGGCTTATAGTGGCAAACGGGAATTTTGTACCCGTCTGCCTCTAAGTTGCCATCCTGCATTAGACACGTGAGGTGAGGTAATTTTGTGTTGAAGCGTATTTTTCAAAGCGCACTCGGTCAAAGACAATTCTTTAGCGAGTGTGGAGGCAACCAAAGAGAATTTACCCAATGACTGAAA
This sequence comes from Hydrotaea diabolus, assembly GCA_963513945.1. NCBI lineage: Eukaryota > Metazoa > Arthropoda > Insecta > Diptera > Muscidae > Hydrotaea > Hydrotaea diabolus. The sequence continues at coordinate 15,707,935 of OY740719.1, forward strand.
GGACATGTCAAACACACAGGGGGGAGCGCGGTAGTTTGCTTTTTTGCACTGCAGACTGTGGCGGCACTATTCGTCGAAGAGAGTGGAGAGTGGGCGTGGCTTATAGTGTCAGATGGGAATTTTGTATCCGTCTACCTTTAAGATGCCATCCTGCATAAGACACGTGAGATGAGGTAATTTTGTATTGAAGCGTATTTTTCAAAGCGCACTCGGTCAAAGACAATTCTTTAGCGAGTATGGAGGCAACCATAGAGAATTTACCCAATGACTGAAAGGACACGTCAAACATACAGGCTGGAGCGCGGTAGTTTGTTTTTTTGCACTGCATACTGTGGCGGCACTATTGGTCGAAGACAGTGGAGAGTAGGCGTGGCTTAAAGCGGCAGACGGGAATTTTGAATCCGTCTACTTTTCAGTTGCCACCCTGCATTAGGCACGTGAGGTGAGGTAATTTTGTGTTGAAGCGTATTTTTCAAAGCGCACTCGATCATTGCATCGCTGTTCCCCCACGCGGACTTGTACTGGAGTGAAGAAAACCCCCGAGAACTTTACCAGAGACCTCTGCGTTCGGACCGCGTCACTGTGTGGTGCGCCATATCACGAGATATGGCCGTAACTGTGAACTCCGAACGGTACTTGACTATGATACAGGATTTTTTTTCAGCCGGCTCTTAAGGCAATGCAAATAGAGGATACATGGTTCCAACAGGATGGTGCCTCTGCACACACTGCGAGCGTGACAATGAATTGTTTGAGGCAAATGTTTTCTGGATGGCTTTTCTCTTTGAGGGGTGATGTGAACTGGCCGACACGCTCACCATTCTTAGCCCCATGCGATTTTTTCCTTTGGGGCTACCTCAAGTCGAAGGTGTATTTCAACCGTCCCAACACCTTGGAAGACCAAATTAACGATATTGAGGCTAAAACTGGCAGAATACCAGTCGACATGCTTGTTAGAGTTCTTGAAAACTTCAGAAAACGTATCCACCAGCTGTGTGTGGATAGTGAAGGTCGACATTTGTTAGATACACTATTTAAAACCCTGTAGTTTAAAAATTCCCTTACTCTTAAATATAATAAAAATATAAAATAAATTTTTCTAAGGTTAACAATCTTTTTATTTCATTCCCAAATAAGCAAAATTCCGCGCTGCATCCGTAGGATCGAGTGGTCGAGAAATGAAAACAAGAAAAATGTTTCCAAAGGGTGGTCCGACTAAAACGCTCGATGTTTGTCTATATACAGGGTGGCTGATGAAAGCGGCTACCAAAAAAGAAAATTGAATACATTTTTTCTATTTAATGAATCTGGTTGATTTTGTTTTTATTTTGCAGGTTGATTTTTAGATTTAACAAAAATGGATAACTGGGACACTGAAACAAGAGTTTGAAATGTCCGCCGCTATCACGCTTTGGAGTCCGTAGTTTCAGTTTTAAGGGAGTATAGGCGCACGTTTAGCGGCAAACCTCCGAGCAGATGGACCATAATGAGAATTATTAACAAGTTTGCCGACCTGGGACAGTCAACATAAGACCTTACTACCGAAACCCTTCAGTTCGGTTGGAGGAAACAAGCGCTGCTGTAGCTGCTGCCATACAAAACAATCCAAGAGTTTCGACAAGAAGCTTATCTGCTCAAATGGGTATAAGCATATAGTCATTGCAGTCAATTATGCACAAAGATTTAGAATTATTCTCATATAAAATTCAAATGGCCAACAAACTGAACATAGCAGACTTAACAAATCGCATGGAATTTTGCCAGAAGATGCTTTAAATGGTAGAAGAGGACGGAAACATGTTGAACTGTCTTTTCATGTCTCACAAGGCCCATTTTAAACAAAATTGTCGAATATGGAGTGCTTCCAACGTTTTTCTATCCAGAATTACGCCGAATGAAAATTTCTTTCAACTCTGTGTGGTTTCAGCCAAATGCTGCTACTCCTCACATAACCCGACCTGTTATGTCAGATTTGCGACGTAAATTTCCCAATATGCTTATATCCAGAAACCACACATTCCGCTCGCCCCCAGGTCGCCTGACCTTACTGCACCCGACTTTTTCTCGTGAGGTTATTGCAAACAGGAAGTCTACAAAGCAAAACCAACCAAATTTGAATGAACTGATGCAATCCATTTGAGAAACAATTGCGGTTATTTCCGTCTCAACTCTTTAAGAAGTAATAAACAACTTTTGATTATGATGGATGTGCGGCATCAACGAGAAGGAAGGGACCTTTAAATTTCATTATTTTTCAAACTAATTAAGATAGTTTTTTCGTTTTTTTTTTGTTATTTATTCGGTCTTTTATCATTATTATGACTTGAGCAGTTTTTTATTCTGGTTCGAGACCTTTATGTTGTTTCTTTTTTAGAATCAACTTAAAAAGAAGAAATTGGTGAAATGTATTTGCTACGGTTGCCAGGCAGACTGTACAGCTGTTTCTAAACCCGCCAAGGTTTTTCTTCAGCAGTCTTTGGCAACGATTACTTCGGCCACAAATCAAATGACTTATACGGGAGACTCATTTTTATTAATGAGAATTACCCTTTTTGTATAGTCTTCGAACTGTGCGTAGAGCAATCTTCAACGCATGTCATCAAAGCCGTTAAATCAAGAATTCACAGAAATACGCTCCGAAAACAGAAAACCATGGCCCGTGAGATGAATACACGCAAAAGTCCATGAGTCGAATCATTAAAAAAGACTTGGGACTTTGGGCTTTCAAACGACGTACCAGCTTTAAAACAAAAATAGGATTAAAAAATGCAAACGTCTTTTGGTGAAGCACGCTGATAACTTGCACAGAAAAATTTTGTTCACCGATGAAAAAATTTTTACCGTTCAGGAAAAATTTAACAAGCAAAATGAAAAAGTGTATGCGCGGTCATCTATGGAAGCATCTGAACTGATCCTAAGGGTAGAAAAGGGTCATCACCCAGCATCAGTCATGGTTTGGTGGGTTGTCGCTTACGATGGGGTCACTGAGCTGCATTTCTGCGAACAAGGAGTCAAAACATCGGCCAAAGTTTACCAAGAAACCGTTTTGGAAGCTGTTGTGAAGCATCTTATCAATTCCCTGTTCCAAAACCAGCCATGACTTTCCAGCAGGATTCTGCGCCGGCCCATTAGGCTAAAACGTCCCAGGCCTGACTTCGAAACAATTTGCCAGCGTTCACTTCCTCTGAAGAATGGCCCTCCGGCAGTCCAGATTTGAACCCATTGGATTACAAATTGTGGACGGTTTTAGAGGACAAGGTTTGTCACAAAAGATACCCCAACATGGGATCTATAGAGACTGCTTATTGTTCGAGCTGTGGCCAATTTTTCAATGGACGATGTTCGTGCAGCTATTGACGATTGGCCAGTGCGACTTAGGGCGTGTGTAAAGTCAAAACGCAGACATTTCGAATAAGTAAATTCTTTTTGGATACGATATACATCAATAAATATATTAAAAAATATTTGGTCCAAAAACATTCAGTACTTTTTAATTTACAGCATAAAATGTGTGTAACATTATTTATGTCCCTACTTAGTATAAGCTGTTGTTTTCAGCGATTGCTTAGATTTTATTAGATATAAAAGTTAAAAATGCATCATAGACAAACAGGCATGCTTCCGTCCGTCTTTCCGACCAAACTTGATAGACCGCGGGATGGTCCCCTAGAAAACGCTTGGATAAACAAAATTTCAAGTCAGAAGTTAGGAGCGGACAGACCTGCTTGCTTGATTGATAGTTTTGCGAGATGATGTTTTAAAGCTTACCCTCATGTGGTTAAGACCCTGAAGTTAACATGAATGTAATCGCTTACCTGTAAAGAAAATTGTTTAAAAGATTATTTAGTCAATGTTCAATAAATAAAAATAGTTTAATATACAACTTAAATAAATTAAAATAGTTTTATATACAACCAAAAACATATATGTCTATTTAAAGGATGTTTTTTAGACGTGTTTTGTTTAATCTGACCACACTTTTTTCGGAGTTGGTCTTCTTGACAGATGTCACTTGATTTAGCTCAGTTTGGTTTGCCATTTCATAATGAATACTAATACACTTACTCCGGACAAAGTTGGGAAATCGTGCTGAATGGGCCCAAAACGAAATGGCCAACGAGCCTGATTTTTACAAGAAAATTTTGTGCATTTAAACCATCTCTAAAATATGTATAAAGTAGCACTGTGACAGAAACTATTTTACCTAAATAAACAAACATCATCATTTAATCTCAAGCTTTAAATACGCTTTACATTTTTTTACAAAATCTCACTGAAAGTTTCAAAAACGTAGATATTTTGTAAGCTTAAACCTAACGTTTTTGTGGAGAGTAACCCTTTTTTATCCCTCATCATAGTTGCCCCACTTTTCCACAAGCCTTTTCTTACTAATTTCTCTTTCGAAATCATAAGAGTATTCAAGGAGGTCCTTGCTAGTAATTTAAACAGCACATTTGGCCTAGCATTAACCTACTTGCAAGGAACCCCTCTCCTTGTCTCACGAAGATTCATCTTCTTGTGCCTTTGCGATTGATATGTTTTACGCTTTTTGTCGCATTTCCGATTGCCTTTCTTGTTGCCTGCACAATGTCATCCGGTAATTTCTAATTTCGTTTTTTCCTTGTTTTTTTTTGCGCCATAAGCTCTCATGGTGAAAATGATTACAAACAAAGCTCCTCCTTTAATATTTCAATCAACTAAAAATTCATTAGATAATGCAAAAAGTCAATGAGCGAGCGAGCAGCCCTGGCAAAAACATGAATAATCTTCAATCAATGCTGATAGTCCGTAGTTCTTTGTAGCAAAAAGCAATCCGGTAAAGCAACACATCCAACAGATGGCGGGGGATGCCAAAGGGGAAAGACAGAGGCAGCAGCCAGAGTAGTGTCGTCTTCAACAGTTGCAAGGTAGTATATTGAATTGCGAAACTATAGGAAAAATGTCAATCTAATTGAAATTCTAGACAAAATCTTCCGCAAATTACCGTCATTGACAAAAATCTCTAATCCCCAGACCGACACATGCAACTACAACAGAATCAGCGGCAGCAGCAGCCGAACCATCCACCATCATCACCGACTTTAGCTAAGGCAGCAACAGTGCTAGCCAGCATCAAAGAGATGAACGTACGACATTCTACACCACAGTGCGGTAAAAAGTAAACTAAGAACAGAAACACACACATACAGCTACGCGCCCGCATACGCTTACATTCACACCGCACAACTAATCTGTGTCTGTGTGTAGAAGAGACACACTGTGATCAACGAAAATTGAAATAACAAAAAAGTAGTAAAAAAACCTAAAAATCGGATATGGCCGGCTGAATTATACCCTGCACTTCGGGGGGTTCACAAACGAAAGTGCCACGCACTCCTGGATATTCAGAAAAGCCAATTGAAAATTGGTTTTTGGAGCAAATTCGCCTAGATTTAAAAACTCATGGCATTTGTGACAACATTTCATTATTTTTAGTAAAATCGGTTAAACATATATGTGACGCGCAAAATAGAAAGGAACCTAAGGCTTAAAACCAGTTTTGTTCAGGAGAGCCATTTTAAAGATTTGGTCCCTTTCTATTTGCGCTTAGAATCGTCGACTTCACTTTCATAAAACGCGCATATCTCTGGGAGGGAACACTTTTGGGGCATGGGATCGGTCTCAGCTATATCTAAGCTGAGGCAGCTATATCTAAATCTGAACCGATTTCGACTAATTTCAAAAGCGCCCATCCATGGCACAACGAACTTACCTGTGCCAAACTTCATCAAAATTAGTTGATATATGTGGCTTCCTGAGCTATAGACATAAAATCGATTTTCTTCATTTCAAAAACGTCCTTTCTTGGCCCATACAACTTTCTCACTCTAAGTTTCATCAAGATTCGATGTAAGATGAGGCTGCTTGAGTTTTAAAGCATTAAAATCGAATGAATGTATAGGTGGGAGCTATATCTCCAACTGAACCGATTTTCTTCAATTTCAATAATGTCCCTCCTTGGCCCATACAACTATCTCACTCTAAGTTTCATCAAGATATATCTCAAACTGAACCGATTTTCTTCAATTTCAATAATGTCCCTACTTGGCCCATACAACTTTCTCACTCTAAGTTTCATAAAGGTTGGATGTTAGATGAGGCTGCTAGAACTTTAAAGCATTAAAATCGAATGAATATATAGGAGGGAGCTATATCTCAAACTGAACCGATTTTCTTCAATTTCAAAAAAGTTTTTCCTTATCCTATAAAACTTTCTCACGCTAAGTTTTATAAAGATTGGATGTGAGATGTGGCTGCTAGAGCTTTAAAGCAGAAAAATCGGATGAACCTATAAGTAGATATGAGGAAGCTTTATCTAAATCTGAACCGATTTTTATAAATTTCAATAAAGTTTTTCCTTAGCCAGAAAGAACTTTCTCACGCTAAGTTTTATAAAAATTGGATGTAAGATGTGGCTGCTAGCTTTAAAGCATTAAAATCGGATGAATCTATAAGTATATATGAGGAAGCTTTATCTAAATCTGAACCGATTTTCTTCAATTTCAATAAAGTTTTTCCTTAGCCAGAAAGAACTTTCACATGCTATGTTTCATCAAGATTGGATGTAAGATGTGGCTCTTAGGCTTAAAACATACAAATCGGATTAAAATATAGGTTTGAGCTATATCTAAATCTGAACCGATTTTCTGCAACTTCAGTCTTTCAGTCAAATTTTATGAAAATCGAACAACAATTGCGACATGTAGTTTGATTACCATAAAACTTTCTCGCGCTAGGTTTAATCAAGATTGCATGTAAGATATGGCTGGTAGAGCTAAAGCAGAAAAATCGGATGAACCTATATATGAGGAAGCTTTATCTAAATCTGAACCGATCCCACATGAATTTCAATAATGTTTTTCCTTAACCAGATAGAACTTGCTGATGCTAAGTTTCACCAAGATTGGATGTAAGATGTGGATCCTAGGCTTAAAACATAAAAATCGGATGAAATATAGGTTTGAGCTATATCTAAATCTGAACCGATTTTCTGCAATTTCATGAGCGTCCGTCCTTTTCTCAAATTTTATAAAAATCGAACAACAATTGCGACATGTATTTTGATTACCATAAAACTTTCTCGCGCTAAGTTTCATCAAGATTGCATGTAAGATATGGCTGCTAGAACTAAATCCAGAAAAATCGGATAAACATATATATGAGGAAGCTGTATCTAAATCTGAACCGATTTTTATAAATTTCAATAACGTTTTTCCTTAGCCAGAAAGAAATTTCTCCTGCTAAGTTTCATCAACATTGGATGTAAGATATGGGTCTTAGGCTTAAAACATACAAATCGGATGAGAATATAGGTTTAAGCTATATGTAAATCTGAACCGATTTTCTTTAATTCCAATAAAGTTGTTCCGTAGCCAGAAAAAGCTTTAGCATGAGCTAAGTTTCAACAAGATTGGATGTAAGATTTGGCTCCTAGGCTTAAAACATAATAATAGAATGAGAATAAAGATTTGAGATATATCTAAATCTGAACCGATTTTCGGAAATTTCAAGAGCGTCCGTCCTTCAGTCAAACTTTATGAAAATCGAACAATAATTGCGACATGAAGCTTGATTACCATAAAGCATTCTCGCGCTAAGTTTCATCAAGATTTGATGTAAGATGTAGCTGCTAGATCTAAAAACATAAAAATCTGATAAACATATATAGGGGCAGCTATATCTTAATCTGAACCGATTTTCATTTATTTCAATTAAGTTTTTCTCATGCTAAATTTCAGCAAGATTAGATGTAAGATGTGGCTACTAGATCTAAAAACAGAAAAATCGGTGGAGAGCATAGGTTGGAGCTATATCTTAATCTGAACCGACTTTCTTGAATTTCAAGAGCGTCCGTCCTTGGTCCAAAAAACGTATTTCAGTGAAATTTTATGAAAATCGAACAACAATTGCGACATGTGGTTTGATTACAAGCTTTAGATGGACGAACGGGCGGACAGGCGGTAGGACAGACGGTAGGAGAGACGGTAGGACAGACGGTAGGACAGACGGTAAGACAGACGGGCGGACCATTAGGCGGATGAACAGACTTTGTTTAATGAAATCAGCAGCAGTTAATCAGTATATTTATAGCTGGGTCTAGCTCAAATATTTCTGGTAGTTACAAACATTTGCCATGAATCTAGATTATAAATACGCCGTAGCACAGAGTGGTGCAGGGTGTTTTAAAGACAGAGAGAGCGAGAGTGAGGGAGAGAGCAACAGGGAGTGATTGATAAAAAAACCAGCAAATATCTGGCAATTCGTAGTACTCTTACACAGTGGCTGATGAGGAAGAGCAACAAAAAAAGAAATGCTACAGCAATGTAGCATGAAACGAAAGCGCGTTTGTTGAGGTTCCGGTTTGAAACCGGATACGGAAGTGGTGTTGCACACTGTGTGCGTGTGTGTGTGTTTGTGTCGCTGGCTGTGTAAAAGAATCCACTTCATCATCATCGTCGTCGTCGTCGTAGTCGACGATGCCGTCGTCTCCGCCGCTTGTGTCTCGTATTCTTGCCTCCGCTGAGAATTCATTTATGTCAATGCGTTGTTTTTCAAAGCTTGTCTTCGACAGATTTTCTTTTCTCCCCCACACCGTTCTGCCCTATCCTTCGTAGACACGCACACAAACACGCATAAACAACCACTTATGGTGTTGTGTTTCTGGAATTTTGGGGATTTGGCAAATGCTTGGCTCTGTTTCGACTACAATCAACAAATAAACGAAAAAAAGTGAGGTTGCAAGACATACGACTAAACTGAAATTGTAGGTTGCTAAAAATGCTTGTTTAAACATTAAACTTCGGGCAACATGTTGCAAGAGCACACGTTTTGGCCGAGTTTGCTGTTTAGGATAAACCAGCCATAGGTTTTCTCTTCAAATCGAAGAAACATACAATTCTGTACAATTAGTGGCGATTTCGATGTCTAAATTAAATTTTTTATTTCCGCTAAGTGAAGAAACAGAAATTATTCTTTACATTAAGGCATAACGTAAAATGACGCCCTTGATTTTTTGGAATTTTTTAAGTTTTCTTTAAAGAATCTATAAGAACTTTCTTTTTTTTCAGAAAAAAAAATACGAGAATCCTCATGTGGCTTTTAAGAAGAAAAATCGTCTTACCGTAACATGCGAATGCAGTCTTTTGGTATGGGAGAAATTAAAGGAAATCGATTTTGACAGATTTTAGATTTTATTCGAACATTTTGTGTACATGCGTCGCTGGTACCAAGATTTCAGTCTCGGACGCCGTTCGCTTCAAGATCAATTTCGTGAATAACGTCCATCTTCGGTCATTTTGCCAGAAACCATCGATGCTTCGCGTGAACTGATTAAGCAAGACCGACATGTGACATACCGTGAGATTGAGGCATCCTTGGGAATAAGTATGACAAGCATCCATATGATAATGCATGTTTATTTCTCCTTGAATCCCACATAATTTGACGAATGCTCAAAAAAAGGCTCGTATAGATTGGTGCAAAGAGATGTTGAAAAACTATAACTGCGGTAGCTCAAAGGCAGTGTATAACATTGTCACAGGTGACGAATCATGGATCTTTGCATATGAACCCGAAAGAAAACAGCAATCGACCGTATGGGTCTTTCAAGACGAGTCAAATCCAACAAAAGTTGTTCGTGGAATGATTGCGTTTTTTTCGGTATTACCGACCATGTTGCCACAGTGCCTTTAGTGGAATGTAGGGCGGTCAATTCTGAGTGGTATACAACCATCTGTTTGCCAACAGTGGTCGAAGAAATGAGGAAAGATTATAAGAGAAGACGGATCATTTTGCATCACGACAATGCGAGCTTTCACACATTAGCTGAAACGATGAGCTATTTGACCACTCAAGATGTCGAATTGATGGGCCATCCATATGATTATGATCAATATGAGTGGTCAACGTTTATCATCGCCCGACGCAGCTGTTGAAGCGTTCAAAAATCATGTTTTGAAGGTATCTCAATCGAAGTGGAAAAAGTTCTTTGAAAATTGGTTTGTGCGCATGCAAGTGTATTGATCTTAAAGGAGAATATTTTGAAAAACAATAGAACCATTTCCAATGATAAATTATAGTGTTTTTATTGCCGAGGACTCGGGTGTGTACAAAACGAAACCAAGGAATTAAACTCAATTGAAGCAGTCCATTAAAACATTGATTGAGGCGATGCCAACTTTAACATTCAAGCCGCAATAAATAATTTTCTGATCGGGTGTCTTAGATGCGCGAATGAGCATGGAGGTTAAGTACACTGAGCCGAAAATACAATGATTTTGCTGGTTAAATTTACCTAGTGTTAAAATTTTCATGGTAAATGTTTAATAACGAAGACAAAATAACATTATATAAGGTCAAATTTACATGCAAAATAGTTAATTTAACATTTTATAAGGTTGGTTTTTTCAAGAGAGAGGCAGAAATTTGTGCGACATAAACTAAAATTCAAAGATCATTTGGCTTTGTTGTATCGAAGTTTTCGATCTCCTTTGTGCAATACGAAATTCAGAATAAAGTTACAAGAAGTTGCAACGATTGCGACTGTTTTACCCCCCCTCCCACTCTTTTTTGTTTCTTCCTTTACTCTGAACGTGTGTGAAATTGTGAGAAAGATCATAAGATAATTTATCTCTCATTTAAAAAAAACACCACCAAATTCAAATGCTAGCTTCACTGCTTGTTGAGCAGTGAAGAAGTTTCAGTTGGTCGTGAATATTTGCTAAGAGTTGGAGTCGGAAACTTTGGAAGCTGTTGGTTAAAGGTAAGTAAAAAACGTAAAAGTAGACAAATATATGTAACACTTGTGGCTGCTACACCGTACATATGTACGTTGTTGGTGCAAACTGTTAAATGTACATACATATTTTGTTAGAAGTGCTACCTACAGACACACATTTGTATATGCGAATAGTTTCTAATGTTTTTTTCTTTTCAGGTGTTTGTTAATTGGACTGCTTGTGCTGAAAACTACAAACTGTCGCTATGAGTGAGGCAAATGATTTGAAAAATATATTGTTAAATATATTTTTTACTATGTATTAAAAAAAATATATAAATTTGTTAAAAATTAAATTTTTCTTGATTTATTCGAATATTAGTAGGTTAACTTAACAGTATTAAATATTGTTACAGTAGCTATATTTCTCGTGAAAAGAGAATAAAAATGATTTCTACACCAATTTTCATAGTTTATATATTAATAATTTCATTGTTAAATTGAACATGTATCATTGTTTCAATGAATTAACTATGAAATTTTAATATTAACAATTTTCATGGTTAAAAACACTAAATTGTTAAAACAACAATAATTAGTTTAATGATAACAGTTTTAATGGTTAAGAAACTCAACAATGCATTGTTAAAACAACAATTATTATTTTAAAATTAACAATTTTTATGGTTAACAAATTCAACCATAGAACAGTTAAATTAACTATTACTATTGTTAAATACCAGTCAACAACAAAATGTTCAAATTAACCGCAGACTCCAAATCATGTTTATTTATGGTTGAGTTAACCTTATATAAGGTTATTTTTCTTCTCAGTGTACAGTCTATCATCTTTAAACGTATTTAATCATAGAAAATTAAACTAATTTTCTATACAAAAAAAAAAAATAAATGAAATACATTGATTAAAAAAAAATTATTTGAATTTCTTATTGTTCTTTCTTATTTTATATTGTAAAGGGTGGTCCATCTAGAGGTTTTTTTTTTAGAAAAAAATAAAAAAAAAACTCAAATCAAGTGTGGAATCTTTATTGGTAATTTGAAAGCACATTTTTTGGTATTTTTTTTTGAATATAATTTCCTTCAAATGTTGGCCGCAACTACGGCTCAAGGTTTCCATTATGAGGGTCCAATTTTGGATGACTCGTTCGAAAATTACGACCGGTATGGCTTTAATGAAACGCGTAATGTTGGCTTCCAAAACCTGAATCGTAGATGGTTTGTCAGCATAGACTTTGGACTTTACGTAACCTTTAAGAAAAATGTCTGAAGGTGTTATATCACTCGATCTAGGCGGCCAACTCACCTGTCCAAAACGTGGAATTAGCTGCTTTCCGAAAAGGTCTCTCAATAGATCCATTGTTTGAGCGGCATCCTGTTGAAACCAAGTGTCGTCAAGATTACGGGCTTCAATTTCAGGTAGCATAAGGATCGATATAATGGCGCTATAGCGAGCTCCAATCACCATCATCATTTTTGAAAAATATGCTCCGATGATTCCATCATTTTATAAACCGCACCAAACCGTGGTTTTCTCTTGAACCTCTTCTTGTTGCTCTTCAGCCCAAATTACGACCGGTATGGCTTTAATGAAACGCGTAATGTTGGCTTCCAAAACCTGAATCGTAGATGGTTTGTCAGCATAGACTTTGGACTTTACGTAACCTTTAAGAAAAATGTCTGAAGGTGTTATATCACTCGATCTAGGCGGCCAACTCACCTGTCCAAAACGTGGAATTAGCTGCTTTCCGAAAAGGTCTCTCAATAGATCCATTGTTTGAGCGGCATCCTGTTGAAACCAAGTGTCGTCAAGATTACGGGCTTCAATTTCAGGTAGCATAAGGATCGATATAATGGCGCTATAGCGAGCTCCAATCACCATCATCATTTTTGAAAAATATGCTCCGATGATTCCATCATTTTATAAACCGCACCAAACCGTGGTTTTCTCTTGAACCTCTTCTTGTTGCTCTTCAGCCCAAATGCGGCCATTTTGTTTATTGACTTTGCCGTTGAGCCAGACATGGGCCTCATCACTGAACAAAATTTTGGTCGAAAACAGCGGATTTTCCCGTTTCTCACCAGACGCTCATTTCAATAATACAGTTGCCAACATTTGAAAATAATTATTTTCAAAAAATAAATGCCATAAAATGTTTCTTCAAACTACCAATAAAGATTCCACACTTGATTTGAATTTTTATATATTTTTTTTTGTTATGACTTGAGCAGTTTTTTATTCTGGTTCGAGACCTTTATGTTGTTTATTTTTCAGAATCAACGTAGGAAGAAATTGGTGAAATGTATTTGCTACGGTTGCCAGGCAGACTGTACAGCTGTTTCTAAACCCGCCAAGGTTTTTCTTCAGCAGTCTTTGGCAACGATTACTTCGGCCAAAAATCAAATGATTTATACTGAAGACTCGTATAGTCTTCGAACTGTGCGTAGAGCAATCTTCAACGCGCAATATCATTGCCACCAATTCCATTTCGCATGGGTCTTCGTTGAAAACCACAAATGCAGAAAGCGCCATCAAAGTGTGCATGTTTTTTTTGTTCTAAAAAAATACCTCTAAATGGATCACCCTATATATTAAAATGTTTTCGTTATATTTTCTCAAAAATTGTTAGTTCGTAAACAATATTGCCCCTTACTGTATGTATAAACCAGATATTCTGCACGTTAATGGCTACAGGCATAATATTAAAATTTTGTCTTGCACGTTAGGCCCATAGGAGCCTAAAAAAACGGGACAGGTTAAAAAATGCGAGCAATGCTAAGTATAGACATAAAGACCACTTTTAGTGCGAATTCAAATAGGGATTTATTTTGAAGATTTGATATTTGGGATATTTGGAGATGAGCAGTATTATGAAGCCTAAAACATACTCATGGGAAAATAATCGTCTAACCTTTAACAACATTACTGACTTGTAAATCAGCAGGTTTTCAAAATATGAAAGAAAAGAGTTACGTGTTCGATTGTGGATCTTCCATAATGCAATGTACAAAATACTGAGCAAGGTCGGAGGAAAAATGTAGCTAGCGAAGTGGCAGGCAAACTATAGGTAGCCATGAAAATCAGCTTGATAAGGTTAACTTTATGTTATGGTAAAAATATTACATACATCTTGAATGTCAAACATTAAAATTAAAATAATATGAAGACTTACATAGAAAAAAACCTGCTAGCCCCCTAGAGGAATTTATGCAGCCAGTGTTGCATGAAATTGAAAAGGAATATGCGAAGTAATGACACCCCGCTAAAGGCCAGGGCAGTAATAGACAAGAGAGGTAGATTCATATTTGGAGCTATAGAAAAAAGAATAAGGTAAATCGCGGTTGTGTGCGTGTTTATAGGGAACATTAACACTTCGTAACACGCACTTACACCAACACAATTAAAAAAATATGTATAAAAAAGGAAGAAGGAAAAAATCTCACGCACACCTATAAAAAGAAAATATCTCAGGATGAAGATGATGAAGTTTCCCAAGTCATGATGACTTTGCCAATACCGTTGACGCGCGATGATGTCGTGTTGACTACGGCTGCAACACTTCATATCACGCAGTGATAAAATATTCATAGCCATATGCTTGACTTGCTTGGCTCTTGAGCGTTGTTGCCTCCATGGCCCCAAACGCCAAACACCAACGAGCGGCAGCCGCTACAACAGCCTCCAGATCTATTCTTGCAATTTGTAACAATCTCATAAATTTCTAGAGCTTACTGTGACACTCGAGCCGCAGTAAGCAGCCCGCTAGATACATTCTGACACATGTACGAGTACTGGCGTATCCTTGCCAAGCTGAGGAGCATATGAAGATGAACGATGTGTTTAGCTAAACGGGGTGATGGTGGGGAAGGTGTTGCTTACTCCTTACTAGTGCATGCGTGGAGCTCTGAGCCCTTAACTCCAAAATCTTACGAAGTGTTTTTTTTTTTCTTTTAAACTTGCTCGCTTTGCCTTGGATGATGGCAGTCTGATGATGATGCTGATGATGATGATGATTGTGTTTATACGCTTAAGCCGCGTGTCTGTAAAATTATGTTCTTGGCAATTGATGCCCTGCGGCATTACTCAAAACGTAGCACGCAGTGCTAGTGTTACTGCCATCGTAGCACAGTCTACCGTAGCGGCACTAAGGGTTCGGGCGCGATTCATACGCATTTCATTTCGCTACTGAAGTCCCTAAAGATTTTGAGCAAAAGATACTTAATATTTGAGCATATATTTCTGTTATCGTTACTTATCCCACCTCTTCTCATATTTAATTTCCCTGTACGTTTTGCTTTCTTCTTTTTTTTAAGAAAAAACAAACCCCCGCTTTTTGTGGCTTGCATATGCTTACGCGTGAAATTTACACGCGTAGAGCATAATTTGACATTAATTTCATCTCTGGGGGGCATAGCCGTTTTTTCTTCCGTATATTTTTTTCTGGCGCTTTTTTTTTCACTTCTTCTTGACTTGCATGACGCCTCATTGCTTTGAGGGTTTTGCAGCCGATAATCAAGTGAGCTAAACTTCGCTGGTTTAGATTTTTCAACTGTGATTAAGGAGTTTTTATTGAAACATGATTTTTTGATTGTCTCCCGCAAGATGTGGTTTTGAATTGTAATTTTGGGGTTTAAGGTTTGAAGTTTGAAAAAAGCTCTGCTGGGAATTCCCAAAAGAAGAGGAGTTTCGTTACAAAGATTTACAACTCAAAAAGATATAATTTGAAAATCTTTAATAAAGCCACATTATTGAAATTAGATTAAAAGAGAAAGTTTTGATTATTTAAATTTCTGAAGAGTTGCAAGCAAAATTCATAAAAGAGTAATAAGGTTAACGACCAATTAATACCGATTGTCTCGATTTGCAGCAGATGACCCAGTACCAATTATGGATGATATCATGGTTTATATCTCCCCCTGATACTATTGTTCAGTATAAGCCTACTCTCCACTCAAGGTCATTGCCATAACCACGACGAGTTGTACAACAGATATCCTCGGATGAGACGTAAGCTGTCCATATCACCGCGCTGTAGGTCGCACTCTAGGGATTTCGCGAAAAAAAGTCAAATTGTCAACATACTCTTCATGCGATATGCAGTGTTATTTTGAAATTTAAAACTAAATGGAACAATCAAATCACAAATAATTACTTCGATCTGATTGCTAGTTTTTTTACCCGTTTCAAACTCAGTACTTGTGTTTTTTACCGAACTGACTTAATATAAACCTCAAAATTTCAAGACGAATACTCGTATTATTTTTTCCATGGGACCTAAAAAATTTCTTTTTATTTTATTATTTAAAATGGGATATTTCAATATACTAAAATTGAAAAAATAAATTCCGCAGCGACTTTATTTTTATGAATTTATAACAAAAATCCCGTTTTTCTCCAAACATTTGGATCTACAATTTTAGCTTGACTTGCCTAGAGTAGGAAATCACTACTTATACATTGTCTTATATCTGCTTTTACATTTTTAGTCAATTTCAAGTGCCAAGTAAATTTTTTATACAGAAAATGCATAGTGACACATAGATCCATGATTCGTCACCTGTGACGATCTTACGAGGGCGGTTCGGAAACTTCATAGCCTAGCACAAAAAGTGCGGTATAAACAGAAAAAAGTGAAGTGTTTTGGAAACTTCCATCTCTGCTATGAACACATGTTAAATTTTTTTTCGATCTGGCAACTCCTTCATATAGAAACAGGTGTTCACAAAAGACGCATCCGCGATTTTTTTACAGTGGAAAAATTAGAAATGCGTGGTATTATTAAATATTTACATAAAAAAGGTTTATCGGGACAAGAAATTCAAATTGATATGGTGAATGTGTTAGGTGAAAGTGCTCCTTCATATACAACAGTAAAAAATTGGGTTGCTGAATTTAAACGTGGTCGTACAAGCATTGAAGATGAACCACGTAGTGGACGTCCAAAAACAGCAACAATAACAGAAATTGTAGCCAAAGTGCATGATATGGTATTAAATGATCGACGAATAAAAGTGCGTGAAATAGCTAATATCATGGGCATCTCAAATGATCGAGTCCATTTAATTTTGCATGAACAACTACAGATGAAAAAGCTTTCTGCAATATGGGTGCCGCACTTGTTAACAGTCGACCAAAAACGCATAAGAATGAACATTTCTCAAGCTTGTTTGGATCATTTTCAGCGAAATAAAATGGATTTTAAGCGTCGTTTCATAACTGTTGATGAGACATGGATCCACCACTATACTCCAGAGACAAAAGAACAATCCAAACAATGGACTGAAGCTGGAGGAAGTGCCCCAAAGAGGGCAAAAACAATTCAATCGGCTGGTAAGGTTATGGCAACGGGTTTTTGGGACTTCAAAGGTATTTTATTGATTGGCTATCTGCCAAAGGGTAGAACAATAAATTCAGAGTACTATTGCAACCTTTTAGATCAATTAAATGTACAAATTCGAGAAAAACGTACTGGCTTACAACACAAAAAAATAATTTTTCATCAACACCACGCACCAGCGCACACGAGTATTTTAACAATGGCTAAAATCAACGAATTAAAGTACGAGTTGCTTGACCACCCACCTTATTCTCCTGATTTAGCTCCCAGTAACTTTTACCTGTTCCCAAATCTAAAAAAATTCCTTGCTGGCAAGCGTTTTACCTCAAATGAAGATGCAATAACAGTTGTTAACCACTATTTTGAAGACCTTGAGGAAAACTATTTTAATCAAGGGATAGAATTGTTAGATAAGCGTTGGACTAAGTGTATTGAAGTTTCAGGAGATTATATTGAAAAATAAAAATATTTTTGAAAAACTAACTATTCTCTTTCATTGATAGGCTAAGAACTTTCCAAACCGCCCTCGTATCAATGTTCACTGGGACAACGGCCGTTTTTGGACGATTTTCACGACCTTCGTCTTTGAGCGAGCGTCGGCCACGATTGAATTCACTAAAGCAGTTTTTTATAGTGCTACAGGATGGTGCTTCATCGCCATACAAAGATTTAAGTTCATCGATGCACTCTTGTCGTGATAATCCACGTCGAAAGTTGTGAAATATTATCGAACGAAAATGTTCACGAGTTAATTCCATTTTTTTTTGCCAAATTAATTTTTTCAAGTCACTGCACAAATGATGGTCGTATGTCAAAACGTTCTCAGTACGTTTACGCTTAAAAATGCCAAACTGTCCAATGGAAATATATATAGCAACCCTCGTAAGCGAGGAAGCTAAGGCTATTTTAAAAGGCTCTTGTAGTTATGTGGGCGTCATGTGCCCGATTTTGATATAACTTTCAGAACTATTTAGTTGTAATAATTTTAAGCTTTGCGCTAAATTTCAACACATTCGGATCAAAATAAAAAAAAAATATATGAAAAATTCGTTTTAATAAAATTTTAATGAAACTTTCAGTACTTTTTCAGTTTGTTAATTGTGATGTCTGTGGGAAATTTCCGTTCACATTTGGGCCAAAAGACAAAATTTCGTAAGAAAAAATAATTTTATGTTACATGGGCGTGGCCCATTTTTTTTGACGAAAATTTAGTTTTTTCATAATAGCGTAAAGAAATATCTCGGTGCCAAGTTTCATCTCTCTATAAGCATTAAGTTTTTCAAGCATTAGGCTGAGGCTTTAGTCTAAGGGCTACTATGAACAAAGACAATCAACTAGGTAGATGTTATTTCATATGTAAGACAGCAGATGGATTAATTCGTCTGCACTACTTGAACGTAAGACCTGTGTAAGACCTAGTGACATGTAGAGTTTGCAGACTAATAAAAAAAATCTGCCAACGGGTTATCCTTCCTTTTGACTAGCTTTGCTATGCACTTTTGTTGAGATCTAAATGCATACATCAAATCTTATGAAATAATACAGACAATAATTTTCCAACATTTAGTCTGCTGAAGGTTATTTAGTAAAAGAAAGCCCAGTACCAATTTTAGATGATGACTTAGAAGGTTAGCTTCCTAGGAATTGATCAGATATTAAGTTAAATTCAAACGCACCGAAAGTCCTGTATAAATGGCATTAATACAGACCTCTTCTTCATCGATTCTAGTGCCACTAAAATCTACATTTAAAGCGGCAACGTTAATAAAAATTTTGGGGCTTAAACGCAACCATACGGGACTCAAGAGGTGCCGGAGGCTGGTGTAAACATTGGTTTATATTTTTCAAAAATGATGTTGCTAGCTGTCACGCCATGATATCGATCTTTGAAATTGAGGCCCGTAATCTCGACTTGGTTTCAACAGGACGGTGCCACTTGCCATATATCTACTCAAACAATGGTCATTTCGAAAAGCAGCTAATTTCACGTTTTGGACAGGTGAGTTGGCCGCCAAGATCGAGCGATATCACACCTTTAGACATTTTTCTTTGGGGTTACGTAAAGTCCAAGGGGTATTCAGACAAACCAGCTACGATTCAGGTTTTGGAAGCAAACATTACATTTTCCGTGAATAAATACGTCCTTAATAGTAAATCGCCTAGCCATCACAAAAATATGATTTCTAAAGCGAGCATGATTTTTGGGCTTCTAAAATCTTAGGGCTTTAGTGCCAATAAAAAACGGAAGCCCTTTTTAAAAAATTTCAAACTAATTAAACACAAGGGTCATATTTGAGAACACAACTGGGACCAAGTGAAAGATATTCTTTCACATTCAGTAGAGGACAGGACAAGGCATAGACCGGCAGGTCCGCAATTAAAGGTGTTGACTTGATATCTAAAATATAAGCTAGACTTTATTCTATATTGGTAAGTCATTATCGGTTTGGGACTGTTACCATGGAAGAAATGTTACTAAGTCTTTGTTTTATAAAGGGTGGTTCAATTGTAAGACACGATATTAATTGTGAGTATCATTTTAATGTCAAGTTTTTTGCCTAACTTAATCTGACATTTCCCTGTTGCAGTATTTGACAAATTCAACCATAGACAGATGCACAATTGAGCAGCACGTCAAGATTATTAAAGCCGAATATGTACTTTCAAATCTAAATGGATTACATTATTTTTTGGTTCGCCTAATCGACCCAATGTGTCCTACAGTGGTTTCGTTAACAAGCAGAGTTGCCGCAATTGGGGCAAATGAGCATCCACGAGTGCATCCACAAAGAGTTACTGTTTGGTGCGGTTTAAGGGCTGGCTGCTTTATTAGGCCATTCTGCTTCGAAAATAAGGTCGTTCAATCAGTTACCGTGATACCGCTTGCTATCGCGAGATGATAACGGCCAGCAGCTGAGGATATGCACCTGGACAATATGTGGTTTTAACAGGCTGGTGCCTCTTGTCTCACAACCAACGAAACAATGGCTCTTTTGGGAGAGAAATTCAATGGCCATGTTATCTTTCGTTCTGTCGAAGTCAATTGGACGTTAGGATCATGTAATTTGACACCGTTGGACTTCTTCTTGAAGGATACTTAATATAAAAAGTGTACATCACTAAACCAAGAACAATTCAACAGCTAAAGGATGAGATAATTCGTTACATTAACGGCATTGAACATCCATTGTGGCTCAGAGTCATCGAAGTTATGGACCATAGGATAGAGTTATGCCACAGAAGCCGTAGCTAGCACTTGACAATGTCTTGTTTTAAGCAAAATTGCCATATATTCTTCTATCATAAAAAATATATATTAAGAGAATTTTCGAAAAAACTGTAAGCATTATTTGCCATTAACATCGTGCGCTTTAGGTGGATCATCCATTACATAATGCTTTTGGATATAACAAGCTGGATTTAAGATATCTCTACCATAGGCGTTTCTTCATAGTCATTGCAGAATAAACCATTTCCTATTGACTTCAAGTTGAGTTTAAAATATTTCTTCCATGATTTTTATTTTCATAGCCATTACGAGTATTCGATAAGCCTTTGCAAAATAAAACAATTTCTGGCAATTTTCGTTTGATATTGTGTCCCTAAGTTTGGAATCAATTTAAATGAAATTTTTTATGTTCATATTTTCGGATGATAACAAATGCATCTTTAATGCGGATATTTATAAGACAGGACCAGGCTTAGAATAACCATAATGCAATTATTGATGGCCCATAGTTTTGAATGTTGTACTCGAAATCAAGGGATCAATAGAATTTAGAAAGAATCAAAACAAAAATTCATCGCCAGAAACTTCTCGTCTAACAATATTACAAAACAAAGTCTGTAAACTAAGCAACCTCCAATGCAAATAAGGCGGATATTGAATATTACGATTGCGAGTCCGTTTTCGAGTTTATCTCCGTGATAAAAGAGCAGTTAGCCTTGAAAGTAAAACAATGAACGAACAGGGAATGGATGAGCGAAGCAAGACTTCGGTGGAAGACCAATTGCATGATTGCCTTGAATAATCTTTCTATTAAAAACTTAAGAGAGCAACTACAAAATCAAAGTGCAACATTTATTAAGCAGCATTGCCAAAAAATTCAAAACAACCATTGCAAAATTTATTGACAAAACTAATAAAAATTTGTAATAAGCATAGATCTATTTTATTTCTACATCCTTTATATAAAGATCTTTAATGGCAATAAACTATCCATAATTTGTCTTTAAACTATTGACTTGAGAAAATTACTTATGCCATTGCAATTTCAGCCTTTCTTTAATGGCCTATTTGTAGGTATACCAAGTTGATGGTTTCCTACAAGCAAAACCCTCTTCCCCGCCATTAAACGGCAGGACACAATGGACGCTGCAAGCCCCAGCAAACTTGCCTTTTTAATAAGTTTAATTAAGTGAATTTAATGGGCTTTTAAAAGAAACCATTGAAATCAAATGAAATACTTAAGATTGCCTTTTTATGTAGCAACCAAAGGAGCAGGAGAAAAAAGGATATCGAGCCCCTTCCTCCCTAGGGGAGACAAACCCGGCACGTTTCACACAAATGGGCAAACGAAAAATCATATCAAAACATATCTAAAGTGGCGCTTAACTTCATTAAAGCGTATTATTTAACCGGACTATTTACTCGATTTGTATATGGTACGGTCAGTTGATATCCTTTAACGGTCTCCCCCTTATCTTGTGCCGTTAAGGCAGAGGACGAAAACAAAAACACAGGCGGCACGGCTGTCAATGAGTTTTTTCTGCTGCTGCTGCTGCTGCTTTTGTTGTTCAGCATATATATAAGGAATATTGATAATCTTAAGCGCTTCAGCTGCTTCTTCAGTCATCCTTAAAGGTATATATGAACCAACACACACACACGCACTCAAACATTCATTTTTATATACACATAATAACAAAACAACGAGAATACCCTCCTAAAGAAATCATCCACTCATGCTCTGGTCCAAGACGTCCGCTTCGAGCGCAACCCTACCTTCAACCAGTTCCATTCAACTACAGTAGAGTGCAAGTAGTAGGTATATTCTGTACCTACTACTTTCCTCTCTAAGATGAGTCTTCTTATAAAAGGGGTTGATCTGACTTTTTAAGATTACTTGGCCGAGATACCACATGAATGAGACACACGCGATATGAGGACAACAGAAGCAAACAAAAAAAGGTTAAACAACTTTTGCGAAAAACTGTTAAGGAAACCACACACATTGTAAACTAAATAATATTAAACTTATCCTTAGTCGTCGTCGGCTACGAGTATCGTAAAAAATAAAAACGAGCTCGAAAGGGTTGTTTTTAATAAGTATAACCCACATGGCAACCATAACATCGACAGCATTCACTATTCACCAAATATGAATGGAGAGGGGGGCACAAAAAAAAACCAGGACTTAGATTTATAAGATAATAAATTTTTAAAAGAAATAAATTGGATTTCTTTTCTTTTTCTTTGGACCAAATAAGCACATGTGCATGAAGCACATATCACGAAAGCGTAACGCATTCGTAAGACATAAAAATTAGGAATTATGAAGCAAAGATCTCTAGAATATACAAACTAAGTGACCCTATTTTGAGGAAAGTTATTTAAGGACAGAGACAATTTGAAGGCTGATTGTCCTCTAATGATACTTGAGCGGTAGCGTACGTTTTTTTATAAGATTCCCTCTGCGTTAGCTTAAACCATAATGCCTTATAGTACTGAAACTCGCTAAAAGGCGACGGTCGACTTCCCACTAGGACGGCCCATGTACAATGCCAACGGCAACAACTCAAATTTTGGTATATGGACACAACTTATTTTTTGGCGAGCAGTCTAGACGTAAGACCTCTTGCTGTTCAATAGGTCTTAGCATCCGGTTGAGATGCACTACCTCTGGTGTTTCCAAATTTCGCTATAGACACATATATTCTTTTTATATACACTAGGGTGAGCCGATTTCACAGTGCAACACGAAAAAATATAACCATATACGGACACCACTAGGTGATAAGAGACCAAAAAATAGACCCGTGTCTCCCAGTTTTGCCCAAAGTCCTGCACTTTGTTTTATGGGCACCCAAAAACTGGAGCCTCGGTGTCATTTTTGCAAAAAAAAGAGATCATTTTGTAGGCCTAGGCATACCTTGCAAGTTTTTTTTTGTCTTTTATCAAGTAGAGGTGTCCGTATATGGTTATATTTTTTCGTGTTGCACTGTGAAATCGACCCACCCTAATGTATATGTAACATCGCATAGAGAAAGGGACCTAAGGGTAAGAAAAAATCAATTTTCACTTTTTTTTGAAGTGGACAACATCTGAGCATCGAATGAGACCGATCTCATGCCCCAAAAGTGTTCCCTCCCAGAGATATGCGCGTTTTATGAAAGTGATGGTACACCAAAGATACACGCATTTAAATCTTTAAAATGGCTCTCCTGAACAAAACTGGTTTTTACCCTTAGGTACCTCTCTATTTTGCGCGTCACATATAAAAATAATGTATTTGTCTATAGTAAAATTTGGAAACACCAGAGGTATTGCATCCCAACCGGATGCTAAGACCAATTGAACAGCAAGAGGTCTCACGTCTAGACCGTCCGTATATGGTTATATAGGGTGATCCATCTAGAGGTATTTTTCAAAACAAAAAAAATATAAAAATTCAAATCAAGTGTGGAATCTTTATTGGTAATTTAAAAGGACATTTTATGGCATTTAGTTTTTGAATATAACTTCCTTTAAATGTTGGCCCCAACTACGCCTCAGGGTTTCCATTCTGAGGCTCCAATTTTGGATGACTCGTTCGAGCATTTAGACCGGTACGACTTTAATGACACGCGTAATGTTGGCTTCCAAAACCTGAATCGTAGCTGGTTTGTCAGCATAGACTTTGGACTTTACGTAAGCCCAAAGAAAAATTTCTAAAGGTGTGATATCACTCGATCTAGGCGTGCATGTTTATGGCAAGTGGCACCGTCCTTTTGAAACCAAGTGTCGTCAAGATTGCGGGCCTTAATTACAGGTAGCATAAAGATCGATATGATGGCGCGATAGCGAGCACCATTCACGGTTACGTTCCTGTCATCATCATTTTTTGAAAAAAAAAAAATGCACCGATGATTCCAAAAATTTATAAACTGCTCCAAACCGTGGTTTTCTCTCGGTATAATGGCACCTCTTGAACCTCTTCTTGTTGCTCATCAGCCCAAATACGCAATTTTGTTTATTGACTTTGCCGTTGAGCCAGAAATGGGCCTCATCACTGAACGCAATTTTAGTCGAAAACAGCGGATCTTCCCGTTTCTCACCAAAAGCTCATTTCCATTATACAGTTACCAACGTTCTGAAAAAATACGGATCACCTTATATTAATTTTTTTTGTATGGGAGGGAGCCCCCTTAGGGTGTGAAGATAATGCGTAGGTTGGGAGGGAAACATTTATTTTGTCTTACATTTTACCATTCTAGTTGCGGGACTTTTTGTAAATTGTACCCCCCTTACGACCTTTGCCCAAGATGAGCTGTCACTTGGCCCCACTCCACCTGCCCCATATTTTGCTAATAAATTTTTTCCCAAACTCCACAAATCTTTGGATGAGTCGTATTCAAATTTTGTTACTGAGAATCTCCATATGTGAAATAGAAAGGAACCTAAGGGTAAAAAACAGTTTTGTTCAGGAGAGCCATTTTAAAGATTTAAATACGTGTATCTTTGGTGTACTTCACTTGCATAAAACGCGCATATCTCTGGGAGGGAACACTTTTGGGGCATGGAATCGATCACATTCGATGCTCAGATGTTGTCCACATCAAAAAAAAAGTGAAAATTGATTTGTTTTACCCTTAGGTCCCTTTCTCTATGTGCTCTAATGCCCACCCCTAATGTCCATGCATAGTGGAACGCATTTTTGGACCCTACACGTAGAAAAAAGCATGGTTGGGATAACAATATTTGAAGAGCATCATACTATTGTTGGGCATATGTTTGTGGTGCAACAATATTATTAACCTCACCATATTATAATCCCCACAACTATAGAATGTTTCTCATAGAACCATAGTATGATCCTCACAACCATAGTATGATTCACACGCAACCATGTTATGATCCCTACAACCATAGTATGATCACTCACAATTATACTATGATTCCCAAAATTATTAGAATTAGGTTAAGTTGTCAACTACAGGTTTAATTTAATTTAATTATTTTAAAAAAAAAACATTTCACAACAAATTTAAAATAATAGGAATTTTTTATTTTACAGTAGAAAAAATCAGTTTAAAAAGTTTTAAAAAGCGTTTTATTAAAAATATATCAGTTAAACAAAGCCAAAGCAGTTTGTTTGAAAAATTTTAATTTCCATATTAAAAGTACTATTATTGCAATAGATCCGTAACAATAATATTGTTCTCAAAAGAAAAATTACAATCATACAGTATTATTGTAGTAATCATATTATTGTTAACATAAAACCCAAAAAACAATGCTTTTGTCGCACCAACCATATTTATATTGTTGCTACAACCATATTTTCATTTTTAAATTTGGCTATAATACTATTGTTACAATTCAACATTATTAATATTGTGGCAATCATACTATGGTTGCGACGAACATACTTTTAGTGCGGAGAACATACTGTTATTCTCGTGACCATATAGAAACCATATTTTTCTCTGCGTGTAGGTTATATTAAAAAATGACTATCGAAAAATGAGCCAAGATTTGATGTTTGTCCATCGTAATATACTATAAAAAAATTTGATCGAATTCGGGAGAGATCTCTGAACCGGGGTCTATACCAAAACGTGGATCGGTATGCCATTTTTATATAAGCTGATTACTTATTGTAATGAACTATTGCAAATTTTATGCAGATTCGATGTATTATTTGGCTTCAAGAATTAAAGATACATCTAAATTTATGTGTGGGAGCTATAGCTAAATAGTTACCAATTTACCTAAAGTCAACCGCCTACGGCCTTTGTAAACAAACTTAACTTCTGCCAAATTTCATGAAGATCTGCAAGCAATTGAGATCTGTAGTTTAAAAACAAGCTTTACATGCCATACAAGCTACGCCACAATTGGAGTTGTGCAGGATAAAATTGTGTGGCAGTTTTATCAATTTAAGCTATCATTAATTTGCCGCCGAAATCATCTCTCGATAATTTTCTCTCCACCACTTTTAACGATTTGGGAGCCAACAATCGACATAATATTTCCGGAATAACGCAGATCACACTGTAAATTTTGAAAGAGTTCCGTCATTTAGTTTGTGTTTAACAGCTGTTCAAAACATACAACCTTGTGAATTTTGTTAAAAATGGAAACAAGTAAATTTCGGGTGCTCATTAAGCATTATTTTTTGTCAAGCAAACCAAGGAAAGGCTTGCTAAATGCTATGGGGACTCTTCACTTTCGATTTCAATGGCAAAAAGTGGTTTTCTGACTTTCGTTGTGATCGCACAAGAACAAATGACGCTGAATGTTCTGGTCGGCCAATTGAGGTTAATATAATTACATCCGAAAATGTCGAAAAAGTCCACGAAATGGTGTTGACCGATCGAACAGTAAAAGTGCGTTGGATTGTTGATGCCATACACATTTCGTATGGCAGTGTTATTTCGATTTGAGATGATCAGTTGGGTTAAGTTGAGTTAAGTTAAATTTTAAAATCAAATGTGACGCGCAAAATAGAAAGGGACCTAAGGTTAAAAACCAGTTTTGTTCAGGAGAGCCATTATAAAGATTAGGTTCCTTTCTATTTGCGCTTAGAATCGTCTACTTCACTTTCATAAAACGCGCATATCTCTGGGAGGAAACACTTTTATAGCATGGGTCACATTCGCTCATATGTAGTCCACATCAAAAAAAAATGAAATTTGATTTTTTTTACCCTTAGGTCCTTTTCTCTATGCGCTGTAGAATTGGACGAATGCTCACCTTGTACAACAGCAATTTTGTTTTCTTCGGAAGTGCTTTGCTACAGAATAATTTTGAAAAAGTTCCTTTCATCCGGTTTGCTTTTTGTAAATTGCACCTTGCGTGGTTCTTAAATTTTAAAAGTTTGCTGAACTTTACTCCGAGTTACTTGAGGCCATCTTCAAATTTTATTTCATTATTCCCCAAAAACAGTTTCAAATGCTTGCTTTGGGGAATTACAAACCGTTTGAATTATCCTAAAGCGTTTCGCAAGCACAATGCCTTGCTTTTGGTAGCATTAATCTTTAATCACCCACTCGGAGTAAAATTCTTGAACGCGTTCAAGATGCATGGACACCCGCTAAAAAGCAGCCAATGACGATTCGTGATGAGCATAAAGTAATGAATCATCGGCATATAGTATACCCCTAGAATCATGTAACTCGTGGGGAAAGTCACATACAAGAATGCTGTATAGATTTGGAGCCAATGCAGACCCTTGTGGAACACCACAACATATATCACCCTGAGCTGATAATCTGTCGCCAAGTTGAATGCAGAATTTCCTTTCGCTAAAAAAGCGTTTGAAAAGTTTTACAATTGCTGTCCGCAAGATGCGTGTCGCGATTACCATTTCATAAGGATAATGTACGAGTGCACACGTGTAGATTCGCACTGTCGAAATTGCATGGACTGGGCTACGAATTGGTACCTCATTCGCTATATTATTCGGATTTAGGTCCCAGTCACTATTTTCTACCTCCAAACCTAAAGAAATGGCTTGGTGGAAAAGAGATTCAGCTCCAACGATGAAATTATTGATCAAACAAATGCTTTTTTAATGGACCTCGAAAAATCCTACTTTTTGGAAGGGATACAAAATTTGAAAAAAAAAACGTTGTATTGAGAGCATTGAGCTAAAAGGAGATTATGCTGAAAAATATTTTTTTTTTGCAAAAAAAAACTGTGTTTAATGCGAAAAGTCACGGAATTACTCATGTGCCCTCGTTCATTAATTTTGATTTATTTTTTTTTGTAAATTCTTTTCCTTAACAGAACTAGCAAATCAATACAGCATGCAATTATTTTTATGGCAAATCTAAATGTGACAATATTTGAAGAAAACGACCAACAGCACCACTCCCAACCTCGGGAGGAATTTCTTGATATTTTCCAATACGAGTCTAAGCCAACCATTCATAAGTCTTTTCTAACAACAACCAAACAAAAAAAACTATTTACGAAAAAAACCAAGAATTCTGATACGTTTATATTTTGTGGAAGATACGAACAAACAAAAAAAAACACCCATAAACGAAAATCAATTCCCTAAAAGTAAGTTGCTGCTTGCATGTTGCTTTGGGAAGAAATTGAATTCGGTGGCTTAAGACTCATGTAACGGATGGCGGGAAAGACCTGAAAAGCGCTTTCAGTTGATTAAATTAGAGCAGCAGCATTTTAGCGTTCCCGTTGCCGCCCTAGCCACAGCCCCAGAAACTCTTTGATATGGCAGCCACAAACACAAAACGAACTTGCACACACATCCGGGTGTATCCTTAAGGTGCGCTCACAACAGCCACACAGCAACAATAAGCGACTGCAGCACAATTGTAGAACTCTGGCTGTGGTGGCAAGGACAAAGAAAAAATATCTCAACTCAATTCCCGCTTTCACGAACACACTGCAAATGTGGGTGACACATGTGACGTTGAACATATGTCGGCTGCAGTCGATTGCACGGGCTATGCGGCATAAGCACGTTCAAGTTTAGCAAGTTGCAACAGACAGACGGATGGACGGACGGACGGATGGATGATTGGACGGACAAATTCAGAGCTATGCCATCAACATTTCGTGGTTGGGTTGCGCAAGAAAACAGCAGAAATAACAAAAAGAAAAAAGGAAAGAAAGAAAGACGTTGAAGTAAAGATTGCAATCAGCTCGTATGCAATACACTTCTTGTAGTAATAGTAGTAGTATTTACAACACCAACACACACACACACTCTCGCGTTGCACCCACACATATTTATACACCCTCACGGCTTGCCACACCGCAACAACATCGTTTTCGGATAAAGTTGTAGCATGCAACGCGAAATGCAAGCTTTTAGATTAATAGCAAAAACCGCACAATAGGATTCCAAACATTTACACTCACACACTCACCCACCCACTTCGTCCTGTGAACAATAACAACAGCAACAACACACACACATAGATAATGCTGGCTGTAACTGCAACAACTTCAATTGCATCTGTACAACAGCTGCAACAGGAGCACAAAATACAAAATACAAAACTGCGAAATACCGATACGGGATACAACAAATACAGAAATGCATTTTTCAAATAAAAGGTTTTCTCGTTTTATTGGGTTTCCTTAGAAGTGGCACTGCAACGAGATAAAAACTGGGGACAACTTCTAAGAAATGAGAGATTTGCTTTTTAAAATATTGCTTTGCATTCTTCTGGGGAAATTAAAAAATGTATACAAAAATTGTAGAAGCAGTCACGTTGGCACATGGTTATTCGCAGGAAACCTTTGAAAGAAATAAATTTATTAATTTTGAATTCATTGAGAAGTTGAGATTCGCAGAAAGACTAAGGACTCGACCCTAAATGATATAAACCATAAAACAAGTTTAAATCGATTGATCTGACTTACATACGACGGCGGTTCGGAAAGTTCTTAGCCTATCAATGAAAGAGAATAGTTAGTTTTTCAAAAATATTTTTATTCTTCAATATAATCTCCAGAAACTTCAATACACTTAGTCCAACGCCTATCTAGCAATTGTATCCCTTGATTAAAATAGTTTTCCTCAAGGTCTTCAAAATAGTGGTTTACAACTGTAATTGCATCTTCAGTTGAGGTAAAACGCTTGCCAGCAAGGAATTTTTTTAGATTTGGGAACAGGTAAAAGTCACTGGGAGCTAAATTAGGAGAATAAGGTGGGTGGTCAAGCAACTCGTACTTTAATTCATTGATTTCAGCCATTGTTAAAACACTCTTGTGCGCTGGTGCGTTGTCTTGATGAACAATTATTTTTTTGTGTTGTAAGCCAAGACGTTTTTCTCGAATTTGTACATTTTATTGATCTAAAAGGTTGCAATACTACTCTAAATTTATTGGTCTACCCTTTGGCAGATAGCCAATCAATAAAATACCTTTGAAGTCCCAAAAAACCGTTGCCATAACCTTACCAGCCTATCGAATTGTTTTTGCCTTCTTTGGGGCACTTCCTCTAGCTTCAGTCCATTGTTTGGATTATTCTTTTGTCTCTGGAGTATAGTGGTGGATCCATGTCTCATCAACAGTTATGAAACGACGCTTAAAATCCATTTTATTTCGCTGAAAACGATCCAAACAAGCTTGAGAAATGTTCATTCTTATGCGTTTATGGTCGACTGTTAACAAGTGCGGCACCCATCTTGCAGAAAGCTTTTTCATCTGTAGTTCTTCATGCAAAATTAAATGGACTCGATCACTTGAGATGCCCATGATAGTAGCTATTTCACGCACTTTTATTCGTCGATCATTTAATACCATATCATGCACTTTGGCTACAATTTCTGTTGTTGTTGCTGTTTTTGGACGTCCACTACGTGGTTCATCTTCAATGCTTGTACGACCACGTTTAAATTCAGCAACCCAATTTTTTACTGTTGCATATGAAGGAGCACTTTCACCTAACACATTCACCATATCATTATGAATTTCTTGTCCCGATAAACCTTTTTTATGTAAATATTTAATGACACCACGCACTACTAATTTTTCCATTGTTAGAAAATCGCGGATGCGTCTTTTGTGAACACCTGTTTCTATATGAAGGAGTTGCCAGATCGAAACAAAATTAAACATGTGTTTATAGCTTTTTGTGCTAGGTTAACAAGTTACCGAACTGCCCTCGTATACCCTCAGTCGTTACTGTAGGCAGAACAAATGCATGATTGGGGTGACAATATTGCAAAAGCATCATACTATTGTTGGGCATATTGTTGTGGCACAACAATATTATAATCCTCTATTAGGATTGGATTAAGTTGTTATTCAACAAAAGATATATTTAGTAAGTAAACACGTACGTATAGGATGATCCATCTAGAGGTATTTTTTCAGAACAAAAAAAAATCCTTTGAAATCACTAATAAAGATTCCACACTTGATTTGCATTTTTATATTTTTTTTGTTCTAAAAAAATACCTCCAGATGAATCACGCTATATTTGATTCACTCAAAATATTTAGATATAAAAAGTTAAACAAAATGGAATGTCAAAATAAAAAGTATTAAATGTTTTTGGACAAAATATTTTTTTAATATATTTATTGATGTATATCGTATCCAAAAAGAATCTACTTATTCGAAATGTCCGCATTTTGCCTTTACACACGCCATAAGTCGCACTGGCCCATCGTCAATAGCTGCACGAACCTCGTCCATTGGAAAATTGGCCACAGCTCGAACCAAAGCAGTCTTAAGAGATCCAATGTTGGGGTATCTTTTGTGACAAACCTTGTCCTCTAAAACCGTCCACAATTTTTAATCCAATGGGTTCAAATCTGGACTGCCCGAAGGCCATTCTTCTGAGGAAAGAACGCTGGCAAATTGTTTCGAAGCCAGGCCTGGGACGTTTTAGCCTTATGGGCCGGCGCAGAATCCTGCTTCACAACAGCTTCCAAAACGGTTTCTTGTTAAATTTTGGCCGATATTTTGACTCCTAGAAATGCAGCTCAGTGACCCTATCGTAAGAGACACCCCACCAAACCATGACTGAAGCTGGGTGATGACCCTTTTCCACTCTTGGGATCAGTTCAGATGCTTCCTTAGATGACCGCGCATACACTCTATCATTTTGCTTGGTAAATTTTTCCCGAATGGTAAAAATTTATTCATCGGTGAACAAAATTTTTCTGTGCAAGTTATCAGCGTGCTTCACCAAAAGACGTTTGCATATTTCAATCCTATTTTTTTTAAAGCTGCAGTCAATAAATGTCCGGTACGTTGTATGAAAGCCCCAAGTCCCAAGTCTTTTTTTATGATTCGAATCATGGACTTTTGCGTGATATTCATCTCACGGGCCATTATTTTCTGTTTTCGGAGCGGATTTCTGTGAATTCTTGATTTAACGGCTTTGATGACATGCGGTGTTCGAACAGAGCGACCGGCGGCGGTCTTTTACATCTCCAGTTTCCTCAAACAGTTTTATGCTCCGATAGACGAACATGCGGCTAATCCCTAGTGGCCGGAGCGTTTTAAAAATATCGCTTTTTTCATTTCATACTTGAAAAGCGCTATTACAGCGATACGGTTCTCATTATCTGACCACTCCAGAATGAAAGTTAAAACAATTTTAAAATCCCGTTACAGACTAACGCTATTGAGGTTAGCTTTCAAAACCCAGCTATGGACTTGTTCAGTTCTTTTATTGAGATGGGTGTGTTCAATGTTGTAACAGTATTTATGTCCCTACTAAGTAATGTCAACTCATTTGACCGTTTTAATGAGGAATTAAATAAACGACTCTACGAGGGCGGTTCGGA
Source organism: Hydrotaea diabolus (assembly GCA_963513945.1). Classification (NCBI taxonomy): domain Eukaryota; kingdom Metazoa; phylum Arthropoda; class Insecta; order Diptera; family Muscidae; genus Hydrotaea; species Hydrotaea diabolus. The sequence goes on from OY740719.1 coordinate 15,740,533, forward strand.
AACTTCTTAGCCTATCAATGAAAGAGAATAGTTAGTTTTTCAAAAATATTTTTATTTTTCAATATAATCTCCTGAAACTTCAATACACTTAGTCCAACGCTTATCTAGCAATTCTATCCCTTGATTAAAATAGTTTTCCTCAAGGTCTTTAAAATAGTGGTTTACAACTGTAATTGCATCTTCATTTGTAATTGCATCTTCGTATATGGCCAAGAAAAAATGTATTTTTCATCGAGATAATGCACGGGTGCAGACGTGTCGATTTTCAGTGGCAAAATTGCATGAATTGGGTTACAAATTCATACCTCATCCGCCATATTTTCCGGATTTAGCACCCAGTGATTATTTCCTATTTCCAAACCTAAAAAATGGCTCGCTGGAAAAATATTCAGCTCCAACGTTGAAATTATTGATCAAGCAAATGCCTATGTTATGGACCTCGAAAGGGATACAAAAACTGAAGAAACGTTATAAAAAGAGGATTTAGTTTTTTTTGCAAAAACTGTGCTTTATTCGAAAATCAATTCTGAGTGGTACACCACAATTTGTTTGCCTGAAGTCTTCGGAGAATTCCAAAAACGAAGAAGAGAAGAAGAGTCATTCTGCACCATAACAATGCGAGTTCTCACACATCGGCTCATACCAGCGCCTTTTTCACCGGCCAAAACGTCGTATTGATGAGTCTACCGCCGTACAGCCCTGACTTGGCACCCAATGACATCTTTTTATTCCCTCACATGAAGAAAAAAATGTGTGGCCAACGATTTTCTTCGCCAGAAGAGCTTTTAAAGCATTCAGAAACCATGTTTTAGAGGTGTCTCAATTGGAGTGAAAAAAGTGCTTCGACAATTGGTTTGAGGGCAAGCAAAATTGTATAAATCATGCTGGAGAATACTTTGAAAAGCAGTTAAACCATTTTTGATGATAATTTTTTTATTTAGAAGCCAGAAATATATATAGGAGCCCTCGTATAGAGATTCGCTAGCCTGACTAACTGCCCTCGCATGAGAATATTGAAATTGTAGGTCACACTTCAGAATAAAATCCGGAAACTTCTAGCATACTCTTGACATCCCTCTTCTGATGATTGAGTTTTTGTTTCACCCCGTTTTTTGCCCTTAAACAGTAAATAATTTCTTGTTACATTCACATAAAACTTGTATGAGCTGCAATTTCCTTAAAAGACCCAACAACTGCAACAGCAACAAATCTGTTAAATAAGATATATTTTCAAATTAATTACTGAAGCATTAAATACGAGAAGTGCAAAAGAGGAAACAGCAGGACAAAAAAAAAATAGAATACCAAAAGAAATTCAGACACACACTTACAACAGGCAGCGACATACAGAGTGTCGGGATAAAAACTGCAACAGATTAAAACACTTGCCAAGGATACGGAAATATGGAAACCGTAGTGACTCTCTGCGAGTGTGTGTGGCTGTGTGTGAATTTGATAAGGAGGTTACACTGTGCATGTGACAACTGACATATACACTTACAGCACACTCACACTTGCGTACGTATAGTTTCGTGGATGTCTTAAGTAAAAGGTAACTAAAAGCTGGCAGGAAGAAACAAAAGCAAAAACAAAAAAAATGCAAAGAAACGACTACAAATATGCTACACTCAATTAAGGATAAAATTAAAATAAAAAAGACACACTTAACACACACACAGACACAGAGAGATAAAATTGCACATAAATGCAACTTAACTTACATATACAGACGTACGTACATATACAGGGTGGCCCAAATGAGACCTAGTGATGTTAAACACGTATAACTCTTGTAATAACGGTTTTTTTTAAATGATTTATTTTTATATGTTAAATACATTTCATGGAAATTTAACGTGACTATGTGTGAAACATGACATCAGACAAATGACCACCATTTCGCTCGCTACAGGCATTGGCTCTTTTTAGCGCATTTTGCCTTACACGGCGTAATGTTTCTGGTTGCAGGCGCCGTATTTCGTCTCGAATATTCTGCTTGAGCTGCCCAAGTGTCTGTGGTTTGTAAACACTTTGTCTTTTAAATATCCCCATAAAAAAAATTGGGCGCAGTTTAATCTGGTGAACGAGGCCAGGGGAAATCTGATTTTTTTTTTAAATTATGCGTTCACCAAAAATTTCACGCAGCATGTGCATAGTTTGCCTAGCAGTATGCGCAGTGGCTCCATCTTGTTGAAACCACAAATTAGGATGTTGCTCCACTATTGGCCGCAAAAAGTTGTCGATCATTGTTCTGTAAGAAGCCCCGGAGACTGTTTTTGGCGTTTCACCCTCATTCTCAAAGAAATATGGGCCGATGATTTTTGTGGCCATAACACTCTCTTCAGTACGAATATTTCGATGAGCACCTCTTCCTGGACGGTCGGCAACTGCACCCAGTTCCTCAAAACGGCGAACTAAACTTGTAATCATGGATGATGTGGGCGCTTACGCTTACGTTAAAAAAATGGCGATAATTTCGCTGCGTCAGAACAATTGATCGTTGAGAAGAATAATAAAAATCCATAATTTTAATGCGTTGTTGTGGACTGTACGTATACATTTTAAATTTCCAAGAGTTCAGTTATAATTTGCAAAAAGAAAAAATAAATTATGTTAAAAAATAAAAAAGTTATTTGTGTTTCACATCAGCTGGTCTTATTTGGGCCACCCTGTACAAACCATTCCCTTTTACATCCACAATGCACTGCTGACACAATTATGTCCTGACTGTGCAGGAGTATAGCAGTCTAGGTGTAGATACGTCTGTGAGTGTGCAAGTGCACACACATGCACTCTCATGCACAGCAACTGAAACATGTTGTTAAAATTTAATGAAAACATTACAAAACTTGTATTTAACATGTATGATATTGTCTTAAGATCAGCCTGGGTATTATGCACACATACACCCTTACGAGTACATATACCGCACACCAACACTAACAAACGTGGGTATGAAAAGACAAGCTCACCCACACACATACGCACACACAGGTGAGTCGGTACATTGGCATACTAGTAGTATTCTTAAAATCTTTAACACGTCCGTCTGTGACTGTGGGCATTCACATACGGCTGCAGATATGCTCGAGCCCTTCCGCTACACCTCCTACACAAACAGTCGTGCAATCATGCATATTTACACAACAGATGAGTGGAAAAAGTGAACTCACATATATGGTTATACTTGCATACCTATGTACATACATATGTATGAGCATACATATGCACATATATTTACATATGCGAGTACATATGCAGCACAGGCGGCTTCAAATGTAGCTGTACTGGCTGACGCCAGTTGTTGTCTTAAAATTAAAGCACAATTTATAGTATGTATGCTTGTATGCGTAAGGGTGACTCCGGGAGAGACAGGGAACGGCAGATGGTAGTGGTGACTCATACTGGCAGAGCTACCATAGATAGGACAGAGCTACCATAGAAAAGGACAATGGCAGTCTAGTTGGTTAGGTGAAATTTGTATGGAACTTTGCCTTGGATGGCCCAGATTACTCAGAGCACAAATATGGAGAGCCAATAACGATCCATTATTCAGGCCACCAAGGTGGGGCGGTTAGTATGCAGGACTGTCGTACAAGTAAATAAAGGGTTAATTTCAGGACCTATGAATATATATTCTATGTGTAAGAGCTAGAGTTCCCAAAACTAAAAACGGGGTTCTCAGCAAAACCAGCATTTCGGTTTTTGTTCCAACACCGTGTCTTGAAAAATGCCGACTTCGGGATTTTTAAATGTGTTAAGCCGGCATTAAACGACATGCCGGTTTTAGTCTCACAAACCTACACAACTCTGTTAATAAGAAGTTACCACGCCTCTGTTTAAAGCTTGGACATGTTCGAACTAAATACCGGGTGATCAATCTAGAGGTATTTTTTTCAAAATAAAAAAAATTCAAATCAAGTGTAGAATCTGTATTATTCAGTCGAAAGGCCATTTTATGCCATTTCTTTTTTGAATATAATTGTCTTCAAATGTTGGCCGCAAACCAGCATTTCGGTTTTTGTTCCAACACCGTGTCTTGACAAAATCCGACTTTGGTTTTTTTTAAAAGTTTTAAGTCGGCATTAACCGACATGCCGGTTTAAGTCTCACAAATCTACACAACTCTGTTAATTAAAAGTTTCCACACCTCTGTCTAAAGCTTGGACAAGTTCGGACTTAATACCGGGTGATTAATCTAGAGGTATTTTTTTCATAATAAAAAAAATACAAAATTCAAATCAAAAGTGAAATCTCTATTGTTTAGTCGAAAGGTCATTTTATGCCATTTCTTTTTTGAATATAATTGTCTTCAAATGTTGGCCGCAAACCAGCATTTCGGTTTTTGTTCCAACACCGTGTCTTGACAAAACCCGACTTTGGGTTTTTTAAAAGTTTTAAGCCGGCATTAACCGACATGCCGGTTTAAGTCTCACAAATCTACACAACTCTGTTAATTAAAAGTTTCCACACCTCTGTCTGGAGCTTGGTCAGGTTCGAACTAAATACCGGGTGATTAATCTAGAGGTATTTTTTCATAATAAAATAAAAAAAAAATTCAAATCAAGTGTAGAATCTCTATTATTCAGTCGAAAGGTCATTTTATGTCATTTCTTTTTTGAATGTTGGCCGCAACTATGCCTTAGGGTGTCTATTCTAAGGCTCGTTCGAGTATATCGACGGGTATGAAGTAAGAGACACGCGAGATGTTGGCTTCCAAATCCTGAATCGTAGCTGCTTTGTCAGCATAGACTTTGGACTTTACGTAGCCCAAAAGAAAAAAGACTAAAGGTACGATTTCATACGACTTAGTTGGCCAACTCAGCGGTCCATAACGTGAAACTGGCTGCTCTTCGAAACGACCTTTTAATAAATCCATCGATTGAGCAACTGTATGACAAATGCCACCGTCCTGTTAAAACCAAATGCCGTCAAGATTACGGGCTTCAATTACAGGTAGCAAAAAGTCCGATATGATGGAGCGATAGCGAGCACAATAAACGGTTCCGACTATCATCATTTTTGAAAAAATATGTACCGATGCCTCCATCCGCCTATAAACCGCACCAAACCTTGCTTTTCTCTGGGTATAATGGCACCCCTTGAACCTCTTCTAGTTGCTTTTTAGGCCAAATGCTATTATTTTGTTTATTGACATTGGCGTTGCTCCAGAAATGGTCCTCATCAGTGAACAAAATTTTGGTCGAAAACAGCGGATCTTCCAGTTTCTCACCGAACGCTCATTTCCACCGCTGATTTCGACCACTCAACGGTTCAAAAAGTGTAATTTACTGCTCTACGAAATAACCTCTTAATAGATCCATTGTTTGAGCAGCTGACACCGTGGCAAGTGACACTGACTTGTTGGAACTAAATGTCGTCAAGATTGTGGGTTGCAATTTCAGTTGGCAAATAGTCAGATATCATGGCGCGATAGCGAGCACCATTTACGATAACGTTCTGGCCATCATCATTTTTGAAAAAATATCGACCGGTTTTACCTGGGTATAATGATACCTCTTGAACCTCTTTTGGTTGCTCTTTAGGCCAAATGCGACAACTTTGATTATTGAAATTGAAGTTGCTTTAAAAATGGGCCTCATCAGTGAACAAAATTTTCGTCGAAAACCGCTGATCTTCCCGTTTCTCACCCAAAGCTTATTTTCATAATACAGTTGCCAACATTTGAAGGAAATTATATTCAAAAAAGTAATGGCATAAAATGTCCTTTCGAATGAACAATAAATTTTCCACACTTGAATTGAAATTTTGTATTTTTTTTGCTTTTGAAAAAAATACCTCTAGACTGATAACCCGATACCATATCAAATTTGATTGAAATCGGAATTAAAATGGGTGATCTAGAGCGGTGGTATGTTTTATCTGCTGAGTGCTTTGCATGGTGGCTATATCTAAACGTGGACTGGTATGACCCATTTTTGTCTGAGCTGAAAGCTGATCGATCGTTAAAAACTGTACCCAATTTAATCAATATGGGACATAAAGGGTGGTCCAACGAAAACGCACAATGTTAATTGTAAATAAAACAAAAAAGTTTTCAGATTATTATCTTCTATGTTATTATGGTAGAAGGAACTATTGCAATTATGTGTGCTCGCCATGGCTTCGGTGGCTTGACTCCATCCTATGGTCCATATTTTTAATGAGTCTGATGAATAATACTGGGTCAATGTATTTAATGTGCCGAATTATCTCTTGAATTGTACTTGGCTTTTTGACATACACTTTTTCTTTTAAATATCCCCAAAGAAAGAAGTCCAACGGTGTAAAAATCACAGGATCGTGGCGGCCCATTAACATGGCCACTATGTGAGATAACACGACCATTGAATTTCTCCCGCAAAAGGGCCATTGTTTCGCTGGCTTTAGGTAAATGGAACCATCCTGTTGAAACCACATATAGTCCAAGTCAATATCTTCAATTTCTGGCCACAAAAAGTCAGTTATCATCTCGCGATAGCCAACACCATTCACAGTAACTACTTGGTTGAGCTCATTTTCAAAGAAGTACAGCCTGAAGATGCCGCCAGCTCATAAACCGTACCAAACAGTCACACTTTGTGGATGCATTGGGTTTTCAACAATTACTCGTGGATTCTTATTTGCCCAAGTGCGGCAATTTTGCTTCTTAACGAATCCACGTAGGTGTGCCTTTTTGTTGAAGATGTTTTTCTTTGTAAAGTCACCACTCACTTTTGCCTGTTATACCTACCATTTGTCGTATATTAACGACGCTTGAATTGGCCAGTAGGCTTCAGCTCTTGAGTCAAGCTCTTGTAAGCGTGTAAATTCCACTATTTGTTATGAACTCGCATCAAAGACGTTCGTGAGATGTTTAAATGGCACGACGACTAGTCAATACTGACGCGGCTCTTCTGCCACACTATCGCGAACAACATCAATGTTTTCCACGGAATAAACTGGGTGAGCATGCGCAGCTGTTTTCGCATTTCATACGCACCCGGTTTGCTGAAATTTACCCACAGTTCTCCTGACACATTTGGTCGCTAATGCTGACCACAAAAAATCACGAGGTGCACGAACTTTATTTTGATTTGAACAACAATTTTCCTAAAAGTCTTCAACAACTTTACTGCGCTGCTCCATTGTGTATCTCTTCATGGTTGAATTTGTCAAACGCAGAAACAAAGAACTGTCTAATAAAGTTGGGCCAGAAGCTTGACGTTAAGGTGTGACTCAAAATTAACATCGTGCAATATGGTTGGACCACCCTTTAATATGTGGTTTCTATAAAGACATAAAATCGGTTGAACATTTGTGACGGGCTATTTCTAAATGTTAACCAATTTTCATAAAAGACAAGAGCCTTTAACCAAAAAACTCACCTTTGCAAAGTTTTATTAAGATCGGACAACAATTGCGACCAGACAGAAGTAGAGATGGACAGATAGATATAGAAAATCGAATCGGCTGCTGATTCTGAGTCGAGCGGTACACTTAGTGGTGGGTCTAGCTTCAATATTTTTGATTTTTATAAATGTCGTCTTTGAAAATTATAAATATTCTTTGCTCTCACATACAACAACCAAAAAACCGAAAACCGGTTCAACCGACATGTCGGGTTTTAAGCTACTTTTAAGAAACCGCCGGTCGGGTTTGGACATTAAAACCGGAATGTCGGCTATGGGTTTCAGTAGTGTTCTCTAGTTCTGCTATTCTCTAGGTCTGCTATTCTGTTGGCCACTACTGTAACACTCATATACCTTTAATGCACATTTATGCTCAAGCAATACTCGCCATATTTAAACTGTAATGAAAATTCCTTAAGAATTGTTAAATACACCAAGAAGAAGGACGCAAGTAACACACAGCTCGAGATGAAATAATATTTTCATGTTAAATAGTGAAAGAGGTGAAAAGGAAGGAAAACAAAAACAGAAAGACAAAAAAAAACGCTTTGCTTTATGCATACCCACATATGGCAGTTGAAGCCACATTCTCCGTAAAGGAAAATAGCAAACGAAGAATGCAATTTAAATTTGACTCAATCATTGCGAATATGCACCAGTGGAGTTCAGTTCACTGCGACCACCACGGCAAAAGACAAAAGCACTTTGATATGGTGCAAAATGAAATGATTGCAACTTTAAGTATGCATTCGAGGTTATGGGCACTGTTGCAACATGAGCATGTGTCCGAAGCAATTGTCTTCGTTTAATGAAAAAGGTGCCACATATTGATTGTAGACGATTTACAATCAGTTTATATTTTTACATTCAAAGTGGGTATTCAAACTTAAAGCAGTGAGATCATATATAAACACCATCCTATAGCACTGTGAAAAACTGATTTAATGAATATAATCGTGGCCGACGACCGCTCAACGACGAACGTCGTAAAGGTCGTCCAAAAACGGCCGTTGTGCCAGAGCACATTGATGCTTGAACTGATAATGCATGATCTTCATGTGATAAACCGTGAGATAGAGGCATCCTTGGGCATTTCTTTCACCAGCTTACATTCGATATTGCATGAACACTTGGCCGTAAAAAAGGTTTATGCTCATTGGATCCCGCACAAATTGACAATCGCTCAAAAAAAGCTAGTGTCGAGTGGTGCAAAATTTTTTTGAAAAATGCGATCGCGGTGCTTCGAAAGACTTTTATAAGATCGTCACAGGTGACGAATCATAGATCTACGCATATGAAACTGAAACAAAAGAGCAATCGACCGCGTGGGTCTTCGAAGACGAGCCAAATCCAACGAAAGTTGTTCATGGAAGACGCACTTCGAAGCAAATGGTCGTCTGTTTCTTCGGCAAAACTGTTCAGCCACATGACCGATGGAGCAACGGAGGAGGTCAATTCTGAGTGGTGCACCACAATTTGTTTGCCTAAAGTCTTCGGAGAAATTCAAAAAACGAACAAGATGAATCATGCACTATGACAATGCGAGCTCTTACCCATCGGACCAAACCAGCGCCTTGGTCGAATTGATGGGTCATCCGCCGTACAGCCCTGACTTGGCACCCAATAACTTCTTATTCCCACACATCAAGATAAAAAAGCCTGGCCAACGAATTTCGTCGCCTGAAGCAGCTGCTGAAGCGTTCAAACATCATGTATTGGAGGTGTCTCAATCGAAGTGGAACAAGTGCTTCGAAAATTGGTTTGTGCGCTCGCAAAAGTGTATTGATCTTAAAGGGGAATGTTTTGAAAAACAATAAAACCATTTTCAATGATAAATTATTGTGTTTTTATTGCCGGATCGAAAAAATAAATAGCGATCCTCGTAGGAAGTTCTGCAAATTCTTTGATAAAACTGGAAAAGATTTCTTAAACTCTTGAACGAATTTTGGCTCACATTGATGTGTAGAATTTCTCCAGAAACCCTCCCAATAACTCTGAAATCTTTATTTTTTCTCTAATTCTTAGACAAAGGGTATCACAATGGCTCAACAGGCATCCGAGTCAGCTCACTTCTAGTTGGGGGAAGGCAATCCTTTCAAACCAACCTAACCTAATAATATTTTGCTGACGAAATGCATTTCCATCTTGGTAGCTATGTTAAAATACTTAAACTGCTGCATCTTGGAAAAAAAAAATTCCACGTGTTCGTAGCGAAACCAATGCATTCTTAGAGAGTGACAGCAAGGAGCGGAAGTTGAAACGGTAGATTTATTGATACGTATATCTTAAAAAGTGATCTATTTCGGTTATCGATGGGCGTTGCATTTTTTTTTTTGGTCTGGAAATTGTAGACATTTCTTTAGCCGACCGTTGATTTCAGCAGGATGACGTGTCGGGATAAAGACAGTCCACTCCAAAATTTGTTTTTTTTTTGTGGCAAGTTCGGAAATTGTGCTATCTAGTCATCAGGGCGATTTAAATTAGCTACATCGGAGCTGCGAATTGGGGTCGCCAGACTTATTTAGGTGAAAAAATTCATAAACGATTCGGTCTCCTAATTGCGAATATTGAGCAAAGTCTTTAACAAATAAGTTGATGCTAACCTAGACAGCCAAGAAAATTTTGGTCTTTAACGAGGACACTCGGATTTGAACCTCCCTGAAGTCGCTGCTAGCAATCATTAGCCGACCGTTGATTTCAGCAGGATGACGTGTCGGGATAAAGACAGTCCACTCCAAAATTTGTTTTTTTTTTTTTGTGGCAAGTTCGGCAATTGTCCTATTTAGTCATCAGGGCGATTTAAATTATCTACATCGGAGCTGCGAATTGGGGTCGCCAGACTTATTTAGGTGAAAAAATTCATAAACGATTCGGTCTCCTAATTGCGAATATTGAGCAAAGTCTTTAAAAAATAAGTTGATGCTAACCTAGACAGCCAAGAAAATGTTGGTCTTTAACGAGGACACTCGGATTTGAACCTCCCTAAAGTCGCTGCTAGCAATCATCAGCAACATGAAAATCTATTTACTAAAATATATGAATGTACTTAGTAGGGACATAAATACTGTTACAACATTGAACACACCCATTTCAAAGTAGAACTGAACATACCCCGTTAATGTCATATGGGTTTTGAAAGCTGACCTCCATAGCATTAATCTGTAACGGGATCTTAAAATTGTTTCAACTTTTATCATGGAGTGGTCAGATTATGAGAACCGTATCGCTGTAATAGCGCTTTTCAAGTGTGAAATGGAAAAAAACGATATTTTCAAAACGCTCCGGCCACTATCGATTAGCCTTATGTTCGTCTACCGATGCATAAAACTGTTTGAGGAGATTGGAGATGTAAAAGACCGCCACCGGTAGGGCCGCCCACGCTCTGTTCGAACACCACATTTCATCAAAGCACTTAAATCAAGAATTCACAGAAATCCGCCCCGAAAACAGAAAATCATGGCCCGTGAGATGAATATGATGCAAAAGTCCATGAGTCGAATCATTAAAAAAAAAACTTGGGGCTTTCAAACGACGTACTGGATATTTAATAACTGCAGCTTTAAAAAAAAAATAGGATTGAAAAATGCACGTCTTTTGGTGGAGCACGCAGATAACTTGCACAGAAACATCTTGTTGACCGATGAAAAAAATTTTTTCCCGTTCAGGAAGAATTCAACAAGCAAAATGATAGAGTGTATGCGAGGTCATCTATGGAAGCATTTCAACTGATCCCAAGGGTGGAAAAGGGTCATCACCCAGCTTCAGTCATGGTTTGGTGGGGTGTCTCTTACGATGGGGTCACTGACCTGCGTTTCTAAGAACAAGGAGTCAAAACATCGGCCAAAGTTTATCAAGAACCCGTTTTAGAAGCTGTTGTGAAGCCTCTTAACCATTTCCTGTTCCAAAACCAACCATGGACTTTTCAGCAGGAATCTGTGCCGGCCCCTAAGGCTAAAACGTCCCAGGCCTGGCTTCGAAACAATTTGCCAGCGTTCATTTCCTCTGAAGAATTGCCCTCAGGCAGTCCAGATTTGAACCCATTGGATTACAAATTGTGGACGGTTTTAGAGGACAAGGTTTGTCACAAAAGATACCCCAACATTGGTTCTCTTAAGACTGCTTTGGTTTGAGATGTGGCCAATTTTCCAATGGACGAGGTGACGATTGGCCAGTGCGACTTAAGGTGTGTGTAAAGGCAAAAGGCAGACATTTCGAATAAATATATTAAACATATTTGGTCCAAAAACATTCAGTACTTTTTATTTTACAGCTTAAAACGTGTGTAACAGTATTTATGTCCCTACTAAGTATGGAAGGATATGCCGATTTTGAGGAGCCCAACTTTAAAATTTTTGACTTTTTCTAAGCTTTTATTTTTAAGATTTTTTAGTAGGTACGAGTATGTTCAAAAAATCGCTGATTTTATATTTTCAAAAAGATCCTATCCACGTTAAAAACGTTGGCTATATAACTTTTTCGAAAAAATGTTTTCTTGGGTTTTAGACGAGTTCTTATCGAGAAATTGATTTTTTTTCGATTTTTTACTCTTTATGTTATTTTTCGTGCTCCAAACCAATTTTTTATGTATTTTATACCGGTATCAAATAGGCTATTTTTGAAGAAATTCACACGTTAAAGGCGATGTTGATAACAGTTTTTCGAAAATAAAATAAATAATTTTCAAGGAGTTTTGGTCTATAAATTGAAAATAAAATTTAAGCGCCTCGAAAATGATTTTTTGATATGTCCTATTTTTTTTGGCAAAAGCTATCGATGGCATTGTATCGATTGATAAACTGATCACATTTATTTAATCATTCCCTGTTTGTAACTCTAAAAATTTATGTTTAAATTAAATTGTCTTTCACCAGCGAAAATTGAAATTATCTTTTATAATCTTGTACATGCAATTTCTTTCCCTAAGATCCTGTTTACTAGTTAATTTGATTATAATTCGTATTATCGATTGTAAAGTTTATAGAGAAATCTCCATTATACGAGCAGAATGTTAATATTCAACTTCAAAATACTGTTTGTTGCCTGCATTTCAGTTTGTTATGCTGGTACTTGAAGCACTTTCCATGCCATCCACAAACTTTTTCAGTCTCGTATTTATTTTTTCACTTAAAAGTGTGCTTCCACTTTGCTGTTGTAGTATTTTTGGTTTGGTTTAAAAAATTCATATAATTTGAAGTAAATATTAGCATAATGGTGTCCATTAAGTTAAATCTGACAACAACAAAAAAAACGTGGAAACTTTAAGGCAAAAAAACACAAGTTTTAATGAGGAAAAGTTTGCAGTGGATTCGTCTTCGTGAAGAAAGAGAGGAGAGAGAGAGGGGCAACTAAATTTTGAAAGTAAAATTTCTCAAAAGTGGAGAACCAAGAATATTTAAGGATGCCCAAGTATGCCGAGCTGGAGTACTGCAAGCTAGAGTGGACTTGCGAAAACCTTGTTAATATTTTCCAAGCAAGATTGTGGAGTTTTGCTGTTATTTTTTTTAAATTTAGCTATCTTTAGCATATTTTTCATATTTACTATTAAACAAATTATCAGTTTGATTTTTATTTTATTTCTTTTTTGTCCAAATGTGCCCTTCGTTTGTCTCCTTGCCATTGCCTAATTATCCTTTATTTATCTCGGTACGTGTGTGCTGGCACTCACACGCGGGGGGGTAAAAAGCTGATAATCCTTAAGATTATGATATCTGTTTGTTATGCAGGATCTGTTGCCGTCTGTTGTGGCAGTAAGATTACTGCTGTGTTTGTGTGTACATGTGCTAAATTATCTCCAGACGAGGACAGTTGTGTGACATAAGGTAGCACTGGTATACTTAGTAGGGACATAAATACTTTAACACACGTTTTATGCTGTAATATAAAAAAGTATTGAATGTTTTTGGACCAAATATTTTTTTAATATATTTATTGATGTATATTGTTGTATCCAAAAAGAATCTACTTATTCTAAATGTCCGCATTTTGCCTTTACACACGCCTTAAGTCGTACTGGCCAATCGTTTATAGCTGCACGAACCACGTCCATTGGAAAATTGGCCATAGCTCGAAACAAAGCAGTCTTAAGAGATCCAATGTTGGGGTATCTTTTGTGACAAACCTTGTCTTCTTAAACCGTCCACAATTTGTAATCCAATGGGTTCAAATTTGGACTGCCCGATGGCCATTCTTCAGAGGAAATGAACGCTGGCAAATTGTTTCGAAGCCAGGCTTGAGACGTTTTAGCCTTATGGGCCGGCGCAGAATCCTGCTGGAAAGTCCATGGCTGGTTTTGGAACAGGGAATTGCTAAGAGGCTTCACAACTGCTTCCAAAACGGTTTCTTGGTAAACTTTGGCCGATGTTTGGACTCCTTGTTCGCAGAAATGCAGGTCATTGGCCCCATCGTAAGAGACATCCCACCAAACCATGACTGAAGCTGGGTGATGACCCTTTTCCACCCTTGGGATCAGTTCAGATGCTTCCTTAGATGACCGCGCATACACTCTATCATTTGGCTTGTTAAATTTTTCCTGGACGGAACAAATTTGTTCGTCGGTTAACAAAATTTTGCTGTGCAAGTTATCAGCGTGCTTCACCAAAAGACGTTTGCATTTTTTAATCCTATTTTTTTTAAAGCTGCATTCTATAAATGTCCGGTACGCCGTTTGAAAGCCCCAAGTCCCAAGTCTTTTTTTAAGAATCGACTCATGGACTTTTGCGTGTATTCATCTCACGCGCCATGATTTTCTGTTTTCGGAGCGTATTTCACTGACTTAGCACGTTTCTTCACTGCGAGGAATATGAAAATATCCGCCCCTCCAAATCATCAGCCACACTGTTTACTGCTTGGACCGCAGAGGTGCGGTTGCCACTCAATGTGAAAGTCGATGACGTCAACATCCCGACCACCAACTACCCCAAAATCCTTGGGGTCACATTGGACAGCCTTTTTAGATCCTCTGCACATGCTACAGCTATCTGCGATAAACTCAAAAGAAGGAACAAGGTCCTCAAGTCTTACTTAGGGAGCCGACAAAGAAACCTTGTTGACCTCTTACAAAGCGATAGGTCGGTCTGTAGCAAACTACGCAGCACCTGTATGGTCAGCGAACGTGAGTACGACGCAGTGGAAGAAAATTCAGACTTGCCCGAATGCCGCCCTTAGAACATCAACAGGGTGTCTTCTTATGTCCCCTGAGGACCATCTACATGAGGAGACGAAGGTCCTTACCGTGCGCAGACACAATTTCCTGTTGTCTAAGCAATACCTGCTAGGGTGTTTTCGCAGCAGTCATCCTAACCACCATCTCTTGAACAGGATGCCTCCACCCAGGCAGATCAGGTACTATCTTCATGATCTAGAGAGAGAGGTCCAGCGGTATAAGAGAGAACCTTTAAATCATCGAAACTATCAGGCAGGTTTGAACAACATTTACGCCGATGATGTCGCAGCAGCAGTATCCAGCTACCGTGTGAATGCAGTGCTAGGGGAACATCCCCCGGAGATTTCACCTGAGGAGAAGGTACTACCTCGGCAGACGCGCGTGGTTCTGGCGCAGCTGAGATCTGGATGGTGCAGCCGCCTCAATTCTTACTGGGCACGAATTGATGCTTACGTTCCGGACTTCCGTCCCGCCTGCCATTAGGGACCACATGATGTACTGCGCCTCTTCAATTGTATGGCCAAGCCCACTCAGCTGACCCCCAGATCTCTGTGGACTCATCCAGTTAAAATGGCGCGTTTCCTCCACCTGGATATCGAAGCAGATCCCCCATAGACGAACAAGACTTCAAAATAAATATATTGTTGTTACAACAACAACAACATGAATTGTTTGAGGCAAATGTTTCCTGGCCGGCTTATCTCTTTGAGGGGTGATATGATCTGGCCGGCACCCTCACCAGACTTAGCCCCATGCGATTTTTGCCTTTGGGGTTACCTCAAGTCGAAGGTGTATATAAACCGTCCCAACACCTTGGTAGACCTAATTAACAATATTGAGAATGAAATTGGCAGAATACCAGTCGACATGCTTGTTAGAGTGCATGAAAACTTATTTAAAACCATGTAATTTAAAAATTCCCTTACTGTTCAATATAATTAAATTATAAAATAAATTTTTCTTAGGTTTATTATCTTTATGTTTCATTCCCAAATAAGCAAATATACGCGCTCCATCCTGTATATCAAAGCTATAATTTTTTTTCATAAGGTTCATAATTTTTTTGTTTGATTCCCAACTAAGCAAATTTTCGCTTATTATTCCTGTACCATAACCAATTCCGCCTGTTGATTTGCCGTATGCCAGCAGACTGTGCTATTTAATTAACCACCACTATTTATTTAATTTGATATTGGAATTTTTAATGTTGTTGCGGATGCTGTTGCTGTTGTCGTAGTAGTCGTCCTCGTCGTTGGGTTGCAGTATCAGGACTTAAAGTTAATAAAGTCATTTGCATTTGTGCTCTGTTCCGTTCGCTATTTCTTCTTTTTTTGGTGTGGTAATTTTTGTGAAATTCCCCGACATTCCAAAGTCTTTGTACGCTTATCTCAATGTCTATCAGTCTGTCGGTGTGTGTGTGTGTGTTTGTGTGCGTATGCTCTATAAGTGTTGCAAATTGGTTTTAATTCATTTTTAATACCATTCAGCCAACCCGCCAGCCAGCCAGCCAGGCTTCCCAGCCCAGCCCAGCCAATCTCTGCGAAAAATCGAGAGTTTGTAGTCCACAAAACTTTATGAATTTTTGAATATTTTTCTGTGTGCGAAAAATAATAAAAATTTAATTATTTGCCAGCAGAACGTTAATTGAATTTGTAAAAAAGGATAACGACTTTGACGGCGGGGAAGGCGCAAATTGCAAATGGAATACGAATGATTTGGGCTACGAAAATTAGCATGGGTTCAAAACCAAATTGAGGATTTGCGGGGGGAATAACTTAAGCGCTTAATTTGTGAATAAACCAACTGTGGCTTGGGCCTAAAACATGGGAATATAAAATAATTGAAATGTGATTTGATATTCAGAAAGGAGTTATTTACTTAAGGTCTTTTCAGTTTCAGTTCCTTTCACAAAAACATAAGCTTCGGAATAGGGTCTTGAAATTCAGGGTTTCAGAAAACCAGCATTTCAGTGTTTTGAAAAACCGACTGCCGGGTTTTTTTTTAAAAAAAAGGGGCACTAACTGAAATCTTTTTGCAGTGGTTGACCCCATTTGTAGAATCGGAATTAATTAATCAATTGCTACAAAAACATAATAAACCAGTTAAGCTATGTTGATAAAAAAAACAGTTAAAACTATAGTCGGACATGGCTGGACCCCAACCTTCTAGATGTGTAAAAATTCCAATTGAAAACAGCAAACGTAAAGGGATCTAAATTTTTTATGTCACATTTAGAGAAAGGGACCTAAGGTAAAAAAAAAATCAATTTTCACTTATTTTTTGATGTGGGCAACATCTGAGCATCGAATGAGACCGATCCCATGCTCCAAAAGTGTTCCCTCCCAGAGATATGCGCGTTTTACGAAAGTGATGGTACACCAAAGATACACGTACTTAAATCTTTAAAATGGCTCTCCTGAACAAAACTGGTTTTTACCCTTAGGTCCCTTTCTATTTTGCGCGTCACATATTCTAAGAGCCGTTTTTTGGCCCACAGACCCTTGTTGTATTGGAACTAGAAAAAAAAACGTTTCAATACATATGGACAATTTGGACTGTGTAGTCCAAATTTGATTTTATAGCTCAAATTGGTTGTTTATCCACCGCCATATGTGACAGCGCATAGAGAAAGGGACCTAAGGGTAAAAAAATCAATTTTCATTTTTTTTCTTTTTTGATGTGGACAACATCTGAGCATCGAATGAGACCGATCCCATGCCCCAAAAGTGTTCCCTCCCAGAGATATGCGCGTTTTATGAAAGTAAAGTCGACGATTCTAAGCGCAAATAGAAAGGGACCTAATCTTTAAAATGGCTCTCCTGGACAAAACTTTTCATTAACTTTTCACTTTTTTTTTTTTTGATGTGGACAACATCTGAGCATCGAATGAGACCGATCCCATGCCCAAAAAGTGTTCCCTCCCAGAGATATGCGCGTTTTATGAAAGTGAAGTCGACGATTCTAAGCGCAAATAGAAAGGGACCTTATCTTTAAAATGGCTCTCCTGAACAAAACTGGTTTTTACCCTTAGGTCCCTTTCTATTTTACGTGTCACATATACTACTCGTATACAAAATTTGATTGAATCAGAATCTAGAGCGGCAGTAAGTAAAATCGAAGAGGACCATTATTGTACTGGGCTATTTTTATCTGAGCTGGTCTCTAAACGATCATGATGTCACAGTTCATCAACCAATTTCATCAAGATGTAACCGGGTTTAAATATGTGGCTTTATGAGCTAAAGACATAAAATCGGTTGAACATATATGTCCAACAGATCTGAGCTGAGTTCATTCCGTCAAAAAACTGTCCGGCTTTGGTCCATAAAACCTTAAGACTGCCAATTTCATAAAGATTGGACAGAAATTGCAATCTGTAGTTTGATTACAAGCCTTTGATGGATAGCAGGCGGAAGGACAGTCAGACTGAGAAACCTTGATGGCCTCTTATAAAGTGATCGGGTCGGTCTGTAGCGAGCAACGCAGCACCTGTATGGTCGGCGAACGTGAGTACGACACAGTGGAAGAAAATTCAGAATGCCTCCCTCAGAACATCAACAGGGTGTCTTCTTATGTCTTCTGAGGATCATCTACATGAGAAGACGAAGATCCTTACCATGCGCAGAAACAATTTCCTGCTGTCTAAGCAACACATGCTAAGGTGTTTTCGCAGCAGTAATCCCAACCACCATCTCGTGGACAGGATGCCTCCGCCCAGGCAGATTAGATACGATCTTCATGATCTAGAGAGAAAGGTCCAGCGATACAAAAGAAAACCTTTAGATCATCGAAACTATTAGGCAGGTCTGTCTGAACACGTCGATGAAGTCGCAGCAGCAGTATCCAGCTACCGTGTTAATGTAGCGCTAGGGGAACATCCCCCGGAGATTACACTAGAGGAGAAGACGCTAACTCGGCAGACGTGCAAGTTTCTGGCTCAGCTGAGATCTGGATGGTGAAGACGCCCCAATTCTAATTGGGCACGAATTGATACTAGCGTTCCGGACACGTGTCCCGCCTGCCATTAGGGAGCATATGACGTGCTGCACCTCTTCAATTGTCCAGCCAAGCCCACTCAGCTGACGCTCAGGTCTCTTTGGACGCATCCAGTTCAAATGGTGCGTTTCCTCGATCTGTATACCGAAGCAGATAGAATAACATGACTTCCAAATATTATATTGTTGTTACAATAACAGACAGACTGACATCCTTCAATCGAATCACCTCGTGATTCTAGGTAAGCTGGTATATTTAGCAGTGGATCAAGCTCAAATATTTAGTGGTAGTCACAAACATTTGCCATGAAACGAATTTATAATACCCAGTTTCACAGTAAGCAAGGAAAAAAATGCTTTTCAGTAGGGGCAAGTTATGAATTTTCTTTGATTTTACAGACACCAGACGAAAACCGGGAAACCAGATAGCAAGAGGAAACCGTGTTAACCTAATTGTTGGATTGTAGTTCTTTTTGAAAACCGGCTGTCGGGTTTGGAAATAAAAAAATCTTTGTTTCGGTTTTGGACACTATACTTCGGAATCAAAGGAAATAATCCAGAATAAAGAATCAGAAGATATTTTCTTAGTCTTTGTGTATTATTTTAATTGAATTTTTTGTTTTGCCAGACTAAATGAAGATTTCAAGAAACAAAAATCATTTCGCAATTATATGTGACAGCGCATAGAGAAAGGGACCTAAGGGTTAAAAAAAAAACAAATTTGCACTTTTTTTTTTGATGTGGACAACATCTGAGCATCGAATGAGACCGATCCCATGCCCAAAAGTGTTCCCTCCCAGAGATATGCGCGTTTTATGAAAGTGATGGCACACCAAAGATACATGTATTTAAAACTTTAAAATGGCTCTCCTGCACAAAACTGGTTTTTACCCTTAGGTCCCTTTCTATTTTGGCGTCACATATAACGATTAATTTTCTTCCTCCGAAAAAAATCTACTGCAAATTTAGCGTTAAAACCAGGTGTTTCAATGAACCGGCATTCAAAGCCTAAAACGGTTGAAACTGGGCCAGATCGGACAAGAGGTAAAAATTGTTCCCTCACAAGGACTCGGTCAACCTCTGCAAGAATCAACTATCGTTAATCTAAAACACAACCTCTCAAAAAAAACCAGAATCCTCAATCTAAAAACACAATTTATCATAAAAATGGATCGCTAAACATCCTGGAAAAAAGTGGGAGGTGCTTCGCCACGTTTAAAAAATCACGTTTATGGCAAAACTAATCGACCGATCAGTCTAAAATGTTAACAGAATAAATCCAATGGCTAGGTAATTATTAAAGACTAAATTAAGGAAAAATTGAAAAAGGGGCGTGGTGCCGCCTACTCAAACCTGAACTTGAAAAATATCTAATGAACTATAAGAGATGTGGCGATGATATTTGGAATATATAATATTTTCCAATGTGCTCCTGAATCGGAAAGCATACCGGAGGAAAAGTGAGCGGTGCCACGCCCCTTAAAAATGAGCGTTATTGTCCAAGCTAATTCACCGATTGTTCCACAAGGATAATAACTATAGACAATGTTATGATAAATTTGCACAAGGGGGCGTGGCACCGCCCAATCAACCCTGAACTTGAAAACACAATATCTCATGAACTATCACAAATATGGCGATGATATTTGGAATATACTATATTTGCCTATGTGGTCCTGAATCGGAGACATACCAGGGGAAAAGTGAGCGGTGCAACGCCCCCTTTAAAAATGAGCGTTTTTGCCTAAGCCAATTCACCGATTGTTCCACAAGGGTAATAACTATAGACAATGTTGTGATAAAATTGCACAAGGGGGGCGTGGCACCGCCCAATCAACGCTGAACTTGGATATACAATATTTCAGCACTATGAAACTACGATACTGGTATTTGCAACATTAGATGTTGACATGGACCGAACAACATTAGAAAAAGAAGGCGGGGCCACGAATCCTTTAAAAAATCACGTTTATGGTCAAACTAAAATTCAAATTTTATTTTGGCCATGAATTCTAAAATCACTGGCTAGGCAATTTTAATACTTTATTTTGGAAAAGTTGGACCTGTGACGTGGCGCCGCCCATACAACGATGAACTTTATAAGGCTATATTTCGTAAACTAATACTGTATAGTATATATAGTGTGGTCCAACCATAATGCATGATGTTAATTATGAGTCACACCTTAACGTCAGTTATTTGCCCAATTTTATATGATTTTTTTTGTTTCAGTGTTTGACACTTTCAACTGTGGAGAGGTAAAAAATTGAGCAGCGCGTTAAGACTGTTAAAGCCTTTTACGAAAATGGGCTTTCAAATCAAAATGAATTTTGAGAACTTCGTTAAATCTTTAAAAAACATATTGAAAATGCAGCTTTCAAAACCTACATACCCTAATCTAAACAAGCGTTTATTTTACAATGAGGTATGTTCAATAGGATCCTTACTAAGACTTTCTAGAAAATCTTGCCATTACCTTACTCATGTCCTACGGCCAAACCCTTTGTCAAGGCCTTACAATTACCGCTCACCCCAAGACAAACAAGGGCTGAAAAGCAAAATATACCAAACAAAACTGAAGTATGCAGCAATGAAAATAAAACCAACAAAAAAAAACATCCTGCAAATGTTTATGCTTATGTCCAACAAGCGGAAATAAATATGGAAATGTTAGTCCATCTCTAGTTAAAACCATAATTGTATCCGTTTCGTGTGCACGTGCGTGTGTGTGGTAACTTTTGACAACACTTTTGCCTTAGTGTGGGTGTACCCAGGCATATGCATATGCCTTTATGTAACTTTGATGTTTTTCATACTCGCTTTAGACAATTGCAGGTAAATCCAGTTTTGTAGGTGCCTTTCGCTCTCCCCAACTTCTATGCCCTCGCTATCTCGTTTGCTCTCGCTATCTCTTTTCTACTCTATTTCTTGTTTTTGTTACTTAAAATTTCAATTCATAAAACGTAATGCATTTCAACAAAAATGTGTGCTAGGGAAATGGGAAACCCTAGCGTTCACCGTAACAAAATTTCGCAAAAACTTCAACTTGAAATGGCAGAGACAACTGCTGGTGTTGCGTTGCCGTTTGTCGTCGTCGTCCTTGTTGTGGCAAACAGAGCGAGTTTTATTGTTTTATTTCTACCTTTGGCTGTTGTTGCCTTTTCGGATGCATCTCTTGCTGCATGTCGAAATTCGGAGCAAACACCTGCTTTAGTAAAAATTGTTTTATAACTCGGTTTTGCCCCCCCCCCCCCACCCTTTTTTGCCTCCATGGTAGGGAGGGGCAATAGTACATGACTATTAGATGTATGCATAGTTGTAGTCATAAATGTGTAAATTCGAGATCCCAGCAAAGATCGGCAAAGTTAATTCGCACAGTGGCTAAAAACCAACACAAGAGGATGAGCTATCTAGGGGAAAGGACACCGACAACATGGTCTCGAGAACGATTCAGAATAAAATAATAAAACCTGTAAATAACGAATACCTAGGATTGAAGATTATGATAGAAGATCCACATGAAACCTTAAGAAATTTCAAACTTCACCTATGAACCGCTTCTAAGCTGGCAGTTGATGCAGTGCAGAACCTACAAGACATCGATGGCTTTGTTAAGTGCACCGCAGCGAGTTGTGGTTTACAGGGGTAAAATAAACAGGTCCACATGCTTCATTCCTAACTTACTCCCACAACATCCCATTAAGGAACAAGGGGAAACTTCTCTCAAATCAATCAGCTGTGCTTCAATTTTTATACTCACTGACCGGCACCAAGTGTTGAATTCCGGCGCCGAACTTCTAATGTATTTCATCGAGAAGTTTTGACTTAGAGATAAATCTCTTACTCGTAAAGTCGCCGGCATTTATGAGATGGACACCCGCCGCTGAAAAATTGTTAAATGTTTTTTCCCGGATTTAAACTTGGGTTTACCGGCATGATAGTCGTGCACACTCCCATCACACCATGGCGGTCCACAAGCTACAAGCAGGATAAAGGCTTTTAAGTTTCGATACCTCGCCACAGAGACTGGACTCCAAAAAGTCACAAAAAAGCTGATGAAATCTTAATCTTTACCGACGGCTGAAAAATAAAAACAGGCGCGGAATCAGAAAAATTAAGAAAAGCGCGGGATTAGGATAATATTGCAAGTCTTTTAACCTCAGAATCCCCAAAGGACTTCCAGACGATTGTACGGTCCTCCCAGCAGAGACTTTGGGCCTTTCTTCAGCTAAACACAAAATCTGGGTCATCAGCCAGGCGGCTCTTAAGATCTTAGAACGATTATTAAATCATGCTATACCAGGGACTGCTTCCCCTGCTTTGACCCTATTTAGGCGCAGGACATCAAGTTCTGCTGGCTACTAGGATATTTCACATTTTCTACAGACCCTTTTTGCTGACATTTGAGCACAGTTCACCCGATTGTGAACACATTTGAAATGCGCCATTTGAACTGGATGCGTCCAGAGCGAATTGGGGGTCAGCGAAGTAGGCGTGGCGGGACAAATGAAAAGGCGGGACAAATGAACAGGCGGGACAAATGAAGAGGCGGGACAAATGAAGAGGAGAGCATGTTTTGCTCCTGATGGGTGTTGTGACAAACGTACGGAACGTTGCCATTAATTCAGCTGCACCATCCAGACCTCAGCTGAGCCAGAACCACGCGAGTCTGCCAACGTACCGTCTTATCTTCTGGTGAAATCTCCGTGGGATGTTCCCCTACGGTCCATGCAGTAAACAGTGTGGCTGATGATTTGAAGGTGGATAATTTCAAATTCCTTACAATGAAGCGTACTAAGTCAATGAGGCAACAGTTGATTTCCTCGCATAGGTCATCCACTTTAGGTCCTGACGTCAGAGTTGTGCAATCATCAGCCTATGACACCATTTTAACGCCGTCTGGTGGTTCAGACATTTTAGAGAGGTAGAGATTAAGCGGTGCCAGGGATAACACCCCACCCTGGGGAACTCCCTGTTTAACTCTACGGGGCTTCGGCTTTCTGTATATAAATGCTACATAGATGCTGTTGCGAGGCAGACTGCGGGGGCATCCACAGTTGGATGATGATGACGACGACGAAGAAGTAGAAGGCGATGATGACACCAAATCCGAACTACGTTAAAAAGTCCGTTCCGCTCTATTCCCTGATGTGCGTTTACAGCTCCTGAAGTGCACCCACTTTATGCAACGATTATATTTTACAAAAGTTGCACGATGGTTTATCCGGTTATGACAAACCGAGCAGATGTTATTCAGGCACAGGATACCACGCTCAGCTAAGAACTAGGATGGTTTATATATCCTACAGACCCGCTTTGCTGAAGTTTGCGCACAATTCTCCCGATTGTGGACACATTTGGTCGATTATGTTGCCCAAAAAAAAATCATTAAGTACACGAAATGCATTTTGATTTGAACGTCTATTTCTCTGAAAGGCTTTACACATTTTTTTACGCTGCCCTATTGTGTACCTTGCCATGGTTGAATTTGTCAAGCACTGAAACAACGGAGAGTTAAATTAAAATGGGCAAAAAACTTGAGTTAAGGTGTGACTCTCAATTAACATCGTGCATTATGGTTGGACAACCCTTAAGCAACTTAGCTGGCTACGTGTTAGTACACCAGTGCTTCAGGTTAGGATCGGTTTTATGTCTCAACGCTTCAATTGTCTTGAAATGCTTTGCGTAATATTTATCTTTAATGGCTTTCCACAGAAAATAATCCAGAGACCTCAAATCACAGCTCCGAGGCGGCCAATTGACATGACAATTTCGGCTGATTGGTCGATTTTCAAAAACAGTGGGAAAAATATCAAAGGTTGCGTTGGTTATATCTTGTTGAAACCAAATGTCGTCCTTGTCATTCTCTTAAATTTTTGGAAACAAAAATTCATTGAGCATGGCTCGGAAACGCTCACCGTAGATAATAACGCGGCTCCTTGCTAATTTTCGAAGAAAAATGGCTTATTTTCGAAGAAAAATGGCTCAATGATGCCGCCAGCCCAAAATCCACATCAAACAGTGACTCGTTGTGGATGCATTGGCTTCTCAATAGTCACGTGTGGGTTCTCTGAACCCCATATGTGACAATTTTGCTTATGGACATAGCCACCGAGATGAAAATGAGCTTCATCTGAATACAGGATTTTTCGGTAAAATTCTTTATCTTCTGCCAAACAATCTACAGACCATTGGACAAAGCGAAAACGCATCGTATGGTGTTCCATTATTAAATGGCAAAGTTTAACCATTTCTATAAAACCAGAAATTTTGAAGACTCTATCAGTACTTTTTTTACAGCCGATTCAAATTTTAACCTATAAATCATCGCAGAGTTGCTCGTTCTCTTGGTCTGGTCTTTGTTGCGACGGGCTTAAAGTGATTCAAGTGATCTTAAAGCCGATTCAAATTTAAAATTTTAAATGGCCCACCCTATACATCATCGCAGAGTTGTTTGATCTATGTAGCTTATCTTTGAGCGGCTTGATGTGGGCGGCTTTGCCTAGGCTACGTCCTAGGCACTGCGAGAGAGGCCAAATGGCTGCACATGTGGGGCTTCCATTTCAGGACTTATGTAGAAGCTATTTAGAAATAGAGGATGTTAAATCAAAGCTGTAGTTGGATTGTTCCTGTAAAGGACTGCAAGAAGAAACTGTGGCCTTGCACAAGCACATTCCGTTTGAGAAACTTTAAAATCACACATGTAGGGCTTCCATTTTAGGAATTCTGTAGAAGCTGTTTAGAAAAAGAGGGTGATAAATCAATGCAGTAGTTGGATTGTTCCTGTGAAGGACTACAAGAAGAAGAGTAAGGGTTTTGCATTCTCGATGCTATGTGTAGATGTGTGTAGCCGGTTTGGCCAAGGTAATGCGTTTAAGTTTTCAAATGTTTAAAACCACACACACGCACGGTCAGAAAATTTGTCTGTTACATTTGAATAAAGTTATTATTTTCTGGTTGCCCATGTCAGGTGACAGTTGGTGGATGATGTTTGACAGTGCATTTTTTATTTGGGGGGGGGGGGGGGGGGGCAACCTTACCGAATTACTTATGAAACTATTAAAATTTGTATGGAAATTTTAAAGTTTTTTGAAAAAATAACACCGCCATCGAACTTGGGTTCAAAATATCAGGATATATGTACAGGGTGGGCCAGTAGTAACCATGAAGTTTAAATTTTTAATAACTTTTTATATTTTTATTATTTTTTTCAGATTATATAAATAACACTAAAAAATGGAGAGATTCACAACTGAACAAAGAAAGAACCAAAATAAAAGAATTTTCTTATTTAAATCAGCGATCAATTATTTTAACACAAACGCATGAGTGATGAAGCTCATTTTCATTTGAATGGCTTTGTTAATTAATAAGTATAACTGTAGGTTCTGGGGTTCTGAAAATCCAAGAGCCATTCATAAACGCCAATTGCACCCCATTAGGTTCAACTTTTGGCCAACCCTGTATATAATACAGGCTGATTCATTCAAATTTCACCAGCGTATTCCTGGCCCATAGTAAAAAAAAACAAACGATCACTGCTTCAGAACTTAGCAATAAAAAAAATCAATCAAATCGGTTTAAAAATACAAAAGTTACATCCGTTTTAAAATTGTATAAACTCGAGGTGCCTAATTTGGAGGGCTTGTACCTCCGCCCCTGCATATAGCGGGGTGGCCAAACTAAAAACTTAAGGACGAAATTAACTCTTCTATAAGTATGTGAGATCAAATGATTACGAGGGCTGCTATATATATTATGAATTAATAATATATATATTTCTGAATCAAATGCGAATATTTATCATCAAAAATGGTTTTATAACGGTTGATCAATCTAGAGGTATTTCTTTCAATAGGGGTTTTTCACAGATTACGCGTAAGCTGTGTTTAACTTTATATTTTTTATTTTCAGTATTGTTTGCCATTTCATCATGAAAAGACTTACACCGCAACAACGTCTCCAAATTGCCCAACTGTACTTTGGAAATGAGACCAATATTTTGTTCAGTGACTGGGCCCATTTCCGGCTCAACGGCAAAGTCAATAAACAAAATAATCGCATTTGGCCTGAAAAGCAACCAGAAGAGGTTCGAGAGGTAACATTATACCCAGAGAAAACCACGGTTTGGTGCGGTTCATGGGTCGGTGGAATCATCGCTCCATATTTTTTTCAAAAACTGATGATGACCGGAAAGTAACTGTGAATTGTGTTCGCTATCGCGCCATCATATCGATCTTTATGCTACCTGAAATTGAAGCCCGTAATCTTGACGACACTTGGTTTCAACAGGACGGTGCCACTTGCCATAGACATGCTTAAACAATGGATCTATTGAGAGGTCATTTCGAAGAGCAGCTAATATCACGTTTTGCACCGATGAGTTGGCCGCCTAGATCGAGTGATATCACACATTTAGACATTTTACATAGGGGTTACGTAAAGTCCAAATTCTATGCTAAGAAACCAGCTACGATTCAGGTTTTGGAAGCCAACATTACGCATAACATTGAAGCCATACCGGTCGATATAATAGAACGAGTCGTACAAAATTGGACCCTCAGAATGTAAGCCCTGAGGCGTAGTTGCGGCAAACATTTGAAGGAAATTTTATTCAAAAAAAAAAATGGCATAAAATTTCCTTTCGAATGAACAATAAAGATTCCAAACTTATTTTCAATTTTTGTATTTTTTTTGTTTTGGAAAAATACCTCTAAATGGACCACCCTTTAGTTTTTCAAAATATTCTCCAGCATGATTTATACACTTTTGCATGCGCTCAAACCAATTCTCGAAGCACTTTTTCCACTCCGATTGAGACACCTCCAAAACATGGTTTGTGAACAACAGCATATTCTGGAAACGAAAATCGTTGACCACGCATTTTTTTCTTGATGCTAGGGAATAAGAAGAAATGATTGGGTGCCAATTCAGGGCTGTACGGTGGATGGGCCATCAATTCGACATTTTGGCTGGTCAAACAGTCGCTGGTTGCAGCCAATGTGTGAGAGCTTGCATTGACATGGTGCACAATGATTCGTCTTCTCTTGTGTGTTTTTCGAAATTCTCCGAAGACTTCAGGCAAACAAATTGTGGTGTACCACTCAGAATTTACCGTCCTACGTTGCTCAAACGGAACAGTCGTCACATGAACAGTTTTGCCAAAGAAACAGGCGACCATTTGCTTCAAAGTGCTTCTTCCACGAACAACTTTCGTTGGATTTGGCTCGTCTTCGAAGACCCCCACGGTCGATTGCAGTTTTGTTTCGGGCTCATACGCATAGATCCATGATTCGTCACCTGTGATGATCTTATACTTATATCAAAATCCGACTGTCATTATAGGCCCTCGGGCCTTGTTGGGGGTACGGTCGGGCCTAGCCTTAATATATAGGTCCCGGTCACTGTAGATCTTGTTCACGGATTTGAGTAAAGTTCTCCCTTAGGATGTTGTGAAACTTAAGTAAGTAAGTAATACAGGGTGGAGCTTGCTTTTTGCACTGCAGGCTGTGGTGGAACTGTTGTTCAAAGAGACTGGAGAGTGTGCGTGGCTTATAGTGGCTGATGAGACATTTTTATTCGTCTGCCTTTCAGTTTCCATCATGCATTGGACACGTGAGGAGAAGTCGTTTTGTGTTGAGCGTATTTTTCAAATGCGCCCGATCATTGCAGTGCAGCGTGATTATCATGTGATTTATTTCTTTATGGTTACCTGAAGTCGAAGGTGTACTTAGTAGGGGCATAAATACTGTTACAACATTGAACATACCCATTTCAATAGTAGACTGAACATACGCCCTTAATGTCATATGGGTTTTGAAAGCTAACCTCAATAGCGTTAGTCTGACCGGGGATTTTAAAATTGTTTCAACTTTCATCATGGAGTGGTCAGATAATGAGTGGTCAGATAATGAGTGGTCAGATAATTAAAAAATATTTTGTAATAGAGCTTTTCAAGTGTGAAATGATGAAAACGATATCTTCAAAACGCTCCGGCCATCAGAGATTAGCCGCATGTTCGTCGACCAATGCATAAAACGGTTTGAGGAGACTGGAGATTTAAAAGACCGCCGCCGGTCGGGCCGCCCACGCTCTGTTCGAACACCGCATGTCATCAAAGCCGTTAAATCAAGAATTCACAGAAATCCGCACCGAAAACAGAAAATCATGGCCGGTGAGATGAATATCATGCAAACGTCCATTAGTCGAGTTATTAAAAAAGACTTGGGACTTGGAGCTTTCAAACGACGTACCGGACATTTATTGACTGCAGCTTAAAAAAATAGGATTGAAAAATCCTATTGAAGCACGCTGATAACTTGCATAGAAAAATTTTGTTCACCGATGAAAAAATTTTTACCGTTCTGGAAAAACTTAACAAGCAAAATGATAGAGATTCTAAGGAAGCATCTGTACTGATCCCAAGGGTGGAAAAGGGTCATCACCCAGCTTCAGTCATGGTTTGGTGGTTTGTCTCTTACGATGGGGTCACTGACCTGCATTTCTGCAAACAAGTAGTCAAAACATCGGCCAAAGTTTACCAAGAAACCCTTTTGGAAGTTGTTGTGAAGCCTCTTAACAATTCCCTGTTTCGATACCAGCCATTGACTTTCCAGCAGGATTCTGCGCCCTCCCATAAGGCTAAAACGTTGCCAGCGTTACATTCCCTCAGGCCCTCAGGCTGTCCAGATTTGAACCCATTTGATTACAAATTGGGGACGGTTTTAGAGGACAAGTTTTGTCACAAAAGATACCCTAACATTGGATCTCTTAAGACTGCTTTGGTTCGAGTTGTGGCCAATTTTCCAATGGACGAAGTTCGTGCAGCTATTGACGATTGGCCAGTGCGACTTAAGGCGTGGGTAGAGGCAAAAGGCGGACATTTCGAATAAGTAGATTCTTTTTGGATACAATATACATCAATAAATATATTAAAAAATATTTGGTCCAAAAACATTCAGTACTTTTTATTTTACAGCATAAAGCGCGTGTAACAGTATTTATGTCCCTACTAAGTATATCAACCGTCCCAATCATAATGGTCCGTCTGTTACTAAAGAACTTCAAAACAAGGTCCCTGCAATTCTAAGGCCCCAAATATTAAATCCAGGCTTAAATTTTATACAGACTATAGAAGTGGCATACATCACAGTGATAAAGGTTGTAATATAGCCAGCCAATTCGTTATGTTTACTTTTGATCATTTACATTTTAAAGTTAAACTTAAAATTCTTGAAAATTAATTAAGGAAATATTTCCCCTTTGTAACGGAAAATTTCCACTTGAATTGTCCTTTTATTAAATCACACACACACACACACACAAATAAATGGAAAATATTTTGGGCTGGCCGAATAACGACCGGAATAATGACGATGGCATTAGTGATAATGAAAAATCATAATTATCGTCATCATTGTCGGCCACAAGAACGAGAGCAACAACAACGACAATAATGATAATTTTATAACAAAATTCAGCACAACAATGAAAGTTAGATGAGAGTGTAAAAGGACGAAATGGACTAAGCCACAGACGCAGACATACACACATACACAGAGACACAAATACAAAACAATACCAGCAATCACTCACAATCAATCATTGGTTGTTTGAACTTAATGTGGCAATAATTGGTAACACTTATGCAAACAATTAATTACAACACACAAACACATACATAAGCACTTGTACACACACACACATATACATTCACACAGAGAGTCTTACATATAAATGCCATAAATGGCATTTGAAAATTGCCAACAAACAACTCATATAAAACAACAGCAATCAGGACATTCTAACAAACACACATATACTTATATACGACAAACCAATACTTTTACATATTCTCGCAAATATAAATACATTTCTCCTGCTCATAAAACTGCAAATGTATTTTGCTGCTGCTGTTTATGGATTCTTTTCGTAATTAAGATGACTTTTCCTGGGCTAATTCATCACAAATTGTATGACATGCTCCTGCTAGTACGTGTGAAGGACCAACGTACATTCACACATACATACATGCTAGTGATGGCTTTGTGATATACGAGTATATATCTATGTTCGCTTTGAATGTGTTTGCTCTGCTGTCACTGTGTTAGTGTAGGCGGTTTGCAATGAATAATGATGAAATGCCAGATTGTGAAATAACAATCGTCGAACGAACGACCGACCAGTTCATGCGATATCGAATGATTATATATATATATATTTTCTATAATTTGCAGGATATTAAGCAAAGGATACTTAAGCCAACATAAGTACTCACGAAAATCGTTGAATACAACTTAAGCTGGACGTAATAGAAAAGATGACGTGGTAAATCTCAGAGAAATCAAAGTACTTGAATAAACGAGTGGAGTTATAATTTGGTTAGCAAATAAAGAAATGATAATTACTTGGTCTGGGTTTAATTAAGGTTGCTTCTGACAAGCTGAAGATAATATTGGGAAACTCTACAAGCTGATCGAATTATCGTTTTATCCATTAATCAGCCTTTATAGATTCAATCCGCAAATTTTAGGGAATGAATGTAGATGCCAAATGATTTTATTACATGATTCGGCTTTTGTGGCGATCATTAGTTTGAAAAGGTGATTTGATGCCAGGACTAAGGGCTCTTAATATAAAATGAATTATCTTACTGACAGTTGAGCGTGTTTTATTGATGTGAATGAATCTGTACGGAAGATGTGGTCCTTCATTATCCACAAAAATCTATTAGCGGTTTATTTATATAGAACCTTATGATGAATATGGTATTCTCAAGAGACCTTGATATTAATTCCATACTCATTTGTTAGCTAATTTTGTTGAGAAGGTCTACAAGAATAAATTTTCATTTTCAAAGAACTAGATTCAATTAGCATTCCTAGCTCCCTTCTTGTGTAAGGAGTCCTACCATAATACTTAGTAGGGACATAAATACTGTTACAAACGTTTTATGCTGTAAAATAAAAACTACGGAATGTTTTCGGACCAAATATTCTTTAATATATTTATTAATGTATATTGTAACCAAAAAGAATCTACTTATTCGAAATGTTCGCCTTTTGCCTTTACACACGCTTTAAGTCGCACTGGCCAATCGTCAATGGTTGCACGAACCTCGTCCATTGGAAAATTGGCCACAGCTCGAACCAAAGCAGTCTTAAGAGATCCAATGTTAGGGTATCTTTTGTGACAAACCTTGTCCTCTAAAACCGTCCACAATTTGTAATCCAATGGGTTCAAATCTGGACTGCCTGAGGGTCATTCTTCAGAGGAAATGAACGCTGGCAAATTGTTTCGAAGCCAGGCCTGGGACGTTTTAGCCTTATGGACCGGCGCAGAAGCCTGCTGGAAAGTCTATGGCTGGTTTTGGAACAGGGAATTGTTAAGAGGCTTCACAACAGCTTCCAAAACGGTTTCTTGGTAAACTTTGGCCGATGTTTTGACTCCTTGTTCGCAGAAATGCAGGTCAATGACCCCATCGTAAGAGACACCCCGCCAAACCATGACTGAAGCTCGGTGATGACCCTTTTCCAGCTTTGGGATCAGTTCAGGTGCACCTAAGATGACCGCGCATACACTCTATTATTTTGCTTGTTTAATTTTTCCTGAACGGTAAAAATGTTTTCATCGGTGAACAAAATTTTGCTGTGCAAGTTATCAGCCTGCTTTAGCAAAAGACGTTTGCATTTTTCAATCCTATTTTTTTTAATGCTGCCGTCAATAAATGTCCGGTACGTCGTTTGAAAGCCCGAAGTCCCAAGTCTTCTTTAATGATTCGACTCATAGACTTTTGCGTGATATTCATCTCACGGGCCATGATTTTCTGTTTTCGGAGCGGATTTCTGTGAATTTTTGATTTAACGGCTTCGATGACATGCGGTGTTCGAACAGAGCACCTCCAATCACCTCAAACAGTTTTATGCATCGCTAGACGAACATGCGGCTAATCCCTAGTGGCCGGAGCGTTTTGAAAATATCTTTTTTATTTCATTTCACACTTGAAAAGGGCTACTACAGCGATACGGTTCTCATTATCTGACCACTCCATGATGAAAGTTGAAACAATTTTAAAATCCTGCTACAGACTCGCGCTATTGAGGTTAGCTTTCAAAACCCATATGACATTAACGGGATATGTTCAGTTCTACTAGTGAAATGGGTGTGTTCCATGTTGAAACAGTATTTATGTCCCTACTAAGTAGATTCAATTAGCATTCCTGGCTCCCTTCTTGTGGAAGGAGTGCTACCATACCTGGTGAGAGAATGCAGCTCGTAAGTTTTTCATTTTACCGAAGCACAGTGGCTGGATTGTCGTAGATCCATAAATAGGAATAGATAAATTGAATTCAGGATCGTTATAAACCTCTTAAGTGAATATTGCCCTCCTAAGAAAGAAAGTCACATCTCCATTTTAGTAGTTTTGAGATATTTAGCTTTTTCGACTACGAAACACACTAGGAGTGGTAGATGTGACTATTTTGCTTTAAGTTTTTCATTCATTTACAGTTGGAAATCGGTCTTTTATCGTATGTTGAACACAAATCTTATTTACGGTTCAGAATCAGCCATTATCTCAATTTTGGACTTTCGGCGCTTGTGATTTCCTTTCTAAGGACGGCAGAATAGGCGCACGGCTCTGAAGTTGGCTACCTCAGGTATGAAACAAATTATAATGCTCGTCTAAACCACAGTGTTTATCCGCAAAACGTTGGTTCGAATTCCAGAGTACGGAAATTAAAGAAAGAGAGGAAAGAATTGTTTATTTAATTATTAACTTCTCTGTTAGAAAATTTGTTTAATATCGGGAGTATTTTTAAGGCGTGTGGTTTTTTATCAGACCATACTTTTTTCGAAGTTGGTCATTTTGACGTGTGGTTTTAAAGCTGGACACATTTAAGGCGCCGTTAAATCGCCGTTACGTCCTCAAAAAGTCACTGCTTGGTGTGCTCTATGGGCAGAAGGAATTATTTGGTCCATATTTCTTTAAAAATGAAGCCGGCCATAAAGTTAAGTCAATGGAGAACGCTATAGAGACATGATTAATGAGTTTTTCGTGCCTGAATTGGAGGATGTTGATGTGGACGACCTTTGGTTCCAATACGACGTCGCTACATGCCATACAGCCAACGAAACAATGAATGCATAGAAGGAAACTATTGGTGCGATTTAACACCGCTGGCTTTTTTGTTTTTGTGGGGTTATGTGAAGTCGCTTGTCTACAAAGATAAGCCCGACACGATTGACGCGTTGAAAGAGAATATTCGGCGCCATATTGCTGACAGCGGCCCCAAATGCTGCAAAGAGTGGCCTAAAATTGGGCCTCTCGGCTGGAATTTCTCTATCCAGCCGCGGCGGCCACTTGCCCGAAATCTTTTTTAAAACATAATGGCAAACCCTTATCTTCATTATAAAGCTAATTTCTTGGCCAAAACATTAAATTATATTCGTTTTATTTCATCTTGAGAACCACAAGTCTGAAAAATACACCCATTAAAAAAAACATAGATTGAAGAACACAACAAGGTTGAGGCAAAATGAGGGCCTTTTCAACATGATGTCTGCAACTGGCGGATACAAATTTTTTGCCTGTAACATGTGTAGTCACAAATAGATGGCGGTATGACATTAGGCCCCATGAAAATACACCCCAAACCGAAAAAGAAATAACCAATATTATGTCATAACAGCCAAATAAACAGGGTTTGGTCACTATAAACAACTAATCTATTGACACCACCAGTTATTGGTGCCAAAGTAACATGTACATCACAACTGGTTTGTTGCCATAACCGCCAGTTGACGCAGCCAATAGCTAAACTGAATTCAGTTTGTATAACTGTGCTATTGGCTATGAATACCTTGATATGGTTGTAGCAAGCATCACATACGAGGGCGAGGGCAAAAGTAACTGGCCTAACATAAAAAGAACCGTTTTTTTTGGAAGTATTATCATTTATTTTTCAACATAATCTCCTTCCAACTCAATACACTTCATCAAACGTTTTTCAAGTTTTTTAATTCCATCCGAAAAATAAGATTTTCCAAGACATTGAACAGGGATTAAACCGGCTGAAGACTTCTTGCTTCTATATTTAAATAGAAGACAAGTTTTTAACAAAATGGCAATGTATTTTCGTGGCTGCACACTACTTTTATCATGATTTCGGTCCGTGACAACTCTCTTTAGAAAGCCTTGCTGCAATTGTTAAAAGTGGCAAGAGTGAGTTGTATTTTCGTGGCCAATTGTGTGAAGAAAACTTGAAAAGTAAGGTTTACAACAGTAGTTCTCATTCGTTTGGGGAGAGCCTTATAGAGTTCGGTTTTACTTTCAACAATTGCAGCAAAGCTTTCTGAAGAGGGTTGTCATGGACCCGAAATCATGATAAAAGTAGTGTGCAGCCACGAAAATCAATAACACATTGACATTTTGTTAAAAACTTGTATAGAAGCAAGAGGTCTTAAGCCGGTTTAATCCCTGTTCAATGTGTAAAAGCAACAGACCGATATAAAACAAACGAGCTAAACATTTTTCAAGACCTTCCGAATATGCCTCAATTTCAGCAACAACCTCGCTATTGGACGAAAATTGTTTGCCACCGAGAATTTTTTTTTAAATTTGGAAACTAGAAATAATCAGAAGGAGCTAAATCTGGACTATATGGTGGATGCGGAGCAATTTCAAATCGTAATTCGGCCAGTTTTTGTTGAGTTAAAAATGCAGTGTGTGAAGGAGCATTATCTTGATGAAAAAGAACTTTTTTTCTAAATGCGGTCGTTTTATCTTGATTTCTTCACTCAACCGATCCAATAATGCACAATAATATTCACTATTTATAGTTTTTCCTTTCTCAAGATAATCAATAAATATTATACCCCTTGCATCCCAAAATACTGGCCATTACTTTTCCTGCTGACTTAACAGTTTTCGCCTTCTTGGGACCACTTTAACCAGCTTCTATCCATTCTTTTGACTGTTCTTTGCATCCTGGGATGTAGTGATGGATCCATGTTTCATTAACAGTTATGAATCGGCGCAAGAACTCTATTGGATTACGCTGATAAATCGCTAAAAGCTCTTCGGAATTGGTCCAACTGACGATTTTTTGGGGCAAAGTCATCCCATCTTGCGGATAGCTTTTTTATGTGGAGTTCATCATGTAAAATACTCCAAACTTGTTTTTCGTGTATGTTAAAAATGTCAGCAAGTTCTCTGAGCTTTATTCGTCTATCTTTAGTCACTTCATTAAATATTTTTCTAATGTTTTCAATAGTAGTAGCAGTTTTCGGTCTTCCAGAGCGTTGTTCATCTTCCAAACTTGAACGACCCATTTTAAATTGTTGAACCCAGGATTTCACGGTGGAGTATGATGGTGCTTTATCACCATGAACAGAATCCAATTCATCTTTGATGAATTGTGGCGTATAAACTTTCATATAAAAGTGTTTAATTACCACACGAAACTCTTTATTTTCCAGTTTTCAAAAATTATAAAACTTGTTTACTTCAATCACCTGTAACAAAGAAAATAATCATTAAATACGAGTAGTTCGGAAATTTTGACAGATGGCTTATAAAAGATTGCTTTTAAAAAACAAGAAAAAAGTTCCTAGTAAAACAGAAAATGTGCCAGGCCAGTTAGTTTTGCGGTCGCCCTCGTATATATATTCCATAGAATGGTTGCCATCAATACTATTGAATATTGGTAAGTTCAACAGAAATCGGTTTATGCAACCGAATTTTTGTAGTTCGGACCGATTTCCAACTGATTTTTTCTCTGTGTGTACATAAAGTGTTCCTGTGGATTTGCCGGTTCTTTTGGTAATATTAAGTTTAATCGTACCCCTACATACTTGGCCTTATCTTGGGAAGAAATTCCACTGCCGCCAAGTCAGAGTTTAAATTTCCGGTTACGTTATCTTAAACGTTTGCCTCTTGAAAGACTCTATTGGCAGTATCGCGATGGCTGAGGTTTTTACCTAAATTTGCAGCTATAGTTTTCCCTTGAGGTGCTCTTGTGAATAAAACGGTGTTGCGACACATGCATCGGCCAATTGTTCTAATGGTCCTCAACTCCTTAGCAAGAGGAAGGAATAAGTCGGCACTAAATAACTGGAATTGGTTACGGCCAAGGGAATCTGTAGAAGCGTTTATCGTAACGAATCCCATTTATCGTAACGAATAAAAGCCACTTAATTTAGGTGGCAACATCACTGTTGATTTTCAGAAACTTCTTGCCGGCATAAAAGTCGGAAATATTTCTCTCAGATTATACTTTTCATAATTCGGCTGATTGGGAGATATAAACTGAAATATCAGTTCACTTATGAGCCATGGTAAAAAGGGCTCAAATTTTTTAAGGGATAATGTAGTTAAAAGAACCTTTTATTAAATCACATTTTTGCTATATCAGATCCAAATCTTGGCCATCTCCTTGAAGGTAACAATTTAAAGAGATTTATGATAAAACGATGCTACATTTTCATCTCCAGGCAGGCAGGCCGGTCGGTCGGCTCTTAAACCCCTCTATCTCCACAATGTCTCCACAAAAAAGCCGAATAAAGTTCTCACAAATAAGGTTTTTCATAATTCGGCTGATTGGGAGATATCAACTGAAATATCAGTTCACTTATGAGCCATCGCATAAAGAGCCTCAACTTCTTTTAGGGTTTAAGTGGTTAAAAAAGGCTTTAATTAAATTTCAGTTTTTGGTATATCAGATCCAAATCCTGGCCATCTCCTTGAAGGTAACAATTTAAAGAGATTTATGATAAAACGAAGCTACATTTTCATCATCAGTCAGGCAGGCTGGCCGGCCCTTCAACCCCTATCTCCACAATGTCTCCAGCGAAAACTTTTCTTAGGTTATGGGCGGGGGAGGTCATTTATAACTTTTCTCCCGGTTTGATGTTTTTTTTTTCAATTTTACAGAAACAACTACAAAGGTGTATGTTATTGTCCACATCACATCGCAGCCTCGCAAAGACTCAAACTTGGTCCGGAATCATTTGGAAAACAGTAGTGGATGGGTATGGAAAAAGTTTTGACATAAAATCGTTGGTCATTTGTTAAGTTTGACTGCAATAAGCCACGCTGAATAAAAGGAAAGACGGGGGGCTAAGCGGGCTAAAAGGTGGGATACAGAGGAAGCACTCCCCCCCCCCCCCCCCCCTCAACTTCAATTTTCTTAGCGTTTCGGCCAACCAAGTCCAAAAACAAAGCACACAAAAAAAAACAAAAGAAAAAGGAATCATATCAAAAGTTTTTTTTTTGGAAACTTTTTCTGTTCTTTATGCCGGGCCAACGATGTTCTTTTTTATGTTTCTTTATAAGTTGTAATATATATATTTATTTTGCTGCACAAAGGTAAGTTTTTTGGGTGGGGGTGGGGGTGGGTGTCATAGGGGTGAAGTTTCTTGAGGTTTCTGGTTTCCTTGTGGGCTGAGCGGCAGCGGCAGGAGGATATGATTTCGGTATCAT
Source organism: Hydrotaea diabolus (assembly GCA_963513945.1). Lineage (NCBI taxonomy): Eukaryota > Metazoa > Arthropoda > Insecta > Diptera > Muscidae > Hydrotaea > Hydrotaea diabolus. The sequence continues at coordinate 15,778,561 of OY740719.1, forward strand.
GATAATATTATAGACTTTAGAAATATAACTTTATTTCTTTCGTGTTTTCTTTTTTCAGATAAGTTTTCTGTTTGTTTATGTTTTCTTTTAGCTACGGTTGGGGCTTTTTGCAATGTCTTTGACGTTTTTGTTTTTAATGTAACATTTGCTACACCTTCGGTTTGTGATTGAATGGAAACGAAATCCGGCCAAAGTTTTAAGAAGTGACAATGATGGAAAATTATTCAAATTAAGGTATTGGGCATATGACAGAGTCAATAAGGTATGGTTGCTAGAGAAATCGGATAATGACATAAGGACATGGGGCATAGGTTTTTAAAGCGAAGAATAGTCCAAAGGTTTAAATACGAATTTTTTGATCTGTGTTTTAGGTCTAGTAGATGACCTAATAGTTGTTTTAACAGTTTTGGAAATTCTTTATGTTGTAAAAGTTGCTTGCATTTTTAGAGATCTCGATCTGTTCTTTAGCTGTTTACTTAGCCCAAAGTAGCACCTATTTGCTCAGAAATCGATATTATCATAAGTTTTTGAAGCAAGAAAGGGCTTTTAGAGTAGTAATTTAGCGATTTCACCATTCGTCTTCTAACATGAACTAAGGAACTTTATGATAAATATAATGTCCATGTTTATGAATAAGCTATTCAAGTAGATCTTGTAATTGAAGAGTGGAATGCCAATGGCATTCAAAAACATAATAGAAATTCTTGTTATTTAAAATTATTATGATATTTTATTCATATCAGAAACGCATTCTACTAACATTTTCGATTGAAAGTATACGATGCAATTACGGCAAACCACCCACAGCATCGAGCTCATGGTGGAGCAGCTGACATAATAAAGTCCTCCCTAAAATATTAAGTGACCGAATCTACGACTGAGCCATATCTACAAGCATTAGGGTTTAAAATAACGTGTAAAAATGCGACAGTATCCATATATCCGATAGACTTTGAACCACGATTCAGTGTTAAGTGCCAACAGCTCTAAGATTTTTTCAGCAGTCTTGAAACTAAATCTTGGCGAGACTATAACCCTAAACATCCTTGGTGGAGGTCTAGATTATTTTTACCTTAAGGAAGGAAGTTAGATAAGTGTGAAACATTATAACGTTTTGGTAACCGAAAGTCCTACATATTGGCCTAGTGTTGCACGAAAAATTCTAGATCTTCTATCTAGACTTTATAAAGGATAGTCCAACCATAATGCACGATGTTAATTGGAAGTCACACCTTTACGTCAAAACCTTTGCTCAATTTAATTTGACATTTATTTGTTGCAGTGTTCGACAAATTCAATCTTTCCTCGGTTGAAGCCTTTTATGAAAATTGGCATACGACCCAAAATGCATTTCATGCGCTTCGTACTTTTTTGGTCAGTATAATCGATCAAATGGGTTCTCAATCGGGAGAATCGTAAGGGGATTCAAGCGAACCTGATCTGTAGAAAATGTGAAAAGCCTGTGCACGATCGCCTAGTTCGCTGTGCCATCGCTCTTGTATCGGGCCGTGCTTTTTTACAAATTAGGTCGGCCAAGCAGTTACCTTGAATGGTGTTCGCTATCGCGAGATGATAATGGACTTTTTGAGGCCAGAAATTGAGGATATGGACCTGGACAATATGTGGTTCCAACAAGATGGTTCCACTTGCCCCACAGCCAATGAAACAAAAGCTCTTTTGTGCGAGAAATTCAATGGCCAGGTCATCTCACGTCGTGGCGGTGTTTAATGGTTGGACTTTTTCAATGGTGGGTGATATTTAAAAGCAAAAGTGTACATTGATAAGCCAAGAACAATTCAATAGCTAAAAACTAAGATAATTCGGCACATAAACGGCAATGAACCTCCAGTGTGTCTCAGAGTCATTGAAGATATGGACCATCGGATAGAGGTATGCTACTGAAGCCGTGGTATTTGACCGACATTTCATTTCACACATAATTGCCATAGATTCTTGTCTCACAATACAAAATATTATGATAATTCTCTAAAAACTTTTTTGTTTTATTAGCAATTAATATCGTGCGTTTTAGTTGGACAAATCTTTTATTGTCAAGGGAATACCACCATCATCTTAAGCAACGATCTTAGCTCAGACCACTGCCATCTTTAAGACTACGCTTTGTAAACGATCGAAAATGCAAAAATGTTTTTGTCTAAAACAGATATGAAATCTTTTCTATATAGGGTGATCCATCTAGAGGTATTTTTTTAGAACAAAAAAAATATATAAATTCAAATCAAGTATGGAATCTTTATTTGTAATTTTAAAAGGACATTTTATGGCATTTATTTTTTGAAAATAATTTTTTTCATATGTTGGCAAATGTTTTATGGAAATGAGCGTTCGGTGAAAAAACGGAAAGATCCGCTGTTTTCGACCAAAATTTTGTTCAGTGATGAGGCCCATTTCTGGCTCAACGGCAAAGTCAATAAACAAAATTGCCGCATTTGCACTGAAGAGCAACAGGAGGAGGTTCAAGAGGTGTCAATATACCTAGAAAAAACTACGGTTTGGTGTGGTTTATAAGCTGGTGGAATCATCGGTGCATATTTTCCCAAAAAATTATAATGGCCGGAACGTAACCGTGAATGGTGCGCGCTAACGCGCCATGATATCGATCTTTATGCTGCCTGAAATTGAAGCCCATAATCTTGACGACACTTGGTTTAAACAGGACGGTGCCATACAGCTGCTCAAACAATGGATATATTGAGAGGTCATTTCGAAAAGCAGCTAATTTCACGTTTAGACATATTTCTTTGGGGTTATGTAAAGTTCAAAGTCTATGCTGACAAACCAGCTACGATTTAGGTTTTAAAAGCCAACATTACGCGTGTCATTAAAGCCTTACCGGTCGAAATGCCCGAACGAGTCAGCCAAAATTTGACCAGCAGAATGGGCACCTTTAGGCTTAGTTGCAGCCAACATTTGAATGAAATTTTATTCAAAAAATAAATGGCATAAAATGTCCTTTCGAATGAAAAATAAAAATTCCACACTTGATTTGAATTTTTGTATTTTTATTTATTTTGAAAAAAAAGCTCTAGATGGATCACCTGATATATAGAGATATACATCTGACTTTCCTTCGAACGACGATCTCACAATAGCGACATATGCAGGTGATCCTGCTAGATTAGCTACTAGTCCACTAGTCTCCTGCAGAAGCTTCCAGCTTCATTTAAATCCATCTTGATCTGGCACAACCATGGCTAAAGAAGTGGAATATACTTAGTAGGGACATAGATACTGTTAAAGTACTGAATGTTTTTGGACCAAATATTTTTTAATATATCTATTGATGTATATTGTATCCAAAAAGAATCTACTTATTCGAAATGTCCGACTTTTGTCTTTACGCCTTAAGTCGCACTGGCCAATCGTCAAAAGCTGCACGAACCTCGTCAATTGGAAAATTGGCCACAGCTCGAATCAGAGCAGTCTTAAGAGATCCAATGTTGGGGTATCTTTTGTGACAAACCTTGTCCCCTAAAACCGTCAACAATTTGTTATCCAATAGGTTCAAATTTGAACTGCCTGAGGGTCATTCTTCAGAGGAAATGAACGCTGGCAAATTGTTTCGAAGCCAGGCCTGGGACGTTTTAGCCTTACGGGCCGGCACAGAATCCTGCTGGAAAGTCCATGGCTGGTTTTGGAACAGGGAATTGTTAAGAGGCTTCACAACAGCTTCCAAAACTGTTTCTTGGTAAACTTTAGCCGATGTTTTGACTCCTTGTTCGCAGAAATGCAGGTTAGTGACCCCATCGTAAGAGACACCAAACCATGACTGAAGCTGGGTGATGACCCTTCTCCACCCATGGGATCAGTTTAGATGCTTCCTTAGATGACCGCGCATACACTATATCATTTTGCTTGTTAAATTTTTCCTGAACGATAAAAATTTTTTCATCGGTGAACAAAATTTTTCTGTGCAAGTTATCCGCGTGCTTCATCAAAAGACGTTTGCATTTTTCAACCCTATTTTTTTATAGTTGCAGTCAATAAGTCTATGCAATCTATCATACCGACATTACAGCTGCTAATCACACTCGGTTGATTTGTTTTCACCCAAATATTTCGAGTGTTCAAAGGAAATTAAAATGTTTTTATTCTTACTTTGTCTTCATAATTCAGGTTATAAAGACATTTCTTCAGCACTGCCTGTGTACCTTAAATAAATACACCTGCTTACATTTAGCCTCACTTTATAGGCTACTCCGCCCAAACTGGCATATTTTCGAGATCACTCCTTTTACACCATCACAAGGAATGCCAACTCTTCATAAAAGAATTGAAACACCTTCTCAGTTTCTACGCAATGCCTAAGGTAAGAAAAGAGGCTGGCGAAACTTTCTCATACTTTTTATGGGCGTCTTTTTTGTTTGTTGCGCCGCCCTTTGTATCACTTTTAACCCTCTAGTGCCCAAATTTTTTTTTCGTAGAAAAAAATTATTTTTGAATTTATTATGTCTTCAAAGTAAAGGTTTGTTCTGGAAAAAATTTTACTTTTGCGCGAATCGGGTTTTATAGGACTAAAACCTTGGACCGCCTAGAGGCGACTTTGGGAAAGTAGACCAAAAAAAAAATTCAGTAACAAAATTTTGGTGTTTACATGTTTTATGATAAAAGAAATAAAGAAAGACTCAAAAAAAAGAAAAGAAATTACAATTAACAAAAAAAACTCACGTATCCATAAAAAATTAACTTAACTTTACAAAAATACAAAATATTTGTGTACAAAAAGGACGTTTACTTATTTATGATGAAAATCGTAGAAACAGTCTTTTTGCTGGGAAAGGCACAGATTTATATTACATTTACGGCATACAATTTGAGTTTCGGAAGTGCAACCAGGAAGCTTACAGGTTTTTTTGCCAGCGCGTGATAAAAACATCGGAAAATGCTCGACGCCATCATAACGTACATCATTAGGCGGTATGAAAGTTTTCTTCCCTGTGTCTTTCTTTTTCTTTTCAGCAACTTGTCGTGGGCGGCCTGGTCCTTTTGACTGAGATGTAGTTTGTAGCAGACAAAACACGTATGCGACCTCTGATCGGAAGTTTGGCAGGTGGTATTTTGCATTATTAGCGTCGGGCTAAATCAAGCATATGTGTAAATAGTCGATTTGTGTATTTGTTGCTCTTTACTGGAATTTTATATCGACCAATAAGTCCGTCCATTAAGTCGACGCCACCGATGTTGCTGTTATATTCGTGGATTACATTGGGGCAATCTATGTCAACGTACTTTTTTTCTGAACGAACAAAACGTGAAACCTTACCTTTTGAATTCGTTTCATTCAGGAAAGGCTTTGTGCCTGCGTAAGTCGAAGCAAGTCGTACTGCCTTATTGTCCTTCCAAACCGTCAAAGACATTTCGACTCCTGATGCAGATCCACAAAATTCGGTAGAATATCCACGCACTTGTTTCTTGAGGTCGCTGTCAGTTGGCAGCTTACAATTTGGAATGCGATTCGAGCGAATAGTTCCCAAAGAAAATATTCCCCGGGATTTGAGATATACAAGAAGGGGAAAAGAAGTATAATAATTGTCGAAGTAGATAATCTGGTTTTTGAAATCCGGAACGTTGCGTGACAATCGAACGACTACATTTGCTGACGCACAAAGATCTGGTGAGCCAGTTTGCACAACGTTGTCTCCTGCGCCGCAATATATCTCAAAATTATAGCAAAAGTAGGAGTCACACAAATTGAAGAATTTCACTCCCCATTTGTGTGGTTTGTCTGGTAAATATTATCGAAGGAAGGTCTTCATCTTCGTTGCACACATTTGTTCATCCACAGATAAGCGTTGGGTCATCGGAACTGACTGAAACTTCTCATTGAAGTGATTCACGATAGGTCGTATTTTGTATAAAGGATCGTGGTCGGCAGAATCCTTTGAGGGCAACTTACTATTGTCATTGAAATGCAAATTGCTTCGAATTTGTTCAAAGCGATTTTTTGACATTGTGATCTGAACTGTTCCAAACGCATACTCACCCCAATACGATCGAACATTTGGGTAGCGAAAAACTAACATAAAAAATAAAATGCCAATAAATTGTCGAATTTCTAACTTGGTCGTTGAAAACGAAGTATTGACATCTTTTTGGGCAGCATACAAATTTGTTTGCTGAGTAATATGCTCAATGATAGTATCATTCAAAAAGTATTCAAAACACTTGAATGGCGTATCAAGCTTTTTGAGATCTCCGAGGTCAATCTCAGTAAAGGAAATCGCAGATTTATCCAAGACTAAGTTATTTTGGCGCCACAATATCTTTTTGAAAATCGGTGATTTTGGATCTATATCCAAAACAGATCCTACAAATTCGGTTATTGTACTTTCTTCAGCATGAGCAATATCATGCTCAGCAGCCGCTTTGCGTTTGCGTTTTTGTGCTTGAGGTGAATTCGATGCAATCGAAGTTGAGGGTGACAACAATTTCGCCAACGGAGCAGAACTTCCGCTTGAAGTTACACAAATCTCTGAAGCCAACATCGAATCTGACATATTTACCGCTCTTTCAATCGCTTCTTGATCTTGATCATTGACAGGAAACGCTGCCTCGCAAACATCATCAGCCAAATCGTCCTCCGATTCTTCTTCTCCATCCGTATCAAAGTCAAAATCCATCGAATTCAAATATTTCTCAATATCCGCATATGTAGTCGTTCCATGCCTACTGAAGCAATTATTTGGACTTAAATATGTCTTGAGTTGTTCCACTTTCAAACTTACCTAATAATTTTTGTTTCCCGAATTGTCCCAAGACCGCCTCTAGACGGGCTACCTTGCAGAAGCAATAAAAAGCTTACGCAAACTTTTTTTTATACCTAAAGCACTGTTTTGCGTCCTTGACACTGTCAGCAACCCGCCAATATTTTTTTTTCCGAACTGCGACTTTATAAAATATTTTTTTTTAATTTTTTAAATTCGCACTTTTTGCAAAATAATTATTGCTTCCGAACTACACAAACTTTCAACTTCAAATGACTGCAGTAGCTGACGCAAGCGCTGGAATGTATTGCAAACGCAACGAAATTAATTGTTGGACTTCCCCGAATTAGACAAACGCAAAACGAAGACAAAAGGAATGCGGAAAGCGAGTAAGGCAGTTTTAAATTTTACCCGTCTAGAGGCGGTCTTGGGCACTAGAGGGTTAATTAGGTGTAAAGTTAATTAACATTATAAGGTCGATATTATTGTGCCGGCGTGTCGGTCGTTCAGTCGGTTATGTTTGTATCGGTGTGCCTAATGAAAAACATGCAGCCACGTCTAAGCCGCTGAAGTGAGAAAGGTGTTTGCTCTTGATTTCGATTTTCATGTGCGTATTTCATCTGGTGCTTCCAAAAGGTTTCACAGCGTATTTTAATGAAAACTGAAAATCTTTTCTCTTTGATTTATGTCGGTATATACCAGCACATCCAGTCAGGCCAAAGTATTTGTGTACGAGTGTATATTTTAATGTCTATAAGCTTGAGGCTTAAAACTTTTCCTTTTTATGAACGCCTCAATGAATGAGAAAATAACCTTGAACATTGCTTGGTTGCGTTTTTGGCTTAGCCTCAGTTTCAATTTTGGTTGTTGATGGCGTGTGATTTTCACGCACCAAAATGGAATATGAAGAGATAACAGACGCAATGATATATAATGAAAATTATTTGCTAACGAATGGCTGCCAATGGAAAGGAGTAAGCAGGTCACGAGGCTTAAGAAGCAGGGGATATTTGAATGTATAGGTGGCTATTTCTAATTAATGTTTAATGGCATTCAAATACTGGAAAGGATGAAAGCATGAAGGAGTTTTAGTCCAAACATCTGGAATTATGCTCAACTATTAAAGAATGATGGCTAAGATTTCAAAAAGGACCTATAGAGTTTATTAAATGACTGAAAAGAGAACACAATGAGTCCTTCACCCAGAAAATTTTAATTCATCATATTAATAGTTTGCTATAATTAAGATTTTTTTTTCCTTAATTTCTTTGGACATGTAATAAAAATAAAGGTTTCCTAATTATACAGTAGGGGAAAAATATGTTCACGAAATCCTAGGGAAAAGATCAAATGTTAAAAAAACAGACTTGGCAATTTTATTTCTTTTAGAAAGTTCCCCTGTTTTCTTCTTATATATTTACTTAGATAACAGTAAAGCCACGTGTGTGTGTGAACAATATTGAACCTGCCGTAATTTTATCTAACAAATTTAAATTTTTGTGGGCGAATATATTGTAAAAAGTAAGTGGAATAGCTTTTTTAAGGTACTCGTACTTGCATAAGATTTATTTATTTTATTATCAATTTTTTTTACTTTACTTTTTACATTACTTAGCAAAAGCAAAGGAAACTATGTGGAAACTAAATGCGGTAAAAATTTAAAAAAAGGGGCCCCATATCGAGAGATCGCAAAAAGTACAACTTACTTATACGAGTACGAGGGCGACCGCAAAACTAACTGGCCTGGCACATTTTCAGTTATACTAGCAACTTTTTTTTTAAAGCTATCTTTTAAAAGCCATCTGTCAAAATTTCCGAAATATTTAATGATTATTTTCTTTGTTACAGGTGATTGAAGTAAACAAGTTTTATAATTTTTGAAAAATGGAAAATAAAGAGTTTCGTGCGGTAATTAAACACTTTTACTCGTATATGAAAGGCTATACGCCACAATTAATCAAAGATGACTTGGATTCTGTTCATGGTGATAATGCACCATCATACTCCACCGTGAAATCCTGTGTTCAACAATTTAAAATGGGTCGTTCAAGTTTGGAAGATGAACAACGCTCTGGAAGGCCGAAAACTGCTACTACTATTGAAAACATTAGAAAAATATTTAATGAAGTGACTAAAGATAGACGAATAAAGCTCAGAGAACTGGCTGATATTGTTAAAATACACAAAAAAACAAGTTTGGAGTATTTTACATGATGAACTCCACATGAAAAAGCTATCCGCAAGACGCGGCACCCGCGTTTGTTGACTTTGCCCCAAAAAATCGTCCGTTGGACCAATTCCGAGGAGCTTTTAGCGATTTATCAGCGTAATCCAATAGAGTTCTTGCGCCGATTCATAACAGTTGATGAAACATGGATCCATCACTACATCCCAGAATGCAAAGAACAGTCAAAACAATGGATAGAAGCTGGTAAAAGTGGTCCCAAGAAGGCGAAAACTGTTAAGTCAGCAGGAAAAGTAATGGCCACAGTATTTTGGGATGCAAGGGGTATACTATTTATTGATTATCTTGAGAAAGGAAAAACTATAAATAGTGAATATAATTGTGCATTATTGTATCGGTTGAGTGAAGAAATCAAGATAAAACGACCGCATTTAGAAAAAAAAGTTCTTTTTCATCTTTTTCACACACTGCATTTTTAACTCAACAAAAACTGGCCGAATTACGATTTGAAATTGCTCCGCATCCTCCATATAGTCCAGATTTAGCTCCTTCTGATTATTTCTTGTTTCCAAATTTAAAAAAAATTCTCGGTGGCAACAAATTTTCGTCCAATAGCGAGGTTATTGCTGAAACTGAGGCATATTTTGAAGGTCCTGAAAAATCTTATTTTTCGGATGTAATTAAAAAACTTGAAAAACGTTTGATGAAGTGTATTAAGTTGGAAAGAGATTATGTTGAAAAATAAATAATTATAATTCCAAAAAAACGGTTCTTTTTATGTTAGGTCAGTTAATTTTGCGGTCGCCCTCGTATATGTCGGTTTTGTAAATAAAATGAAAAAGAACCATTTGGATAGACGAGAAGCTAAATGATTAATCATTAGAGTGGAGTGAAAACATGCTTTTTTTTAATTTGAAAAAGTTAACTTCGGAAAGAGATGTAGTCTGGGGTCCTAAAGAGGGGAAAAATAAAGAAAAAAATTTAAAAAAAATTTTAGGGGTCGCGCCAAAATAAACAAATACACATGTTTGAAGGCGTGAATTTTCCTAACCCCTGAACCGATTATAAAGTTTTATGTCAATAAATGTTTGCAATAGCGTAAACAATGAAATAAGAGCATGAAAAAATTTAAAAAAAAATTTCTCATTGTTCAAAAATTTCAAAAAGTAAAATAAGTCAAATCGTCCCTTCTTCAGAAAATTGACTGAACAATGAAATCGCCACCAAAGCTACAAATATTAGTCGATTATCCTCATATTTGCCTCAAATACTTTTGTTTGGGCACTGAACAAGCTCAAACTTTTAAATTTCGAATAAGTTAAGTCGTTAATTTTTAGGATTTTTCTAAAATCAACGCCAAAATAGCGATAATTTCCAAATTTCTAGGGAGTGGCGCGACCCCTAAAAATTTTTTTAAATTTTTTTCTTTATTTTTTCCCTCTTTAGGACCCCAGACTACATCTCTTTCCGAGGTTAACTTTTTTTTTTGAATTTCACTCCACCCTATTAATCATTGCTGGTGCAGTAAATACTAAAGTTGAGGTTAAACAAATATTAAATGAGGAACATAATTTAAACTGTCCATAAAGGTTTGAAAATCAGTCGATTAATAGCCTGAGCATAGCCAAAAAACCGGCATTTGAACGACAAAAACTACAAAATAAATTAAACATTAAAATGGATGATTAAATGCGTTTAACTTGGTCAGATGAAACAATCAACCATATTGGTATAGATTGGTAGACATGTGTAGATAAAAGTGTTGGTGTCAAAGATAGACATATTTGCAAAACATTAAAATTTGGGCGTGTCTCAGTGGTGGCTTAGGGTTGTTTTCGTGGAAACCAGCTTGGAGTACATCTCCGGATAAGGGGTAAAAAGTGTGCTATGGTCTATAAACATTATATACATACGAGTAGAACTAGTTTAAGTTTTAAAATTTTTGTATTCTGTAGGAGTAATGAACCTAATATAAATAAAAAAAACTTAATCAAGGGTGGTTAAGTTTTAAGGGCAGCATTTCATTTGATATTTTTCAATTTCAGATTAACTCAATTTGAACCATGGAAAGATACACGCGTTAAAGTTATTCAGGCTTATTATGCAAGTTTTCGAAGAAAATCATCTTCAGTGATGAGGCACATTTTCACCTCAGTGGATTCGTCAATAAGCAGAATTGCCGCATTTGGGCGAATGATAATCCAAACGAAAAAACAATGCACCCACAAAGAGTTACTGCTTGGTGCGGTTTATGGCCTGGCGGCATCATCGGGCCGTTGTTTTTTCCAAAATGAGGCCCGTCAGGCAATTTCCGTGGATGTGTTTGCTATTGTGAAATGATAACGAACTTTTTTTGGCCCGAATTGGAAAATATAGATGTGAACGATATGTGGTTTCAATAGGACGGTGCCACTTGCCACGCAGCTAACTCAACCATGGCTCTTTTGCGCGACAAATTCAATTACCGTGTTATCTCACTTCGTGGCGATGTTAATTGGCCGCCAAGATCATGTGACTTGACACCGTTGGACTTCTATCTTTGGGGTTATTTGAAAGAAAATAAGCCAGGAACAATTCAAGAATTAAAGGAGGAGATAATTCGGTACATTTACTGCATATAACCTCAATTATGCCTCAGCGTCATCGCCGAGGTCGCGGAGGCTATTTGCTATTTCGTTCCATACATAATTAAACCATACCAATATTATCATAATAAAAAGAAATGACATAATTTCCTAAACAATTTGTATTTTATCAACATCGGCCCTTAAAATGTAACCACTCTTTATAAAACGCAATATAAGAAAAATTTGTGTCATTTAATCTCAATAATGTTTATTTCGCGAACAATTTTGTTCTTAACTGTATGCGAATTAGCAACCTTAAAGCTGGGGATTTAAAACTTTTTTTCTAAAGGCTCTTTAAAAATAATTATATTTTGTTTTTTAAATTTTTACATACCATTATTTTTTAAAATATCGTGCAGAATTCAAGCATTACATACCTGTAAAGAAAAAAAATAAGAGAAATTAGTTATTGGTATTTGAACATTAAAACAAATCTGCTGAAAAAGAATAATGAATTTAAGACTCTGAGGAGAGAAACGAGTTTATAATGTGCATTAAGTAAATATATTAATTTTTGGACTACATAGAAATACTCAGAGGAGTAGATTTTTAATTTCAACGAAATGATAATATCATTTTTTGTTCAAACAAAATAGAAGATTTATCTATTTATCGTAGTTAGAGTATAGGGTGGGCCATTTAAAATTTTAAATTTGAGTCGGCTATAAAAAAGTACTTATAATTTTTCAAATTTTCGCTTCGTCCAATGGGCTGAAAAATGTTTGGCAGGAGATGAAGAATTTTAACGAAAAATCGAGTTTTTAGATAAAGCTCATTTTCATCTCGGTGGCTATGTGAATAAGCAAAATTGCCGCATATGGATTCAGAGGACCCACGCGTGACTATTGAAGCCAATACACCCACAACGAGTCACTGTTTGGTAAAGATTTTGGGCTACCGGCATCAATCGGCAATTTAACTCTGAAAATAAGCAAGTAACTGTCGTTTCCTTCAACGATTAGCGTTACCGCGCCATGAACAGCGAACTTTTGTTTCCAACAACTCAAGAAAATGGCAAGAAAGAGATTCGATTTCAACAAGACGGGGCCACATGTCCCAACGACAACGCAGCCATCAATATTTGATGCACTGTTTATAAAATTCGAATAATCAGACGAAATTGTGATGTCAATTGGCGGTCTTGGAGCTGTGATTTGAGACCTTTGGATTATTTTCTGTGGGGAGACATTAAGGATAAATGTTACGCAAAGTATCCAGAGATAATTGCAGCGTTGAAACATGACATGACGAAGTTGCCATTGAGGAGATTCGATCCGAAACAATCGTACCACAAATGTACCGAATTAGGTTGATCGGATGAGGTACTGCCGAGCCAGTTGTAAGTGTCATATGAAATACCTGTATTCCATTGCTAAATGACAAAGTTTAGCCTTTCCAATAAAGCCAGAAATTTCTAAAAATTATAATTACTTTTATTTTTACAGCCGATTTAAATTAAAAATGGCTCATCCTGTTTGTATTCTTTGTTTTTCGTTTCCAAACCTATTCAGTCTTTTGTACAGGTTGGACAGGGCGGAAATTTGCTTTTTTGCTCTGCAGGCTGTGGCGGCACTGTTGGTCGAAGAGAGTGGAGGGTGTGGGTGACTTATATTGGCTGACGGGAGATTTTTACTCGTCTGCCTTTCAGTTCCCATCATGCATTGGACACCTGAGGAGAGGTCATTTTGTGTTGAAGCGTATTTTTCAAATGCGCAGCCGATCAATGTTGTGCAGCGTGCTTTTCGTGTACGGTTCGCTGTTCTCCCACGCGGACATGTTCCCGGACGGCAATTAATTGAAAATTGGGTAACTTCATTGAGAACAGCAGGGAATGTGTCATGTGTACGAAGGGGACCTGAGAGAGGGATTACACCACCACAAAACATCGAGAGAGTTAGAGCAGCAATACTGCAATCTGCGAAACGCTCTGCTCGGAAGCAATCAATTGCCCTTGGCATTTCCAGACCTTCTCTCCACCGAATTCCTTATGATGAACTGAGGCAATGCAATTAGAGGATACATGGTTCCAATAGGATAGTGCTACTGCATACATAGTAAGGGTTACCATGAATTGTTTGAGGCAAATGTTTCCTGGGCGGCTGATCTCTCTAAGCCTCATACGATTTTTTCCTTTGGGGTTACCTGTAGTCGAAGGTTTACATCAACCGTCCCAACATCTTGCAAGACCTTGTTAACAATATTGAAGGTGAAATTGGCAGAATAGCAGTCGACATGCTTGTACGCATCAAATATCTTAAACGTTTTTGTTGTTATAACTAAAATTCGGAAATACTGCATGGTCTGGGTAGTCTTCACAATTCAAAAGTTCGGAACGTTAAGAAATATTACATTGAGGTTGTTTTTTCATATCTGTGGTTTTCAAGAAGAAATGAAACGCATATAATTTAATGTTATGGCCAAGAATTCAGCTGTTTTAGAAAGATTAGGGCTTGCCACTACGTTTTAAGAATTACTTCGGGCAAGCGGCCTACGCGTCTGGCTCAAATAAATTCCAGCTGAAAAGCTCAATTTTCGACTACTTTTTGCAGCATTTGGGGCCATATGTTAGCAATAACGCCCCGAATATTATCTACCATGGCGTCAATCGTGTCGGGCTTATCTACTTAGACAAGCGACTTCACATTACCGCACAATAAATTGTCCAGCGGTGTGAAATCGCACGATCATGGAGGCCATGCCAGAGGACTACGATGCGAAAAAAATGCGCTTACCAAAAGGTTCAAGAAATTGATTGTTTCGTTGGATGTATGGCATGTAGCGCCGTCTGGTTGGAGCCAAAGGTCGTCCACATCAGCATCCTGCAACTCAGGCCCGAGAAAGTCATTAATCTATAGCGTTCCCCATTGACTGTTATATTGTGACTGGCGTCATTTTTGAAGAAATATGAACCTATGATTCCCCCTCTCCATAGAGCACACTTAACAGTGGTTTGAGGATGGAAAGGCGTCTCAACATTGACTTGTGGATTTGCATTACTCCAAATGCCGCAATTTTGGTTATTACCGCACCTATTCAACCAAAAGTGAGCTTCAGTGCAGAACAAAGCTTTCTTGTAAAAAAAGGGATTGGTGGCCATCACGTTTTGGTTCCATTCATCACGAGTTGCAAACGTTGTTCCGGAGTAAGTCTAGTAATTTTGAAATGGCAAACTGATCATAACTCAAGTGACAGCTTTCAAAAAGACCAACTCCGGAAAAAGTGTGGCTTGATTCAAAACCACACGTCCAAAAAAAAAACACCCTTTAGTACGCAAAAATGTAAATCGCAAAAGTTGACCAATGGGGCGTATGATCGTTTATAGCAAGCCCGTTTTCATATATTACGTATACGTTCCGTAGTACAAAACTTAACATCATTTGTTTGTGAACTAAACTAAACTTTTTCAATATTAAAGGTCTTTTGTGTTTTCATAGGGTGTTTTTTATGAGCTTGAGAATTTTCAATTGTAAAACAAGATAGAAATAATCGTGAAATGGATTTTTTATTACAGTCTGGTAGATAATTTCATGTCCTTCGCGTTCATGGCCATGTTTCGTTCACAGTTCATGTTTCATTCGATCAGTACTATTTTTGACTACTTCTTCCAATAAATCTGGATATATGGCATCAATGGAGGTTTGACTACTGTTGCTGGTTTCTCGACATAAACCTTTTTCCTAACATAGCCCCAAAAAAAATAGTCCTATGGCGTCATTTTGTTGGAACCAATTTTAAGAGGCAAAACTAGATGAGGTTTGGGAAGCAAAAATTCAACATGGCTCGATGGCTCTCGCTATTTACCGTATCGGCAGCTCCCTTACTTCGAAAAGAAAGAAAAGGAACGATGGTGTAATGCACCACAGAGAGAGATTTACCTGTAATCTTCAGTGTGTTTTAAGTTATGTTTAGTTTCTGCCCTGAAAAACCCCACACCGTGCGGTAAATTAAATTAAATTGAATTATGGTGCAATTCAAACCATCCCCTTATTATTTCTTTGATAAAATTCGATATACAAAACAGAAAATATTTTCTTGGAAAACTAGTTTAGGCCAACATCAAGTCACAGCTCTATTGAATTTATGCCAAAACTTAATAATAAGACCTCTGCCAGACTTTTTCCTTTCGAATTTGTTTTTGAATATTTGTTCCCGATTTCAGACTTCAGATAACTAAAGGACACTAACAAATCTCGTTTCCAATTTATGCCAAAAAAGTAGTCCAATTTCTTTTCCTTTCGTCCTGCAGTTTACATAACTTGACTTATCTGCTGTCACATTGACATATGAAATAAATGACAGCTGAAGTAGCAAAAGCTGCAAGAAAAAAAAACGAACACCAAAGGCCAGACGTCGTCTCTGATGGCAAGGGAGTTGGCAGAGAGAGGGGGAAAAAATTCCCATTTGACATATGAAGTTTTAATTTATGAAGTCGATGAAAAAAAATACGACCAAATCTAGTTGAGTAGAAAATTTGTCGGAATGTACATATGACCAGAAGGGCGGGCATGTGTTGTGGTCTGGTCTCATTTCACGCAAAATGAGAGTGGTATGAAAATGGAGGTCCGAGTTAACATCTTAGAAAAAACATAATTTAAACAAACATTATGCTTGAGTGTGTCGAAGGTTGAGCTGTTAAACCACCCATAGTCGCCACCGTTCGTTTGTTACGATAGTTTTTGTTAAGACTATCGATAGTACCGGATGATTTGCTTGATATGAATGATTATATCGCTATTTTGGAAGATAAACAGTTCGCAAAGACGTTCAAGATATAAAAACAAAATTTAATTCAAGAATAAAGTATAAAAACAAGGAAGGGCTGAATTCAAATCGAAAAAGGAATTTGTAAAAAGCTTCAAATTAAGAGTTTAACGGTTTCGGTTCAACTCAAGTTCGTAAGGTTAGAAGATGCTCATAACGCACCTTAAGTAATTTGAGCTCAACCAGATTTAGTTCATCTAGAGCTGAAGAACCTCAAATTGGAAAGGAACTTTGTGAGGGAGCATTTCTAAAACATGGTCCAGGGGCAGTTTCACCAGATTTGATTGTTAGCAGTGTTGGTCTTTCAAAAAAGACACGCGACTGAAAACTGTTGACATTCTGTGCGGTTTACAATCTTTTTTCTTCTTTTTAAATCGATAGTTTTCCAGGCAAAGTACCATAAAGGATTTAATTTTTTTTAATACATATACTTTATCAGAATCAAGTGCTATCGAATATTATTTTTAAACAAAATTAGCACTTTTTTGTAAACAATTGACTTAATTCAGTTTGCCCAGATTCGGTGTGTCCCAACATATTTGCAAGTGATGATGTTCTTGCAGATGCTATCGATAGTGAAAAAAACTATCGTTATTGAGGCTCTAAACAATAGTGCTATCGATATTTTGACAGCTCTTGTCGACGGCATTGAGATAAGAAATGAAGTCAGGAGAGGCCGACTTTATTAGAACCTGCATATACCTGCAGCAATATACCAATTTGAGTACCGTTTTTAATATTATAAAACCCTTGAGCGGGTCCTAATCATGGACCCAAGTGATCTGGGCTTAGGTCGGCTGCCAACTTAACCTAACCTCACCTATCATATCACCCTCATATCTTCCTATCTCTTGGTAGAAATGCATTCTAGCCTACATATTTGACATAATCGACCATTTCTTTTTCGCTGTAACCTATTCTCCTAGTGTTTCTGCTGTTATTCTTGTCGTTTTTCCGAGCTCGGGGAAAATGGGAAAACGTTAACGAATTTCTTCAACACCCTCGGCCCTAGCTCAAGTGCGAACGACGTTTGTCTGGTTTTTCGTGCTCGATTTGGTTCACGGTTTTTAGATGCCCACAAATTTACACAACACGCCGAAAGAAATATGGCTTGGCAAACGTTGTGAGCGAAGAAGCGTTGGCAGCAACAGCAGCGGCAGCGAATGGGAACAGAAAATATAAATACTCGTACACCAACAACTCGTAGCAATAGAATAAACTCACAGAACAGCAACAACAACAACAAAACTTTGATTAATGTTTGCTTCCGATTTGCATAAATTTTGCTTTAGCATTTTATACGAGTGTTACGTTTCGCATTTCATACCTTTCGAAGAATCTGCAGGCCAAAAAAAGCAAAGCACATATGAAACGTAGGTTTTGGAAGGGGCTGCAATTAAAATTGTAAAGGAGGCTTTACTTAAAGCATTTCAAAAACTAGGAGTCAACGGATACTTGCGAGTCCAATGTAGACAAAGAGCAGCAATGAAATTCTTCCCTTTATCCTTCATATAACTATTTACTCTCCTCCTCTCTCTTGTTCTCTGCCTTTCATCCGGGTTCCACAATGGGCCTTTTTCAGGCCTCCGAGTGAACTTGCGGCGCTACCCTTTCAACCTTACCCTTACTAAGCCGGCTTCATCATTTATTTAACTCCTGGAACTCCTCCAGACTTTTTAGTACACAGTTGATTTTGCAAGCTCTGTGGATGATTTAAATGGGAGAAATCACATGCGTAATGGTCTTCTGAATCAAGACAAAATTTCCTAACAGCGTCCGACTGTTTTACATGATTTTCTCTATGATAGCTTTAACTTTGGTGCGCCATCGCTCTGGAGCCATTACCAAGTGATGGCCAGCTTGCCTTAAAGCCATTTCCATCGGTACCAATTCGAAACGTGCTATAGCGACACAATTTCGTCTTTGTCAGAGGCCGAGGCCTATCTAAAACTTCTTTTGATTCATGGGTCACAGCACTTGGTTGCAATGCAAGTCCACACTGAGCCGAAACTCTCCCCACGATTTGGGTTTAAACCACAGCCAACAAGATACTCCCCGAAGGATCGCATCTAGTAGTTAGGCCTGAACAGCAGTTTTGGAAGCTTCTGACTACCCTTGGCACCAGACTTTAGTCTTTGGTCAGACCTCGTAGCCGATAGGTAGTAACTAGTTTGCGATCCATTCAACGCGGGACTGGTCACCCAAAATAAAAGGCATCGGTAGTGAGATATATAAGTATATGTATAAGTATTTACATATATATGCTTATATGCAGACACAAGTGCCTACATGTAGATGTTACGGTCTGAAACCACACTGGACATGGACAAGGCTTCCTCACCTCACCTGTCGGACTCAGCCTTAATAAATGGTTGAAAAAGAGATACCGCCCTATCTCTTTTTCAACCATTTATTAAGGCTGAGCCCGACCGACCCCCAAAAAGGCCGGAGTGCCTATATTGACTGGGTGAAGCTGAGGGCTTCTGACTAAACTTGGTACCAGACTTTAGTCTCCGGTCAGACATCGTAGTCGAGCAACTATCAGTTGACGACCCATATAACGCGGGTCTGGTTTCCCAACATTAAAGGCATTGGTCGAGATATATATGCATTTATATATGCATATATGCAGACACAAGTGTATATAGATATATATTACGATCTGAAACTACCCTGTACATAGCCATGGCTTCCCCGTCGCTCAGAGCAAGGTCTATCCTTACACTTTTACTTTTGAAGACAGTGAACGGCTTTTTAGGCTTATCCCAACTGATGGTCTATAATGACTAGGCGAGGTCTTAAGAATACCCCATTATTATCAGTCACCTGTGGTACCAGATTACCTGCGGTCAGGTTTTGTAACCAAAGTGTCTCCCAGTTTTAGTTTCTATTAACCAGGGTACTAAAACCCCCCTAGCAGCAGATGTCAAAGGTCAAAGGAAAATTAATCGCCGGTTACAGCGAATCGCAGTTAGTCAACGAGAACATGACTTATAGAGAACGCCTGTCAGGCGAACTGACTAGTTCTAGCTTAACATGGGCTACTGGAAAGCACTCCACTGACCATCAGAAGAAACAACGCCCATGGCATCCAGAGTCCGTATGTTCTCATAGAGAGGGCTTTTGCCAACATTTTTAGGTAATTTTCATCAAAGTTTTTAACTAATTTGATCAGAAACCGACAATGAATAATCTGACTGTTATAAACTTTTTTGAGTGTGACAGGTAGGGTTCTTGTGCATAAGAAGAAACAGCGACTGTGGAACATAAAAAAACGCCTAGTGAAGGCCTACAGGCGAACTGACTAATTCTAGCTTGACATGAGCTTTTGGAAAACTCCCCGCTGACGTCCTACTGACCATCAGAAGAAACAACGCCCATGGCATCCTGGTCCCTTATGTTCTCATAGAGAGGGCATTCGCACAAGACATACAGCCAGTCCTCGACTAGCGCTCATCAACTGCTTGTCTGACTATCACTCAGTGCCCTCTTATGCAAGAATGCATAAAGAGACACGTAGTGGGTCAGTTAGAAACCCAACTAGAGACCGAAACCAAAATGCGGAATACTCCCGACAAAACTATCGTTACATAACAGATGAACCTGTACCTTACCCGAACAGTCTAGTTGGTCTCCCCGCAATTTGGGTTTCGCAAAAGGCATATAGCCAGTCCTCGACTGGCGCTCCACAACTGCATGCCTGACTATCGCTAAGGGCTCTATTATGCAAGAAAGCATTACGAAACCAACCGGCAAGAAAGTCAAATTGAGGCCAAAGCCAAAATCTCGACAAAACAAGCATCATGGATGAACCTGTACGTTCCCCTGCCAGTCTCGCTGGCATCCCATCTAGATGTGACACTGCCATTAAGATGTGACACACTCGCGCAACAGCGTGATCGGTTACACCCTTCACACCCTCTATCGCCCAATCGTTCGACAAGATTGCCAACTTCCTCTTCATCATGAAAGCAATACCGCAACGTATTACCTCAAGGTCAAGAGGGTCCCAGTAGAGACATTGCGGTGGACATGTTAGCAAAACAACCCTCTGGCTAGAGGGTATCTTTTGATACCTGCCAAGCGACCTAACTGTCTCATACCAGACCGATAAGTACTCATTTACACGAGTACTCATTTACAGTACTCATTTACACGAGGCAACATTACTGGCGTCAGTTTTGGCGATTTCCTTTTGAACTTGCTCCTAGTGTTTACACAGGTTCATTCGTTAATTTTCGTGTGAAAAACATACTTAAAAAAATCTACAGCCAACTTCACACTACGAAAAACACAAGAGGAATTGACAGTACGGGCAAGTTTTTTCCCGTTCCATTCCCCTTACCCCTCTTAATTGTGTCAATTTTTACGATTCCCATTTGAACTTGCCTCTTGTGTTTACACCGGGCAATTCGGAAACGACAATTCTTGTTTTCATTCGTTAATTTTTGGGTGAAAAAATACTAAATTAATCTGCAGCCAACTTCACTCTATGAAAAACACAAAAGGAACAGTACGGGCGAGTTTTTTCCATTCCATTCCCCTTACCCCTCTTAATTGTGTCAATTTTTACGATTCCCATTTGAACTTGCCTCTTGTGTTTACACCGAGCAATTCGGTTACGGCAAATTTTTGTTTTCAATCGTTGATATTTGTGTGAAAAAATACTAAATTAATCTGCAGCCAACTTCACACTACGAAACACACAACAGGAATTGACAGTATGGGCAAGTTCTTTTCCCTTTCCATTTCCCTTACCCCTCTTACTCGCGACAAATTTTTACGTTTCCCTTTTAAACTTGCCTCTAGTGTTTCCACAGGCAATTCGGTAACGGCAATTTTTGTTTTCATTTATTGATTTTTGTGTGAAAAAATACTAAAAAAAATCTGCAGCCAACTTCTCTTTATGAAAAAACACGTAAGGAATTGACAGTACGGGCAAGTTTTTTCCATTTTCATTCCCCTTACGTCTCACCCCTCCCTCCAACAAACTGAGTGTTGCGGCAAGTAAAGTTGCCTCATGTAAATGGGAACTAAATTGCGCAGGCAATTAACAGACCACCTTACACAATGCATGTAGCACGTCTACTAAGACCGCACTCTACTCTTAGCAAACGACTCATCCATTCTCAGGGAGAAGCAAACGACTCAGCTTCTCACGCAAACGAAATAGATGATGCAGAAATCTTGACTTGCGTCCTGTACGCAGGGCCCACTCCATCTAACCTAGTAATTGGATGCCGCTTCTCAACATTGCACCTTTCAGATTTTTTTAAATCTCCAAACAGTCTCAGATTCCATACTATCCCTTAGAATCCCACTTTTTGCCGTGACGCCCCTGCCTTGCAATTTTTCGCTTTATTCCCACCTAATATCGCAGCTGTTTCACAATTTTCTTCACGTAACCAAAGTCTCTGTTACTCCGGTCGTTTTTCCCCCCCGATTTTTTGTTTCACTCGTACTTTCGTTATAAATTATTGTTGTCGTTTCTAAATGGCGGCCAGAAAAAAAACGATCGTTTGAAATCGAGACTGCCACGATTTTTACTGTGACTGTCCTCCAGGGGGTTTTCCCTCACACAAATCCTAAACGCCCGCACAACACCACCAGCCACCGCCTGGTCACCACCCAAAGGACAATCATCGGAGTCAACACTCGAGAAGGTAAATTCGTATCCAAAGAGGCAAGCTAACCAAACATGATATGTGTGCTGCGGCTTGTCGAGTTCCTAGCCACCTCCGTCCGCCCTGTGGACGAAGTCAAAGCAATGAAACGTTTTATAGGCAAATTCGGTTCGGAAAACTAAAGAAAAAAAAATACAAGAACATTTAGAAATCGTGCTACGTAGCGAAACGTACGTTACGTTTACAAATCTTTATGCTTTGACGTTTGCCATTGTCCTTTGGGAGTCTTTTGTGGTGGCAGGACTTGGTTTTCTTCGTCGCTCGTGTGTGTGTGTGTGTGTGCGTTACGACTGCCGCCTTGTAGAGTCCTAACAAATGTGAGGTGAAAATATTTGAATGGAAATTTTTACAAATCTTCGACAGCCGCACACAAATAATGGCCGTAGCCTAACGTTGAATGAGGTCAGAGTTTAAAGTTGAAGGATGGCTACATTAAAGCGATTGGCCGATGAGACACAAACAGAAAATGGCCTATATTTTTAGGTTGTTTCCGTAAAAGTTTCAAATTACTTTGATCAGCAATCGGCATTGAAAAATCTGACTGAAGCTTTTTTGGATTTCCAGAATCATAGCTTTTTTGGCCAACAGAACAGATGAGTGTAATAGGTTGCACTGACTTGGATGCACTGAAAAAAACACGTCGAGGTTGGAAACATTACGGAATACCAGGGTTAAATGATCTTGGCAAGCTGGGAGCAACAAAAACCAGTTCATGGTTGGAGTCAGTAAAAAATCGCAGGGTTGCTTGATCATTTAGGCCGGCCAAAACTGACACTTTAAATGGCTAAGCTTAATTGCTGTTCCTCAACAGGAGATCACTCTGTAGTTTCATCTGGTGACTTCATAGGACACTGTAATATAAGCCAATTCACTGATTTCAGGGACTTAAATTGAAGGACTTTACTATAGGGTGTTCAATAGGGGGTTTTACAGATTCCGCTTGACTTGTGTTGAACTTTTTTTTCATTATCGTTTGCCAATTAATCATGGCAAGACTTACACCGCGAAAATTCCGGTTAAGTGCGGTGTATGGTCTGGCGGAATTATCGGTCTAAATTTTCTCAAATTTGTAACGGGTGATCAATCTAGAGGTATCACTCGCTTTTCCTCGGCAAGAGCTCACTCTATATTTTCATCTGGTGACATAAACGGAAACTGCGTGATAAGCCAAAGCACTTATTGCAAGGGATTTAAGTTGAAGGACTTTAGTATAGGCTAATAAATCTAGAGGTATTTTTTACAGATTCCGCTTGACTTGTATTTAACAATATCTTTTGTATTTTCAGTATTGTTTGCCATTTCATCATGGCAAGACTTATACCGCGATAATCACGGCTTAGTGCGGTTTATGGGCTAGTGGAGTCATCGGTCCATATTATTTCAAATTTTTAACGGGTGACCAATCTGCAGGTATTTTTTTCAATGGGGTTTTTTCACAGATTACGCGTGTGTTGTGTAAAACTTTTTTTTTCAGTATTCTTTGCCATTTCATCATGAAAAGACTAAAACTGCGAAAACCACGGTGTGTATTATTAACGCCATACCGGTCAAAATGCTAGAATAAGTCTTTTGAAATTGGAGCCTCAAAATGGACACCCTAAGGCGTAGTTGCGGCCAACGTTTGAAGGATATTATATTCAGCAAATACATAAATTATAAAAAAAGTCCTTTCAAAAGAACAATAATGATTCAACACTTGATTTGATTTTTCTATTTTGAAAAATACCTTTAGATTGACTTCCTATAGAAGCTGTTTAGATGTAGAGCAGACCGAGTCCCTGCAGCCCTAGTTTTGTTTCTGTAAGAGCACTGTATCTTTGATGACTCTGGGATGACTTAAAAGATCTGGCAGATGCTCCTTTTTAAAATTTCATGGTTCAATAAAACCAAAACAAACAATTAAGAGGGATATAAAGTGTGGTCCAAACATAATGCACGATGTTAACTGTGAGTCACGCCTTAACTTCGAGTTTTTTACTCAACTAAATTTGACATTTCATTGTATCAGTATTTAACAAATTCAACCATGGTAAGGTACTCGATTGAGCAGAGAGTTAGAATTGTTAAAGCCTTTAACCAAAATGGACGTTCAACTCAAATGCATTTCGTGCATTTATTTTTTGTCAGCATAAGCGACCTAATATGTGCACCATCGGGAGAAATTTGCGAGACTTTAAGCAAACCGGGCCTGTAGGATTTGTAAAAACAACTGGGCATGCTCGCACGTTCTGCAGGAAACGTTGATGTTGTTTGCTATAGTGTGACAGAGGATCAGTCAACCTCGACTCGTGATTTGTGTTCCCTCTCGCGAGATGATAACGAACATTATTTGGCCAGAATTTGAGGATATGGACCTGGATAATATATGCTTCCAACAAGATGGTGCCACTTGTCACACAGACAACGAAATGGTGTCTCTTTTGCGCGAAAAATTAAATGACAGTGTTATCTCACATCGTGCCTTTGGGGATATTAAAAAGAGAAAGTATACTTCAATAAGCCAATAACTATTCAGGAGCTAAAGGGTGAGATAATTCAGAACATTAACGACATTGAACCTCCATTATGCCTCAGAGTCATTGAAAATATGGACCATTGGATAGAGGTGCGTCACCAAAGCCATAGCGGACATTTGGCTAATATTTTGTTTTACACATAATTGCCATAAATCGGTTTATCTTAATAAAAAATATTAAGATAATACTCTGGTTTATTTACATTAAATACCGTGCATTACGGTTGGACCCTTTACCCTTTACAACAGAACTACCCATTCCTGTTTAATAAGCTTTCTGTCGCCAATCACTTTTACTTAAGAGAACCCCAAAGGATCTTATGTAGTCGTGCTCGACAGATGTTGTCTGTTGAGGCGGGCCAACCTCAACATGGCCACTAGGCCTCGGAAAATCCTCATTGAATATTCAAAACATCAGATAGATGGGGCTGATTTTTGGTTGTAGTATATCCACCTCTGAAGCTCCTAAACAAATTTTACAAGAGTTTGGAAAGTCTTCAGTAGGGCGAGCGAGACCGACTCCAATATACCCTTACAACAAGCTTGAGACTCTATTTTTGTCTTATGTGCGGTCTAATTAATGTCACATATAAAATATTGTTGAAATCTGATTAAATATTCTGGACTTAGTTCGGTTGGACTAAACGGTGGTATATTTTTATGGCGGCTACATCATCAAAGCTTGGAACGATCTAGTGTATTTCCAACAATGTTTGTTCAGTTAGCAGGATACTGCCACAAACTAATTTCCATTAGGAATTGATTATAAGTATAGGGTGATCCATCTAGAGGTATTTTTTTAGAAAAAGAAAAATACAAAAATTCAAATCAAGTGTGGAATCTATATTGATAGTTTGAAAGGACATTTTATAGCATTTATTTTTGAATATAATTTCCTTTAAATGTTGGCCGCAACTACGCCTCAGGGTTTCTATTCTGAGGGTACAATTTTGAATGACTCGTTCGAGCATTTCGACAAGACTGGCTTAAATGACACGCGTAATGATAGTTTCCAAAACCTGCCCATTTTTGGCTCAATAGGTATGTAAGTAAGCAAAATTGCCGCATTTGGGAAGAAGAGCAATCAGAAGAGGTTCAAGAGCTGCCACTTCATGTAGAAAAAACAACGGTTTCGTGTAGTTTAAGGGCCGGTGGAATCATCGGCGCATGTTTCTTCAAAAATGATGACGATGAGAACGTAACCGTCAATGGCGACCGTTATCATGTCATGATAACCGACTATTGGATGTCTGAAATTGAAGCTAGTGATCTTGGCAACATTTGGTTTCAACAAGACGGCGCAATTTCCTACACATCGCATCAAGTAATTGATTTATTGAGAGAACACTTCGGTGAGCAGATAATTTCACCTTTTGGGCCGCTCGATTGGCCACCAAGATCGTGTGATATCTGTTAGACTTTTTCCTGTGGGGATATGTAAAGTCTAAAGTTTATGCGGACAAACCCGCTTCGATGCAGGGCTTGTAGCAACGCATCACGCGTGTCATTCGCCAGTTACCAGTCGAAATGCTCGAACGAGTCATCGAAAATTTGACTCAATGGATGGATCATCCGCGGCCAACATTTCTTAGACATAACCTTTAAAAAATAAAAGCCATAGTATGTTCTTTCAAATAATAATAAACATTTCCCATGCAATTTGAATTTTGTGTGTTTTTTTCTTTAAAAAGGTAGGGAACCTTGAAGTGGTTCACGCTTTATAAGTTTTTCTTTGGAAAGCTCCAACAAATCTTATGTTTTCAACTCCTTTGACGTTGAACGTATGGAAAAGGTGTGCAATTTCTCACATTAAAGTTGCTAGCCTTAATAAAAACCCTGACCTTGTAAGGTTGATGTGACTAAAAGGATTGAAAACTTAATTTGTTGCCCTCGCCTACGACTTCTCACTCTTCTTCTCCGCGTATGCTTGACTGGAGACATTAGTTTCAGTTTCAGTTTCTGCCATTGGGGAAAGGGAAACAAAGCTAAATACCCAATGACTCTGCCATGATTATGATTACACACAAATCTTGGCCAGTTAACTAAAGTATGCCTCCCTCCTCCTCACGCTGCTGCTCCATTGGAAGAAGCGGAATCCAAGGCTTAAACATAAAATGCTGCTAAAAATCTCAACCAAGCAAACATAAGCAAAAACAGGGCCAGCCGAAAACATCCTAAACCCAAAAAGGACAGCTGAACATAGCAGAAAGCTGAAAGCAAAAGAAAGAAAAGAACAGAGAATCCTGTGGAAAACTAGAAATGAAAACTGGCCAAACACCCATAAGGTTTAATGGTGAAACATAAATCATTGAAACTGACATTTCAACATTTGTAGAATTGTTGGGGAAAATGAGTTCGATACTCGTTTGCTTACGCTCGTGTGCATGTATGGATGCGTATGCGAGAGGATGGATGAATGAATGCTAGAAAGGATACGTTTTTATGTATAGGTGTATGTGCGTGAGTGAGTGTGTGTGTATGAGCATGGCTAAATGTGTGAGCTTGTTGTCTAAAGTGAGTGCGAGTGTGAGTAAGTGAGTGACGTCGTATGTATGACTGAGCGTAATGTGACTGAACAATTTGCGTAAGCTTTTAGACATTTTGGCCAAAAACAAAACTAGAACTGTAAAAACAACAACAACAACAGCTACAGCAAACAATCCCCTGAAACAACAGTAACAAGAGCAAAATAACAACAATATGGATGGAGGAAGGGAAAACAACTAACAAACAAACAGCATCCAGTTGAGACCATTGATTCTAAAATGTGTCCTAAACATAAGCTAAAGTCAATAGCAGAGTTGCCAACCTTCTTGCTACCTTCTTCTTGTTGCTAAATCTTGTTAAAGAGTTCGAAAAAATGTCACAAAATAATAAAAAAAACGTCCTTAAACTCAGCCAGGCCGAGTCTCACCCACAGTCGTTGAGTAAAAACCCAAAAAAAAAAAAAAAATTAGAGGTACCTTTAGAGCTCTTAAGGGAAACGTTTTTTTCCCCCACACGCAGAAAAAAAACATGGTTACTACATGGTCACGGCAATAATAATATGTTCTCCGCAATAAAAATATGTTCGTCGCAACCATAACATTGTTACCTGAATTTATTTTTGACAATACGAGGGCGGTTCGGAAAGTTCTTAGCCTATCAATGAAAGAGAATAGTTAGTTTTTTAAAAATATTTTTATTTTTCAATATAATCTCCTGAAACTTCAATACACTTAGTCCAACGCTTATCTAGCAATTCTATCCCTTGATTAAAATAGTTTTCCTCAAGGTCTTCAAAATAGTGGTTTACAACTGTAATTGCATCTTCATTTGAGTTAAAACGCTTGCCAGCTAGGAATTTTTTTAGATTTGGGAACAGGTAAAAGTCACTGGGAGCTAAATCAGGAGAATAAGGTGGGTGGTCAAGCAACTCGTACTTTAATTCGTTGATTTTAGCCATTGTCAAAACACTCTTGTGCGCTGGTGCGTTGTCTTGATGAAAAATTATTTTTTTGTGTTGTAAGCCAGGAATTCTAGAATTTGTACATTTAATTGATCTACAAGGTTGCAATAGTACTCTGAATTTATTGTTTTACCCTTTTGCAGATAGTCAATCAATAAAATACCTTTGAAGTCCCAAAAAACCGTTGCCATAACCTTACCAGCCCATTGAATTTTTTTTGCCTTCTTTGGGGCACTTCCTCTAGCTTCAGTCCATTGTTTGGATTGTTCTTTTGTCTCTGGAGTATAGTGGTGGATCCATGTCTCATCAACAGTTATGAAACGACGCTTAAAATCCATTTTATTTCGCTGAAAACGATCCAAACAAGCTTGAGAAATGTTCATTCTTATGCGTTTGGTCGACTGTTAACAAGTCCGGCACCCATGTTGCAGAAAGCTTTTTCATCTGTAGTTCTTCATGCAAAATTAAATGGACTCGATCATTTGAGATACCCATGATATTAGCTATTTCACGCACTTTTATTCGTCGATCATTTAATACCATATCATGCACTTTGGCTACAATTTCTGTTGTTGTTGCTGTTTTTGGACGTCCACTACGTGGTTCATCTTCAATGCTTGTACGACCACGTTTAAATTCAGCAACCCAATTTTTTACTGTTGCATATGAAGGAGCACTTTCACCTAACACATTCACCATATCATTATGAATTTCTTGTCCCGATAAACCTTTTTTATGTAAATATTTAATGACACCACGCATTTCTAATTTTTCCATTGTAAAAAAATCGCGGATGCGTCTTTTGTGAACACCTGTTTCTATATGAAGGAGTTGCCAGATTTTTTAACATGTGTTCATAGCAGAGATGGAAATTTCCAAAACACTTAACTTTTTTCTGTTTATACCGCGCTTTGTGCTAGGCTAAGAAGTTTCCGAACCGCCCTCGTAGTATAATTGCTGCAATATTAATATTGTTGAAATGTAACAATATTATTATTGCCAAATTTAAAAATGAAAATATTGTTATAGCAACAATATAAATATGGTTGGTGCGACTAAAGTATTGTATTTTGCGTTTTATGTTAACAATGATATGATTACGGCAATCATACTGCATGATTGTAATTTTTCTTCATTTAAATATGCTTTTAAGAACAAATGTTATTGGTATGGATCTAAGGCAATAATAGTACTTTTTATTGAAATTAAAATTTTTTTAAACAGCTGCTTTGTCTTTGTTTAACTGAAATATTTTTAATAAAAACGCTTATTTCAACTTTTTTTTCTACTGTAAAGTAAATCACTCCCTATTATTTGGAATTTAATGTATTTTTGAATAATTTTCATAATTCAAATTGAAATAGTTATTATACTATGGTTGTAGGGATCATAACATGGTTGCAAGTGAATCATAGTATGGTTGTAAGGATCATACTACGGTTGTTTATGAAACATACTATGGTTGTGAGGATTATACTATGGTTGTATATGAAACTTACTATGGTTGTGAGGATCATACTATGGTTATGGAGATCATATTATGGTTGAGTGTGAATCATACTATGGTTGTGGGGATCATAGTATGGTTATGTGTAAATCATACTATTGTTGTGAGGATCATAGTATGGTTGTATTTGAATCATTGTATTGTTGGGAGGATCATAATATTGTTGTACCACAACCATATACCCAACAATAGTATTATTCTCTTCGAATATTGTCACCACAACCATACTTTTTTTCTGCGTGCAGGCCTATACGTCATTATGACTATAAGTCATATTCATGCAATTAAAGAGTCTTAGCTTAATTCATTTGACCGCTGTCGTTCTTAAGACAGGCGGATAGACAGACATGACACGACACAATCGTCTTAGAATTTTACTACAATCAATAAATTCTATATAATTCATGGGGTATGCAGTCAATATTTAGATGTGTTGCAAGCGGGATGACTCATTTAGTATATCAATATTTTAATTGCAATTCGAAAACGTATACAGATTTAGTTTTGCCGGACCGAATTTAACATTTCTCTATAATACAGGGTGAAGCGCGTTAATTTGCTATTTTGCACTGCAGTATGTGGCGGCACTGTTGGTCTAAGAGGGTGTGCGTGGCTTATAATGGCTGACGGGAGATTCGTATTCGTCTGCCTTTCGGTTGCCAACATGAATTGGACACGTGAGGAGAGAGCGCTTTGTGTTGAAGCCTACTTTTCAAATGCACACTCGATCATGGCAGTGCAGCGTGCTTTTCGTTTACGATTCACTGTTCCCCCACGCGGCCGTGTTCCTTGGCGGCAAGCAATTGTAAATTGGGTAGCTTTATTGAGAACAGCAGGTAATGTGTCATGTGTACGAAGGCGACCTGAGAGAATGATTACAACACCGCAAAACATCGATAGAGTTAGAGCAGCAGTACTGCAATCTCCGAAACGCTCTGCTCGGAAGCAATCATTTGCTCTTGGCATTTTCAGACTTTTTGTCCGCCAGCTCTTAAGGCAATGCAATAAGCACAGCGAGGGTTACCATGAATTGTTTGAGGCAAATGTTTCCTGGATGGCTTAATTCTTTGAGGGGTTATGTGAACTGGCCGGCACGCTCACCAGACTTAGCGCCATGCGATTTTTTCCTTTAGGGTTACCTAAAGTCGAAGGTGTATGCCAACCATCGCAACACCTTAAGACCTAATTAAAAATATTGAGGCTGAAATTGGCAAAACCTCCGAAAACGTATGCAGCAGTGTGGGGACAGCAAAGGTCGATGGGTTGGAAAATTCTATATTTTTCGGTACAAGTTTTGGTACCTACCAAATACCAGGCACTTAAGAGACTAGAGTTTAAGACTTAGTTCAGCGCCAACTTAAAGATTATTTTTTAAACGCGTAAGCCTTTTCAAGCCGGCTTTAAACAATAAGTTCTGTTTAGGTGAACTGCTGCTATTTTATAGCACACACATGTACTTCTAAAGTTTTGAGCTTTTGCATTTGCACATGTATGTGTAAGGATATGAATGCCCGTAGTTATACACCAGTAAGCGTATATGTGTGTCTTCTGTATATGTATTGTTGTGTGTGTATGTATGTTTGTGCATGTGTGTTTGTGTTAAGTCCCCCTAAGTCTTGTGGTTTTTGCTGCTGCTTTAGATGTAGTTATGGATGATTGTTGTTGCTGTCCGCTTCAATGCTGCAGTGTGTGTGAGTGTGTGTGTGCGCGTGTGTGTGTTGGTCTGGTTGTAGCTGTAACATATACCAGTGCCATAAAATACCCAAGTGACCCAAATAAATCATTTTGCAATTGAATGCCACTGACTGACGGACGAATGACTAAGCAAGCAGACATTACATTTAGCAGCAGCAACAACGGCAGCGTCAACGAAACGGACAGCAACAACAACAACAGATGAATATTACCAAGCGTTTGGCACACACACACATATACATGCAGACACGCACACTTTCATACAGATATAAAGACAAATGAACCTAAACTCACACACACACACACTAGGACATTTACCCATACAACTTTAACAATAGTGACCATTTCTAAAAATCATCATCGAAAGAGATGTATGAATGTAGAGACTCTTATGTTCAAGCTCGACAGTATAGAAGTTTGTGTGTGGGTATTCGTAAGGCTATGTGTGTGTGTATGAGTGTTAGCTAAGCTTGCTCTACGTGTGTGTGTGTCGGCGATTGTTCGCATTTATCCTTAAGCCTTTTCGGGGTTTTGCATGTTTGGGCCATGATAGTGCAACACTTCTATTCCCATTTCATGGCATTTCCCACTCACTCATACGTCGCCGCCTCCCAGTCTCCTCTCACCAACAACGTCTACGTCTACGAGCGAACATTTAGATTTGTGAACTGATCCATAAACAGGATGTTAGTCATTGATTTAGTCACTTTCTCACTTAAATATGCTTTTGGACACAGTTGATGAACGCATGAACAGCCCAAGATATCACAATTCACAAAATGAACGAAGGCACAGATGAAGTCATAATTTTGCCATAAAGCGATGAACAACCAGCTTGCCTTGATTTATGTATGAACGTAGCATCGGCATACTCGTTGTAGTTCGAGTTTGGGAAAATGACACAGGAAATTGTGGAAAAACAGTGACTTGTTGATGTGTGTGTGCAATATTTTTTTTGCAGAAGATGAACTGGCCAATGATTGTTAATAATCGCACGTTGTACCCTACACCAATGTGGGGTACATAAAACTTTCCACATTAAACGAAACGATAATGAAACGATGTTTATTATAAGGATCGATTTATGATCATTGGCTGATTACAATGAGCTTCACGATAAGCTGACTCCCCAAGTGATGCATGCTTCGGAGAGGCATTTTCCTTTGTATTGCATCAAAATTTTGACCGACAGTTTCAGTGGGAGGCGTGCTTGTGCAAAATTCTGTCGAAATGAGATTAAGGACAGACGATGTAATTAGAGTGTGTTTCTGAATCGATCAGTATATGTGACAGCGCATAGAGAAAGGGACCTAAGGGTAAAAAAATCAATTTTCACTTTTTTTTTGATGTGGACAACATCTGAGCATCGAATGAGACCGATCCCATGCCCCAAAAGTGTTCCCTCCCAGAGATATGAGCGTTTTATGAAAGTTCTAAGCACAAATAGAAAGGGACCTAATCTTAAAAATGGCTCTCCTGAACAAAGCTGGTTTTTACCCTTAGGTCCCTTTCTAGTTTAAGCGTCACATATTTGGATTGGTAGCAAAACCTAATTTTATTTGAGTACTTACTTATATATGCGGGACGTTTTTTGGGCCATATGAGCGAAAAAGTCCAACAACAATTCCCATTTTTGAGGTATTTAGTGCACTCCAACTAACAGTACTCATTTTTAACATTCTCGACGATCAAAAATATGGATACTCTATGGGCTCTTCGATAAAAAATTCCTGGTACCGCAAACAAATTGACAAATTGACAAATTGGGTACACCAGCCGCTCTTTCGTGAAGGGTAAATAAGTATAAGTACAAGTAAAAGCTCATCTCCGACCAAACCTGTCTCTCCGATGGTAATTTGGAGAGTATGAACCCATTTTTATTGCGACAACAGGGTAGTTGGAGGATAAACAAGTCTGTGGCTAGGTATGTCATCGCCACAGAATCTACTCCACACATTTATCGCGGCAACAGGGTGATTGAAGGATAAAAAAGTCTGTGGCCCGGTATGCCATCACTACAGGATCTATTTAAGGACCCAAGTGAGCTATGGGCTGCTGCCAATTAAATCTTACCTAGAGTCTTTTAGAAGAAATCTTTTACTGTCTTTTTATAGCCTACGATTAAAGTCTTAATGATTTCTTCAATTTGTTCAACTGTCAGAACCAATTTAGGTATTTTTTATATACCTTCGTCTCCCATTTTCCCCTCTGCCACCAGAAACTGGTTCAATGTACTACCTTTTCTCTTATAACCATTCTGAAGGTTAATGTGAATACGGCGGAGGTGGGCTTTTACATGCCAGCACTCAACAATCAATTCCAGTCTCTTTATGGCCATCGGTATTTTATGTCCACTTAATGTCTTTTTCGTCTCGGCTGTTTGTTGTCTGATAACAATTTTTATTTATTTCTTTCTTCATTCGTCTACTATGGCCAATTGAGGCTAATTCTTTAATTTTCTATACCACCCTCTTACATTATTTAAAAGGCTGGGCCCCTGCACTCAGCTATGGCTACGGCTACGGCAAGAGTTGAAAGTGTCTTCAGAAGTGTCGAATGTGGCATAAACAAATTGTACTCATGTCCATGTGGGCATTTTTGTTAATACTTTAAATAAATGAAACCGCAAAAGTGGTAAATGGCACCGCACTGACCACAAATCCTCTTTGAGGTGCAGTGGCATATGGAAGAATACGAGTTGGTTAGACATGGCTCAGTTAAATACATCAAATGGATAGATGGACGTATGGACACAGATGAACGGATAAAGTAATCAAAAAGGCGGTTATTGTCTTTAAGAAGGTATGAGACATAGACGAAGA
This sequence comes from Hydrotaea diabolus, assembly GCA_963513945.1. Classification (NCBI taxonomy): domain Eukaryota; kingdom Metazoa; phylum Arthropoda; class Insecta; order Diptera; family Muscidae; genus Hydrotaea; species Hydrotaea diabolus. Next base: position 15,812,530 of record OY740719.1, read on the forward strand.
TTACGAAAGGTGTAGCAAAATAAAGTTTTATTTTAAAAATTAAAGTGACCCATACCATCTTGCCTAGGCTATCTTTGAATTAAGATATTTTCATTTGAAGCTTATATCCATATGTGACAGCGCATAGAAAAAGGGACCTAAGGGTAAAAAAATCAATTTTCAATTTTTTTTTTACGTGGACAACATCTGAGCATCGAATGAGACTGATCCCATGACCCAAAAGTGTTTCCTCCCAGAGATATGCGCGTTTTATGAAAGTGATGGTACACCAAAGATAACGTATTTAAATCTTTAAAATGGCTCTCCTAAACAAAACTGGTTTTTACCCTTAGGCCTCTTTCTATTTTGACATTTACATTGATTGGGAGCAAGAAAACAAATTCAAAAAGTTTGGATTTTATATGCCGTTGTTAGTATCCTTCTCATAAAAGAGAGTTAAGGCCCATTAGCTCAGTATCAAGATTCACATTTTATTCCTTTCAAGAACCTTAAATCACAATTTTTTAAAATACAGAGGAATACTGAGGAAACTTTAGTATTCCTTAGAAGAGAAGCCAGAATGCGAGCTTAAACAGACACTTTTTGTATTCAAAAATAAATTCAAAATAAAAGGCGTGGCGCGCCGCCCATTCAACTCTAATCTTCGCGAGACCATGTCTCATAAACTTCTTTGGGTATAAGATTTTAGTTGGAATATATCAAGCCCTTGCCGCGTAAAAGACTTAAACGTCACTCGCTTTTTTCAATAGAAAATTGTACAACGCTCTTAAGTTTAAATATTAAAAATTAAATATTAATATAAGTATTTACAAAGATACAGCAAATTTAGTTTTATCGGAAGCCTCCAGATGAGTTAGACCAAAAAAACCCTCTCCTGTACAATTTTCTTTTTCCCGCTTACGCATTTTTTGCGGTTAGGGCTTAGCATATCAAGTTATGGAAACATGACCTGGAGGAAAAGTGGGCGAAGTCCATTAAAAAAAAACTCTTTCCCAAAACTATGGACCGGTCAAAAAATTGCCACACAGAATATTTACGGGCATGAGAGAGGGGTTAAAGCATTTTAATGCTTCTTTGTCAGCCGGGCAGAGGTGGACATAATTTTTAACATTTGAACCCTTCTCCACACAATACCCAAGTATTGACCACAGTACAGATCTTTGAAAAATCTAGAATGAAAGGATTTATTATACCAATCAATAAAAGACTACCGTTTAAGCTGACAAAATGTAGAAGTAGAGGTGTCAGTGAAGCGCGTCATTAGAATTGGATGCGTCCAAAGAGACTTGGAGGTCAACTTGGGGGTCAGCATAATACCCAAGTATTGACCATAGTGCAGATCTTTGAAAAATCTAGAATCAAAGGATTTATTATACCGATCAATTAGAGACTACCTTTAAAGCTGACAAGATGTAGAAGGAGAGGAGTCAGTGAGGCGCGCCATTTGAATGCGTCCAAAGAGACTTGGGGGTCAGCGATGTGGGCTTCGTGGGACAATTGAAGAGATACAGATTGTCATGTGGAACGTCCGTTCGCGCCCTGTATGAATTGAAGAGGCTGCACCATCCAGATCTTAGCTGAGCCAAAATCACGCGCGACTGTAGAGGTAGCGTCTTCTCCTCTGGTGAAATCTCCGTGGTATGTTGCCCTAGCTCTACTTTCACGCTGTATACTGCTGCTGCAACTTCATCAGCGTAAATGTCGTTCAGAACTGTCTGATAGATTCTTCGATCGAACGGCTCTCTTGTACCACTTGACCTCTCTCTCTCTCTTTCTCTCTCTCTCTCTCTTTCGATCATGAAGATCGTACCTGTTCTGTCTGGAAGGAGTAATCTTGTCCATGAGATAAGATGGGATGACTACTGACAAGACAGCCAAGCAGGTACTGCTTCTTCTTCTTCTTCGCTGGTAAAATTTCCGGGGGATGTTCTCCTAGCACCACATCCCCGCTATAGCTAGATACTGCTCCTTCGACTTAATCAACGTGAATGTCGTTCAGACCTGCTTAATAGTTTCGATGAACTAAGGCTCTCTCTTGTACCGCTGAACATCTTCCTCTCAGGATCATGTATATCGTACCTGATCTGCCAAGAAGGAGGCATTTTGTCCAAGAGATGGTGGTTGCGGTGACTACTGCGAAGACACCCAAGCGGGTACTGCTTAGACAAGAAATTGTATCTGCGCACGGTAAGGACCTTCGTCTCCTCATGTAGATAGTCCTCAGCAGACATAAGGAGGGCGTCATTCTGGCAAGTCTGAATTTCGCCGACCACTCCGGCGTAGCTTTCGCTACAGACCGCCTTATCGCTTTGTAAGAGGTCAACAAGGTTCCTTTGTCGGCTCCCTGAGTAATGCCGTCTAGTAATTGAAAGAACTTGTTCCTACTTTCAAGCTTATCGCAGATAGCTGTAGCATGTGCAGAGGATCGAAAAAGGAACCCTTGGAAGGACGGTTCCAAAAGGCTGTCCAATGTGACCTCAAGAATTTTGGGATAGTTGGTAGTCATGATGTTGACGTCATCAACTTTCACATTGAGTCACAACCGCACCTTTGCGGTTCATGCAAAAAGCAGTGTGGCTGATAATTTAGAGGCGGATATTTTCAAATTCCTCGTAGTGAAGATGATTGCTAGGCCAGTGAGGTAAAAGCTGATTTCTTCGCATACATCATCCACTTTAGGCCTTGAAGCGAGAATTGTACAATCATCGGCTAACGACACAATTTAAAAGCCGTCTGAAGGGGTAAAGACGTAGAGGTTAAATTGTGCCGGGGATATCACTCTACCCTGGAAAACTAACTCCTTGTTTTACACTACGGGGCTTCGACTTCCTGTCTCTAAATTCTACTTATGACTATGAGCGACTAGTAATAAGCTGGGGTAAAAGAGGATCATAGAGGTTCATATTTTCCTAAAGTCCCGCTGCAATGGTATTGCGTGATTGAAAACTTTCATCTCTAAAAGTCACATATTACATCCGATTCCAACCAAATTCGGTATAGTTCATTATGAGAGACCAGCACTTATCTCTGGTGGTAAATTAGACATACGAGTATCAGACCATGAGTTAGAAAATCCCCCAAACGAATGTCCTCCTGCCAAAGCCGCGGAATCTCTTGAACAACAGAGTAGTGTAGAGTATCCTAGAGTCTGCTTCGTTCAACTGTTAAGTTTTTAACTATTTTTGTTGCGTTTGCAGGACATCCATTGAAATTTACCATGGGTGAGGTACAGTCGAGTTTTAGAAAACCATTTTAAACCTCTAGTCAGAAATCGAGCAGTGGCAAGTAGGCAACCTTGGTCTGATGAAACTTGTAATGTTCGCCAAACTCAGAGCTTTTGTCCGATTTAAATGACATTTGACTTTGTAAGTAACTACCTACGGAAAATGCGTCAAGTATCTCCTATAATTTAATAGATGTGTGCAATAAAAAATTTGTATACTCTCCATTAAAAAGTGGAGTACTAAATTTGTCATTCCGTTTGCAACCCCACGAAATATTGATCGGATACCCTATTAGTATATAAGTACATATTATTGATCGTCGAAAAAACCTAAGACGAGTAAGCCATCTCCGTTTGTCAGTGCTTCAGTGAGTCCATCCTTCCAAGGGTTCCACCTCGTAAATGTCAGCGACTTTATGAGTAAGAGATTTATCTCTAAGCCGTGTAAAAACTTTTTTACGAAATACAAGAGCCGTTCGAAGCCGGCATTAAACAGTAGGTCCCGGTCAGTAAGTATATGTGACGCGCCGAATTGAAAGGGACCTAAGGTTGAACACCAGTTTTGTCCAGGAGAGCCATTTTAAAGATTAGGTCCCTTTCTATTTGCGCTTCGAATCGTCGACTTTACTTTCATAAAACGCGCATATCTCTGGAAGGGAACACTTTTGGGGTATGGGATCGGTTTCATTCGATGCTCAGATGTTGTCCACATCAAAACAAAAAAAAAACGTGAAAAGTTGATGAAAAGTTTTGTTCAGGAGAGCCATTTTAAAGATTAGGTCCCTTTCTATTTGCGCTTAGAATTGTCGACTTCACTTTCATAAAACGCGCATATCTATGGGAGGGAACACTTCTGGGGCATGGGATCGGTTTCATTCGATGTCCACATTAAAAAAAAGAAAAAAAATGAAAATTGATTTTTTTTACCCTTAGGTCCCTTTCTCTATGCGCTGTCACATATGGTGATCCATCTAGAGGTATTTTTTTAGAAAAAAAATATAAAAATTCAAATCAAGTGTGGAATCTTTATTTGTAATTTGAAAGGACATTTTATGGCATTTATTTTTTGAAAATAATTACCTTCAAATGTTGGCGACTCCATTGTGGAAATGAGTGTTCGGTGAGAAACGGGAAGATCCGCTGTTTTCGACCAAAATGCTGTTCAGTGATTTCTGGCTCAACGCCAAAGTCAATAAACAAAATTGCTGCATTTGGGCTGAAGACTAATAAGAAAGAAGTTGTTCAAAAGGTGTCATTATACCCAGAGAAAACCACGGTTTGGTGCGGTTTATAAGCTGGTGGAATCATCGGTGCATATTTTTTCAATAATGATAATGGCCGGAACGTGACCGTGAATGGTGCTCGCTATCGCGCCATGATATCGAGCTTTATGCTACCTGAAATTGAAGCCTTAAATCTTGACGACACTTCGTTTCAACAGGACGGTGCCACTTCTCATACTGCTGCTCAAACAATGGATCTATTGAGAGGTCATTTCGAAAAGCAGCTAATTTCACGTTTTGAACGGTTGAGTTGGCCGCCTAGATCGAGTGATATCACACCTTTAGACATTTTTCTTTGGCGTTACGTAAAGTCCAAAGTCTATGCTGACAAACCAGCTACGATGCAGGTTTTGTAAGCCAACATTACGCGTATCATTAAAGACATACCGGTAGATATACTCGAACGAGTCGTACAAAATTGGACCCTCAGAATGGAAACCCTGAGGTGTAGTTGCGGCCAACATTTGAAGGAAATTATTTTCAAAAAATAAATGCCATAAAATGGCCGTTCAAATTACCAATAAAGGTTCCACACTTGATTTGAATATTTATATTTTTTTTCGTTCTGAATAAATACCTCTATGACCTTAATGGAGAACTCTGAATATTGCTCCTGCAAAGGTAATTCCTGATTTAAAAACGTCGTCCCTTAAGCGACATATTGCAAGGGACTCCGACCTAGTTCGTCATAGATCGTAACGGACGACCTGCACCGATCTCTGGAGCAAAGCTCACAGATTTAAGACAAGTTTTCCTTATTTTTAAAGGGATGACTAAAGTAAGAATGGTTTTAAAAAAGGACTACCGGTAAATATGGAGATAAGTGTTTTTTTCATACCAAAGCCTGTTTTACTACAAATCCAAATATTTATTTTGAAGATGTGGCTGGAATTGAGGCCAGACTCAAGGATCCAAGGGGCCTAAAAAGAAATCATTGCAATTTAACGGTTACATTTTTATATTTTTTTTATTTTCAGCTGGCGGTTTTAAATTTATTTTTATTGGGGCATTGGAACTACCCCATTGGGTTTAACAAATTGGTGCCATAAATACAATCTAATTTTCCAACTTTTTCAATTATTTCTAATTAATATTTGTCTATGGATTAGTTCTACTTTAATATGTGTTTAAAAAGACCAACAAAAATCTAAAACTCCAACTAAAGCTGTAAATAGTTTTTATTTTCCATTTTGCTTGTGAAAATCGAGCAGTGGACAATTGCATTTGTACAATTTTAACTACCACAAAGTGATAACAACTCCATCAACGACGATGTCAACAACATCATTTGCGACGAATTCGCACACGTGTTGCATACGGGCAGCATTCACAGTTTAGTTGACTTTTGTATTTGGTAAATTGTTTTGAAATTGATACATTTAATCGTATTAAAATCCAAATTGAAATTACATACGAGTACTTACGGTGCCGGCTATGCATGGCCATGCTCGCACTGATAACTACTGATGTCGTCCGTGCCGGTCGACAGTCGACAGTCTGTGATAATTTTATTGATGTCACATTCATAGTTTTTGCTTTTGTTTGATTCGATTTCGATTTGTTTCCGGTGTAGGCAGAAGGCGGATATGCCATTGATATGACACACCGAATGTCATCAAATAGAGTAGCTATCGACTATTTGTCTCTATGTGGCTGTCAGACCGAATGTCTGTCGGTCAGTCGCTCAACGATAGCTGGCCTCGCATGGACTTTTAGGCAAAGACTTTGACAGTCAGTCGGTGAGCCGATGAGTCTGCCTGCCTGTCAGTCCGTCGCTTACTCATTCAGTCATTCAGTCAATTTTGTTAGCATTTGTTTGCCAATTTGTTATCGATGTATATGCATGCCTGCCTGCCTGCCTGCATGCATGCATTTTTACTGAATTCGTTTACTTTTGTGCAACATTTCGAGTGTCTTTGTTGCATGCCACATTCGTGTGTCGTGTCTGCTGTGTCGCCTAGTGTTTTTGGTAAATTTGATAAGTGCTTTTTAAAACACTCAACACTCCCGTAAGTACTGTGAGTACGAGAATTTTATGCTTACACATTCATATTTGCATTCACATGCAAAATGTATATGAACAACAGCATCAATTCTATTAGGCTTTCAAAAATATTTGAAATGTTCTCGTCTCTTCTGTTCGGTTCGCCTTTGTGTCGAAAGTCGTTACTAATTTGCACTGGCACTATGTTAGGGGTATACATAAATCAGATTTACTTAAATCAATCTTGTATTTACTGTGACATACGAGCAAAATATTTCAAAAGCTGGAAAGGAATTTTCAAAAGGACACTAGCTGCGGTATGCATTTGAATGCTCTTTCAAACTGAAAGTGTTGATGTAAAGTGTTGCTTAAGAATATAAGGGTGTTTTTTATTGAGGTATAGAACTTCGAATTGAAATAAAACACAAGAAAATCGTTTTAATGTCCGTCAATTTGGCTTTATTGGAAGGATAATTTTATGCCATTAATGTTTAAATATGATTTCGGGCATGTGGCCGACGCGGCTGTCTCGAATAAAGCCAATTCTACAGGTCCAATTTTCAACCACTTTTTCGAGCATATGGGGCCGTATGTTGGCAATAACGCCACGAATGTTGGCTTCCAAGTCCCCTAACGTGTTTCTGGTTTGTTGGCGTAGACGAGCGACTTCACATATCCGCAAAGAAAATAATCCAATGGTCCATGTTAACCGATCCATGGTTAACCGAATTAATTGCTCTGATGGACGATTATGTCGACCATAAAATGGACGGAGCTTGCGGTGAACTTCGCGAACTGAACCATTACTTTCGAAATAAATTTGCACGATTTGCAAGCGTTGTTCTTTTGTCAACCTGTTCATGATGAAATGGCAAACCAAACTAAATATTAATCACTTGACAGCTGACAAAATTGCCGCCAGTTAAAAAAGTGATGCCAACTTAAAGTTCTATACCCCAATAAAAAACACCCCTTACAACACAAGGAAGATCTTTTTAGAAAAAGTGGACTTTAAATCAAATGATTCGCTGGAAGCTCCTTTAGTATAGAACGTTTTCTAAACCCTTTAGTACAGAACGTTTTTGCTCGTCTTTGAAGACCCACACGGTCGACTGCTGTTTTGTTTCGGGCGCTTTCGCACAGATCCATGATTCGTCACCTGTGACGATCTTATAAACGTCTTTTGAAGCTCCGCGATCGTATTTTTTCAAAATTTCTTTGCACCAATCGACACGAGCCTTTTTTTGAGCGATTGTCAAATTGTGCGGGATCCAACGAGAACGAACCTTTTTTACGGCCAGGTGTTCATGAAATATCGAATGTATGCTGGTGGAAGAAACTCCCGACGACGATCTTGCATTATCAGCTCTCGCAAGGCATCCATGTTCTCTGGCACAACGGCCGTTTTTGGATGACCTCCACGTCCTTCCTCTTTGAGCGAGCGTCGTCCACGATTGGATTCATTAAACTAGTTTTTCACAGTGCCATAGGATGGTGCTTCATCGCCATACAAAGATTTAAGTTCATCGATGCACTCTTGTCGTGATAATCCACGTCGAAAGTTGTAAAAAATGAACGCACGAAAATGTTTACAAGTTAATTTCATTTTTTTGGCAAATTGAATTTTTCAAGTCACTGCAAACAACACAAATAATGGTCGTCCGTCAAAACGTTCTAAGTACGTTTATGCCAAAAAATGTCAATCTATCCTATTGAAATGTCAGGTGGCACCAGGCAACACTTAGTGTTGCCTAGGCTAGAAATATATAAAGCAACCTCGTATTTAACTCCGATGTAAAGCCTGAATGAGGCTGCTGGTGATATAAACAACGTGCCAGTATTTGTAAATTGATGCCTTCAAAGAATTATGCATATATTCTGGCCAAATATTATTAATAATACCAATGTATGGAGTAAAACCAAACAAACACCATTGCGTCCCGAATTACTTAGTAGGAAATGGAGCTGTCTGGGCCATACACTACGGAAACCGGCCAAACCGCAAGAACCGCAATCGAATTAAATCCATAGGAAACGATACAACGAGGAAGAACCTGGCATATATGTGACGCGCAAAATAGAAAGGCACCTAAGCCTAAAAATCAGTTTTGTTCCGGAGAGCCATTTTAAAGATTAGGTCCATTTCTATTTGCGCTTAGAATCGTCGACTTCAATTTCATAAAACGCGCATATCTGTGGGAGGGAACACTTTTGGGCATGGGATCGGTCTCATTCGAGGCTCAGATGTTGTCTACATCAAAAAAAAGAAAAAAATTGAAAATTGATTTTTTTAACCTTAGGTCCCTTTCTCTATGCGCTGTCACATATGAAGAAGGCAGCTGGCGAATGAGATTGCTTTGACGGTAAAATCATGGAATAAAGTGAAAATTAATAGTTTGTAAAAGATCTGAATGGGATACATCTCTAACGACTCTATGTTCCTCAATGAACGATGAAAGTAATAATCCTTAGCTTTGAGGAGATAATTTAGTCCTTAGACTTCACATTTTATCCCCTTTTAAGCCTTACACTACGAAAAGTTTCCAACAAACAGCTAAAAATACATAAATTTCAAATATTTCACTTTTGTGGTCCTAATGTATGAATTCGCAAAAACTTTGCAACATTTCTACGCAGCCAAACGGCAATAACACAATTCTTTCTTAGAAGTGCCAGAACTTAGCCCTTGCCACAATGGCACAAAAGGAAAAGGTGTGTAATAATGATCTCAGCTAGCTTGCGGCTGGAAAGCGGTTTCAATGTGAATGAAAGCCACAGCCGCAGGTAAGTAATTCGATAAGGCGTAAAAATTTGCACTTAAACTACTTTCCGACGCCCGTTTGGAGATGTAACAAATCGTTGGTAAACATTTTCACAAGGATTTCCATAAAGCAGGCAAGGGCGGCACACAGCGACAACGCAACGATTTACCTTTTACTGTGTGACCACAGGTTTCTCTAAGTTTTCTTCAAAAGTTGTGTAAAGCAAATGAGGAGAAGGCAGAAAACTACAAATAACTTTTCTAACCAAACTCTATCGCACTCGTCCCTGGCCCAGCAACACAATGATGTTATCGTGGCCTGGGACAGGGACCGTGGCCGCGATGATGTCAAGCAACTCCAGTGGGTGGGACAAAAGTTGCACTTGTACCTCGTTAACTTGGCCTATCGGTGGAGAGTTTTAGTGGCATAAACGGCAAACTGTTACATTAATTTATGTTCACATTATTATAATGTTGCATTTTTTCTTTTTTCTACTATTTTTGGTATGGCGGGCGTTTTTGGTGGCCATGGCGGCGATGGTGGGTTGGCGCGGCTGTTGTCGATGTTGTGGCTGCTGCACTCCACCCAGTGTGCCTCGCCGTGACATTTTATTCATTTTCATTTGTGCAACTTTTCTGCAATGTAGTCATAAAATGTCTTTTCCACTTCATTTACTTCACCCAGACCATCAGCAGACCTTGCTTGCCAGGGCAGCGTTGAAGGCAGCAATTTTTACAGCCACTTGGTAATGTTAAACGCCGCCCCATCCAACTCACACCCTACACTTTGCAATAACTTTCACACATTCATAAACGGGGACTAGCAAAGACCCTTCTTCCAAACTACCCCCCCCCCCCTGTGTTGCTCTTACAGAGAATTGCTTAACGTTTTCCACATGAATGGTAGCGGATGGGGGGCAATTGTTGGTGTTGCTGCAACAAAGTGCTGTCGTTGACATTTTCTTACTTTATTTGTGGCAATGAATAATAATGAATAATATTTTTACGCTGCGTTTTTTCTTGAACATGTTTCATTTACATTTAACAACAATAGCAAAAACTTCAGCTACGCCCACCCTTCGCTCAGCCCTAAGGTTTTTGCTCAAGAAAGTGTTGCAATTTTGATAAAATTTACGTTTACGTTTCTACTCTTTTTCTTTACGTTTTCTTTGGTTAAATGAGATTGGAAAATTGATTAAAATTTATGAATTATTGGCTGTAAACATTAGGGCTCGAAACTATTGAAAGTTGTAAGGAAATTGTGGTAATGGCAACCAACTAACCTGGGGATATCAACAACTAAAGGGTGTTTTTTATTGAGGTATAGAACTTCGAATTGAAATAAAACACAAGAAAATCGTTTTAATGTCCATCAATTTGGCTTTATTGGAAGGATAATTTTATGCCATTAATGTTTAAATATTATTTCGGGCATGTGGCCGCCGCGGCTGGCTCGTATAAAGCCAATTCTACAGGTCCAATTTTCAACCACTTTTTCGAGCATATGGGGCCGTATGTTGGCAATAACGCCACGAATGTTGGCTTCCAAGTCCCCTAACGTGTTTCTGGTTTGTTGGCGTAGACGAGCGACTTCACATATCCCCAAAGAAAATAATCCAATGGTCCATGTTAACCGATCCATGGTTAACCGAATTAATTGCTCTGATGGACGATTATGTCGACCATAAAATGGACGGAGCTTGCGGTGAACTTCGCGAACTGAACCATTACTTTCGAAATAAATTTGCACGATTTGCAAGCGTTGTTCTTTTGTCAACCTGTTCATGATGAAATGGCAAACCAAACTAAATATTAATCACTTGACAGCTGACAAAATGGCAGCCAGTTAAAAAAGTGATGCCAACTTAAAGTTCTATACACCAATAAAAAACACCCCTTACAATCTATAGAGTTTGAGGGTGAGGAAGGTTTTTTTTTTTAGTTTAGAAAGGCAGGGTCTTCAACTTCTTAAGGAAAGTTTAAAGAAATACGCAAACTTTCATCTTGAGTCATTCTTAACATATAAAGTCTCTATGGAAGGAAAAACGCAAAAGTTTGTATTGTCTCCTCAGGAATCTTAACTTAGAAATGCAATCTTCCCGTCAACTAAAATTTAAGGACAAATGGGTTAAGAGAAGCAGAGAAAGTGTTAGAAAAATACAAATGTAAAGGAAAATCAAGGAGTACCCTTGGAACCTCAGAGCCATGAGGCAAAGCCTTTAATTAAGTCGAATGGATAAATTGATATTATTAAAAATTTGGAATTATGACGAAATGTTTTTGCGATTTAGTCCATCCATATGTTCATAGAAAAAAGGTTCTTTATTTTACCTTTTTCTATGAACCTACAAGTATGGATGGACTAAAACGCAACAACACTTCGTCATTAATCCAAATAACTTTTGTCACAGACTAAATTACAGCAATGTTTTGTTTTCGGAAATGTTGACTAAATAGACGTTTTTTGGTAGCAAGTGTTTTATTTATTGCAAGCCACTTAAGGCTGCAGTATTGTGATATTTAGCGTGTACCTTACAAGTAAGTCCACGTTCAGTTCAGTGAAAGAATAGCAAACCCTTTTCAGTGGTGGGTTCCCACCTTGTAAATGTTGGCGACTTTTGGAGATAGAACATAATCTCTAAGCCATGTAAAGGCTTTTCTCTAAAATATATATAAATAAAATAGTAATTATTTAGAAAAGTTTGAGGTCATTACAGATTTACATCGAAAAGGTCGAAAAAACAGTCAAAAAATATATATATATAACTGAAATAATCTAAATTTACATTTATCATTTTATTATGTCCTCTCTCATATTCAATATTGGCAATACCAACTTTAATAAATAAAAAATCCTGCTGATTTCCCCTTAAAAAAGCCTAATACGTGTATTTTGCAATAAATTCAATCCTAAAATATGACTCGCCACGCCAACGAATGTCTTTAATCCCCCCTTAAAGCGAGTCTTCCCTTAATATGCCGGACGAGCATTCAACCGCATAAACAATTAAACAAATACCCAGTCAAATTTTCAACAAATTATTTTAAATGTCCTTAGCCAGACCGAAAGCAATTCAGCCGCCAGGCTGACCATAACGAACACACTGCCCCACACATCATGCCACATCCCCGCCCCCGCAACAAAGAAGAAGAATAAAAAAAAAACACCCAGCAAATGACTACCGAAATATTCATGACAATATTTTGTTACACACTCGTCCGCACATTGGGAGACAATAAAGCGAAAAGCCCTTTCCACCCTCCGCCGGCTGTCCGCATAAAAGGACACATAATAAAACGTTTTATAGGGATTTTTATGCCTGTGAAACAAGCAACAAAAATTTTATTAAAACACAAGCGGAGGCCAGCCACACTAGAAACAGCCGACGAAGTAGCCGAAATGACAGAAACCGAAAGAAGAATATCCATAAAATTCATTGAGCGTAATATGATGCCAAATAAAATGCTAACAGCATATTGTCTCCGTCTCAGTGTAATGCATCACCCGGCCACAAAAGCCAGCCAGGACTAAGCGGGCAAACATACTGCACGCAAAAGAAAAAAAACGCTGCCAAAGCAAGACAAGTTCCCAAGTAGAAGCAGAAAGAAACCCGCAACTACCGAAAAAAATATGGTACCACTTTCTAAGGCACACATACCCAGTCCAGGATAACGGGGTGGGGAGGGGGGCAACTAAACAGGATCTGCACATAATTCAAATATTAAGGAAATCGTGCACACACTCGCACACTTACGTACGCCAGGACAAGCCATAACCATAACTTCTTTAACTAGGAACAAATGGCAAAGACGACGGAGGCGGCGGGGTGTAAGATGAAACCCAAACGATGCATATTTTCTGGGTAGGGGAGGCCAGAAAATATAAAGACAATGTCCTTAAACATATTTGTAAATGTAGTTAAGTGCCCTGTATGCCTTTCGTAGAACTCAACGCACACACACACACTCATACAGTGCTAGTACTTAAGTCACTTCACACACACACACAAGTACACTTCCATGGAAATAAAAACTATACTCAAGCAGTCAGGATACAATTACACACACACATGCACGCTTACTTGGCTTGCGATAGATATGCCAAAACGGAGATACCTCCATTAGATACGTATAGTTTTTTTTGGTCTTCCTTTTTCTTTGGTTATCGCACAAAAAGTCCTGAAAAACAAGTGGCATATGGCCATGCATATTAACAACCTATTTTTCTGATATTTTATTACTTATGACCATTACAAGAACAGCAACAGCAACAGCAGCTGAAGCTGTGTTGTAGCAACTGTGGAAACTGAAAACGGCCACATTAACATTCTCCATCTAAAAAAAAGAAGAAGAAAAAATGGTCCTCTTTCTCCTCTGCCGCGTATGTGTACAGCTGCCAAAACAAAAACGTCGAAGCAAAGCGGAAAATTAAAATGAGCGCCATAGAAGTCAATATTCCCATTTGCTGTGTTTTAAATTTTGTTCTCCCCTGCAGCGCACCCTACGCTATATCTTAGGTACATTAGGAGGCCCTAATAGTATTTGTGACGCCAATGAACCCTTTCCAAAGCACACAAGGGAATATCCGTGACGCTAGTCCCAGAACTTTGAATGGAATATAGGACTCCCAGCTGAAATATTAAGTTAAAATAATCATACACTTGGGTGTCCTAAGAAGAGCGCAATTTTTAAATTTTAAATAAAACACAGATATTTAAGAAAAAATCGTGAAACTTTATTATATCGTAAAGTAGACAGAATGAGGTTATGTATGGAACTATATATCGTGCAGATGGCCGCCGCGGCTTTGCTGGCATGCACGCGATCTTTTAATGACATTTTCAATGACCGTTTTGCATGAATGCTGCGGTATTTCATTAATGCAGCGTCCAATTTCGTCTTTTAAGGCTTGAGTCGTCGTCGGCTTATTCGCGTAAACCATCGACTTCAAAAAACCCCAAAGAAAAAAAATCTAATGGTGTTAAATCGCACGATCTAGACGGCCAATTCTGATCTCCAAAACGCGAAATAACACGACCGGGAAATGACTGATGCAGCAATTGAATTGTTTCTCTGGCTGTATGACATGTGGCGCCGTCTTGTTGGAACCACATGCCCTCCACATTCATTTCTTCAATTCTAGGCAAGAAAAAACTGGTTATCATTTCACGATACCAAACACCATTGACTGTTGGCGCTTGACCTGCCTCATTTTCATAAAAAAATGTCCAATGATTCCTCCAGCCCAAAAACCACACCACACAGTGACACGTTGAGGATGCATTTGCTTCTCGTGAATCACTCGAGGATTTTCCGCACCCCAAATGCGACAATTCTGCCTATTGACGAAGCCATCAAGATGAAAATGGGCCTCGTCACTGAAGATGATTTTATCGGCAAAATCAGCATTTTCATGTTGTCTCTTCAATACCCAATTAACGAACTCCCTTTCGTGTAGCGCTCCATTTTTACTAACCTCGTACCTTCTACTAACAAACAATATCAATTGTTCAATGTCAAACAATGACACTTCGAATGTTGCCAGATTTAAAAATTGCGTTCTTCTTGGGACACCCTTTATAATATATTTTTGATGATTTTGCCCCATTAAACACCTAAGACGAAGGCTGAAGGGTACATGCTTGATAGTTGTCCCGCTTATTATGAGTAAACAAAATTGGAAAGATAAGACATCAACTATTCCCGGCTTACTACAGAAAATTACAAGTTTCTACCATTATTGGCAGAAATATACTCTACACTACTCTGTTTTTTTCATAAGAGTCCTAGCCCCTGGCAGGAAATTAAAATCTTTGCATCTAAGGCGTCAGGACTACGAATATAAATGTCTATTACTATGGGGTTACATTACAAGATGACTCAATAAGTTCGAGTTCCAGTAGGAATGACTATAAGTCAATCATAAGATAATATACCAAATTCAAGCCAATTTAGATTTATTTTGTATCTGCTACACCAACAGAACCTCAACCCATAAGCATGTCTTGGGTGATGTGCGGCATGGTGGCTCTTCAAAAATATAAACCGATATGGCCGAATTTCCTCAGACATACTTGAAGGTCTCTAGCAACACAACAAATTTGAGCAAGATATCATACGCTGCTTCTAAAGTGAAAAGGCCACAAATCGGAAATTATAAGGAGTAATAAATGAGAGTAGGCTTTCAAAACGTACCATGCAAATTTGAGCACGATGGATTGCAATTTATGGCTTTAAGAGAGCTAAAGGACCCCCAATTAGAAGAAATCATTGTGTTCAGGTTATTATTAATGATGGGCCGATATGGCCTAGTATTACCAGAGTTTATTATTGGTTGCTCCCAACGTAGCATTCCAAAATTGAGCACCATGGCAGTTAGTATGTGACTTTGTGACTGACAGAATTTATGGTGGCTGTTTGAAAACTAACTCTGATATGGTTTATTTTCGCCAGACTTATTAGTCGCTCGTTACGATCGGAATAAAAGTGCTCTCGATCGATCGGTTTATGTGACGCGCAAAATAGAAAGGGACCTACGAGGGCGGTTCGGAAAGCTCTTAGCCTATCAATGAAAGAGAATAGTTAGTTTTTCAAAAATATTTTTATTTTTCAATATAATCTCCTGAAACTTCAATACACTTAGTCCAACGCTTATCTAGCAATTCTATCCCTTGATTAAAATAGTTTTCCTCAAGGTCTTCAAAATAGTGGTTTACAACTGTAATTGCATCTTCATTTGAGGTAAAACGCTTGCCAGCAAGGAATTTTTTCAGATTTGGGAACAGGTAAAAGTCACTGGGAGCTAAATCAGGAGAATAAGGTGGGTGGTCAAGCAACTCGTACTTTAATTCGTTGATTTTAGCCATTGTTAAAACACTCTTGTGCGCTGGTGCATTGTCGTGATGAAAAATTATTTTTTTTTGTGTTGTAAGCCAGGACGTTTTTCTCGAATTTGTACATTTAATTGATCTAAAAGGTTGCAATAGTACTCTGAATTTATTGTTTTACCCTTTTGCAGATAGTCAATCAATAAAATACCTTTGAAGTCCCAAAAAACCGTTGCCATAACCTTACCAGCCGTTTGAATTGTTTTTGCCTTCTTTGGGGCACTTCCTCCAGCTTCAGTCCATTGTTTGGTTTGTTCTTTTGACTCTGGAGTATAGGGGTGGATCCATGTCTCATCAACAGTTATGAAACGACGCTTAAAATCCATTTTATTTCGCTGAAAACGATCCAAACAAGCTTGAGAAATGTTCATTCTTATGCGTGTTTGGTCGACTGTTAACAAGTGCGGCACCCCTCTTGCAGAAAGCTTTTTCATCTGTAGTTCTTCATGCAAAATTAAATGGACTCGATCATTTGAGATGCCCATGATATTAGCTATTTCACGCACTTTTATTCGTCGATCATTTAATACCACATCATGCACTTTGGCTACAATTTCTGTTGTTGTTGCTGTTTTTGGACGTCCACTACGTGGTTCATCTTCAATGCTTGTACGACCACGTTTAAATTCAGCAACCCATTATTTTACTGTTGTATATGAAGGAGCACTTTCACCTAACACATTCACCATATCATTATGAAGTTCTTGTCCCGATAAACCTTTTTTATGTAAATATTTAATGACACCACGCATTTCTAATTTTTCCATTGTAAAAAAATCGCGGATGCGTCTTTTGTGAACACCTGTTTCTATATGAAGGAGTTGCCAGATCGAAACATTTAACATGTGTTCATAGCAGAGATGGAAGTTTCCAAAACACTTAACTTTTTTCTGTTTATACCGCGCTTTTTGTGCTAGGCTAAGAAGTTTCCGAACCGCCCTCGTAAGGGTAAAAACCAGTTTTGTTCAGGAGAGCCATTTTAAAGATTTAAATACGTGTATTTTTGGTGTACCATCACTTTCATAAAACGCGCATATCACTGGGAGAGAACACTTTTGGGGCATGGAATCGGTCTCATTCGATGTTCAGATGTTGTCCACATCAAAAAAATTGAAAATTGATTTTATTTTCCTTTAGGTCCTTTTCTCTATGCGCTGTCACATATGTGAAATTTACAGCGACAGGGCCTCAAATCGGCAGATACGTTTGTGTGAGGGCTATGCAAAAATATGGACCGGTATCCTCCATATTTTTCCATGGAGATGCTATATCGAAATTAATGTCGCTAGTGTTTGATTCCTGATACCTCAAAAGTTGATCTAACGGCACGAAACACTGCTAGCGAAGTCGAGACGGCAATTAGAATGATGTTAGCTTCGAATTTTAATATCAGAATTAAATAAATTGTAAATTTTATATCTCAAACCGATCGATTCAGATGCACTGAGATTATAAACGTAACAACATTTATCAGCCACCCTGTGTGAAGTAATTGCAACTAAACTAGGATTATTGTATAGGATTGGGCCAAGAACGAACCCAAATTAATTTAAAAATAGACACGCTAAGATTTTATATACCCTTACCCTACTAAGTAAGAGGGAATACTTAGTTGGGACATAAATACTGGTACACACGTTTTTTGGTGTAAAATAAAAAGTACTGAATGTTTTTGGACCAAATATTTTTCAATATATTTATTGATATATATTGTATCCAAAAAGAATCTACTTATTCGAAATGTTTTCCTTTTGCCTTTACACACGCCTTAAGTCGCACTGGCCAATCAAGTCAATAGCTGCACGAACCTCGTCCATTGCAAAATTGGCCACAGCTCAAACCAATGCAGTCTTAAGAGATCCAATGTTGGGGTATCTTTTGTGACACACCTTGTCCTCTAAAACCGTCCACAATTTGTAATCCAATGGGTTCAAATCTGGACTGCCTGAGGGCCATTCTTCAGAGGAAATGAACGCTGGCAAATTGTTTCGAAGCCAGGCCCGGGACGTTTGAGCCTTATGGGCCGGCGCAGAATCCTGCTGGAAAGTCAATGGCTGGTATCGAAACAGGGAATTGTTAAGTGGCTAAACAACAGCTTCCAAAACGGTTTCTTGTTAACTTTGGCCGATGTTTTGACTCCTTGTTCGCAGAAATGCAGGTCAGTGACCCCATCGTAAGAGACACCCCACACCAAAACATTGACTGAAGCTGGGTGATGACCCTTTTCCACCCTTGGGATCAGTTCAGATGCTTCCTTAGATGACCGCGCATACACTCCATCATTTAGCTTGTTAAATTTTTCCTGAACGGTGAAAATTTTTTCATCGGTGAACAAAATTTTTCTGTCTAAGTTATCAGCGTGCTTCACCAAAAGACGTTTGCATTTTTCAATCCTATTATTTTTAAAGCTGCAGTCAATAAATATCCGGTACATCGTTTGAAAGTCCCAAGTCTTTTTTAATGATTCTACTTTTGGACTTTTGCGTGATATTTATCTCACGGGCCATGATTTTCTGTTTTCGGAGCGGATTTCTGTGAGTTCTTGATTTAACGGCTTTGATGACATGCGGTGTTTGAACATAGCGTAAGCGGCCCAACCGGTGGAGGTCTTTCACATCTCCAGTCTCCTCAAACAGTTTTATGCATCGGTAGACGAACATGCGGCTAATCCCTAGTGGCCGGAGCGTTTTCAAAATATCGCTTATTTTCATTTCACACTTGAAAAGCGCTATTACAGCGATACGGCTCTCATTATCTGACCACTCCATGATGAAAGTTGGAACAATTTTAAGATCCCGTTACAGACTAACGCTATTGAGGTTAGCTTTCAAAACCCAAATGACATTAACGGGGTATGTTCAGTAGGGTGGAGTGAAATTCAAAAAAAAAAGTTAACCTCGGAAAGAGATGTAGTCTGGGGTCCTAAAGAGGGGAAAAATAAAGAAAAAAATTTTAAAAAATTTTTAGGGGTCGCGCCACTCCCTAGAAATTTGGAAATTATCGCTATTTTGGCGTTGATTTTAGAAAAATCCTAAAAATTAACGACTTAACTTATTCGAAATTTAAAAGTTTGAGCTTGTTCAGTGCCCAAACAAAAGTATTTGAGGCAAATATGAGGATAATCGACTAATATTTGTAGCTTTGGTGGCGATTTCATTGTTCAGTCAATTTTCTGAAGAAGGGACGATTTGACTTATTTTACTTTTTGAAATTTTTGAACAATGAGAAAATTTTTTTTAAATTTTTTTATGCCCTTATTTCATTGTTTACGCTATTGCAAACATTTATTGACATAAAACTTTAAAATCGGTTCAGGGGTTAGGAAAATTCACGACTTCAAACATGTGTATTTGTTTATTTTGGCGCGACCCCTAAAATTTTTTTTAAATTTTTTTCTTTATTTTTCCCCTCTTTAGGACCCCAGACTACATCTCTTACCGAGGTTAACTTTTTCAAATTAAAAAAAGCATGTTTTCACTCCACCCTAATGTTCAGTTCAAAAGTGTAACGCATTGAAAAAAAATATTTTAGACCCTACAAATGTTATGACCAAATCCGTTTCATGACTTTTTAAGCCATTTGAGGCATGTACGTCTGACCGGCTGGTTCACTCTCGAAAGGAGCTTTCAATTGGGTTTAAATTTTGCATGTCATAATAGTTTTCCAAAACTTTCTATAGGATTGCAAACAGGAAATATCGCATCACCCCTTCTGGAACCTTCCCACGTATTACGGCCACTTTTGGTATTCTTGAAACATCGTTAATATTGTTTGCACGATCGCAAGTTATAAGGTAAACTTGGTGAGAAGTTTTGGTACCTTCCATACATATGAACCTGATTCAGTGCAGATTATAACCCACATAACTTTACACTTAGTGCGTAAAACTGCATTACATTGTGAACACCGTTATATTTTTAAGCAGCGTACCAACTCGCATATGAAACGGTGGTTGAAGTGCTCCATTCTGGCACCTCCAAATGCACCATTCCACCCACTATTGGATTATAGTAATATCCTTAATGTTATTCATACGATCGAGCTTAAAATCAAAATTAAGAACACAGTTACAAGTTTAACTGGGTGGCAAATAAGTGAATTCTTAGGTTTAAACCTTCTGGTACCTTCCACACTAATTAACCTGTTTCAGTGCAGATAAGAACCCTTATAACTTGTCTTTTGTACATGAAATTCGCTTAAATTGTGAACTTAATAATAAATTGTTAATGGGTTAAAGGTGGAGTAAATGACAGGCCCATTTCTGGTACCTCCAGTGCAAATGCACCATTAGGCCCACTTTCGGTATTTGCGTTATACCCGCCCTATTGTAGTACATTCCGCACGTACGACATTTTACTAGATTTCAATAATATCGGAACGCCTCAGTCAATGGAGCACGAAACGACGAAAAGTTTAAAGTCATTATAAGGGTGAGGCTATAAGGAAGTCGCTTCAAACGAGGAACTGCCGAAAAAGATTTCAGAACCTTGTTGGTGGTACATACGAGTATAGCTATATTAGAAACATTTCTTCCCTATAAGTCAAATTTTAGTCGTTGTTGGCCACCACTTTCCCCTGGCGCTTCGATTTAATTTCCTTATTCTTTTTCATCCGCTTCTACCAAACCCCTTTTATGATACGTCTTCTTATTCTTCTTCTTTAGCTTTCTTTTTAATAAATATCAGCATCAAATATTAGAATGCAAAAGTGACCATAACATTTTACACCAGTTGGCAGATTTTAAGTCGTCCAACGTTTGCCATCATCTTGGCCAACTGTACAGGACCATTATAAAGAGCAACTATTAAAGACGTCATAAGTACGAGTATAGTTACAGTTTTAACTGCTTAAGAAGCAGCAAAATAAAAAAAAAACACAAACTGAAGCTGCTGTTGCAGTGTAAGTGGTCAAAGTGGTGCCGGTGGCGTTGGAAGTGGTGCTGATGCTGTTGGCAGTTGGCTCGAAGTGCTGCTGGTTATGGTGGTTCAGTAAAGTTGGCAGCTGTGAGGGTATCACAACTACCAAGCGGTTTCAGTTTCATTTCATTTCGCCAAGTAATGAATAATTTTCAAAACAACAAAAGCAAAATGAATGGAATGATTGGAAGAAAAAGCGGTGGCAAGTTTTTCAAGTTTTGGTTTTGGACGAAGAGTGGTTTAAGACAGTAGGTTAATTTGTTACTGGCTAGAGAATTTTAAGCGCTTATGGCGAATGATGGCCTGAGAGGTAGGGTGTGCGATTATCACATTGGAAAGCCAAGATCAAAAGTTGATTAAAACATTTGTAGATAACGGGTGATCAATCTAGATGTATTGTTTCAATAGCGATTTTTTTCGCAGATTATGCGTGAGTTGCGTTAAACTTTTTTTTTCATTTTCAGTATTGGTTGCCATTTCCAGGAATTGGAGCCTATCGATATTCCTGGTCGTCGCCGTTTCAGTGTTTGGGCTCTTCAAAAGCTATAAGAAGATCCGCTGTTTTCGACCAAAATTATGTTTAGTGTTGAGGACCTTTTTTGGCTCAACGGCAAAGTTAAAAAACAAAATTGCCTCATTTTGGCTAAAGAGCAACCGGAAGAGGTTAAAGAGTTGCCATTATACCCAGAAAAAAAACACAATTTGATGCAGTTTATCGGCTGGTGGAATCATCGGTCCATATTCTGTCAAAAATGATGATGGCCAGAACGTTACCGTGAATGGTGCCACCATGATATCGATCTTTATGCTACCTGTAATTGAAGCCCGTAATCTTGACGACACTTGGCTTCAACAGGACGGTGCCACTTGTCATACAGCTCAAACAATGGATCTATTGAGAGGTAATTTCGAAGAGTACTCGTAGCTAATTTCACGTTTTGGACCAGTGAGTTGGCCGCATAGATTGTGTGAAATCTCACCTTTATAATTTTTTCTTTTGAGCTACGTTAAATCCAAAGTCTATGCTGACAAACCAGCTACGATTCAGGTTTTTGAAGCCAACATTGCGCGTGTCCTCAATGCCATACCCTGAGGTGTAGTTGCGGCCTATATTTGAAAAAAATTATATTCAAAAAATAAATGGCATAAACTGTCCTTTTAAATGAACAATAGAGGTTCCATGCTTGATTTGAATTTTTGTATTTTTTATTATTTTGAAAAATACCTCTAGATTGATTACCCGATGACAAGCCTTCAATGAGAAACAAAAATAACTTTTTAATTTTCTACCATTGTTTATTTTTGCTTTTTGCAGATTATAACTGATCCCTTGGAAATTTTAACTGGTGATAAAAATACTTAAATGCCATAGAATAATACTATTTTTCCAAACGTTCTATTGGTCTGACTTAGCGAACTTATCGCGGTAATAAGTCGCGAACCATTTTGGACGCTGATGTTGAGTTAATCAGCGTAAAAAATGGTTTGCGGCTAGAAATTGTGTCCATCTCCTTGGAAAAGTAGCTCATTGAAGTCCTACTGAAGGCAAGGTGCTAATGGTGTTCCATAATATTCTATAATTTTGCTTTTTCTAATAAACTTAGAAATTATTCAAACATTTTTATTTTTATTTTTTAATTTTGGAAAAACGTGCCTCTGCTTTCAAAGAAGTTCATGACCATTTTCTCAAAGGAGGGAATTTGTTTTTAAGAATTAAAACAATAGTTCTTTATATAAACAATCCTCATCAAAGAAATAGGTTTTAAAAGGCCATATTGTCCTTTCTGAATTCGTATAATAGCCTCCATTATGCAATTCCTTGCCAAAGACTTAAATAAATTCACTTTGAATAAAATGTAAGAAATGGATTTCCTTCCTTCTCCAACAAACTATCAAAGTTGTCATATATAATTTGAGCCACTAAATGCAACATAATTAAATATGACATTGAACATGTGAACAACACTGTCCCACTAGATGATTTCTGTAAAATCGACGACAACATTGTCTATCTGACAAATGACAGCTAAATAGTCTCAAAGGCATAGACCACATAAAGACGGCAAACAGCGACAAAACAATGACAACTAAAAAATTGTAAGAAAAACAACAAAGCGAACATAAATAGAAACCGCGAAACAAAGATATCAAACGCTTAGAAAGAAAGAACAATCGCCCGCGTTAAGGCACAATACCAAAAAGAGCCAGGCAAGGAAAAAGTGCTCACAAAAAAAAAAAAATAGGAGGACATCACAACGGCAAAAATCAAAAACAAACAAACGACCCAATAAATGTCCTAAGGACCCTACTACACTACGGCAAAAGAGCAAAAGAAGGTAATTGGGGGGTATAGAGGGGGTTTAAGGCTTAGACGAAACAACAAGCACAAGGCTTTGACAAAAGAGCAAAAAACCGGAAACCGAACAGTTGCAGAATATCACATACACACACAATGACTAGCTATGGACAGTGTACTGGCACACACACACACACTTTTTGTCTTTGTGTGTGTGTGTGTGTGGGTGCCTTACGTGAAGCCTTGTCTGTTTATTGGACATATGGTAAACATGTCAAATTGGCAACATTGTTACGCTGGTCTCCGGCCATAAAATCATCATCGCCACCATCAGCGTCGTCATCATCATCATCATCATAACCAGCACAACATAGGACAAGTCTAAGAGGGCAGTGGAGAAATTTAGGAAAATGAGATGAAAATAAAACTATGAATAGCGCTGGGTTACGAGGTCTGATGGGAGACGTTACTCGGAAAGTCGAATACCCGGGTTGTGATAGCTGGACTAAAGCGGAGGCCCTTGTTGGCTGTGGTTCCGAGTTGTTGTATCCCCGAGTTGTTCTAGATTTACTAAATTGGAGTTTCTTGGTGGCTGTGGTTCACTGTCAAATCACTGTGAGAGCTTGAACTTTGAGTTGAGCTGCGCTGCCACCGAATGCTCTGACCTGTATACAAGAAGAGATCGAATTGAATGAAATGCGCCTACTTTAAAGGCTTTGGACGCCAGCTATAATGAAAAGCGCAGTAAGAGAAGAAAAACCCGCTGGATGCGAGGATGCGAGAATTATTGGTCTAAAAAGAGCCTAGAGGAAACATGTAGAAAACCAAAATACCTAAAAATCATTTATTGGCTGCAGAGCCAGCCTTGGTAAGTGAATAACAGAGGTTTAAGCTCCACTTCAAGATTAAAATTATGACCTATGCCTTAAATGGTCCGAATGAGATACTACTCATATAATGCATTCGCATGAAACTTAATTGCGAGAATCCCTGTACAAAACCAAGAAACTTAAAAATCATTTATTGGCTGCAGAGGCAGCGAGTAAGAAAGATTTTAGGTCCCCATCAAGCTGAAAGTTATGACCTGTGGCTCGAATCGGCCCAGATAAAAAATTATCCTAGTCATTTCAAGGAGGCGCTGGTGGTTTTTTGCGATAGCATGCCACGAAAAGGACTAAAATTTACGAAACAAATATAGCAGCGAACGATGACAGGTCTAGAAACAGCAAGTAAATGGGGTCTCCTAATCTCACACTGGTTAAAATATACGGCCCTCAGTAAGAAAAACTTAAAGGGTGGACCAACCATAATGCACGATATAAATTGTAAATCACTGTCAAATCACTGTGAGAGCTTGAACTTTGAGTTGAGCTGCGCTGCCACCGAGTGCTGTGACCTGTATACAAGAAGAGATCGAATTAAAACAAATGCTCCTACTTTAAAGGCTTTGGACGACAACTATAATGGAAGGCGCATTAAGAGAAGAAAACCCCGCTGGAGGAGTGACCAACTGTTGGTGGGTGCGAGAATTATTGGTCTAAAAGGAGGCTAGAGGAAGCCTGCAGAAAACCAAAAAACTTAAAAATCATTTATTGGCTGTAGAGACAGCTTTGTTAAGTGATTAAAAAATATTTTAGGTCCCCATCAAGCTGAAAGTTATGACCTGTGGCTCGAATCGGCCCAGATAAGAAATTATGATATATCCGCATAAAACAGAATCCTAGTCATTTCAAGTAGGCGCTGGGGGATTTTATCGATAGCATGCCATGGAAAGGACCTAAATTTACGAAGCAAAATTAGCAGCGAACGATGACAGTTCTATCCTAATTTCACACTGGTTAAATAATACGGCACTCAGTTAGAAAAACATAAAGGGTGGACCAACCGTAATGCACGATATAAATAATAAGTCCACCTTATTGCCTAGTTTTGTTGTCTAATTTAATTTAACATTTCTTTGTTTTAGTCTTTGGCAAATTCGACCACGGTGAGCCACACAATTGAGCAGCGCGTTAAGTTGGTTAAAGCCTTATACGAAAAGTGGGCTTTCAAATCAAAATGCATTTCGTGCACTTCGTGATTTTTTCGGTCAGCATTATCCCCCAAATCGTGGTCACAAACGGGAAAATTGTGTGCCAACTTAAGCAAATCAGAACTGTAGGAAATTTAAAAACACCTGTGCATGCTCTTCTCGTTTGTTCTGCGGAAATCATTGATATTCTTTGCGATAGTGTAGCAAAAGAGTCGCCCATCTCGACTCGTCATCGTACCCAACAATTGAACAGCTCACGAACATCTTTGATACAAATTTTAATACAAATTTTAATTTTCACTCTTACAAGGTTCAATCGACCCAAGAGCTGAAACCTATGGAAAATTTCAAGCCCAGCGGTTAGTTGCATAGACAGAAGTAAATGGTGACCTTACAAAAAAGCACATACAAGGACGAGGCTCACTTTAACCTCAGTGGATTTGTTTACAAGCAAAATTGCAGCATTTGGGCAAATGAGAATCTACAAGTGATTGTTAAAAAGCCGATGCAACCACAAAAAGTGACTGTTTGGTGCGATGTCTTCATGGCATGTTCTCCTAACAATCCTATAAAAAAATACAACTATCTCGAAACCTTACTTGCTTAAGTCCCACAACATCGCATTCAGGAACAAGGGGGAGCATCTCTCAAATCAGTAAGCTCTACACGATTCTGATATTATACTCACTGATCGGGACCTACAGTTTTATGCCGGCTCTAAACGACCAATTCACTTAATGGTGAGGTTTTTACAAAGCATAGAGATAAATCTCTTACTCGCAAAGTCGCATCGGCATTAACTAGGTGGAAACCTGCCCCTGGAAAATTGTTAGATGTTCTAACCCGGGGTTAGATGTTGTTAATCAGGTTTCATTGGCATGATAGTCCTGCACACTTCAACCACACCACGGCGGAGCACATGCAACAAACAAGATAAAGGCTTTGAAGTTCCATAATCTAGCCACGAAGACTGAACTTCAAGAAGCCTTTTATGTCACTGCTGAAAAATATAAATTGTATGCTCCAAAGTGCCAACCGCATGAGCAGCGACCACATTAAAAACGAATGATTTAGGATACTCGATAGGTGATTATTTATAGAGCGAGAAAAAAAAGGACTTGGTCATACCAAGGGC
Organism: Hydrotaea diabolus; assembly: GCA_963513945.1. Lineage (NCBI taxonomy): Eukaryota > Metazoa > Arthropoda > Insecta > Diptera > Muscidae > Hydrotaea > Hydrotaea diabolus. The sequence goes on from OY740719.1 coordinate 15,839,047, forward strand.
TTAGTGTTAGGGAACTGTTTGAAACGCTTATCCACGTCAGACCGTATTTAGTCAGTTTGGCAAAGTATTAAAGCCTATGGACCCTCAAGCTAAAGTTCGAATACCTAGCCACAAAGACTGAACGTCAGAAAGCCACATAAAAGCTGATGAAATCTTAACCTTTACCGACGGCTCAAAAATAAAGACAAGCGCGGGATTAGAATAAAATTGCGATTCTTAAAACCTCACAATCTGCACCCAACTTTCACACGAATGTACGGTTCTCCCAGCAGAGATTTAAGCTATTAACATTTTCGCTAGCCAGCCTCCTTTGTTTATTAAAATTACACTAGTTTTCAAATTTGATTTTTTGTCTGGTTCTACATATTTTTTGCTATAGATTTTGGCCTCCTAAGCATAATAATTAATTTTAAAAAGGTTTCCTCTGTTTAGTTTTTAAAAAAGAATTTTTGGAATTTGTTTAAGCAAAGATCACGATTTTAAATGGAAAAAATTTATGTAAATAAATTGAGGATACAGTTTAGACTTTTTCGAAAAAAGCTATCGTTTATAAAATCCTGTTTAATTTTTCGATTTTCAGCATTTTATTTACTTCTTTGCTAACCTAAGGTTAACCGTAGAGCAGGGGTGACTACGGCCGAATGTTTTTTGAAAAGCACCCAGCAAAGTCATGTAAAATTACGTCCAACCATTTTTTAGTGTCAGACTAAACAACTTGAAGCTCTACCATTTCTCATTTCTTAAAAAACCATTGCTGGTTTTGCTCGAGAAGGTCTAAGCTTTATGCTTTATTTATTTATATATTTTTATACTTCATATTTATATATTTTTTTCAATTTAAAATCGAAACTTTTGCAGAAAAAAATTCAATTTTTAAAATTTTACATGCCTCTTAACGTCAAATTAAACAGATTTTAATACCTTGTGTTAAGTCTTAGAAAACCTAAGTTTCTTTCATTTGAGACCAGTCTTGATCAAATTGGTAATAGCGTTTGGGAGTTATGGTCCAAAATGCTGAGACATCTCATAAAAAAATCGTAAAAAAAATCTATCTTAAAAACTAATCAGAGGAAAATTTTTTAAAATTGATTTTCGTATTTAAGAGGTCAAAATCTAAAGGAAAAAATATTTGAAGCTCTGGACTAAAATGGCTGTAAACTAGTGTAATTTTTATGATGTCACTTCTTTATATACCACCTTGTCAATTTCCCTGATATCGCATATCGCCCTCCTATCGATTTTTTCTCTGCACATTTTTACCTAGACCACAACTATGCGTAAATAGCCACTCATGCAAATTTTATGCAAACAGTGTCACTTTATGTAAATTATTAATAAACAAACTAAACAAAGCCACACATATACGCCCAAAACACCTACACATACATTTTAATAAAAATTTAATAGGGCTGGTAACGCGAAATGTCTAATCTAATCAGAGGAACGTTTTTGAAAATTTCGTATTTAGGAGGTCAAAATCTATAGGAAAAATATTTAGAGCTCTGGACTAAAATGGCTGTAAACTAGTGTAATTTTTACGATGTCACTTCTTTATTTACTCGTACCACCCTTTCAAAGAAGTCTTTTCAATTTCCCTGATATCGCATATCTCCCTCCTATCGATTTTTTCTCTGCACATTTTTACCTAGACCACAACTATGCGTAAATGGCCACTCATGCAAATTTAATGCAAACAGTGTCTCTTTATGTAAATTATTAATAAACAAAACCGCACATACACGCCCAAAACACCTAATGAACACACACACACACACACATTTTAATAAAATTTTAACAAGGCTGGTGCCACAAAATGTATATAGAGGAGACGAATCACACACTGTCGACCCCTCTTTCTTTAAACAAATACATAAATTATTGGCTTGAATGGATCAGAAAAATCAAAGAACAAAATATGAAATTTAACGGCGTTATAGGAACAGCTTAACTTTCTTTTAAAAATAATGGCACAGTGGTGTTAGAAGCCGATTCAGAGTGGGTAGCCATTGCTGGTGATCATTAAATTGGACCATGGGGTGTATACGTGATATTCTCATTTTATAATAAAATATAAGTCATACGCTCCAAAGGACCCACATTATATGCTGGGAGAAAATTGTAAACAAATGATTCTGACACGAATAGACAAACTATTATATAAGTAAGTACAGCTGTGTTCAAAATAATAGGAGGGCAATTATTCAATTTATGTACGCTATAGATTTGCGACTGTAACAACTTGCAAAACACGTCATATTCTAACAGTATTTTCTATGATATGTAAGGAGAGAAAAACAAAGCAAAAAATCAGCTTAACTTCTTTATTTATGATGATTTTGGATTACTGCTGCATTTTTTCTTTAATTTGGCTTTTCAACAAAATAGGAGTGAAGGTGAACTATGAATTCAAAAAGTGCTTAGCATTTATTTTTTTTTTACTAAAATTAAAAAAGAGCTTGTTGTAAGACGTTTAATGGTTTTAGTGCTTTTCTGATATAAAATGTTTTATTTTTTTAACAGTGGGTCGCGCAAAACACTGTTCCACGGAAAACGTGAAATAATAAAAAATCTTCGAAACCAAGGCAAAACATATGAAGAAATAAAAGATATATTGGGATGCTGTGATCAAATGATCACCAATGTTATAAAATATAAAAAAAAATACTGAAACTCGTCAAAAAAGTTCCAGAAGATCTTTATCTTTCTGTTAGTGACAACGATACGTCGACGATTGATGGAAAACAATTTGTTTGCAAGGAGTCCAAGGAAGATGCCATTACATAATAAGAAACAGGTAGCGGCTTGGTTAAAATTTTCCAAGAACACCTTGATTGGCCAGCTGAAAAGTAACGAAACATATTGTGGACTGACGAAAGCAGAATCATGCTACTTGGTGGCACTGGGTCTAGAGAGTATGTCCGACGTCCACCAAACACGGAATACGCACCAATATACACCCGGAAACCCGTTAAGCATGGTGGGTCTAAGATTATAATATGGGGTAGCATCTATTATAATGTTGTTGGCCCCATACACTTGATTAATGGTATCATGGTTTAACATGTTTATGTCCAAATATTAAGAGAGGTAATGCAGCCATATGCAGAATGAAATATGCCAATAAAATGGCTATTCCAACAAGAAAATGGCCCGAAACACACGAGTAAATTGGTCAAAGAGTGATTTCGGGTCAATGGGGTTGAGGTTATGTTGTGGCCTGAACAATCCCCAGACCTTAGCCCTATTGAAAATCTTTGGGGAGATGTGAAAAAACGAGTTTCCAAAACTTGACTATCAAATGCGGAAGATCTTTGGAATACTGTCCGAAAGGCATGGCAGAAAATCCCAAAAAGTCAATGTCGTGGCCTTATTGATTCCATGCACCGCCGATGTGCCGCAGTTATAAAAAAATGGTTATTCTACTAAGTACTAACCTATTTAACTATTTAATATTAATATTATTTAGTATTATGACGGCTGGTGGATCTTTTTGCATTAACTTTTTTTCTAATTTAAATACTCCTATTTTTTTGAACAGTGAATTTTCGAATAATTTTGGTTCAAGTATTATTTTTTAATTTCGTATGGCTTCAAATTCTTTATAAATATGAAAATAATATTAATAAAATATAAAACATAAGTTTCAGTAAAAAAAAATTATTAAAAGTGTTTTTTTGAAGAAAAGTTTTAGGTGTCCATTTTTTTTAGTTCACTCCTACTTTTTGAACACAACTGTATATAGCGGAAAAAGTCCCCCAAAATCTGTTTATATACGGCGAGACTTAAAAGGCAACCAAGGGCTTAGAAGACGAAATATGATATCAAAATAGAACTAGATCAGTTTGTAAACAAAATTCAATCGTCGGCATGGTACGTTCCACTGCACTGAAAGGTTGCAGATCTTTTCATGATCTTGAACCCTGATAGATCACCAAACATGCCTACAATATACAGAGCCATTTCACAATATATTAAAAAAAAACTATTGCTGAAACGGCTACACGATGTTTTAACCAGCAGAAATCATGTACCTGAATGCAAGATTGGGTTTCGACAAAGACACTTTCCCATTGAACAAATGCATAGAATAAAATATTTATACATTGCAAGAAAGGATCTGAAGAGCTAGCAAATTTGCTCAGTAATATTCCTTATCGTTAGCCAAGAGTTTGACTATGTCTGGTGTATTATTACATACATAGAGATTTAACGAGAAATTTCTATTAAGTACTTAAAATGAATGATTGCTTGGGATATCGAGAAGACTATTTGCATAGTGAAGCGGTACCATGCTTAGCAGTCCTACATTTCCGTCCAAAGGGAATTAAGGCGGGAGTTTGGCGGAACTCCCCCGAGTAGATAGACCATTATGAGGCTAGTTGTTGTTGTTGTAGCGGCAACTGTGTGCCAGCCGAACTTGCACGAAGAAGTGATCTTCGGGTCAATCCAGTCCATAGAACCGGCTGTCGTGGGCAAGTAAATATGGTTGCCGAATCTAAAAGCATCGCACGAAAACCGTACCATCGAGATCCCTATGATCGGGTTCAAGACAACAGCGCGGCTGTAGCATTTTCAATTCAGGCAAATTCAAGCGTTTCGACTCGAAACTTTCTGACGCAAATTGCAGTCTTAAGAATGGTCAACTTGTTTTCGTAGAAAGTTCAAACTACCAGCAAGTAAAACTCCTGGCTTTGCCTATTCGAATGGAATTTTTCCCAAAAATTATTGAAATTGACGAAGAAGACAACAGCTTGATAAATTGCTTGTTTATGTTTGATATGGCACATTTTTATCAAAAGCAAAATTGCTTTCATACAAAGTTCATATTACAAGCAAGTTAAACTCCTGGATTTACCTATTCGAATGGAATTTTGCCAAAAAGTTAGTGAAATTGCCGAAGAAGACAACAGCTTGATAAATTGCTTGTTCATGTCTGATGTGGTTTATTTTGATCAATATCTACTTTATAACAAAATTGCAGAATATAGAGTGAACATCATAGTCGTTAGTGCATCCATTAAAAATGATCCAAATCAGTCGATTCCACGTCGTTATCAGAAATTGGGCATCTCTCAAACCTCACTGTGGTTTTTTTTTGCGAAAAGAAATTTGCCTTCATCTTTATAGGAACAAACTGACAAAAGAACTAAAGCCACTTTGAAACATTTGAAACACTGAAACTTCTTCGATTCGGCTCTGGCAAAGTTTCACGAAAATCCAGAATATCGTCGAAAAATCATCTTCAGCGATGAACCTCATTTCTGGCTGAGTGGTTTTGTCAATAAACAAAATATGCGTTATTGGACAGCAAAAAACCAACATGTGTTTCAAGAGACACATTTGCATCCGCAAAAAAGTTCTGTGTGATGATGTGGTTTTCATGCCGGAGGTGTGATTGGGCCGTTTTTTTCGATGTAAACAGTCATCATGTCAATGGAGAACGCTATCGTGCTATGTAAGAAAATTATTTTTGGCCAGAATTGGAAGAGCCGATATCTGGTTTCAAGAAGACGGTGCCACTAGCCACCTAGCACGAGTTACAATCGATTTACTGAAAAGCAAATTCGGTGAACGTGTGATCTTGAGAAATGGTCCGGTCGAATAGAAACCTCTTTCATGCGATTTAACGCCATAGGATTTCCTTTTATGGGGCCACCTCAAGTCATTGGTCCAACGTTCCGGTTGAAATGTGTGCAATTGTGGTGGTACACGGGCTCGTGGTGGTGATATGAACGAAATTGAATTTCATTCTTAAAGTTTTATATTTGCACTACAACCAGATTAAATTTGAACTCTATAACTTAAATATTCTGTGTTTTATAAATATATCAAATTATTATGTCCTTAATGGAAAACCCTGTACTTAGTAGGGACATAAACAAACACGTTTTATGCTGTAAAATAAAAAGTACTGAATATTTTTGGACCAAATATTTTTTAATATACTTATTTATTTATTCGAAATGTCCGTCTTTTGCCTTAACACATGCCTTAAGTCGCACTGGCCAATCGCCTAAAGCTGCACGAACCTCGTCCATTGGAAAATTGGCCCCAGCTCGAACGAAAGTAGTCTTAAGAGATCCAATGTTGGGGAATCTTTTGTGACAACCACTGTCCTCTAACACCGTCCACAATTTGTAATCCAACGAGTTGAAATCTAGATTGAATGAGGGCCATTCTTCGGATGAAATGAACGCTGGCAAATTGTTTCGAAGCCAGGCTTGGGACGTTTTAGCCTTATGGGCCGGCGCAGAATCCTGCTGGACAGCCCATGGCTGGTTTTGGAACAGGAAATTGTTAAGAGGCTTCACAACAACTTCCAAAAGGGTTTGTTGGTAAACTTCGGCCGATGTTTTGACTCCTTGTTCGCAGAAATGCAGGTCAGTGACCCCATTGTAAGAGACAACTTACCAAACCACGACTAAAGCTGGGCGATGACCCTTTTCACCCATAGGATCAGTTCAGATGCTTCCTTAGATGACCGCGCATACACTCTATCATTTTGCTTGTTAAATTTTTCCTGAACCGTAAAATTTTTTTCATCGGTGAACAAAATTTTTCTATGCAAGTTATCAGCGTGCTTCTCCAAAAGACGTTTGCATTTTTCAATCCTATTTTTTTAAAGCTGCAGTCAATAAATGTCCGGTACGTCATTTGAAAGTCCCAAGTCCCAAGTCTTTTTTAATGATTCGACTCATGGACTTTTGCGTGATATTCATCTCACGGGCCATGATTTTCTGTTTTCGGAGCGGATTTCTGTGAATTCTTGATTTTACGGCTTTAATGACATGTGGTGTTCGAACAGAGCGTGGGAGGCCCAACCGGTGGCGGTCTTTTACATCTCCAGTCTCCTCAAACAGTTTTATGCGTCGGTAGACGAACATGCGGCTAATCCCTAGTGACCGGAGCGTTTTGAAAATATCGCTTATTTTCATTTCACACTTGAAAAGCGCTATTACAGCGATGCGGTTCTCATTATCTGACCACTCCATGATGAAAGTTGAAACAATTTTAAACTCTGGTTACAGACTAACGCTATGGAGGTTAGCTTTAAAAACCCATACGACATTAACGGGGTATGTTCAGTTCTACTATTGAAATGGGTGTGTTTAATGTTGTAACAGTATTTATGTCCCTACTAAGTACATGGATAATAAATTTTTAATGATAAACTAAAATAATTTTAAAGATAATAAAATTTTAAAGCAATGATTCTGGATACGCGAACGGAAAGTATTTTTAAAGCTAGAACGTGCCTTCGAATCTGGACATGGCTTAAAAAGGAAACCAAAGGCTTAGTGTAAGTGAATTGTTTGGAAAGCTTATCCTTACCAGACGGTATTATCAGTTAGGCGAGGATCTGCAGCCTTTAAACTCGCCGATTTTAACAGAGATTCAAAAAGGGATTTGATATGAAAATGTAGCAGAAATCAGGTTCAGACTTATGGGTGCAAGGGTTGCAGGGTGTATAAGGTTCTGCTTAGCCAAACTGAATGTTGTTTTTACTTGTTTACCCTAAATTTAAAGGTGCTATTTTCCTTCATAAGAAATTGTTTTTCCTTTTTTACCTCAAATTCAAATTATGTCTTTTCTCTTCCTGTTGCATTTCCATACACGCTGACGACTTCCTGTCTGCTTTGTTGCGCTGTTCTATCTGACGGTGTTGTTACCTCTTTTTCTGAATTATTTTCAGGGCACCGTTCTACGTCATCATTGGCAGCAGAGGAAAAAAGGAGTACACACAACAACTCAACAAATAAACAGAGTGACGTTCATAAACACGACAACGACGACCACAACAGCCAAACAAACGCATGCTTAGCAGTTATTGTATGGCTGGTGTTTATAATGCATATCAAACTCGACCGGCTTGGAATGACTACCCGCCGTCGGGAGGGTAGACAGACAGTGGTGTCTGCCAATGTCACGCCAGACGAGCCTGTCTGAGTGACAGACTGTCTGTCTGTCTATCATGTTGGCTGTAGGGAGTCAAAGTAAGCAAGAAAAAAATACGATAATGGCATACCGGATGAAAAACCTTGCTGTTCTGTTGTGGTCTTACTTTTCACTTGTTTTCCTCTGGCTTGCTTGCAAACCATGCCAGCGTCCTTCGTCGCTTTGGGTGAGACGGTGTGTGTGTATGTTTACACTTAGTCATACATTGTTAATCATAGCTACACACACATACATACATAAAAGCAGTTAATTATGCATAATATGCGACTTGTCTGCATTAATTTGTTTAGCTTGAAATAATACACATAAAGGCAGCAGCAACAATGAAACAAAAGATATGCACACATACGAGTACATGACAGCATATATTCACATACTCTCTCATACACACTCACAAATTTATAATAGTCTGTGTGTAAAGTGATATGTGGTTATCACACTTTTCTCCACATCAGACAAACACACGTTTGATGCGGTGCGGTGCGGTGCGGTAGGGCAGACAGGACGCCAGACGTCCAGACATCACATTTTCTACGTTATCTTCAACAATAATAATTTTCATTTAACAATGCTTTACGTAGGGTAAAGACCTGCGGGGGCCCCTGATGAAGGGGGAGCTTAAAGGAAAAAATGCCATATAATAACTAGAATATCAGCAGCATTGCTTAGACAAAGAATAATAAAATTCTAATTAAATTTATTTTGTGCTAGTGTAGCAACAACCTAAAGGTTTTTTATACAAGAGGAGATCTTTGGTCTATTGAACATATGGTAACACTACAAGAGTCGAGGATTTTCTCATTTATGACTTCAAGGAATAGAGAGGAGAATACACATTACCAAATATCTAACGCAAAAATCACGAGGGTTTGTTTTTTGAGTTAATACATTTTAATGGGAGTTTAATAGAGGCAGTTGAGGTAGATCAACAATTAATTCCGTGCAAAGATAATTTCATACATTTTCTAAGATATTTTTCGATTAAAATTTAAACCAAAGAGACCCATAGATTCTTACCAATTTTACGACGATTTAGAATATATGTCTTTTATGAGGTCTCCGATCGGTATTTTGAGGTGTTGTAAACGGCACAATCCCATGTTGGAGGATACGAATGGACCAAGACAATTTCTACAAGCGTTGCTATTTATATTTCGGGTCCTGACAATACTAGTGATCCCACTGGCAAACTGTAACTTCCATTGGAAAAGCTTTGTCATTTTTTAGCCCAACTTCACTCAAAAAGTTTTGTCATTTGAGGGCGAAATGTGTGTTGAAAAATTCTTCACAGTCAAAAAATGGAATTATTCCGTGAACATTTTCGTGCGATGATTTTTTACGATTTTCGGCTTGGTTTATCGAGACAAGAGTGTTTAAATCGACTTGTTTTGACTTTTGGCGATGAAGCACCATCAAAAACCATTGTTTATCGCTGGTACAAGCAGTTCAGTCTCAGACGCCGTTCGCTCCAGGATGAATTTCGTAAAGGACGTCCAACTTCGGTCACTTTGCAGAAACCATCGGTGCTGTGCGTGAACTGATTAAGCAAGACCGACATGTGACATACCGTGAGATTGAGCTATCCTTGGGCATTACAATGACAAGCATCAATAAGATATTGCATGTTCAGTTGGCCGTGAAAAAAATTTGTTTTCGTTGGATCCTTCAAAATTTGACGAATGCTCAAAAAAAGGTAGTATGGATTGGTGCAAAGAGATGTTGAAAAAGTATAACTGCGGTAGCTCAAAGGCAATGTATAACATTGTCACAGATGACGAATCATGGATCTATGCATATGAACCCGAAACAAAACAGCAATCGACCGTATGGGTCTTTCAAGACGAGCCAAATCCAACACAAGTTGTTCGTGGAAGAAGTACATCGAAGCAAATGATTGCGTTTTTTTCGGTATAACCGGCCATGAGCAACAGTGCCTTTAGTGAAACGTAGGAGGGTCAATTCTGATATGCAACCATCTGTTGGCCAACAGTGTTTAAAGAAATGAGGAAAGATAATAAGAGAAGACGAATCATTTTGCATCACGACAATGCGAGCTCTTACACATCCGCTGAAACGATGAGCTATTTGACCACTCAAGATGAATTGATGGGCCATCCACCGTATAGCCCTGATGTGGCACCCAAAGACTTCTTCCTATTCCCTAGCATCAAGAAAAAAAATCGTGTTCAACGCTTTTCTTCGCCCGTAGCAGCTGTCGAAGCGTTCAAAAGTCATGTTTAGGAGGTACCTCAATCGGAGTGGAAAAAGTGCTTCGAAAATTGATTTGTGCGCATGCAAACGTGTAGTTATCTTTAACGAAAATATCTGGATAAACAATAACACCATTTCCAATAATAAATTATTGTGTTTTTTTATTGCCGGATACGAAATATAAATAGCAACCCTGGTACTAAACCAGACATAATGCAAACAACTATAAGGAGAATAAGGACGAAACGGCCCAGATGGGGCAGGCAAAACTAAATCTCAGAATTGTCCCTCGTCTCTGTGAACGTCATAGGGAAGCCTACACATATTGAGAAACGCTCCGAGAAGCCTGAAATACCCCGATTAACCTGCTAAGAAATGTATTCGCTCAACTTTGCGTTATAGAACAATCGAAGAAGTTCCCTAAATCAATAAGCTGGCATGCTCCGAGAAGCCTGAAATACCCCGATTAACCTGCTAAGAAATGTATTCGCTCAACTTTGCGTTAGAGAACAATCGAAGAAGTTCCCTTAAATCAATAAGCTGGTATGATAATACTGTTCAACGCCGGCTCCTGGCATTTTATAAAGAAGTTTTTACATGGCTTAGAGATTAATCTCTTACTCCTTTAGTAGCCTGCATTAACAAAGTAAAAAGCAGCCACTGAAATTTGGTAGAAGTTCTTAAGCGCTATTAAACCTGGATTTACTCGTATTAAAGTCATGCTCACTGCCATCACGACATGGCGGGTGAAGTTCTTTAAATATTTTGTAACGTGATTAGAGAGTAATTTGTCAATTTATTTACTTTTGTCCCACTGTGCTATTCACAAATGTGTAAGCTACACACGACAGAAAAAAATAAACGGACTGAATCGTCACTTAAGTTGTACGTTTTATTTTTAGCTTTTTTGGTGTTCATGTCATCATTGTTTCCTTTGTACAGGGTGGGCCAAAAGTAACCATGGGATTTAAAAATTGAAAAACTCTTTCGTTTATATATATTTATTACACATATTTTTTATTTATTTTGTCAGTTTATATAAAACTTGGAGAATAAATAATGGAGAGATTTACAACAGAACAACGAACCAGAATAATAGAAATTTATTATTTAAATCAGCGATCAATTATTTTAACTCATTAGTAGCTCATTTTTATTTGAATGGCTTTGTTAATAAGAAGAACTGTCGATTTTAGGGTTCTGAAAATCCAAGAGCCATTCATCAACGCCACTTGCACCCCATTAGGATCACATCTGCAAACATCATTGGGTCTTACTTCTTCGAGAATGAAGGCGAAAGTGCTGTAACCGTAACTGGTGAGCAGCTTCGCGATATGATAGAATATTTTGTATGTCCTGCTCTTGAAAACATTCCTCAGATGTGGTTTCAGCAGGACGGAGCCACTGTCCACACAGCCAGAGACACAATGGCAATTTTAAGTAAAGTTTTTGGTAAGCGAATAATTCCCAGAAATTCGGAAACTATTTGGCAACCGCGATCGCCAGATTTGCCAGCACCCGACTTTTTTCTTGGGGTTATTTGAGGGAGCGAGTATATGTTAACAAGCCCGAGACACTCCTTCAACTCAAAGATAACATTATTGCAGAAATTCGAACGCTACAGCCAAAAATTTTGAAAGATGTTATGGAAAATGCTCTAAAATAAGGCCACCATTGCAGGTGTCATTTAAGTGACATTATTTTTCGTACTTAGTGTAAAAAAATCCATTTTGTGTATTATTAATAGTTATTTAAGTTTTTAACCCATTATTGCCAAGCCGGTAATTTAACTTACCAGCACTTTAGTCAAGTATAAAACCTATCGTATACAAAAAAACTTAACTTTCTTTGGTATATACTTTAACTTAATGTATTTTAAGAAAACAATTTGAAGGAAATTTATTTTTTGTTATCCTTTCGCGTTTGGGAAGGATTTTTGCCAAGCTCCAAAAACATCATATGTGACCCGGTCTACGAAAAGGGACCTTCGGTGTGAAAATATCATTTTTCACTTTTTTGGCGATTCGGATTATCGGATCGGAGACTAAAGTGTGCTCTTTCTAATGGCGCAAAGCAGAAGTTTCCAACTCGTAAAGAAGTTTGTCAAAGAACGAAACTAACCTCTTCATCTACACTCATTTCACATGACTTGTTTATCTTTAACAGCTGTTTTCTCGAAAACTTGTTTTTACACCGAAGGTCCCTTTTCGTAGACCGGGTCACATATTTTAAAGCAACTATAAAAATTATATAAAAAATTTAATTTTTTTTTAAACACTATTTCTAAACCCTCATTTCGTCTACTTTTATTATGTGCATAATTCAATTTAATTTACCTCTACTAAAAGTTTGAAATACCATCAATTATCCTTGTGGTAATTTCACTTACCATTGGGCAGAAACATATAGTAAATTAGGCAAGATTTAATAAAATCGCAAACAAAAGCACAAAAGCCAATTGCACTATTTTATTTCTTTTTTGATGATGAAATGCTTCATATGATTACTGAGCAAACTAATATATACGCCTCTCAGTCCAACAATCCTTTTATTGTTGAGTCGCATGATATAAAACGTTTTATTGGATTTTTGTTCTTTACTGGCTATCATAAATTACCAGAATGGAAACTATACTGGTCAAATGACCCATCTTTTGGCGTTGAAATCATTCGTAATGCTTTGACACGAACTCGTGCCGAAATGATAAAACGATTTATTCATTTAGCTGATAACACCAAAATTGATCCAACAGACAAATTCGCCAAAGTGAGACCAATGGCAGACTTATGCAACAAACGTTTTATACAGTTTGGAGTATTCGTCACAATCTATCTATTGATGAGGAAATGATTCCCTATTTCGGAAGACACTCTTGTAAAATGTTTATTAAGGGAAAACCTATCCGTTTTGGATTTAAGGCATGGTGTCTGACTTCATCAAATGGATATCTGTACAATCTAAAACTGTATGGTGGATCGTCAACAAATTATGATAAATCCGTTGGATTAGGAGCTGATACTGTTCTCAGTTTGCTAGAAGTTGTAAAATCTCCATCAAGTCATACTATATACTTTGATAACTTCTTCACATCATACCATCTTATGTGTTTACTAAACACACGACATTTTTTCGCTACAGGTAATTTGCTACTTTTATTATATATAAAACTGTTGCATTTGTATTTATATATTTTAACAGGAACTGTTCGAAGCAATATAATCGGTAAAGCCCAATTGCCAGACAAAATGATCAAGGGAGAAAGTACAGCTCTATGATGTGACGAATGAAGTGCTGGTCATACGCTGGAGAGACAATGCACTTGTCACTGTTCTTACAAATCATGGTGCCATGGATCCAAAATCAAACACCAGACGTTATGATCGTGTAACCAAAACGCATGTAAACGTAAAAGTTCCTGCTGCTATTGCGCAGTATAACAAGTATATGGGGGGAGTTGATCTACATGACAACGCGTTGGCAAATTATCGGATTGCTGTACGATCCAAAAAATGGTGGTGGCCATTGTTTATAAATTTCCTTGGCAATATGATGGTTAATGCATGGAAACTGCATGTGCTGGTATCAACAACTGAAGGAATAAAGCCATTTTCACAACTACAATTTCGTGCAGCAGTTGTTAATGAACTACAAGACAAGATCACCAACAAGTGAACAAACGTCAATGTCTACACTAAATTTAAGCGAAAAATTGCCAAACCTCAACAATACTGTTCATTGCATTTTAAGACGTTCTGGAAACCCGAGACGTTGCGTAATTTGTCATACTCACACGCCTTTTGAATGTCAAGTATGCAGTGAGCGGTTGCATCAAAAATGCTTTTCTTAATATTCAAAGCACTTGGATTAGAGTTTAAAATATACAAAACAATTAAAAAGTAAAACAATTCACTCAAATTCTTTATTTTACTATTTTTTTTAATGCATCTTTTAATTTTAAATAAATATATTTAACTGAAATAAGAATTTTCCCTTTAAATCCAATTCTTTTATTTTTCCAAAAACACTTAACATATCGGCCCACTGGTAAGTAAACTTACCATCTCATATCTCAGAAACCAATCGTTCCATTTTCTTGAAACTTAAAATATATCTTAGTTATACCCAACAACTACTATGTGAAAAGTTTCAACGAGATCGGTTCACGTTTTCGGGTAGCTGGCAATAATGGGTTAAACCCATGGATACTTTTGGCCCACCCTGTATAAAAGCCTAGTTTCTTTGGTGGTCGATTTTTAAGCATTGGCCGCTTAAGCAATGTCTTCAAAACTATGTAAAATCTGTAGATATATTATTGGCTACAAGCACTGTAGAGCTCTAAAGAAAACTTAAGTTTAAAGAAAAATAAGTTGTTAGAGATATAACAAAGAAGCAACAAGTAATATACAACAAGTAATAAACAAGCTCACTAATGGTTACTTTGAATATTTTTTTTCCACAAACCTACTCGCAAAAAATTTTAAAACAATCTCCAAAGGGCTCAAGAGGCGGCCATCCGCTGATATTCGATATTCTATTCAAAAACAATGCCTAAAATATCGATGGTTGCATTGGCTGTGTAAGATTTGGCCTCGCCTTGTTAAAACCAGATGTCGTCCAGGGCGCGGTAATGTTCACCCTTGGCGGAATCTAAATCTATATCAGTTTTGTTTAATTTCACTAGCGTCTGCCGTTGGTCCAAAAACCTTCTACCCTATTTCATTAAAACCGTGCAACAATTGCGACTTGTAGTTTAATAGCAATCTTTAGACAGACATCAGGCGGACGGAGGGACGGATAAACAGATAGCGTTAAATCGCATCAACTGCTGATTCCGAGTCTCGCGGTACTCTTAAAGGTGGGTGTAGCTCGAAAACTAGTTACGTATTCTATACGTGAAATTATAATTTATTTTTTAATTTAAAATCAACAACAAAAATCGGAAACCGAAGAACGCGACAGCGAAAAATACAGGTAGACCAACATGTCGGATTTTGGGCATTGTCTAGTTTCGACATAAAAACCAGAATGTCTGTTTTCGATTTTAGACACTCTAAGCAGTACCTGAAATCAGTGTTATAACTAAATCAGCATTGATATTCCACATTAAATCAGGATTAAGTTTAACATAAACAAAGCTAACATTACAACAGTAATGTAGGTTATCACCAAAATTTAGTGCAATAAATACGCAACGAAATGTTATAAATGCGATTATGTCTACTCTAAGCATGGCATAAGTAAAAATTAGTGTGCCGATTACCAATGCGTCTAAATTTTTCATAGTGAATCACAATATAAATATAGGATTATCCATCTAGATATATTTTTTCAGAACAAAAAAATATAAAAATTCAAATCAAGTGTGGAAAAATTATTGGTAATTTGAAAGGACATTTTATGCCATTTATTTTTCGAATATTATTACCTTCAAATGTTGGCAACTGTATTATGGAAATGAGCGTTCGGTGAGAAACGGGAAGATCCGCTGTTTTCGACTAAAATTTTGTTCAGTGATGAGGCCCATTTCTGGCTCAACTGCAAAGCCAATAAACAAAATTGCCGTATTTGGGCTGAAGAGCAACAAGAAGAGGTTCAAGAGGTGCCTTTCAAATTACCAATAAAGATTCCACACTTGATTTGAATTTTTATATTTTTTTTCGTATATAAACAATGAATGAATGAAACAATGAATCGATTTTAAAGCCGCCACAGGTTCATTTAATTTGTGAAGATATTAAACTGCCGCCGTCATTAACTCAACAACGGCTTAAAACTTTTCTCTGAGCGTCAGCCAACTCTGTTACCGAAAGCAAAACAAACATGAAAACAAAGTGGGCAATGAAAGACCCGAATGTAGAAAACTCAAATAGTCAACAACAACATGTGGTGCGAGTATTAATCACATCTATGAGAGAGGCTTTAGCCTTAATACATTAAGGAGAGCAACAAAAGCAGGGCGAATAAGAATTGATTGAAACATCATTTATTAAATGCGAGAGGAGAGAGAGAGAGGAATTTAAGGAATTTTAAACGTCCCGTTAAAAAGAATAAGCAGAAAAAAACACCTGGCAAAT
This sequence comes from Hydrotaea diabolus, assembly GCA_963513945.1. Taxonomy (NCBI): domain Eukaryota; kingdom Metazoa; phylum Arthropoda; class Insecta; order Diptera; family Muscidae; genus Hydrotaea; species Hydrotaea diabolus. Next base: position 15,855,288 of record OY740719.1, read on the forward strand.
GACGGCTGACACGGTGGATACACCATCAGCCAGTCAACTTCAAACAAAAGCATGCACAAACATGCATGTCGTTTATGTGTATAAATCTTTATCACACGTGGATTAATTCTTAAACAGTTTACATAATTTGCAGCCGGTGGAAAAATAAGCACTAGAGCTCCATACAATGCTTTATTGAAAAATTGCACTTCTCCTTTTTCCCTACAATTTAATGAGGGATTGCAAAATCCTTCTTGATTTTTTCTTATTTCAAAATAACAAAAAAAAAACAAAAGAGTATACTTTGTTTTCATCCATTCATTTAATTTGTGAAGAGATTAAACTGCCGCCGTCGTTAACTCAGCAACGGCTTAAAACTCTAAGCGACAGCCAACTCTGTTACCGAAAGCAAAACAAACACGAAAACGAAGTGGGCAATGAAATACCCAAATGTAAAAAACTCAAACAGTCAACAACAACATGTGGTGCGAGTATTAATCACATCTATGAGAGAGGCTCTAAGCTTAGATAATTAAAAAATATTTAGGAGAGCAACAAAAGCAGAGCGAACAAGAATTGATTTTAACATCACTTATTAAATGAGAGAATACAGAGAGAGGGAGAGATAAAATATGTTAAAAACGTCCCATTACAAAAAATAAACAGAAAATAACACCTGGCAAATGACGACTGACATGGTGGATAAACCATAAGTCAGTCAACTCCAAACAAAAGCATGCACAAACATGAATCTCTATCACATGTGGGTAATTTATTAAACAGTTTACATAATTCGTAGTGGAAAAATGATAACCAGAACTCCATACAATGCTGAGTTGAAAACTTTCTCTTCTCCTTTTTTCTACAAAAAAAAGAGGGATTGCAAAAGCCATTGTAGTTATTTCTTATATCTTTTTGTACACGTCTTTACATGATATTTATACGACACTTTCATTTAGAAACTAAAATAACAAAAAAACACAAGAGTACAATTTGTTCTCACCTCTTAATTTATCTTACGTTGGAGGGCACAGAAATTTCTTGCTCTTTTTCTTTCTCCGCAATTTCTACAGTTTTCTAGGCTTTAACAATTCACAATTTAAACATTTCGCACTGGATTTTTTTACTCTTTTTCTTTTTCCGCAATTTCTACAGTTTTTTAGGCTTTAACAATTCACAATTTAACATTTCACATTATAATTAATTATTTTTTAGATCCTTATTACTACCAAATCCGTTCGACTGCATGCTGACGCTTTACGAATGACACTGATAGCACAATTATGCTTGTTACTTGTAAGGTTACTTCAGCAGCAATGACAGATGGTGTGCAAAAGAGACGATGATGAGAAATACTCGTAAGATCAGAGATGGGCAAAAGTTATTTACGTTTATGTGGGAATTGACAAGATCAGAGATAAGTGGCATGAAAAATTGGAACAAATCTAGTTTAGTAACAATTGTCAAAGATAAAATAAATAATGTAAGCCTGTAGGGCATTGAAAACAAATAAGTTTAAAGAAAAAAACAAGTCGGCGGCAACTTATATTTTCCGAGTTTCGGGACACTAAGTTTCGGACCAACAGATTGATCGTGGAAATTTGCTTATATGGGAATGAAATAAAAATATTACGAAGCTTAGAAAAATTTTTTTTATATTTGACTTATAGTGAACAGTAGGGGGTTTTTTAAATTACATGGTTTTAAATAGTGCATCTGGCAAATGTCCACTTTCGCTATCACACACTGCCTCATACGCTTTCTGAAGTTTTCATAAACTCTAGAAATTGCATGTGTCATAAACTCTAACAAGCATGTCGACTGGTATTCTGGCAATTTCAGCCTAAATATTGTTAATTAGGTCTTCCAAGGTGTTGGGACAGTTGATATACACCTTCGACTTCAGGTAGCCCCAGAGAAAAAATCGCATGGGACACAGTCTGGTGAACGTGCCGGCCAGCTCACATCACCCCCTCAAAGATATAAGCCGTCCAAGAAACATTTGCCTCAAACAATTCATGGTAACCCTCGCTATTAGTACAGTAGCACCATCCTGTTGGAACGATGTATCGTCTAATTGCATTGCCTCAAGATCTGGCTGAAAAAATATACTTATTATAGTCAAGTACTGTTCGGAGTTCACAGTTACGGCAATACGGTTATCCTGAAAAAATTAAGAGTCAATAATGCCTACTCGTGATATGGCACACCACACAGTGACGCGGTCCGAATGCAGAGGTCTCTGGTTAAGTTCTCTTAAGTTTGTTTCACTCCACTACCGCATATTTTGTTTGTTTACACACCCACTGGGGTGAAAATGTGCAGAAAAGAACACAATTGCGTCACGGGGTATAGTTGCAAAAATGTCTTCACAGGAGGTCCGCCGTATCAAATAGTCCCGTGCTGACAAATGTTGGACCACGCACAATTTAAACGGGTGGAAATTCAGTTCATCATTAAGAATCCGGTGGACAGAACGTCTAGAAATGCCAAGAGCAAGTGATTGCTTCCGAGCTACTGCTCTAACTCTCTCAATGCTTTGTGGTGTTGCAATTCTTCCCTCAGGCCCCCTTCGTACACATGACACATGCCCTGCTGTTCTCAATGAAGTTATACAATTTACAATTGATTGACGTCCAGGAACACATAAGCGTGGGGGAACAGCGAATCGTAAACGAAAAGCACGCTGCACTGCAATGATCGAGGGCCCATTTGAAAAATACCCTACAACACAAATGATCCCTCCACACGTGTCCAATGCATGGTGGCAACTAAAAGGCAGACGAATACAAATCTCTCGTCAGCCACTTTAAGCCACGCTCACATTCCACAGTCTTCGACCAAAAGTGCCGCCACAGCCTGCAGTGCAAAAAAGCAAATAAACGCGCTCCACCCTGTACAACTGGGCATACGAGTATCTGCGATTTTTGAAACATGGGTATCGTTCGAAAGCTTTTAGTATTGATATCTTTCAAACGGTATAAACATTTTATGGATCCTTTAACCCATTGTGAGCTGGGTGGTTATTTTGAATCATTTCGACCCGAGTTTCTGTGAAAAATAGGTCAACCTCAGAAAATTGCCTATTTCAGAACTCGCAAAGTTGCCTATTTAACTGAAGTTATTTCTTCCTACTAGTTCCTAGCCAACACCCTAAGCTTTTATTAGAGACTTTGATTTGTAAGTTAACCCTCTAAATGCCGAAGATATTGACATATTAATTTGGCATATTAGTTTTTGCGCAAAATTTGGACAACATTTTCACAAAATATTGGCATAGAAATTTTTCCGATATGGAATTATCGGTCTTGGCATTTTCCTATAATATGGCAACATTTGTAGATGAATTTGCACGCTGTGATCATGGCACAATAAACGAGGCATATTCACTAGCCCAAAAACAAATAAACAGTTCGATAAACTACCAAAGTCACTTGCCAAAAATACATTTTTGTGAATGCTTGACGATTATTGTAAATGTTTGATACAGAAATTTAGCCTCACAAACTTCAAGAATTGCCTTTGTCATATTTCAAATTTGACAGTTTAAATTTCTACGAGAAAAAATTGTAAATCAGCTGATAGTATAACTCTACCTTGTTTATTGTATCTTTGCTGCGATAGCATTCCTTTTAGTAACGGAGAAAAGTTTCATTCTAGAAAACTCGTTAGAAACGTAAAGTGTAGTAAAAAGAATATATTGCGAAAATTAAAGATATCCGCCATCCGTGCTCGAACAATATTTTAAGGGACTGGGGCTTAATTCCAAAAAGGGGGAATATTTCTGCCCAAAAGGCCATCATCTGAGGCTTTTTACACAAGAAAATGTTGCTGATGGATTTGGAAATAAGGAATACATGAAAATCATTAAGAAATGCATGAAAACAGAAATAAAATAGGTTTGAATAAAAAAATGCGCCGTAGGCGAACAAGAGATAATGCTCTTTATTAAAAAAAAAAATATTGCTTAATAATAAAGGAAAATTTTCACAGATATGGCTCAATGTCTGAATTATATGTCTGAACTTTCGAGGCCTATATCTCGGAAACTATGGGAGACATTTTCGGCTTAGAATCAAAAGTTCCAACGATGTTTCAAATTTGGTGGTCGTGCGAGTGTTGTTACAAAATTAGATTTAAGCCGAAAAATCAAACACTAAGAGTTATTATCGGCGAATTCAAGCCGTGCGGCGAATTGAAGCTCATGTGCCTGAGATGGGCTTTTCGTTCGAATTTGACAAAAATAATAATCCAAATATATTAAATCAATACTTCGCTACTTTTCTGTATTATTAAATTTGTACAAATATCCTGGAAATAACTGAGTTGATTTAAATATTGACTTATTCCCATCTAGTGCAGGTGAATAGATGCCGATAATATCTCTTCTAGTTTGATTCTTTTTGGTTGGCTGGCACTTTGTCAGTAAGTCCCCATTCACACTAGGCAACTCCCAGTTTGTAGTAGAGATAGGTAAGGTAAATGAAAAGGAAAAAAATTCCCTTTCTATTTATTGCCCTTACCTCTCTCAGTTTGTGTGAGATAGGTAAGGTAAATGAAAAGCGAAAAATTCTCTTTCTTTGTATTCCCCTACCTCTCTCAGTTTGTATGAGAGAGTGTTAAGGGGAATGAAGAGTCTAAACTTGCTCGTACTGGCAATGACTTTTGAGATTGTTCCCCTACCTCTCTCAGTTTGTATGAGAGAGTGTTAAGGGGAATGAAGAGTCTAAACTTGCTCGTACTGGCAATGACTTTTGAGATTGTCGTAGTGTGAAGTTGGCTAAAGATTATTTTGACATTTTGGTTATATGACATTTATAATAATTATAAATACAGGGTGGGCCAAAAGTTACCGTGGGGCATAACAACTTTATTACTTTTTCGTTTATATATTTTTTATGCAAATTATATAAATACCACTTGGAGAACAAATAATGGAGAGATTCATAACTGAACAAAGAACCAGAATACTAGAGTTTTATTATTTAAATCAACGATCAATTATTTTAACGCAAACAAATGAGTGATGAAGCTCCTTTTAATTTGAATGGCTTTGTTGATAAGCTGGACTGTAGGTTCTGGGGTTCTGAAAATCCAAGAGCCATTTGGCACCCCATGAGATATAAAGTATGTAGGTTCACATCTGCAAATATCATTGGGCCTTACTACTTCCAGGATGAAGGTGGAAGTGCTGTAATCGTAAATGGAGAGCGGTATCGGTTTATGATAGAAAAAAAAGAATGTACGTCCTGCTGTTGAAAACAGTCCTGAGATGTGGTTTCAGCTTGACGGAGCCACTGCCCGAGACACAATGGCACAGCGTTGGCTCTTTGGGGTTATTTGAAGAAGCGAGTATACGCGAACAAGCCCGAGACAATCCTTCAACTCAAGGCCAACATTATTGCAGAAATTCGAACTCAACTGCCACAAATTTTAAAAGATGTTATGGAAAATGCTCTAAAACGAGCCCATCATTACGGCGGTCATTTAAGTGCATTATTTTTAATACTCAACGTAAAAAAATTTAAATTTTTTATGTATTATATAATCTGAGAAAAAAAATAATTATCCAAAAAGTTGTTAGGTTAAAAACCCATGGTAATCAGACACGAAATCAGAACGAATAAATATCAGAAAAGGCTATAATGAAAACAAGAATTGCCGAAACGGAATTGCCTTGTGTGAACAAAAGGAAATCACAATAATTGGCGCAAGTAAAATTGCCTTGAGTAGATAGGGACTAATAACGTTGTTAGGTTCGACCTGGAAAAATCTTATTTACCATCCACATAGTGAAGTTAGTTCCAATGAGACGCTGATCAATTGTTTTCTTTGGCAAACAAATTCTTTTGCTTAGAAACAGGTTAATGCAGGGTTTTCCATTGAGGACATAATAATTTTATATAACCTCTAAATCGTTTTCCACGACACGGGCAACGATCCATATTACAAGTGATCATTTTAAAAGGCTTTAGACGAACATCCTGCAATCACCTATTGTAAATCGTTTCTCTTTCAACACAAACTCAAAAACTAGAGTAGAAACTCCACTAGTAAGCAATAAAGGAGAAAACACTTGTGTTCCTTTTACTTAAGATTTGAGGGTCCTTAGGTAGACTTGTGTTCGTAATACTTCAGGTTTTTGGATACTTAGTTAAACGTTGGAGGCGACTGTTAAACCATGCTACAATCCTAAGCTCACCGCAAGTGAAAAGGTCCAATCGTACATATTTTGCTTGTTGAATAATTCCTCTGTAAGTAGCCTTGAGTAGACAAACGGCTTTGTTCCCCCTATACAAGTTTAATTTTAAACCTGATCTCGCATTCTCTGGTTATTTTACCCGAAATATCTATGCCAATATTGTTAGACTTCTATACAGTCCACAGATTCCTAGAGCTGGAATTATTTTCAAATTTTCGTTCAAACCTTTAGTAGGCTTGTATTTAAAAGACTCCTAGAAAAGGACACGCCATGTGTCGGCGCTTCTTTGATATAAAGAAATTGCATTTAAAATTCATTCTTCCCCCCTCTTGGCTGATTGTTATTTCTTTAAAATTGATTTTAAACATTCTCCACCACAAAATTAACTTTCAGCATCTTTTGTTGCTACAGAAATGGTCTTTGATGTGGCTGATCTTTTGTTAACGCAAGGAAGAAGCATATTTTCTTTTTCATCCCTTCCCCTCGACCTTCTTGTTCTATCTCCTCGCACTGCTACTTTTTAAGCTATCCTTTGCCTTAGTGGAAAAATGTTCCAGGCAAAGTTAAGGATTTTCATTAATGCCACAAAGGAAGAGAAACATACAAGCCCAGTGGTATCGAGTTGCCATTGCAAGATACTGTTGCTGGTGTTGGTTCTACTGCTAACGCTACTCTTGCTGCTTGCGAATGCAACATTTGCTCTTTTTTATCTTAAATAAAACGAAAGAAATACGTTTTTTTTTGTAAATTAAATTAAAACTGCATTCACAAAAAGCTGTTGCTAGTACGTACAGCTATGACAAGATGAGTAGAGGTGGTGGTGAGCAGCACTGTCTGCTTCCCTAAAGATAGTAAAAGGATATAAATAAAACTCACCACCACTTTGGAAATGGAAACCGCACACATTTAAATAAAGACCTCTATCCAATACAGACGCAAGTCCCACTTAAAGTTGTGCTTGAGCTTATAGCAACTCACACTCGCACACTTTGTTGCTGGTTCGTCGCAAAAAAAAAAGGATATCGCTCTTTTAGCAAAACGTTCATATCAGAGACCTGCCTCGGTGTGAGTGCGTTTTTTCCTCAGTGTTAGTGTTTCTGAATGACAATAAGTAAATGTCTATGAGTCCTTTTTTTCTGTCAGCACATGCATTGGTTTGCCTGCATTCCTTGGCGTCTATAGTTGTGACTTTGTTTTGCTTTTGACTATGACTGAGGTTCCTTTTCTTTGTAATGGGCCAAAAAAGGATTTAATAATAACGACACAACAACCCTATTTTGCCACTTAACTGATAAAGCTAGGCACCCATACCCACACAGACAATTTGGTTAATGTGAATGGACAATAGGTTTTTAGGTTGAGGCAAAAGTTTTGGAACTCTTCTCTAGTATGACAACTCCTCTGGAAAAACAATTTTAGCTGAGACCCCTGAAGCCTTGGACGGCTGGATTCTTGTAATAGTAAAATGTATACTAGTGAATATGAAAAGCATTTAAGTCCAGCTCTGACATCGTTCATGTGGTCTTTAATCCAGGAATAATGTATCCCATTAAATGGTGTTGTTGCGAAACAACCAACTAAAAAATCTAAAAAAAGTCATAGATCTTTAATAGGCAATTTAGAATTGAGATTAGTTTTCCATTTTGGCTAAATAAAGGTGCAAGAGATGTACAAGAGGTAGGATGATGAGAAACATTAGCCGTGTTTTATTGCCAACTCGCTAAGCAGGTCGCTACTGCGATAACTTTACATCAGTCTTAAAGAATAGAGAAGTGATTTAGTTCACAGAAAGCTAGAGACAATTTGCGTTAAAACCCGTTTGTTTTAAATAATAAACATTTTTAAGAAGAAAGAAATTCAAGAATACACTTAAGCGAGTTTCGGCGAGCTCGATTATTATTCGCTTATAATATTTCTTGAGTAAATGTTTTTCTGCAGGGTGGAGCGCGGAAATTTGTTTATTTTTTTGCACTGCCGGCACTGTTGGTCGATGACAGTGAAGAGCCTGCGTGCCTTATAGTGGCTGACGCAAGATTTGTATTCGTCTGCCTTTCAGTTGCCAACATGCATTGGAGAGGTCATTTTGTGTTAGAGCGTATTTTTTAAATGCGCTCTCGCATTGCAGTGCAGCGTGCTTTTCGTTAGCGATTCACTGTTCCCCCACGCCGACGTGTTCCTGGACGGCAATCAATTGTAAATTAGGTAATTTCATTGAAAACAGCAGGGAGTGTGTCATGTGTACGAAGGGGACCTGAGAGAAGGATTACAAAACCACAAAACATTGAGAGAGTTAGAGCAGCAGTACTGCAATCTCCGAAACGCTCTGCTCGGAAGCAATCACTTGTTTTTGGCATTTTCAGACGTTCTCACCACCGGATTATTCATGATGAACTGAATTTTTTAGCCGTATTAAATGTGCGTGGTCCAAAAATTGTCAGCACGGGACTATTTGACACGGTGGACCTCTTGTGAAGATATTCTTGCATCTTTAGGGTGATCCATCTAGAGGTATATTTTCAGAACAAAAAATATTATAAAAATTCAAGTATGGAATCTTTATTAGTAATTTGAAAGGACATTTTATGGCATTTATTTTTTGAAAATAATTGCCTTCAAATGTTAGAGTTCATGAAAACTTCAGAAAACGTAAGCAGTAGTGTGTGGATAGGGAAGGTCAAAATTTGCCAGATACACTATGTAGATTGCCAGATAACCATGTATTTTTGAAAATAATTACCTTCAAATGTTGGGTTTCCATTCTGAGGGTCCAATCTTGGATGACTCGTTCGAGCATTTCGACCGGTATGGCTTTAGTGACACGCGTAATGTTGGCTTCCAAAACCTGAATCGTAGCTGGTTTGTCAGCATAGACTTTGGACTTTACCTCAGTGGGTGTGTAAACAAACAAACTAGGCGGTACTGGAGTGAAGCAAGCCCCAGGGAACTTCACCAAAGACCTCTGCATTCGGACTGCGTCATTGTGTGGTGCGCCATATCACGAGTAGGCATCATTAGTCTTTATTTTTTTCAGGATAACCGTCTTGCCGTAACTGTGAACTCCGAACCGTACTTGACTGTGATGCAGGATTTCTTTCAGCCGGCTCTTGCAACAATGCAATTAGAGGATACATGGTTCCAACAGGATGGTTTCACTGTACACACAGCGAGAGTTACCATTAATTGTTTGAGGCAAATGTTGAACTGGCCAGCACGCTCACCAGACTTAGCTCCATGCGGTTTTTCCTTTGGTCTGCTATTACTTGGCGAACAGGCCAAATCAACCGTTTGAATAAACGGTCTCTCTCCGGCCTCAACGTCATTGAACACCTCACTGACAGTAGCAGGACATGTTAAAACCGGTGTCAGCAGGTTCACACTCAAAGCTGAAACTGAGTTCGGTGTCCCTTCCGGTTTTGTAACAGCAGTATCCACAAGTCCAACTGCACAAGCAATTTCTTCTCCGCAAGAAGACGGTCCCAACGGCATAACGTTAACCTGTTCCGTTACAGGTACCGCGGATGTTCTTTCCGTCGACAGCTTGGGAGAAGTTTTCCTCGACGATTTCTTTCGTTTTGGTGTCGATGTCGTCGTCTGTGGTACGACAAACTTATCCAAGTCCGGATATATATCAAACATTTCAGGGAATTTAGAAAATTTCTCCTGAATGCTTAATAACTCCAATCCCATATTGGATACTTCCGCAAGTGTATCCTTGAAGAATTTATAAAACTGTATATCAATTCTTCAACACCGCGGGCAACACCATCTGATGCCATTATTTTGACCTACCCAGCAACCAATCATTCTCTCGTTGGATGTTAAGTTGCAACCTATGAGAGTGCAAGTCATTTTTTTATTAAATAATAAAATAACAAAAAAAATATGTTAGGATTGATTTTTGAACTACACAAAAAGGGAAAAACAAAATGAAAACAGTGGCAACACTCTAAAACTCAAGAATACCAGTCGGCATGCTTGTTAGAGTTTATGAAAACTATAGGAAACGTATGTAGCAGTGTGTGGATAGCGAAAGTCGACATTTGCCAGATACACTATGTAGATTGCCAGATAACCATGTAATTTAAATATTCCTTTAATGAGCAAGTATGTACCAAAAAAACATGTCTATTATTTAATAGCTTAAGAAAGCCAATACAGTTGAATTCTTCTTTTTTCGACAAAGGAGTGTACATCTCCGATGAACATTACACCGAAATTACAATCCTCGTTTCATTTTAAAAATTCAAAAAATTAACAAATTTTAATGTATTGGTAACTATAATATAAGTTATTATTATTTCTGGTTATTATTCGCAGATCCAAAAGCGCATTCTATCAACCCAAGCTGCCAAAACCTTAGTGACGATGTCCAACTCTATCTCACGAACATTTGCTCAATTGAGCAGCTTCGAGCTGGCTAAGAGTGGCGGAAAAAAGTTTGATAGTGGACTATACGACATACGAGGGCGGTTCGGAAACTTCTTAGCCTAGCACAAAAAGCGCGGCATAAACAGAAAAAAGTTAAGTGTTTTGGAAACTTCCAACTCTGCTATGAACACATGTTAAATTTTGTTTCGATCTGGCAACACCTTCATATAGAAACAGGTGTTCACAAAAGACGCATCCGCGATTTGTTTACAATGGAAAAATTAAAAATGCGTGGTGTCATTAAATATTTACATAAAAAAGGTTTATCGGGACAAGAAATTCATAATGATATGGTGAATGTGTTAGGTGAAAGTGCTCCTTCATATGCAACAGTAAAAAATTAGGTTGCTGAATTTAAACGTGGTCGTACAAGCATTGAAGATGAACCTCGTAGTGGACGCCCAAAAACAGCAACAACAACAGAAATTTTAGCTAAAGTGCATGATATGGTATTAAATGATCGACGAATAAAAGTGCGTGAAATAGCTAATATCATGGGCATCTCAAATGATCGAGTCCATTTAATTTTGCATGAAGAACTACAGATGAAAAAGCCTTCTGCAAGATGGGTGCCGCACTTGTTAACAGTCGACCAAAAACGCATAAGAATGAACACTTCTCAAGCTTGTTTGGATCGTTTTCAGCGAAATAAAATGGATTTTAAGCGTCGCTTCATAATTGTTGATGAGACATGGATCCACCACTATACTCCAGAGATAAAAGAACAGTCCAAACAATGGACTGAAGCTGGAGGAAGTGCCCCAAAGATATTTTATTGATTGACTATCTGCAAAAGGGTAAAACAATAAATTCAGAGTACTATTGCAACCTTTTAGGTCAATTAAATGTACAAATTCGAAAAAAACGTCCTGGCTTACAACACAAAAATATAATTTTTCATCAAGACAACGCACCAGCGCACAAGAGTTTTTAACAATGGTTAAAATCAACGCATTAAAGTACGAGTTGCTTGACCACCCACCTTATTCTCCTGATTTAGCTCCCAGTGACTTTTACCTGTTCCCAAATCTAAAAAAAAACCCTTTTTAACAATGGCTAAAATCAACGAATTAAAGTACGAGTTGCTTGACCACCCACCTTATTCTCCTGATTTAGCTCCCAGTGACTTTTACCTGTTCCCATATCTAAAAAAAATCCTTGGTGGCAAGCGTTTTACCTCAAATGAAGATGCAATTACAGTTGTAAACCACTATTTTGAAGACCTTGAGGAAAACTATTTCAATCAAGGGATAGATAGAATTGCTAGATAAGCGTTGGACTAAGTGTATTGAAGTTTCAGGAGATTATATTAAAAAATAAAAATATTTTTGAAAAACTAACTATTCTCTTTCATTGATAGGCTAAGAACTTTCCGAACCGCCCTCGTAAAGATCGTGAAAGTTTCAGGTCCCTGACATAGTGTATCATGCCCTGTAGCACTCAAGCTTAACCAATATGGCTTTTTTAATAGGATTTTCAAAGAAATTTAATAATAAGTCTCTGAGGATGTAGTGGGTTTACGACGGTCACATGCGGATTTCTCGATCCCCAGCCAAGGCGTCGAGATTAAAATTGGCTTTTCAGAAAAGAAGATTTTTTAAGCAAAATCGATGTCCTATTAGGCCTTAACTGTAAAGCGTTTAAGAACCGAATAACCGTGTGTCTTCAATTACAAGTCAATTGAACCCATTTATGCAAATAATGAGGGGCCTTTTTGAACATTTTATATCAGACTGGAACACTGAAGTCATATTTATTAATCGGAAATAACTTTTGAAGCGATTCGTATACCCTAAAGCACTCTATGGACTGGGCAGTATAAATAAGTTTTAGGGCAAATGTTTCTAAGAAAAACTGCTTCGTTTTTTTTTTATTTATTGCACTACCCTGTGGAACGGGGTATTATAAGTTAGTAATGTGGAAAATGTTTGCCACTACCACAGTCACATTCTACATCCAGTCTTGATAAAATTTAGCACGAGTAATTTTTTTTGGGGTCAAGGAATGACTTTATTGAAATTGAAACAAATTAGTTAAGATTTAGATATAAAGGGTAGTCGAACCATAATGCACGATGTCAATTGTAGGCCACACCTTAACGTCAAGTTTTTTGACCAATTTAATTTGACATTTTTTTGTTTCAATGTTTGACAAATTCAAATTAGCATAGTCGACCGAATGTGCCCACAGGCGGTCCAACTAAAACAATTGCAGCAAGGCTTTCTGAAGAGGGTTGTCACGGACCCGAAATCATGATAAAAGTAGTGTGCAGCCACGAAAATCAATGTCACTTTGCCATTTTGTTAAAAACTTGTCTTCTATTTTAATATAGAAGCAAGAGGTCTTGAGCCGGTGTAATCCCTGTTCAATGTGTAAATCGTACGATGTTATTTGTAACTAAAACAAAAGGATTTTTTTATTATAATAGAAGGATCTATGACAATTATGCATAAATCAAAATATCGGCCAAATGCTCGTCCCGGCTTCTGTGACATACTCTATCCGGAGGTTCAATGTCGTTAATGTGTTAAGTAATCTCAGTCTTTAGCTCTTCAATTGTTTTTTGGCATTTTGAAGTATACTTTTTCTTTTAAATATCCTTAAAGAAATAAGTCCAACGGTGTCAAATCACATGATCGTGGCGGCCAATTAACATCGCCACGAAGTAAGATAATACGGCTATTGAATTTCGCGCGAAAAAAAAGAGCTATTGTTTCGTTGGCTATGTGACAAGTGGCACTATCCTGTTCGAACCACATATCGTCCAGGTCCATAACCTCAATGTTTGGACACAAGAAATCCATTATCATCTCGCGATAGCGAACACTATTCACGGTAACTGGTTGGGCAACCTCACTTTCGGAGAAGTACGGCCCGATGATGCCACCAGCCCATTAACCGCACCAAACAGTCACTCTTTTCCATAATCACTCGTGAATTCTCATTTGTCCAATTCAGCTTGTTAACAAATCCACTGAGCTGAAAAAGTGTCTCATCGCTGAAGATGATTTTCTTTGTAAAGTCGCCATTCACTGCTGTCCGTTCAACGAACCATTTGGGGTATTGACGACGCTAAAAATGGTCAGTAGGCTTTAGCTCTTTAGTCGACTGAATCTCGTAGGCGAGTAAATTCAAATCTTTATTCAAAAATTGCATAAGTGACGTTCGTAAGATGTTCAATTGTTGGGCACGACGATGAGTTGAGGTTGGCGACTTTTCTGACGCACTAACGTTATCAACATCAATGTTTTCCGCAGAACGAACTGGCCGAGCATGCACCGGTGTTTTTTTACATTTCTTCGGATCCGGTTTACAGGAATTTTAGCACAATTCTCCTGATTGTGGAGACATTTCGTCGATTACGCTGACCAAAAATATCAACAAGTGAGCGAAATGCATTAAAGTTTGAACGTCCATTTTCGCAATGACAACAACCTTTGCCATTCATATTCATTCGAAAGTAGGCCGAGTCTTTAAGATATTGAAGACAAAGAGCGAATTATACACGCAGAAAAAAAGTATGGTTGTGGTGACAATATTCGAAGAGGATAATACTATTGTTGGATATATGGTTGTGGTACAACAATATTATGATCCTCACAACAATAGTATGATTCAAATACAACCATACTATGATCCTCACAACAATAGTATGATTCACACATAACCATACTATGATCCCCACTACCATAGTATGACTCACACTCAACCATACTATGATCCCTACAACCATAGTATGATCACACACAATTATACTATGATCTCCAATATAATTTATTAGAATTTGTTTAAGTTGTCGACAATAGATTTGAATTAGAAAATTATTCAAAAAAACATTAAATTCAAAATAATAGGAGTGTTTTATTTCACAGTAGAAAAAATAAGTTTGAATAAACGTAAGCGTTTTTATTAAAAAAAAATCAGTTAAGCAAAGCCAAAGCAGCTTGTTTAAAATATTTTAATTTCGATAAAAAAGTACTATTATTGCATTAGATTCGTACCAATAATATTTGTTCTTAAAAGCATATTTAAATGAAGAATAAATTACAGTCATACAGTATGATTGCCGTTACCATACAATTGTTAACTTAAAAAGCAAAACACAATACTTTTGTCGCACCAATCATATTTATATTGTTGCTATACCCATATTTTCATTATTAAATTTGGCAATAATACTATTGTTTCTACAATATTAACGTTGCAGCCATTATACTACATATTGTCAAAACTAAATTCAGTTAGCAATGCTATGGTTGCGACGAACATACTTTTATTGCGGAGAACATACTTTTATTGCCGTGACCATGTAGTAACCATGTTTTTTCTCTGCGTGTAGATGAGACACTTGGCCGGGATTTACAGGCCATTTCCGAATGGGGTCGAATGAATAGAGTGGATTTTAATGCGCGTAAAAAACAGTGCTGCTTGTTCTCTCACAAGCGATTCATTGGCGCAACAGATTATCTATCGATGATATGGATATCGAACATTCGGAAGCTCTTGATGTTCTGGGCATGAAAAAACAATGTGACGCTCGTTGAGCAAGGCATGTATTCGAAGTGTAGAAAGAAGCACTCAAGTGTATAGGCTTCCTAAAGCGGAGC
Organism: Hydrotaea diabolus; assembly: GCA_963513945.1. Lineage (NCBI taxonomy): Eukaryota > Metazoa > Arthropoda > Insecta > Diptera > Muscidae > Hydrotaea > Hydrotaea diabolus. The sequence continues at coordinate 15,870,504 of OY740719.1, forward strand.
AACAAATATTTTACTCCTTCTGATCTTTTCGATATCTATACAACCTACATCAGGCCAAAGATTGAATACATCTCCCATATATGGGCAGGTTTATCAAAATCATCCTTGGAGCTAATTGATCGTGTTCAGAGCGATGGTGCTAACAGGTGACAGTAGGGTATCCAACTTTATTGTTTCTCTGGAGCATCGTCGGAATGTGGGTAGAGTGTCGCTGTTCTATCGCTACTTTCATGGTGTGTGTGTTCTTTAGACATTCGTGGTCTTATTCCTGACGTAAGGATGTTCGGCAGGGATACACGACTTTTTAGGAATACACACCCGTTTGTTATCGATTGGCCAGTTGACCGCACTATACACTACAGATCCAATTCGTTTTTCACCCATACTGTCCGTATGTCGAATCGACATCCGGCAAATGTATTTCCCACCAATTACGACATCCAGAAATTCAAGACAAATGTCAATAAGCATTACTCCCTCTTTCCTTCCTTAGCGCCCTTACTATCCACCCACCAACGCAATGCATCGCATGTAAAGGGGAAAACTCAGGGGTTTTCCCCCTTGTCAATTAAAAAAATCAGATAAGCATCTTTATTTTAAAAAGCTTAATTGGAGTTCAGGATTCCAGAATGTTATGGATGCTTGGAGCCCAAATCACAAAAAGAATGACATTTCGTCAAGAAACGTAATAAGCTATTATTTGTAAGTATTTGCTGCATAAAGGAACTGCTTTTTCCATTTATTCTTTAAAAATATGTTGATGAAAATGTGAAAATTCTTGTACAGAAATCCAAAATAAAAAACTGTTTTCAATTTATAAGAAAAAGTTATTAAAAAAATTAAAGCACTCGACGAATATACAAGCGTATACCTTCAAGGATAAGAAGTTCATTACATGACATTCCTGTCCAGGACGAATATATGTAAGTCAAAATATTTTTAAGCCATTTACTCCACATATATACGAGATGCAACAACGAGAGCAAATATCAGTGCAATTATTATGGGGCGACAGGCGAAAAGCACCAGATATAAGATCATGTGGAATTGTAATAAAGTTATATGAAATGTATAAAGTTTAAATTAAAAATTGTTGCAATACTTATGTCTTCATAAGACTATCTACATGTACGTACGTACATAGACGTTACCTAGATAATGTGCCGACATATTTACACTGAGCTCCAGACTCGAAGAGGTCTTAATGGAATGGCATGCCCGCTCAAACTGCCAGCAAAGTAAGTGAGTGTGTAACTTTTCCTTTTTTTAATTTAAATTAAATTCAAAACTTTAACTCCGGCGACCATTAACATCCTGTTTTACACAGTTAAATATTGTAGCGAGCTACTCGAAAGGAAGACTGTCACACACACATATACACACTCAGATAGACTGGGAGATAGGTAGACAGATAGACTCTGAATCCGGCTTACAACTCTGACATTTACTACCGAAATATATGAAACTCAAATGTAAAACGCTGGCATAGGCAAAGATTTTACGGGCAAAGCTTTATGCAACACAGCCAGGCACTTACTTTCGCGTTTTAAAAACAAACACACACACACACACACACACTGTCACAGCGGAAGTGAGAAAGCGAGAGAGAGCGAGCGAGCGATTTAAACATTAAAACTCGCAAGGAATGTAGATAAAGCCACCGTTAAGTGTGATAAACTTTCAAGTGTAAGTTAATACGACTTTTATGGCTATCATTGAAACTCACGCACACACATATAGCCGAAAATACACTTAAACAGAGAGTCAAACATACACACACACACACAAACACCTTTTAACATACACTCACTCACTCATCTGCAGTACATCCGCTTGTTTCCGGTGTTGTTACGGAGATCCATTTACAATTCACATTAAAATAAAGACTTCGCCAGACAGAAAAACACCGAGAGCGAGCGAGACAGAGAGCGCAAAAGTTACGCCATTTCATTCATTTTGTGTTGCTTTGATATGCATTAAAATGTTGCTGGTTTTCGGCATTAAACATTTATTGGCCAAGTTGTGGTTGTGAATTTCGTAGCATAAATTTTTAGCTACTGTGCTATTTCAGAACGTTAATGTAGCTGCAACACCACTCAGTAGGTTGATGTATGAAAATTATGCATTTTATATTCGTATTAAATAGGCCATGCTTTTACACTGGCTTACAAAAGCAGGAGTTGAACATAAAATGTGGTAATAGTTAATTTAACTGTATAAATTTGTATTAAGATGCCTACTTTACCCCACAAAATATGTTGCTAAAGGCTCAAAGAGCTTAGTACCGATCTATAACTCCAAAAAGAAAATAAAATAGACCCCCGGTTTCATTAAACGATCGACTAAGAACCACTTTCTTATTTTGTTTATCGAATTCAAAACCTGTTGCTCTCGAGGCCACATATTACATCCGATTCTGATGTTACGAGCAAAAAACAAGTAAAATTTTTATGTTTAATGTTTATCGACCTTTTTTGTATATTTTCAGTTTACATACTAATCGGGCGTTTAAAGTCATATATGTGACAGCGCATAGAGGAAGGGACCTAAGGGTAAAAAAATCAATTTTCACTTTGTTTTTGATGTGGACAACATCTGAGCATCGAATGAGACCGATCCCATGCCCCAAAAGTGTTCCCTCCCAGAGATATGTGCGTTTTATGAAAGCGAAGTCGACCAAAGATACACGTATTTAAATCTTTAAAATGGCTCTCCTGAACAAAACTGGTTTTTACCCTCAGGTCCCTTTCTATTTTGCGCGTCACATATGACGCAAATAAATAAATATTTATTTATCTATTTTTATTGTTTGCATCCAAAGTTTTCGCTGGGATTTTTCCAGCATCTTCATGGCTGAAATTTATTGAATCTGGCAACGACATGTTACAAAAAAAAACTTATGTTTACCAACTTATTAAGATAATTTTTTTTAGCATAAACACACATAGATTTAATCTTTAATTTGTTATAACGCGTGATTCATTTCGAGGTTCTCTACTTTTTTAAGGAAAAAAACCCACAGAAAATTCAAATTGAATGGGAAATGTTTATTATCATTTGAAAGAACATTCTTTGGCATTTATTTTTTTGAAGATTATGTCTATCAAAGTGATCCATTTCGAGGTTCCATACTTTTTTAAAAAAAAAAACACAGAAATTCAAATTGAATGGGGAAAGTTTATTATCATTTAAAAGAACATTCTTTGGCATTTATTTTTTGAAGATTATGTCTATCAAATGTTGTCCGCGGCTACGTCTCAGATGGGCCATCTATTTAGTCCAATTCTCGATGACTCGTTCGAGCATTTCCACTGGTAACTGGCAAATGACACGCGTGATGTTTTGCTCCAAGGCCTGAATCGAAGCGGGTTTGTCCGCATAAACTTTAGACTTTACATATCCCTACAGAAAAGTCTAAGGGTCTGATATCACACGATCTTGGTGGCCAATCGACCGGCCCAATTATTTTAATCATCTTCTCGCCGAAGATAAATAAAATAATAAATCCATTAATTGATGCGATGTGTTGTTGCTGTTGTAGCGGCAACTGTGTGCCGGGGTGACAGCTCTTGGCCGAAGAATTGTTGCTTCGGTCCAATCCGGTCCATAGAACCGGCTGTCGATGTGTGGGTGATGTGTCGGAAGTGGCGCTGTCTTGTTGAAACCAAATGTCGCCGAGATCACGACCTTCAATTTCAGGCATCAAATAGTCGGTTATCATGGCACGATAAAGGTCACCGCTGACGGTTACGTTCTAACCGGCATCATTTTTGAAGAAATATGGACCGATGATTCCACCGGCCCACAAACCATACCAAACCGTTGTTTTTTCTGGATGAAGTGGCAGCTCTTGAACCTCTTCTGGTTACTCTTGGTCCAAAATGCAGCAATTTTGCTTGTTTACATACCCATGGAAATCATCGCTGAACAAAATTTGGCTCGAAAACGTCGGATCTTCTTGGAACTTTTCAAGAGCCCATAGAGCAAAGCGATGCCGCTTGGGAACGTCGGGCGGCTTCAGTTCTTGCATAAGCGGTATTCTGTACGCTTCAATTTAAGATCTCGACGTAAAAGTAGTTCCCCACGTCAGTCCGAGTTGCTGCGAACGGCGCCGAATCGACTCACAACGGTCTTCGTGTACACTCTCAGCTACGGCCGCTACATTTTCTTCACTGCGTGCTGTTCAAGTTAGGATTAGGTTATGTTGTTTTTCAACAAAAGATTTTTATTAAGTAAATTATTTAAAAATTCTAGGATAATAAAAGGTGCGTTTTCATAAACAATGAAAAAAATCCGCGGTTCATTTGTTTAAAATAAATCAGTTCAACAAATTCAAGGCAGTTTGTTTTAAAATCATTTTATTTAAATTCAAAAAAAAACAATCGTTCAGTATGATTGCCGTAATTACTTTATTTTTAACATAAAGTCGAAATACTCGTAGCAATACTTAAGTCGCATCAGACATATTTATATAGAGTGATTCATTCACGACTGGACAAATTTCACAGCGTATTCCCTGGCTCATATCATGAAGATATGTCCATCTACAACCATGCCCGAAAATGCAAGGGGGCGAAATGGCAGCGGTTTAAAAATTTTCGGTTTTGTGGTCGAAAGGAATGAAACCCAGAAGTCCTACCATTCCAAAGGTATGGTGGTCGAAAGGAATGAAGCCCAGAGGTCTTACCGTTCCAAAGTTATGGTGGTCGAAAGGAATGAAGGTCCTACCATTCTAATGTTATGACTATTTGACTGCAATGTAAGAGTCATATTTTATTTTTTTAATTTGGTGGTAATACAATTATTACATTTCAACAATATAAATACTGTCGCTATCATACTATTATCAAATTAAAATTAAAAAAAAAAAACAAAAATATAGCTGCGACGGAAGTACTTTTATTGCAGAGAATATATTATTGTTGGCATGTCTATATTATAACTATATCTTTGCTCTGCGTGTGGTTCGGTTACATGCCCTAACGAAAAATAGCTCCTTAGGGTCTAACTGAAGGTCCTGTTGCGACACTGTATACTCGTCGCGAATAAGTCCTCCACTGCTACAGCCTGTTTTAATCTTAAACCTGACTGTTGCCAATGAAGATCCTGTCCAAACCATCACTGGATAGATAGGTTTTGCCAGCAAATATCTTTAGACTGACCAATATTTATTAAAGCCGTGCAGTAGCGCAAAAAATGTCCAGTTGTCTCCACCACCACTTCCTCCTTATTCTTGCCTGTTCCACAGAAGTCGTTGTAAGGCAGACACTGTCCCCTAGGGAATACGCCCAAAAGCTAGCTGCCGGTGATGATCGCAATGAGGCTTCTTAGATGGATCCTACATAGATTAATCGGGTTCAGCGTTCTCTGTTCTTGCTCTACAAAACAGGTCTTATTGGTCTTCATACATGGGGGTTAATTCTCGCATCAGTAGATAAAAAGAGCGGACGGTCCGGAGATTGCGTGACGCTCTACCACTTTAAAAAGTTAGTACATTCTATAACCAATACATGCAGTGTACGAGACCTCGAGCTTCTTATAATCTCAGTTCAGAATATTTAATTGTCCGATACGAACTGAAATAGTTCAATATTATTCAAATATAACAAGGCAATTTTGAATTGAGCTGCTCAGACAATCCATGGTGTAATGTTAAAAATATGCATGCAAATTGTGGAAATTCATCACGCAAATTGTGGTTCTGACTGATAGTATCAGAGAGCAGAGGCAGAAAAAATTTCTATAGTCACCGACCAGGTCGTACTATTTAAAACCATCTAAAGAGAAGTGTTTTCATGGCTAAGTAATTATTCCTATACTCGTAAAGTCGTTAGCATTTACGAAGTGGAAAACCCTCTCTCCACAGAAATATATCAGATGTTCTTACACTAAACAACGCGGCTCACAACATTATACCCACCAACTTTAATTCCAAGAAAACAAAATATCTTATATAAACTAAACTATGAATAAATCTACTACAGGAACATCGAATATGACATTGTCGAGATGTACTCATAATTCCAAAAAATGCTGTGTAAACATAATTTTTACTGCATAAATTCGGGCATTATGCGGTCTTATTACCTTAACATAAGCATCAACACCTACACACATTCCAATCGAATGCCACACATACAGACGGAATAATACACCACAAATATTATAACAATTCGCAATATTTCAATGTATAAGTATATATGTGACACCGCCTAGAGAAAGGGACCTAAGGGTAAAAAATCAATTTTCATTTTTTTTCTTTTTTTGATGTGGACAACATCTGAGCATCGAATGAAACCGATCCCATGTCCCAAAAGTGTTTCCTCCCAGAGATATGCGCGTTTTATGAAAGTGAAGTCGACGATTCTAAGCGCAAAGAGAAAGGGACCTAATCTTTAAAATGGCTCTCCTGAACAAAACTGGCTTTTAACCTTAGGTCCCTTTCTATTTTGCGCGTCACATATGAGCCTTCTCACACACACTAGTTTACATTGAAGCATAAGTAGCTGTTGTTTCTCTCCCACGTTTAAAAATACAAATGAAGTTAACACACGCTGAAAACTACACATGAACACAAAAGCATCGGAGAACGAAGCCACAACTGGAACTAAAAATAAAGTTTGGTTTGATGGCGGTATGAAAAACAAAATATCCTGGAATAGAACACGGAACCAAGGAGCAACATCAGCAGTGGGAAAAAGAAACAAAGGCAAAAAAATAACAACTCAACGGCTTAAGCATAACGAGCAGCTAGAGTAAAGTATTAGCCAACAGATGTAATGATGGTGGCAGCAGCGGCTGCTGTATGTGAGGACATCAATACCGTGGCAAGGTGTAAGGATATGGGGAACATTTGGGCATGACTGAATTTAAGTTATAGGCAAATTTAATGTGCTAAGTGACTAGAGAGTATCTTCTGACCATATTCTCTGTTATGGTCAGAAGACACTCTCTAGTCACTTAGCACATTAAATTTTTATATTCCACCCGAACTAGCCTTGCCCAGATAATTAATTAATTTTCTAGGGAAATTTTATACGTCAAGAATTGTTGTGAAGTATAATTTTCCTAACTCTGGTCATAATCTCTTCCTAAAGCCATGGCATATTTTAGGGCAAATCTTAAAACATGCCTAAAAAGTCAACAGTTTTTTGATTTGTTAGAGCTCCGCAGTTCATTTAGGTGTCATCAAAATCGAATCTATAATTCCCAGAATTTAACCCTAATGTTTTTATCGAAATTCTTAAGCTTTGTCGCCTCAGTCGCTATCTTTGTGGCAGCAGCTTGTCTTACTGTAACAATCGTAGAGACCCTTTTTTAATCACAAGAGTTTGGCTAACGTTGTTAAAAGTTGAGACTACATCTTTGGTAGAAGCTTGCCTTGTTGTCACAGTACCATAAGTTTGATCCTAACTTGGTCACAAAGGTTAGCCCTACTGAATAGACAGGATCATACAGAAGAAGTATTGATTAGGCCTCTCAGTACATAGAGAATCTGGTTGGATGTAGTTTGAACATCAAATCTGGGGAGAATTACCATATTAACCGTAGTTGTTGAAGCTGGAGCTATAAAATCAGTTCCAGAAACTCTGTGTTATTTCAGTAATAGAAGCCAGCATAACCAACACAGTCGCAAAAGCTTTGTCTTATCATGAGGCAGAGAGGTTAGACCTTCTAAACCCTGTCTTGCCGTAGCTTACTTTAGTCACGGAAGCTAGGCGTACGGAATAAGTCGCAATAGCTTAGCGTATTTAATGATATAGGCTAGGAGTTAGCCTTAGTCATTCAGGACAGTCTTGGCCTACCGTAGTTAGTTGCTGAAGCTGTTCTTATAGAATCAGTCGCAGAAACTCTGCTTTGTTGCAATCCTAGAGGCCACCCGTCAACGCAACAATTTACCATATTTACCGTAGTGGCTGCAGCTGGACCTATAAAATCAGTCCCAGAAACTCTGTGTTATTGCAGTAAAAGAAGCCAGCATAACCGACTCAGTTGCAGAAGCTTTGTCTTATCATTAGGCAAAGAGGTTAGACCTTCTGAGCCCTGTCTTGCCGTAGCTTTAGTCACTTTAGTCACGGAAGCTAGGCGTACGGAATAAGCCGCAATAGCTTAGCGTATTTAATGATATAAAAAAACAGAGGCTAGGGATTAGCGGTAGTCATTCAGGATAGTCTTGGCTTACCGTAGTTAGTTGCTGAAGCTGCGCTTATAGAATCAGTCGCAGAAACTCTGCCTTATTGCAATCATAGAGGCCAGGCAGAATGTGTCGTTCGCAGAAGCTCTGTCTTTTCATACAAGTCGAAGAGGTTAAACCTACAATATAGGCTCAATAGCCCTTTCTTAACACTTGTCAATCGTAGCAGTAGCAAAACCTTAAAATTACTCGTACTTCAGTCATAAAAGCTAGGCGTACTGAACTATTCACAGAAGTTTAGCCATACGGTAGAAGTTTTTTGCGCAAGGGTCAAGTGAACATAGCCGATCTAGGTAGTCCTACTGCAGCTGCTGAATCTAGACTCATATTATCAACTTTTACCTTTTTTGTTAGTCTCAAAAACCCGGTGCTACTTAGATTGCGCATAGCTAATGTTAGGACTATTATTCGCCGAATTTCGGTCATAAAAGCTAGGGCTACTATATCAGTCGCAGAACTCTATCCTGTCCTAGTAGGCGAAAAGTACTACTACTGTATTTGTCTCAAAAGCCGTTCAAACTTTAGTGACAAAAGTTCGCTGAGAAAAAGTGCAATCTACGGAATTCTCACAGGAAATTCCAGAGCCCCCTGCAAGATTAAACTCTGATAGTCACTAGGCGTACTGTGAGGGCGATTGTTAATTGTTTGTGTTTTGATTGGTCTCGTTGTTTCCTTTTGGTCGTAGTTTCAGCTATGAAGTTCGACCAGAGACCTAATGTCCGAAACCACGAGATTCAGGAGCTCCGGGAATCGCTTTCAGCCTGACTGCTGCAGAGGACCTTCGGGAAGCCACGTGGTGACTGTGGCGTAGCTAGACTGTTTTCGCTCCCAACCGAGGGAGTAACCATGCTGCGGTACATGACTAGGTACCCGTATCCAGCAGCCAGCTGCATGCGGGGGCCCAGGTGGAAGCTTCGTATCCTCCCGGTATTTAGAGCACAGTGAGGTTAGGCCAGCGTGGCTGGCACTCACGTGAAATATAGCGCACGTCTGTCAGAAGCTCAGTCTGAGTTTAAGTTAAATCCTTAGAAAAAATCCATATGTGACGCGCAAAATAGAAAGGGACCTAAGGGTAAAAACCAGTTTTGTTTAGGAGGGTCATTTTAAAGATTTAAATGCGTGTATCTTTGGTGTACCATCACTTTCATAAAACGCGCATATCTCTGGGAGGTAACACTTTTGGGCCATGGGATCGGTCTCAATCGATGCTCAGATGTTGTCCACATCAAAAAAAAAAGTGAAAAATGATTTTTTACCCTTTCTCTATGCGCTGTCACATATTTGGACTCGTAGTAAAACTTTCGTCGTTTTGACCATACGGGCCCTATTTTTGGCCTCAATGGCCGACTCGCCCGTACTTAAATTATAGGACCATTTGGGACATTTTGGGCCCTTAGATTTCATAGGTGCAAAAAGCTTCCCCATTTCGCATGTGTAAGTGGGCCTTTGCTAACATTTTAAAAATATGGCGCATTGTTTGTCCTAATATAGGGAGCGCGTTTTATGAAAGTGAACTCGACGATTCTAAGCGCAAATAGATTCTAATCTTTAAAATGGCTCTCCTGAACAAAACTTTTCATCAACTTTTCACTTTTTTTTTTGATGTGGACAACATCTGAGCATCGAATGAGACCGATCCCATGCCCCAAAAGTGTTCCCTCCCAGAAATATGCGCGTTTTATGAAAGTGAAGTCGACGATTCTAAGCGCAAATAGAAAGGCATCTAATCTTTAAAATGGCTTTCCTGAGCAAAACTGGTTTTTAACCTTAGGTCCCTTTCTATTTTGCGCGTCACATATAATAAAAGGGTGTTGCAAAGGGAATGAAATTATGTATTATTTCCATTCAACGGTGGAGGATAGACAAATACCAGAACCTAAAAGTGTTTGAAAATAGTCTTCTAGGACACTTCGGTAAACTCTCCATCATCCCACTGCTGTCCTACCCTTTCTACCTTACAATTTCTTAGCACAATAATACCAGTCAACGCAACAATGGGCGTAAGAGAGAACAATAGTTCCCCCGGGCGTTTGGCAAACACAAAAGGCAAATTCTATCCAAAATCCTTCTGGCTGACTTTTTACGAAAATGTTTTTTTTTCTGCCCTACGAGCCAACTGATTTTTTTCTTTCTTCCTTCTTTCTCTTAACAACGCTATGCCGGCATTTGGCCCCCTCTCGAAGTGGAACCCAGGTGCCATCAATATGTGTGAATGTGCGAGTGTGTGTGTGTGTTCTTAGCCCTATGCAAAAGGCTAAAGGAGAGAGGTTGTGCCTGGTTGTAGTTTGCTACGCACGCACACACACTGACATGCGAACATATGTACTCGTACACTTGAAGCATCCCAGTGCAACTATTGTAGCCACAAAAACCTCTAACATTTTCTCGAGTTGAACATATAAACTTACACTCTCACACATGCACTTACACTTGCGTACACATTAACATATACACAGGTACATCATCGCCAATAACATTTGCATATATTTACGCTACAGATGAAGATGCTGTGAGCTCTTTAAGCATGTGTATGTGTTAAGTTACCTTTACACATTCACACGCAAAGGCTGTATGTGTGTGTGTTGTCTCTTGTTCTTGTGTGTATGTGTGTGTGCGTATGAGTGGTTTTTCACTTAAGTTGTGAGGAATTTAAATGTACATTTGTGCCAAACGCAATACTACGTCTAAGGAACATTCCATTTTTACAAAACTTTTCTTTTGCATTCATTCATAGGTTTCAAGTGGTTCGTCTTTTTTTGTAGTCTTTCCTTTTTTGGTTTTGCTTTACTGATTCGTTCTAGAGAATATAGTATGAAGAGGTAAGTGAAAAATCTGTACAGCTGCGTTCTTTAAGTCCCGAACAGAGTCATGAATGGCTTCTTCGAAAATGCCTTCAAATTACCTGTTGGAGTTTAACAACATACTTAGCTGAAAAATTTGCGCTGTCTTCTCTTAAAAGGCATTCTAGAAGGCCCCTTTTCAGTTCATTACAAATTAAGACATTTCAGAAGGACTTGATTGCACATCAATTATCCTACACACATTCTCATGTTGCTTGAAAGCTTGCTGAAAGGATACGATATTATTCCTTCCCTTCAAGAAGGTCCTCAAATTTTAGGTGATACAGATTCTATAAACATTCCTGCTCCCTTCTAGAGGAAGGCATGATGAGGCACTGAAGACGTTCGTCACAGCGCTAGATAGAAAAGGTATAGAAAACCTTTGACTTAAACACACAATTTAGTGTTGTGGAACAGGCTCGTAGCAAGTCAGACTAACTAACAAAAGATTTAAGATTTAAATTCCAGCGCAGGTAAATTAATAAAAAAATAAATAAAAACAAAAAAATTTTGGCCGGTAGCCTTCGATGCTAGTGCCCTTTAACTTATTTTATTATAATTTTAACTGTAAAAACGTGAAATTAGCTGCTTCTCGAAATGACCTCTCAATAGATCCATTGCTTGAGCAGCTGCTCTATAGCAAGTGACACTGTCCTGTTGAAACCAAGTGTCAACAAGATTACAGGCTTCAATTTCAGTTAGCATAAAGATCGATATCATGGCGCGATAGCGAGCACCATTCACGGTTACGTTCCGGCCATCATCATTTTTGAAAAAATATGCACCGATGATTCCTCCAGCTTATAAACCGCAACAAACTGTGGTTTGCTCTGGTTAATGACACCTCTTGAACCTCTTCTTGTTGCTCGGATGACCCATCAATTCGATGTTTTGCCCGGTCAAAAAGGCACTGATTTGAGCCGATGTGTGAGAGCTGGCATTGCCATGGCGCACAATGATTCGTCTTCTCTTGTTCGTTTTTCGTATGTCTCCGAAGACTTCAGGCAAACAAATTGTGGTGTACCACTCTGAATTGACCGTCCTACGTTGCTCAAGCGGAACAGTCGCTACATGACCAGTTTTGCCGAAGAAACAGGCGACCATTTGCATTGAAGTGCTTCTTCCACGAACAACTTTCGTTGGATTTGGCTCGTCTTGGAAGACCCACACTGTCGATTGCTGTTTTGTTTATATGTTCATACGCATAGATCCATGATTCGTCACCTGTGACGATCTTATAAACGTCTTTTGAAGCGACGCGATCATATTTTTTTAAAATTTTTTTGCACCAATCGACACCAGCCTTTTTTTTGAGAGATTATCAAATTGTGCGGGAATCAACGAGAACAAACCTTTTTTCGGCCAGGTGTTCATGCAATATCGAATGTATGCTGGTGGAAGAAATGCCTAAGGATGCCTCTATCTCACGGTATGTCACATGACGATCTTGCGTTATCAGTTCACGCACGGCATCAATATTCTGTGGCGCAAAAGCCGTTTTTGGATCACCTCCACGACCTTTGTCTTTGAGCGATAGTCGGCCACGATTGAATTCATTAAACCAGTTTTTCACAGTGCTATAGGATGGTGCTTCATCGCCATACATTGATTTAAGTTCATCGATGCACTCTTGTCGTGATAATCCACGTCGAAAGTGGATTATCAAGAAAATGTTCACGAGTTAATTCCACTTTTTTGCTTAATTGATTTTTTCAATTCACTGTAAACAACACAAATGATGGTCGTACATCAAAACGTTCTGAGTACGTTTATGCTAAAAAAATGACAAACTTTCCAATGGAAATGTCAGATGGCGCCAGGCAAAGCATAGTGTTGTATAGGCCAGAAAAAAAATATATAATGGAAACCCCTACACCGCGAAAATCCCCGATTGGTGCGGTTTACGGTTAGTGGAATCATCGGCATATTTTTTCAAATTTGTAATGGGTGATCAATCTGGAGGTATTTTTTCAATAGGGGTTTTTCCACAGATTACGCTTGGGTTGTATTAAACTCTATTTTTTTTCTTATCAGTATTGTTTGCCATTTCATCATGGAAAGACTTACACCGCTAAAACCACTGATTGGTAAGTTTTATGGGCTAGTGGAATCATCGGTTTAGATTTTTTTTCAACAATAATGATGCCCAGAACGTAACCATGAAAAGTGCTCGATATCGTGCCACGATATCGGACTTTTTGCTACTTTTTTCTAATTGAAGCCCGTAGTCTGGACTACGTTTGGTTTCAACAGGACATGTCACATGCCACGCTGCCAACGAAACAATGAATTTTTTGTGCCAGAAATTCAACGGACCTCTTATCTCACGTCGTGGCGATGTTAATTGGCCTCCATGATCGTGTGATTTACCACCCATGGACTTCTTCCTTTGAGGATGTTTAAGAGAAAAAGTCTACCTCAATAAGACAAGAACACTTAAGGATATTTGCCGATATTTTGCTTGACAAATTATTGATATAGATCCTTCTATCCTAACAAAAAGTATTAAGATAATTTTCTAAAAAGTTTCTGTTTTATTTACAATAAGCATCGTGCGTTTTAGTTGGACTACCCTTTAGTTCTGAGAAATCAGATTTGTACAGTTTGTGTAATACTGGGGACAGACAGGATCCCTGTGGACAGCCAGCAGCAATTGGTAAAGCTGTGAATTAAACAGAGTTAATGTACATTTTAAAAGTTCTGACATATAAAAAGCTCTGAACTATTTTAATACAAACCTAAGGACTATTAAGACTGATCATAAATAATAAGTGTTCACAACAGATCAATTACTCGCATAGGTTTTTGAGCTAGGAAATGAGACGAAACAAATCTGACTAACTACCTAAAGAGTAACTTTAAAAAATGTACACTATTTTCTGCTTTAAGTCTATATTTCTTCAATATTTATGGATAAACCACAGCTTAACAAGAGGTTTGATTAATGGATCCATGAATAACTTTGATCCTCGAAATAGTACCCCTGTTTTTCTTAGCTATTTCTTCTCTTTTACCAGCAGCTTTATAAGAGAGTCTCTTTAAGATTCCAACTGGTCATATTTAATGCTATTCTTTCGTGTTTAAAATTAAAACATTTTCTGTTTGTCATAGTGGCTTTACTGGCCTATCATAGCATACTCGTATTACTACGAACTTAAGATCCTTCAACTTAAGATCCTTCAACAGACATTGTACTTTCCAACAATTGCTTAAAACAATCCCCTCCCTCGTATATCGGAAGATTTGTATACTGTTCACATTAAGCGGCAAAAAGTAATATTTTCATAGCAAATGTACATCCAATGAAGGCAAAAGGTGCCCAACCATAGATATCTTCATCATCATCAGCATCGCCAATGCCAACGCCAAAGCTAGGCCAGCTTCATCGGGGTCTGCATTTGAATGTGTTACGGGCAAACCGGGGCAAAAGGCAACATCTCATTTGGTTTATATGCAAATATGTGCTGAAGATTGCATACAATTTATATATGCTCAACGATGAAGTGAAGAACAACAAACAAAAAAAAGAGTCCTGCGAATATTCTATTTGTATTAGTATAGGGAGAGTGTGTTTGTGTGAGTATTCGTAAGGGTGGGGGCATATAAAGCATACATGTGAGTTCACAGTGTGTAGCTTTATGAAGTGCAATTTCTTCAAAACTCTCTGCACACACACAACCACACAGGTAAACATCCGGTTTGCCCATATCCTTAGCTAGCCTTTAAAGTCTTGAGTGTGTATGTGTGCCTATTGATATACGCTATACATGCATTTGTATGCATTTATATGAAAATACTATTGGTTTTCTTTAACGTTTGCTTGCTTTGACTTTATTTTCTTGCTCCCCGTGTGACTGCTTGTCAACGACTGAAGGAATTGCTCCTCCTGCTCCCCTTTAAGTTGTGCACTGTACATTATTTAAATGCTTGACATTTCTCTAATCCCAGCATATTTTTGTTTTAGCAATCACTTGCATTGCAATTCGATATTTCCTACTCAAGTCGTCTTCGTCCGTCGAGGGTTTTGTGCATGGGTGTGTGTGTGGAGGTTTTGCCATGAAATATTTATCGGAAATAAATACTTTTGCATAAAGACATCACCAGAGTGCGTTAGGGAATGTCCATATGAAATCTCGCAAATATTTAGATAATCTGAGAAATCACCATATGGTCGATGACTGAGACTATGTGGCAAAAGCAGAAGCAGGAAAAATGGATTGGAAACCAGAAAAAAACGGAGATGTATGAAACAAAGATATTCGCTTCAAAAGGTTTATACATATTTTATTGTTAGCCGTAAGAATTTAACATATCTTAGGACAACTTGTTGAATGGCCCAGGCAATGGCTGGAGTAGGGAGACAGTGATATGGTCAAATGCTTTATCAATACTTGACGTAACCATGACAATGGCATGAAGATGAAGAAAAGCAAAGAGGCTCAATTCTGCCATTCACTGGCAGTTATTTAGTATTGGAATTTAGAGGTCAAGGTACTCGAAGGACTGTACTCTTTTCTTGATAAACACACAAGTCAGGGTTTCTAAATTTAGTTTGATTTGTCTCTATTTTTAGCAGGGTCTCTATCTTTAGCTAAACAAAGAGGCTCAATTATGCCATTCACTGGCAGTTATTTAGTAATGGAATTTGAGGTCGTGGTACTGGAAGGACTGTACAAACACACAAATAAGGGCTCGATCTTTAGCCTGATTTATCTCTTCGTTTAGCACGGCCTCTTTCTTTAGCTAAACAAAGAGGCTCAATTCTGTTATTAATTGGCAATTTTTTTGTATCGGAATTTAGAGGTCACGGTTTTTCTAGACAAACACACAAATAAGGGCTCGATCTTTAGCCTGCTTTATCTCTACGTTTAGCACGGCCTCTATCTTTAGCTAAACAAAGAGGCTCAATTCTGTTATTAATTGGCAATTTTTTTGTATCGGAATTTAGAGGTCAAGGTACTCGAAAGACTGTACTATTTTCTAGACAAACACACAAGTCGGGGCCTCTATCTTTAGCTTGAGCAAGGTCGGACTTAATATGTTCCTTCTAGAGTGGGAAGGGCATATTTCTTGGGGCTATATGGAAGGCAGGACGGCTCTCAAAAAGGTATGACCTCAAAAGTGGAGAGAAATTTATACGAGGGTTGCTATATAAATTTCTGTCGCCATCTGAGATAAAGTTTGACATTTTTTTAGCATAAACGTACTCAGAACGTTTGAACGTACGACCATCATTTGTGTTGTTTACAGCGACTTGAAAAAATCAATTTGGCAAAAAAAATGGAATTAACTGGTGAACATTTTCGTGCGATCATTTTTTACAATTTTCAACGTGGATTATCACGACAAGAGCGAGTGCATCGATGAACTTAAATCTTTGTATGGTGATGAAGCACCATCCTATAGCACTGTCAGAAACTGGTTTAATAATTTCAATTGAGGGCGACGCTCGCTCAAAGATCCAGCTCGTCGTGCGTGAACTCATAATGCAAGATCGTCATGTGACATACCATGAGAAAGAGGCATCCTTGGGCATTTCTTCCACCAACATACATTCGATATTGCATGACAACCTGGCCGTAAAAATGGTCATTTGTGTTGTTTACAGCGACTTGAAAAAATCAATTTGGCAAAAAAAAATGGAATTAACTCGTGAACATTTTCGTGCGATCATTTTTTACAACTTTCGACGTGGATTATCACGACAAGAGTGCATCGATGAACTTAAATCTTTGTATGGCGATGAAGCACCATCCTATAGCACTGTCAGAAACTGGTTTAATAATTTCAGTCGAGGTCGACGCTCGCTCAAAGATCCAGATCGTCGTGCGTGAACTCATAATGCAAGATCGTCATGTGACATACCATGAGGAAGAGACATCCTTGGGCATTTCTTCCAAGTGCATACATTCGATATTGCATGAACACCTGGCCTTAAAAAGGGTTTGTTCTCGTTGGATCCCGCACAATTAGAAAATGGCTCAAATTAAGAATCGTGTCAATTGGTGCAAAAAAAATTTAAAAAACAATACGATCGCGGTGCTTCAAAAGACGTTTATAAGATCGCCACAGGTGACGAATCATGGATCTATGCGTATGAGTCCGAAACAAAACAACAATCGACCGTGTGGGTCTTCGAAGACGAGCCAAATCCAACGAAAGTTGTTCGTGGAAGAAGCACTTCGAAGCATTTCGAAGCAAATAGTCGCATGTTTCTTCGGCAAAACTGGTCATGTGGCGACTGTTCCGCTTGAGCAACGTAGGACGGTCAATTCTAGGTGGTACACCACAGTTTGTTTGCCTGAAGTCATCAGAGAAATACGAAAAACGAACAAGAGAAGACGAATCATTGTGCACCATGACAATGCGAGCTCTCACACATCGGCTCAAACTAGCGCCTTTTTGACCGGCCTAAACGTCGAACTGATGGGTCATCCGACGTACAGCCCTGACTTGGCACCCAATGACTTCTTTTTATTCCCGCACATTTGTTGACGCGTTCAAAAACCATGTTTGGGAGCTGTGGGAGCAATTGTCGAAGAACTTTTGCGACTCCGATTGAGTCGCAAAAGTTCTTCGACAATTGCTTTGAGCGCATGCAAAAGTGTATAAATCATGCTGGGGAATACTTTGAAAACAATAAAACCATTTTTGATGACAAATATTCTCATTTCCATTATTAGGCCAGAAATATATACAGCAGCCCTCGTATAAGAGCTTTTTAAATTTTATTTCAAGTAAGAACCATTTTCAGTACGGTTCGTTCTTGGCCTAAACCCAAACAATATACAAAATTCAATCAAAATTAGTTCTTAAAGGATCTAGAGGTATTTTTTCAATAGGGTTTTTTCATAGATAACGCCTGAGTTGTGCTAAACTTTATTTGATTTTCTTTTCAATATTGTTTCCAATTTCATCTTGGAAAGACTTACAACGTGAAAACCCCGGTTTAGTGGGGTTTGTGGAATTATCGGTCCATATTTTTTCAAAAATGATGATTGCCGGAATGTAACCTTGAATCATGCTCGCTACCGCGACATGATATCGGACTTTTTGCTACCTAAAATTGAAGCTCGCAATCTTTCATTTGCTTTCAACAGGACTGTGCCACTTGCCATACAGCTGCTCAAACAATGTATAATTTGAGAGTTTATTTCAAAGAGCAGCTGATTTCACGTTTTGGACTGGTTTGGACTGTAGACTTTTTTCTTTAAGGGCTACGTAAAGTCCAAAGCCTATACTGACAAACCAGCTACTATTCAGATTTTGGAAGCCAACATTACTCGTGTCATTTATGTCATACCGGTCGAAATGCTTAAATGCTCGACACCCTGAAACGTCGTTTGTGTTGGCGCAGCGTGAATTTCGTCGAAGATCTCCTGACCGTCCGACACTAGCTGCGGCGTTTGGCCTCTCCTTTTGAAGAGATTAGGACAACACGTGATCTTCCCAGGGCCGGCTGTTCCCGGATCAAGCGTTCTGGTGAGAATATTGCTGATGTTGGCCAAGATGTCGAAGAAGAGTCTAGAACATCGATCGAACGACGTGCTACGCACTGGAGCTTTAGACGGCGGACCTTGGAGTACATGTGGTTGTAAGAGGACGATGCAATGGCCCACACTGCTGTGGCCAAAATCAATATTCTAAAAGTATTTTTGACTAGCTTAATCTCTAGTTTTGGTGATTAGCACTGGTCGGCCAGATCACCTGCTTTAACCGTTCCAGACTCATTTTTACGGGGTTATTTGAAGTCGGTTATTTAAAGTCGCGAGCTTATGTCAACAAACCTCAGAGTCTTCAAACACTTAAGGAGAATATTCGATAGGAATGCAAGATCCTGCAGCTCGAAGTTTTGGCAAGACTGATAGAAAATTCCATACGCATACACTTATCAACTCTAGTAGTGGTCACTTGGCAGCAATATTACGCAGGATGTCAAGGCGTTGCTGTATGCAGACGACTTAGTAGTGTACTGTTCAGGAAAGAAATTATCGATAATGTTGAGAAAAATTCAAAGGACAATAGATAAATTGATATCTTGGACTGAAACCAGTGGACTTCAATTTAACGATGAGAAGACTGTGGCCATAAAGTTTTCTAGGCGAAGAGATTGTACAGCAAGTAACTTGACTCTAAAGATATCGGATAAAAACATTGCTTTTGTAGAAAGACTACACTTTTGGGAGTTATTTTCGACCAAAAATTAACATTTCAGCACCATATTCAGCATATAAAAACAAGGGCCAATTCTAAATTAAATATAATAAAAATTCTGAGATGTTCGCACTATGGATCTGACACACACACCCTTCTTAAAATATTGGACACAATTGTGTTACCTACTTTAGACTATGCTTCAATTGTATACTCCTCCGCCACCGTCTCTCGCCTCAAAGGACTCGACCCAATTTTAAATACTGGAATACGACTTTCCATTGGAGCTTTTAGAACTAGTCCAGCAAGTTCCCTACAAATATTGGCCTCAACCCCCCCTCTTCATCTCAGAAGACTAAAACAATTACTTAATTGTACCCTTAAGACATTTTCCCTTAGTGACCATCCGATCCACCAGATGATTACCGACGTTACTAAAATCAACAGACTTAGATCCAGACCAGCGCGATACCACCCAATATTCTTGAAGGCCGTTATCGAATTCGAAAAATTCACATCAATATTTAGCTTCGTAGTCAAGAATATAGAACCCACAACAACGTCTGACGTGGCCCCTTGGGATTTTTCAGGCATAAGTATTGATTATTCCCTTGCATACTGTAGCAAGAGGGAAATGCTACCGACAGAAGTTCAGAAACGATTTCTGAAAATCATATACACAAAATTTCAGGACCATGTATTCTATTACACTGACGGTTCTGTCATTGATGGTAGGGCCGGCTTCGTAGTCTTAGGCGAAAACCACATGACACAGAAACGTAGTTATGACTATGCATCAATTTACACATCTGAATTATTAGCGATCAGAACGAGCATTGAGCACGCTAGGAATAATTATCAATGTCAGAAGATCCTCATTTTATCAGATAGTAAAAGCGCCTTGAAGGGTTTAAGTGACCCCTTCAGTAGAAACATTCTTATTCAGCGACTGAGATCAACCCTGGCTAAAATGCCTAATAATCAGGTGACTTTTATGTGGATACCAAGCCATCTATATATTGTTGGGAATGAGAAAGTAGACCAATTGGCAAAAGGGGCCCTGACATTAATCCTGAAATTGGGATCCAACTTTCTGACTATAACGGACCTATCAAGAAATATATATTTGGACTCTGGAACGAGATATGGAGGACAGATAACCAGACAAAACTATTTCACATTCAGGACTAGCTTACCTAGATCAGACCAAGTTAAACTAAACAGACTGAAAATTGGACAATGTCTACTTACACATAGGCATCTGATTGAAAAATCACCTCCACCCCAATGCAACTGTAGTCAAACATTAACCGCATACCATATATTTAATGAATGCAACACTTCTCAAGAAAGTAGAAATAAATATAAAATCAGAGATATCAAAATCTTATTAACCGAAAATAAATTCGATACTGTCAAAAAATTCCTTACTGAAATAAATTTATATAATTCGATTTAACTTTAGAATGTAAAACCTATGAACATACATACATACACACATACATAGTGTATAGAAATAATCAATATATTGTATTAATAGAAATAAGTTTATAGTACATAGATTTGATTTCGTATTTCCATGTTAATAATTCAGGGTCTATATAACCTTATTGTGTTGGGACCCTTTTAAAAATTGAAATTAATGATAGTCAAATTTCACAAGGAGAAGCAGTTTTTTATTTAAAAAAAATTACAGCAAAAGAACATTGGGTGATTACTTTTGCCCCACCTCATGTTGCAAACGAAATGTCAAATATAGTATTCAAATCACCCTACGATGCATGGCATAGAAATCACCAATCCTTCGAAGCCAGCATTAAACAGAGCTTTCTCATGTATCTACCATTAAAGTAAGCGAGTTGTCCTGTTTTGTACCTTAAAGGTCTCCAAACTTATATATTTTATTGACATATTGGCGTCATTATGACATCTCGAATATTTCCTCATATTTCACCAGCACAGGTAATTAAACATTATTTTTTTTCACCAAATCAATCACAATTGAAATACATCCGTACAAAACATGAGCACAAATAATGCAACATAATACTTATTTGATATCCTGATATCCTAAATACTCGCATGCCATGAACATTATACAAAGACCAATATCCTTACGACCACAATATTGACTGCTATGCAAAATTACGCCGTTTCCTGGCATCAATTCCGTGTATACTCCGACATGGATCTAAACAAGCGTATAATCTTTTAATTGCCACTTCAAAACATTAATGCCGCACAATTGCTGGGCCTATGTCAGTGTCTGTGTATCCGCGTGTGTGTATTTGTGTGGGCCATCGTAGCAATTGTTCTTCAGTTGTAAAGCGATGCCTGGCGATATAGACGTTAGAAGCAAGTCCTTGCACTCACACACACACACACACAAAGCCACTTACACACACTCATACAGACGCGTACTATTGTACTTGATGCTAACGTCCATGTCGATTTGTCGGGATGGGCTCATATATCGATACGTATAAGCGGGATTGATGAAGTTGTATTGGAATATCTTCTGTAAGTACGCATTAGTATCCCAATACCCATTCAGATACTCCATGGACGGTATCAAATATGCAAATTGCGTATCTGTTTGTTGGCGTTGCTCCGCCTGGGAGAGGGTATTAAGTCCACAACTATTCCTTTGGTCTTGCAGGCAAGAGGAGGAGCAGCTTTAAAGTAGGGATTCATTTTAAATTCAACGACAATGAGATAGTTAGGGGAAAAGGGGCTTGGACTTAAATACATAATTTGGATTATATTGACGGTGGAGCGCTTTTTTGCAGGGGTTTTGAACAATTAATAACCCTTTAGGGCCACCTTTCTTTTGTTAAAAAGAGAATACTTGGAACCTTTAGAATAGAGCTAATCCCTCAGAATAGAACTGAAAGATAATAAAAGATAAGGTTGCCTCAACATGTTTCAGGCATCAATTGCATTTTGACTAAAATGAAAGTATTCAAACCGCAACAATACTCGTATTATAGTTTTTGATTGCCCCCGCCGAATGATTGATATACACTAAATTTTCCGTTCCGTAGGCAACACATCGATTTTCGGATTAACCTATATAATTCATATATTATTGAAAGTCGTAAGAGCAAGTCATGTCCCTCTTTTCGAGTGTCTAATCAAAAACTCGATAGCGGTTAAATGCATTTGCATTATCTTAAATTAAACTCATAAAAATGTCCATTTAAGTGACGAAAAGTACCTTAGGAAAGTAAAGCGCCTTTCTGAAAATGTGCTTAAAAATCATATTTTTTTGGTTTCAAATTGGATTGTTTGTTTGGGCTCACTTAATACTTTGTCTTATGGGGCACAAAAATCAGCCTGTATGGACTTGTAGTTAAAATACAAATGCAAATAAAATTTATCTGGCTGAGATTTGAGCAGGCCATAACATCCTAAGAGTCCCAAAAAATTACCCTTATGTTCAAAAGATTCTACCGCCTGTATATATGGTTACTGAAACAAATTAAATTTCATTGAGAATCGGAGTATGGATTTTCTTTTGGTTAAGATGGCAGTCGGAAACATTAAACTAAGAAGTAAAAAAACGGACAACCATTTTTTATTTCTATAGCGCAGTCATGGTTGAGGGTATAAAATGTGGAGGACCGGACCCACGGGGCCTATAAACCAGACACTATGTTTTTATACGTATATAGCCAAGTCAGCGTTGAGGGTATATAAGATTCGGCCTTGCGCACTTAACGGCGATTTTACTTGTTTAAAATTGTTTAAGCTAGTGATCATAATATAGTTGGTCGAATCTTGTGATTAGATTATAAGAAGTTCATAATACGATTTTCGGCATCATAATATAGTTCCGGGGACTATAAGGTAGCTGCGTTTAGGGTTAGTGGAATCATTATATGGTTGTGGGAATCATATATTTGTTGTGTGGTTCATTGTATGAAGATGTGTGAATCATTATACGTTTGTGGTTATTATATTTGTAAAGTTGTGTGAATTATAAGATGGTTGTGGTAATTTTAATTTTACGGGGAACGTAATATTTGAGTGTACTTGTACGGGATTCTAAATATGGTTGTGAGCATCATATTTTTGTTGTGTTGATCATTGTATGAAGATGTGTAATATCTGTGTGATAATTGTACTTGAACGGGAATCAAAACATTGTTGTGGGGATCATCTTTTGTTGTGCGAATCGTTGTGTGAATCATAATATGGTTGTGGTGATGATAGTGGGGATCGTAATATGGATGAATGGATAGTAATATGGTTGTGAGAATCGTTAAATCGTTATGCATATATAATGTTATGGGTTGGTGTAATCTTGATTCGGTTGTGAGTGAGTAGCTATAGGGACCATAATATGGTTTTTTGGAAATAAAAGTAAGGTTGTGGTAATCATACTATAGTTGTGGCTAACGTATTATGATGTCCATAGTATGGTTGTGGCAAAAGGCTTCCTAATATGATTATGTATGAATCATAATAAGATTGTGGTAAACACACTACAGTTGTAGGTAGCATATTAAGGTTGTGCAAATCATAATAAGTATGTGGGAAATTATTTTTGTGATATCAATATGTCTGTAGGGTTCATAATATGGTTGTGTAGGAATCATAGTAAGGCTGCGAAGACACACTGTAGTTGTAGGTAGCATAGGTTGTGAAAATTATGTTAGGGCTGTGGAAGAAATTATGGCTGCGAGGGCATCATACAAAATTTGGGGTGAACATACAGTTGTGAGTAACAAATTGTAGTTGTGAGAATTGTTTTAAGGCTGTTGTTGTGGTAATCATACTACAGTTGTTGGATTTACATTTTTGTTCTGAGGATCATTATAAGGCTGTGGGGCTATTAATGTGGTCGAGGGGGAGTCATATAAAGGTTGTGGTAGTCATAATTCAATTGTGCGTATTATATTATGGCTGTTAGGATTATTATCTGTTGTAGGGATCTTATTAGGAATATGAGGGTCACAATTTGGCTATAGATATCATGATATATTTGCGTGGGAATAATAATAAAATTTTAGTTGTGAACTACAATTGTAGGAGGCACATTATGGTTGTAAGGATCATATTAAGGTCATGTATATGATTAGGAATATCATTATGTGTTAGTTTCTGATTACAATATGCTTCTTATGGCAAATAAAATAGATATCTCCGATCATAGTATGGTTTTGTGCAATCACAATATGGGTGATTTAGATTATGTTACTCTTAGAATATCACAATGTTAATAATATAGCTACAGGGACCATATTAAGTGAAGGCTTGAAAGATTGTGTAAGTATATTATCGCCAACGCCATAAATCCAACACAAATTTAGTGCCCTCGAATACTGTCACCCCAACTATTTTTTTCTCGAATGTAAGCCATCTAACGGCCAATCTTAATAAACCAGAAATAGAAACTACGAAATCTATGGTTGAGATACATACCAGTTTTTGTAGCGAGAGGGAAGAGCATATAAAAGGTCAAAGTTGCTTAAATCTATACTGCTATATATCCTTTACTTGTTATTATATGATACAGTGTAAAGATCGCACTTATCGAGTGCCTGTTTGGGTTCGTCGTAGGTTACATTTTTTACACTGTCAATGGCTAACAACTGCGCTTTGTTTGGAAATGTCTGCAAATTTCTATGTAAATGATGCCAAATGGCATCAGACATAAGTCTGATCGATACTCCAGGGTTCTTTGTGACATCTTCAGCAACAGCCGCGATATTCTCAGTAGAACGCTCCCCTAACCAGGCCAGACATAATGTCGTTTTGTCACAAGATTTTCAAGGCGAGCAGGAAATACCTTGACAGTCTGATTCAATAGCAAAGACAAATTAAAGTAGAAACGTTTCAAAACAACTGCTCCGCATTCTTGAGAAGTATACACCGAATTTTTTAGTCCACTCCCATCTAAAGTGATATTTAATGTAAATAATAAAAAGGTCAAAACTACAAGTCCGATTCTTTTCCCACGTATACGTCTCTGTGTTTTTTAAAAATGCTACAAACAATCTAATAATGCTTAGTTGAAGTACCATTTGACGCTTTATTAATAGACTGTTACTGTGATAGAAGCAGTGGAGCCCATGTTTACCTTCCACAGAATAATACAGGAAAAAAAATTAAAAAATGCTGATGGACTGCCACTGACTCAATTTCAGGAAAAGTTCGCTATTTGTGCCATAAAAGCACGCTGAGAAAACATGCCTTATTATCCTGTTGATGATATCAATGATAATGGGAGGGAATCCCTTTTCCCCCCACAGTCAACAGGGAGCCCTCTAAAAAACAATAGTATTCGCATAATCCTACCTTCCACTTTCCAACGTTTCAATGATGGCATCCTCATCAAATTCATGGGCGGCTGGCTTTGCCACAATTTGTTCACTCGCTCGAACTGCAGCTAATATGCAGCAAACAAAGTGCAAGCCTTGCCTCGCACATACTCGTACTTACGATTTGCGGCTTTAGCATCGGCTGCCGTGGCAATATATTTCGCATTCAATCAATTTCGCAAACGTTGCTCTGCCAAGAATAATTTGTGTTTATTTGTAACGTTTTGTTGCCGCATTTACACAGGCGTTTAACAAACAATTCGCAAATTGTTAACAGAATTTATGTGTTTGTCGCTCCGCGGCACAGAGAGAGAGTTCCTCTGTGCACGATTGCATCGCGTAGCAGGTAAATGTTACTTGATTTGTAGTTTGCATTGTACGTTTGCCGAGTAATTGCTACAGCAGTTGCTGTAGTGGCATAAGCAAACACACGTTAATGTAAGCAGGCAGGTTTATAGCCCTACAGTCGAACATCTATACGTATGATTGATATTAATTTATAAGCGCCCCGAGCGTATACGTTATGTGTTTAGTGTTAACTGAATATTAATCATACGCACCGTGCAACGATTAAAGTTCAAACACATAATGATGACAATTCAAAAAGAAAGACTCCGATACTCTATCTGTTTGTTGGCGTTGCTCCGCCTGGGAGAGGGTATTGAGTCCACAACTATTCCTTTGGTCTTGCAGGAACGAGGAGGAGCAGCGTTAAAGTAGGGATGTGTGAAAGACGACCTTGAGTTGGACGTCTACAAT
The DNA here is from genome assembly GCA_963513945.1 of Hydrotaea diabolus. Lineage (NCBI taxonomy): Eukaryota > Metazoa > Arthropoda > Insecta > Diptera > Muscidae > Hydrotaea > Hydrotaea diabolus. The sequence continues at coordinate 15,896,777 of OY740719.1, forward strand.
TGTTTCTTTAATTGAGCCCCTAATGTTCTTTGTAAGACGAAGTGATTTACAGTAATGGAATTGTAAAAATATCGCTGTTGCAAAAGACTATCCTGTGGACAGAGTATCAAGCAGGATTTTCAAACAAAGATCAGCTATAGATTTTTCTTTTAAAAAGAGCTGTTCGATTTCTTGCTATGGTACAGAATCTTTCAGATTTTCTAAAGTACCTTTAATCCTACCAAAAGTATTAAGACTCCTGCTATATTGGCCCTTCAAGTAATTTATGTAATCTCATAAAACATTGACGCATTTTTCAAAAATATTGCCCAAATAACTCAAGGTCGTGAAAGTTGTTTACTCTTCCACTCCATTCGGAGTGTATATACAATGTAGTGCAGAGTATTCCCAAGTCGTCTTATACTTTATGCACCATTGCTGACATCACTGTTTGCTTAAGATTTCCACATGATTTATCCACGCATTTGCCTACCACAAATGCATGCTTAGGTTGTGAAATTGCCTCGACAATAAAAATCAGCCATCATTGTAATGTGTCTGTAGTCGAAATAGAGTTTAGCTCTTTTGAACTGCACATGGGTAGTCAGGTATACTCGTAAACTGAATGAGTTTGAGTTTAGTTTGTGCAACACTATCACAACTTCATATCGATCTAATTTGATCTGACTATTACAGAGTACCACACTGAGAAAGCTTGTGCTATGTAGAGTGTCTAGGAAAGCGCGGTTTTTAGAAAATCGGCATTTCGGTATTTTTTCAAAAACGTGATTTGAAAAAACGACTTTTTAAAAGTAAAAAATTGAAGTTAAGATCTGACTCACAATTGACATCGTGCATTATGGTTGGACCACTTTTTACATTATAACAACTAAAGGATGTGTTCATATAATATTGGTCGTTAGTTTTAAGTTTTTCTACTTCTCGCATCTTTGGTGTTCAGAAATACATACAAACGTAGAAAGGACAGGGGTTGGAGAAAAAATATATTGATTCTTTATGTAGGACAGTTGTATCTGTCCTACATATGTGGCGCGCAAAATAGCAAGGGACCTAAGTTCATGTTCATGAGATCCATTTTAAAGATTAAAATACGTGTATCTTTGGTGTACTTCACTTTCATAAAACGAGGCAAATCTCTGGGAGGGAACACTTTTGGGGTATGGGATCGGTCTCATTCGATGCTCAGATGTTGTCCACATCAAAACAACAAAAAAAGTGAAAATTGATTTTTTTACCCTAAGGTCCCTTTCTTTAAGCGCTGTTACATATATGAATTTTCACACAGCCTTAAGGAACGTATTTTTTTTCAAATCCGAGCTGCTACACAACAGCACTTTTGCCTAGAATTTTTAAAATGTTCCTCAAATTTATCATACCAATGCTGTTGGGAAATTTTATTGTCCCAGAACAATTACAACCAAAAATAGTGTTTTATAGCCTTAACATTTTCTTTTCAACAACAGAGGCGTTGTAAACCTTACAACGAACATTAATTCTTTGTTAACCGAGTCCTTTAAAAAAATGAAAATCCTAGCTGGCCTTAAAATATTTTCGTTATCCTTATCACAATTTTTTTCTTTCCTTTTTTATCAATACTACTTTCCTTTATATAAAATATCGAAGAAACACGGGAAAATGAGAATTCAATTCCTTATACGAGCAAGGCTTTCTGAAGAGGGTTGTCACGCACCTGAAATCATGATAAAAGTATTGTGCAGCCACGAAAATCAATGTCACTTTGCCATTTTGTTAAAAACTTGTTTTCTATTTAAATAAAGAAGCAAGAGGTCTTGAGCCGGTTAATCCCCGTTCAATGTGTAAAAGCAACAGACCGAAATAAAACAAACAAACAATAATTATAAAAACGTCCTGGCTGTTTTTTAATCAAACAGGTGTTTAGCTTACCTAAACGTATGATTAATATTAATATATCATCTAACACCGTGGCGTATAAGTTATATATTGATTTACCAAATTATTAATCATACGTTTATAGGTATCGTGTCATTAGTTTCGCTATAATCAATACTGATAATTGAAAAAGCTTTTATACTACAATATTTAGCCCTTTTGGCCTTTAGATAAAATAGTTTTAGAAGAGATAATAGTTATGTGCCTTTATCCATTGTATATTTTGATTTGACTAAACTGATTAATTCATAAGTAAAAATAATAAATCACGAATTTTTCTTTAACCTTAATGGCCCTTAGATAATATAGTTTTAGAAGAGATAATAGCTATGTGCCTTTTTTCCTTTGCACATTTTTATTTAACTAAACTGATAATTAATTCATAATTAAAAATAATCAATTACGAACTTTTCAACATTCGGTAGTCCAACACGATTTTTTATAAAAAAAACTAAAGAAAGGTTATGCCATTGTCGGAATAAATAAGCCCTGTCATACGTTGACGGCACGCATTTAATTGTAAAAAGACACAACGCTTGATATACATGCTTTAGCGTGTCCTAATTTTAATCAAGCAAGTTGTCGTTTAACTGAGCGTATGATTGATATTAATATCATTGAACACCGTGGCGTATGTGTTATTTAAAAATTTACCGAATTAACACGCATACGTTGCGTTGTATTCTAGTCGTAACTCCATTACAGACTATAGGGATAATGCGAAAAACTAATACCCTTAAAATTCACCTCAAATTGACACTTGGTAGAAATTTTCCAAAATATATAAAAGACTAGCTATAGTCTCACTGAAAGTCTGGTTACGTTAGAAACTCGTGGTAGATTGATATTAAGAAGATGAATGAGCCACTAAGCCACTATGCTTTTTAAATGCTTGTGAACTGTTACGAAAATGCCAAACGCAAGAAAATTATGAAAAACATAAGAAACACCATCACCACTAAGGGCACTTTTAACTCATATGTTTCATAAGAAGAAAAATACTCAAAACAACAGAAATAAGGAAATCGAAAGACGAAAAAACCCCAATTTATAAATCCCTCTAACGTCAGGCTATGAGATGTGGCTTTGAAAGCATCAACGTTGTTTTGGAAATGTTTATGTTTTCATTTTTTTTTTGTTTTTTGGTTTTATTCTGCTCTCCTTATGAAACACTGTACTGCTGCTGCTGCTGCTGCCCCTGTTACCACATCCTCCGCAAAGGGAATTTTGTTTGTTTATCGTGGCGGTTAAGGACGAAGACACACTCACACACACTCACAGAAGGAAAAAAGCAACACTAGAAAACAAGGAAAAGCCAAAATTCGCAAAAACGTGTGTTTACATATGGTACCAAAATACGCCAAAAAAAAAAACACCGACAAAATTATGAAGATTTAAGGGGGGAAATTTGTATGGTGATATCAATCAAACACATAAGAGAGTTACAAGATTTAATATTCAATATTTTAAGGCTTACAGATCGTTGTGTTGTCAATGTAGTTTGGCAATTTTGCTTTGAAGAACCTGCAACTGAAATTTTTTATATTTTTTTTCTAAATTTTAAACACTTTCGTTTTTTTAATTATTTTTTTAAAATTTCTTTCCTTTTTTTTCTTTCATTAATTTTTTTTAATCCAAAAAACTCTTACTTTGGAATTATTCAACACTGTTTTTCGTTTATTTTTTGTATATATTTTTTTTGCTTTCTTCTGTTTGGTTTGCTTCCCTACACACAGAATTCGGCGGCATACGCTTCCTACTTTACGTTGCCTTAGCAAAACGGACGCACGATAAACTCGTCTCGTCGTAGACTGAAATTTTTACGTTTGCCTGAAAAGCCATAAAGGATGCAAAAAACACATCGTTTTTGCAAAGCAGCAGCAACACACGGCCAACAGCCAAACAGCAGCCCACCAACAAGAAGAGCAATAACAACCAGCCGAAAAGGCTACAAGAACAACAAACACAGCCACCATTGCCCTCACACAAAGCCACCGACGACATTGCCACCATCGCCAACAACAACGGCACCGACACCACCACCATGGCCGCCGCCACCATCGCCACCTCGAGCACAGAGATAGCAGCAGCAGCAAGAGAAGCAGCAATGACAACAACAGCAAGTGCCAGAGCCACTACGATTGCAACATGAACAGAAATAACAACGACAACAAAACAATAATAATGCCAACAACTACAAGAGCAACTGATAAACTGGCAGCAGCAACAGCCTTTGAGCACGACTACGACGAAAAACCCCAACAACGACAACACCGTTTCTACTCCAACCGATGTGCTGTCTGTCACACACACACACAGCAACAGCACCAGCTCTACTCCACAAAACTCCGAGTCTGGCTGTGGCAACATTTGGCAGCAGCAACACACTGTTCGTACCTCAATGTTCAACAGCAATTGAAGCTCATCACGACGCTCTTAATGCCGGAATACCGACTCGCACTACCTTTTGTTTGTTTTTTCACTTTTGTTGTATAGCTGAGACTCGCTCAGAACCATTTATACACTTCGAGTTTAACAGAAGCAGGACCATGCCACTGTTTAGCAAATTTTCCTGTTTACCTGAAACTCTCTCTCTGGAAGCCAGAGCAGCGCCACTTTAAATTGCAATGTTTCAGCAGAAGCAGCGCCTGAAACGTTGGCAATTCACACATTATGACATTGGCAAGAATCACCTCTCATCAATAGCTCGGCCATTCTGCAGCCCACCTTGTACGCGCTCATTTCCATAAAACGGAGCTTAAAAGCAAATGCTCTATAAACTTAGCCAACATTTGAATTTGTTGGCATTTATGCAGGAATATGAAATTAGCACAACTCAGGCTCCCTCTCGCTGAGATTCCCACTCTTTTTCTGTTGCTGTAACTCCAAAGCTCTCATACTCCCAGTCTGCAAAACTCTTTGGTCGCCAAATGGTATGCTTTAAATTGCCTTTAAACTCAAACACCTAAAAGTATGCAATGAATTTCAACTATGCGCTCTTTAACTCCACAAACTTCACTTGTTCGCTCTCTGGATTACCATTGCCCCCCTTCTGTATTGCTGAGCATTAGAAAAAGGTGCCTGCTTAAGTTTCATTATCTTTTGCAGATTTATCTGTGCCCCTGTTAAAGCTTATTCTTTTATCGGTAGTTACATTAACGTTATAGTTGTGAAACTTTTAACGCTGCCTAGTTTTAGGTGCTATAATTGCTGTGATTTATTTAGGCGCTTGGCTCTGTTCCTAACAGTTTCCTGATAACATTGACCGTTAACTATTTTGAAATTTCGAAGTTATTTGAAATAGATTACCGGTGCAGTACCGAAAAAATCAGCAGCTGCAAGGAAAGCTCACGGGGAAACATTAGGAAGAAAGATAACAATCCCACGACATCCGGTTCTATGGAGCGGAGTGACCCGAAGCAACAATTCTTCAATTTCATGTCCTTTAAACATTAAAATGGCTATATCTAATAATACTACAACATTTGTGTAATTGACAAAAGGAACATGATCTGAGTCTTTTTTCAATGTGATAAAGAATTAAATTTTCGAAACATTCAATCCGATGTAGCTTTACTCGACCTAAGAAAGGTAAGCTGTGATCCGCTTTCTTGGCTAAACAAATTTATTGAATGTACACAATATTGAAAAGATTTTATCTCACAAACTGTGACCTGATCAATGGAAGTAGCATAAATAAATAAATAATAAATGATGCCTTCCTATTTTGGCTGCAATACTGAATTAACCATGCAGATCTTTAAAGTGTTTATATAGACTTAAGTAAGTGTCTAAGATAAACTGTTACCCTAATCCTGAAATTAAAAAAAAAACATTGCCTTTGGGCAACTTTAAAATGAATGTCTCCGTAATATAAGATATTTTTTATTAATCTTCATGCATAAAGGTAACTAAAGGTAATGCCATTAACTTGATGGGCCTGACTGCAAAAACGCAAAGTCTAAGAGGAATAAACAAGTCCCAATAATGTCCAAGGACAAGTAAGCAATTCTCCGTCGATGAATCCGACTTTCATTGGTTTTCTTATATTGGTTTTCTATTAACTAATTCTCAGCCGATTCTTATAAATAGTATTCAAATTATTATGCGAACACCAAAAGAGGCGGTCTTTAGCATGTGGCGGGTCGTTATTAACTTATTAACTTCGTATTTATACAACAAAAAAAGGCATTCGAAATTGTTTCCCTGCGGATAGAGTTATGTAAGTTCCAATCTACCCTTCGAGTGTAGTTTGTGTAGAAGGCACAAATACGGGCGTGGCTAAGGCTTAGTTTTTTTTATCAGCAAGTCTTACTTATACTGATTTTTTATTAACTTATTGTCGGCAGAATCGTATGAACAGTATTTATTTAACGAAAGTTGCTACTTATATTTCGGGACAATACTAGTGTTCCAAGAAGCAAACTGGTACTTCCATTGGAAACTTTGACATTTTTTAGCATAATTCCACTAAGAACGTTTTGTCTTTTGAGGGCGGATTTTTTTGTTTACAGTGTGTTAAAAAATTAATCTCAGTCAAAAAATGAAATTATCCCGTGAACATGTTCGTGTGATGATTAGTTACGATTTTCGGCGACTTTCGAGACAAGAGTGTTTAAATCAACTTGTTTCGACTTTTGGCGACTAAGCACTATCAAAACCCCCTGTTAATCGCTGGTACCAGGAGTTCAGTCTCGGACGCCGTTAGCTCCAGAATGAATTTCGTGAAGGACGTCCAACTTTGCCAGAATTCATCGATGCTGTGCGTGAACTGATTAAGCAAGACCGACATGTGACATACCGTGAGATAGAGGCATCCTTAGACATAAGTATGACAAGCATCAATAAGGTATTGCATGTTCAATTAGCCGTGAAATAAATTTGTTCCCGTTGGATCCCACATACTTTGCCGAATGCTCAAAAAAAGGCTGGTATGAGTTAATGCAAGAGATGTTGAAAAAGTATAACTGCGGTAGCTCAACGGCAGTGTATAACATTGTCATGGATCTATGCATATGAACCCGAAGAAAAACAAGAAGTGTCAAATTCAACAAAAGTTGTTCGTAGAAGAAGTACAAATAGGCAAATGGTAGCGTTTTTTTTCGCTATAACCGGCCATGTTGCCACAGGGGCATTAGTGGAACGTAGGATGGTCAATTCTGAGTGATATACAACACTCTGTTTGCAAACATTGTTCAAAGAAATGAGGAAAGATAATAAGAGAAGGCAGATTATTTTGCATCACGACAATGCGAGCACTCACACATCAGCTGAAACGATGAGCTATTGACCACTCAAGATGTCGAATTGCTGGGCCATCCACCGTGATTAGCACCCAATGACTTCTTCTTATTTCCTAGCATCAAGAAAAAAATGCGTGGTCAACTTTTTTTATCGCCCGAAGCAGCTGTTGATGCGTTCAAAAATCATATTTTGAAGGTGGGTCAATCGGAGTGGAAAAAGTGCTTCGAAAATCGGTTTGTGCACATGCAAAAATGTATTGATCTTAAAGAATAATAGTTTGAAAAACAATAAAAACCATTTCCAATGATAAATTGTTGTGTTTTATAGTCGGACCCGAAATATAAATAGCAACCTTCGTATAATGCGAATACCAAAAGTGGGCAGCATGGTGCATTTACACTGCAGATACCAACCAGCTCGGGGCATGCCATTGACTCTTCTCGTACGGACACATAAAGCCGCTATAAAAAATTATAATGTCGTTCACAATTTAAGCGAGTTTTACGCACTGAGTGATAGGTTATGTGGGTTCTTATCTGCACTGAAACAGTGACATTTGTGTGGGAGATAACAGAAAAGGCGTAATCCAATTATTTGTCAACAAGTTTACCGTATACTCGTAATTTTTGTATTAAGCAATTAATTTAGGTTAGAGCGTAAGGAAAGCATTAAAGATGTTCCAATTATAAACACGTAAAAATGTCGATAAGTTTGACTAAGTCGAATCTTATAAACCCTTCACCGTCCCTACGCTACTGAAGCCCAAAAAAGGTCCTGCTTCTAGGCACTTTTGGTCCATTTCTATATACTTGGATATGTAGCTAAATTTCCTTTGTTAGTTTAGTTAATAACGCTAAACTTAAGTATTGGATTTGGGTTAGATCGTATAAATAGCATTTAAGATATTCCAAGAGTACCAAAATTTAACGTAATTGTATGGGAGCAACCAGAAGGTGTGTGCATGTATGGTCTATTATAATCCCATAGGTTGCGGTTGCTATCTTCTTCACAAGTAGTCGTGTGGACCAGCCGCACAGACGGAGAAACAGGCAGATACACTTGGCTCAAATGACTTAAAAAATTTAAAAAAACGGATTTGATCAAAACATATGTAGGGTTTATAAAGATTTTTTCCATGTATTACAAGTTTTTTCATACCATATGATATATTCCCCTTTTACCCGACTTTCTAAGTCGAGTTAGACATGTCCGTCTGTCAGGCCATCTTTTCTTCTAATCAAAGCAAAGAGGGTAAATATCAATCGGAAAGCATTACAGCGACAAGATATACTATTATTTGTGGCTGGCAGTTAATATCGTGTACTTGGACAATCTTTGGTTTCCTTTAGTATGAGCCAAAACCGATTTGTTGCACGCCAATTTTCGAAACTAAATTCCAAAAGACGGCTGACAGTCTTGGTGATGTCAAATGGCCACCTCGGAGCTGCGATTTGACGCCGTTAGTTTTTTTTCCATTTTTTATGCGAACATCGAAATTATAAATGTACAATTACCTACTGAATCGATTTGATTTAACATTTTCCGGACAACCAACGTATTGGCGCACCGATGTAAAAAAAAACCGAACGACTTTGGCTAATTTAGCTATATTGGCTATATTGCCTTAAGAACATATTCTGTCCTATTTTGCGACCACATCCCCGTGTCCTTTTCCTTGTATGACGGTCTAGAAACCGCCAACTCACCGTTAACACTAAAGCCTTCTAGAACAAATAGGCTAAGATGTAGGCAGTATAAAATAGATAGTAACATTTCACATCGTTAACGAACTCAATGTATAAAACACAATTATAAAACGAACGGTAGAGCTAATACTCGTATTACTACTAGTTATTAAAAAAAAGATGGCACAGGCGAGAATGCCACATACATGAGGACACTGAGGCAAAATTTCACCAATCCTTAGCTATTAAACGGCTGCAGACAGCACTTAAATGGAGAGATAGTCGTACGCCTTAACAATTCATTAAAAGTCTGGATGAACAATTTAGACTATAAAAGATGTTTTAAAAGTACTAAATAGATTGCTTAACCAAACAAAGCCTTCGGGGCTTTCAGAAATTGGCGTTTGAATAAAAACTCGAATACTGAACTACTACGTAATCAGGCAAGTACCTAGGTCATTTGTAAGAAGAGTAAAGAAAAGTTCTTCGTCTATCCCAACTCTTGTTATAGACGACTCCCGAGTGTTGCTTATTCCAAGGTTATGATCTCATAGTACCTAAAATGTTCTTCAGCTGCTACACGTGGTCACAAAGTCTGTGGCAAACTTGCTTAACGCAATCCTGGACTTTAGTTACTATGCCACAATCTGAAATACATTATTGATACAAATAAGAAATTAAAATCGGGAAAATCTAAAGCAGTCTCATGTATAGGTAATTTAGTTTATTACCGTGCATTTCAAAGCTATTCCAAAAAGGACTTAAGTAAAATATTATACTTGAACACCAATTGGGGTTTCGGGAGGTCCAAGGTTCAAAAGATTGAGTCAACCGCCAAGCTTACAACATTAGAAAGAACGATAATACTGCTACTTAATATAGCCTTAGAATTTCACAAAAATAGGGCTTCACCTTTTTCTACAAAGTAAAAAAAAACCTGCCTAGAAACAATTACTTTCTTTTGCTTCATATCTTCAAAATCTGTGGGAGTCGGTTGCGTATTTCTTTATTGATACCGGCAGAAGTTTCGGAAGAAAATTTGCCCATGACTTTTTTTGTATTGTTTTATTTACCAATGACAAGTGATATATACTTATAGTTCCACTAGTTTCCAATGAAGCGGATCTTTTTATTCGAAATGGGTACGTGCTACAAAACAATTTTAAATCCAGTATGGACTATGGGCAATTCATTTGGAACAACCTACCTACTGTGACTAGCCTAGATCAAGAACTATTTAAAGATTTTCCCAACTTCCCTTGGATAAAATATTCAAAATGTTCACTTAATACGAAAGCGGAGAAACCAGGAACTGTTAATTTATTACAGAACCAATTCCGGTCACGTGTCAACCTATGCTATCCCTTATCTTCAGCTAAAATATAACATTAGAATCCTTTAAAATAAACATAACGCTGCTTTTAACATTTATCTCATCTGCCCCCTCTGAAAATAGGGGAAATTTCTGCAAAGACAGGAGAAAACAACCCCTAAGATAAACTTAACGAACGCTGGTTGTGCAGCCAGCACAGGGGTAAATTATCTAAACATGCAGAAATGCAACTTCCTCTCCCATGCAGATAAACCACCCCCTTGAAATAATTATCTCGCTCTCTTATGGCCTCTGCTGGCAGCGAACCCTAAGGAGGGGAGCGCAACATATCGGGGTGGATGTTGCCAAAGCCATGAAATGTTAAATCCGCAAAATCCAATCAACACAACATTAACGTGAACGTTATAGCGATTATTACAGTTACAAGCAGAAATGTAAAGGAATTTTATGGATTGCAAGTGCAAAAACAGAAATGCCATCAACAACATAAAAATGTTAATGAGAGTGTGGGGGGTGGTTGGTGGAAAAAAGTAATAGGTAGGGGGATTTAAAAAGGCAAAAAGGGTAAAAAATTAAGAGTTTTTGTAATGTAATTTTCATTAGCAACTATTGTGATCTCGGGGCTCTAAAATATTTTATGTTTTTTTTTTTTAAACTACAACTTGAAAATTTAAGTCCCCTTTCTCCTCCAAAGCTTTTGCTGTTGCACACAATTGCAGCTCCCTTGTTTTTCGAAGCTTTTATTTGCAACATCACTTTAGCTGCTGCTGCTGTTGTGCAACTTTATTATGCATTTCTTTTATGGCTGCAATTTAACAGTTACAACTCCATTCGTACTTCAGTTCGGTCGGTTTGGTTGTAAAGTCCTTGAAAGCTTTCTTTTGTGAGCCTTTTATTGCCCTGCTTATGTGGGGAGTTTGTAGCTATAAAAATCAGCAATAAAATAAAACTTCGTCTATAAAATGCCAGAACAGTTCAAAAACCAAGTGTTTTTGATACTTTACAAATATCGCAGAGAAAACAATAAAACAAGATTGTAGGTTGTTTGGTCTAGTACTTGCAATTATTTTATATCAATTATCATGCTATTCTATTCAATTTATTATTTTTTTACCTTTGCGAATTTGTGAATATTTATTTAAGTAGAGCCTTTGCTACTCGTTTAGAGCGAATAGTTCGTACTGATTAAACTAAAGATTCTTCAAAAATAAACTATTTTGGTATGGTGCTTATATGGTTGTCATAAGTAATGGAAGGCTTAAAGGGGTATATGTGTGGGATATTTGACTTCAGTTTCCGCAGGAGCTGGAACTAGTTGTCACAAAAAAACATCGATGGAACTTTTAAGAAAATTTAGCTTATACTTCCTTCCATACGATGGTTGCTGTTTATATTTCGGGTCCTGACAATACTAGTGTTCCCAGGTGCAAACTAGAACTTTCATTAGAAACTTTGGTATTTTTTAGCACAACTTCACTCAGAACGTTTTGTTGTTGTGTTAAAAAATTCATCTCAGTCAAAAAATTCAGCTTTCATCATGGAGTGGTCAGATAATGAGAACCGCATCACTAAAAGCGCTTTTCAAGTGTGAAATGAAAAAAACGATATTTTCAAAACGCTCCGGCCACTAGGGATTAGCCGCGTGTTCGTCTACCGATGCATAAAACTGTTTGAGGAGACTTGAGGTGTAAGAGACCGCCGCCACCGGTCGGGCCGCCCACGCTCTGTTCGAAGACCGCATGTCTTCAAAGCTGTTAAATCAAGAATTCACAGAAATCCGCTCCGAAAACAGAAAATCATGGCCCGTGAGATGAATATCACGCAAAAGTCCATGAGCCGAATCTTTAAAAAAGACTTGGGACTTTCAAACGACGTACCGGACATTTATTGACTGCAGCTTTAAAGAAATAGGATTAAAAAAAACGTCTTTTGGTGAAGCACTCTGATAACTTGCACAGAAAAATTTTGTTTACCGATTAAAAAATATTTGTCGTTCAGAAAAAAATTTAACAAGCAAAATGATAGAGTGTATGAGCGGTCATCTAAGGAAGCATTTGAACTGATCCCAAGGGTGGAAAAGAGTCATCACCCAGCTTCAGTTCTCTTACAATGGGGTCACTGACCTGCATTTCTGCGAACAAGGAGTCAAACATCGGCCAAAGTTTACAAGGAAACCGTTTTGGAAGCTGTTGTGAAGCCTCTTAACAATTCCCTGTTTTAAAACCTGCCATGGACTTTCCAGCAGGATTCTGTGCCGGCCCATAAGGCTAAAACGTCCCAGGCCTGGCTTCGAAACAATTTGCCAGCTTTCATTTCCTCTGAAGAATGGCCCTCAGGCTGTCCAGATTTGAACCCATTGGATTACAAATTGTGGACGGTTTTAGAGGACAAGGTTTGTCACGAAAGATACATCAACATTGGATCTCTTAAGACTGCTTTGGTTCGCGCTGTGGCCAATTTTCCAATTGACGAGGTTCGTGCAGCTATTGACGATTGGCCAGTGCGACTTAAGGCGTGTTAAAGGCAAAAGGCGGACATTTCGATTGCGTTTTTTTGGTATACCCGGCCATGTTGCCACAGTGCCTTTAGTGTAATGTAGGACGGTCAATTCTGAGTTTGCCAACAGTGTTCGAAGAAACTATAAGAGAAGACGGATGATTTTGCATCACGACTATTTGCCACTCAAGATGTCGAATTGATGGGCCATCCACCCTAGAACCCTGATTTGGCACCCAATGACTTCTTATTCCCTAGCATCAAGAAAAAATTGCGTGGTCAACGTTTTTTATCGCCCAAAGCAGCAGTTAAAGCGTTCAAAAATCATTTTATGGATATGTCTCAATCGGAGTGGAAAAAGTGCTTCGAAAATTAGTTTGTGCGCATGCAAAAATGTATTGTTCTTAAAGGAGAATATTTTGAAAAACAATAAAACATTTTCCAATGATAAATTATTGTGTTTTTATTGCCGGACCCCATGTTATTCATCCAGGGTGAACCCACGGTAGTTAGCTCTGATAGGCTAATGCATTTAGATGCACCTAAATGAGCGAGACATAAATTACATCTTCAATCCTGGCGCACTCTAACCATTTTCTCTAAACAAGCATAATAAGCCGTAACTAATAACATTAATTAAAAGTATTTTTCTAAGGGCTTCTGTATTGCTGACGTCTCTGGATTTTTTTTTTAAAATAGGTTTAAATTATTTTTTGAAGTATTCATATAACTTGCAGTTTTTACCAAAACCATCCACAAATAAACTTATTTCCTTAAACATTCTTTAGCCTATATACAGCATGATTTTGTCATGTGATCGGCAGTTATGGGACTGTGGACAAATTTATGCATGAATACATCTTTTGGGATCGCTAGCCACAAACCTCTTAGGAACTGTTGCAAAGATAAACTAGTAAAATAAGTTAAAGTTGGACGTTGTCGCCTGCACTTCGTGATATTCAGAAAATCCAACTGAAAATATGTTTTTGGACCTCCTTGGACGGGCTCTAAATTTGTCCTGACTTAAAACTATTGACATATTTAAATGTTTCTAACAATCGATTAAACATATCTGTATGTGGAAGCTATATTTAATTCAGAAGGGGTTTTCTCTAATTTCGACTACGCCCATCTTTGGTATAAGAAACTTACTGATGCCAAATTTTATTAAGTATGGATTTAGTATGGGGCTTCTAGAACTAGAAACATATAATCGAATATACATGTGTGTGGAAGCCATATCTGATTTCCCCAATTTTAATAAAATTTGTCCATTGTCAAGAAAAAACTAACTCGTGCTGAATCACATCAATATTAAATGTAAGATGTGGACTTTTGAAGATTTTCTCTAATTTCGACTGCGACCATCATCGCTACAAGAACTAGATTGTGCCAAATTTTATCATGCTAGAATGTAATGTGCTTAAAACATCAAATCCGAGAACATGTGAGTCTTAGAGCTATATCTAAACCTGAACTGATTTCTTTCAATTAAATAAAGTTGTTCTATGGTCCAAAAAATTAACTCATGCTAAATTTCATCAAGATTGAATGTAAGATGTGGCTTTTGGAGCTTTAAAGCTTGTGGGGCTATAACTTTGAGCATTATTGCGATTTTTGAAGGGGGCGTGACACCAGCCACTTCTCCCCGGATGTTTTTTGATCTATGCCATATATCATCGTCATAATTCTATCAATTCATAAATATGGCCTTTCTTAGTTCAGGATTGTGTGGGCGGTTCCACGCCCCTTTTATAATTTTACCATATAAAAAATTGTATATAAGTAAAGTCAATTAATATCGCCACGATGTGCGTAACACAGCCAGTGAACTTTTCGCTCCAAAGAGCCATTGTTTCGTTAGCTGTGAGGCAAGTGGCACCATTCTCTTAGAACCACATATCATCCAGGTATACGAGTACATCGTCAATTTCTGGCCACTGGAAGTCCGTTATCATCTCACCATAGCAAACACCATTCAGAGTCACTGCTTGGAAGACCTAATTTTCGAAGAAGTACTGCCCAATGATGCCGCCAGCCTATGAACAGCACCAAACACTCACTTTTGTGGATGCATCGGCTTTTCACCAGTCACTCGTGAATTCTCATTTGCCGAAAAGCGGCAATTCAGCTTGTTAACGAATTCACTGAGGTGAAAGTGTGTCTAGTCGCTGAAGATGATTCTCTTTGTAAAGTCACCATTCACTTCTGTCTGTTTAACCAACCATTCGGCGTATTGATGACGCTTAAAATTGTCAACAGGCTTTAGCTCTTGAGTCAATTGAAACTTGTGAGAGCGTAAATTCAAATCTTTTTTCAAAATTCGCATCAGCGATGTTCGTAAGATGTTTAATTGTATGGCACGAGTCGAAGCTGACGGCTAATCTGTCATACTAGCGCGAATAACATCAACATTTTACGCAGAACTGGACAAGCATACACAAGCTTTTCCCCATTTACTACAGACCTGATTTGCGAAAAATTTGCTTATAATTCTCCTGATTGTAATTACACGCAGAGAAAAGAAATGGTTACTATATGGTCACGGCAACAATAGTATGTTTTTCTGCAATAACAGTATGGCCGTCGCAACCATAGTATTGTTTTTTGAATTTCAATTTGACAATAGTATGATTGCAGCAATATAAATATTGTTAAAATATTACAACAGTATTATTGCCAAATTTAAAAATGAAAATATGGTTGTAGCAACAATATAAATATGGTTGGTGGAACAAAGGTATTGTTTTCATGGGTTTTATGTTAACAATAACATGATTACGGCAATCATACCGGCAAAATTGTATTTTTTTTTTAATTTGACAATGTTATTTTTACGAATCTTACACAGTAATAGTAAAAATAATTAAATTTTTTCGAAACAAACTACGAATGCGTATAACTGAAATATTTTTAATAAATAAATTTTTTTACTGTTTAATAAATCACTCCTATTATTACGTTAAAATAATAATAAAATTCTCTATTGTTAAATAACAACTAAACCCAATCTTTACAAAAAAAATTGAGGATCATAGTATGATTGTGAAAAAGTCAAACTATGGTTGTGAGGATCATACTATGGTTGTACGTTAAACATACTATGGTTATGAGGATTATAACATGGTTGTGGGGATCATAGTATTGTTGAATGTGAATAATAATATGGTTGTGGGAAGCATAGTATGGTTGTGAGACTATTGTTGTGATGATCATAATATTGTTGTGCCACAACCATATAACCAACAATAGTATGATGCTCTTCGAATATTATTTTCCCAACCATACTTTTTTTCTGCGTGTACACTTGGTCGATTGTGCTAACCAAAAAAATCACGAAGTGCTCGAAATGCATTTTGATTAAAACGCCCATTTTCGTAGAAGGCTTCAACGATCTTCTCGAGCTGCTCAATTATGTAGCTCTCCATTATTGAATTTGCCAAACACTGAAACGAAGAAATGTCAAATTAAGTTGGACAAAAAACTT
The DNA here is from genome assembly GCA_963513945.1 of Hydrotaea diabolus. Lineage (NCBI taxonomy): Eukaryota > Metazoa > Arthropoda > Insecta > Diptera > Muscidae > Hydrotaea > Hydrotaea diabolus. Next base: position 15,912,933 of record OY740719.1, read on the forward strand.
GACGTAAAGATGTGACTCACAACTAAAACCGTGCGTTGATAATTATTTTAAATGCTGGCGACTTTACGAGTAAGTCTTGGAAAAACTTCTCTATAAAATGCTTCGTCAAATCGCGAATTAGAATTATATTGTACACAACTGACCAATTTAAGAGAAGGTCTCTCTTGCTCTATAATTGAATGTTGAGTGTCTTAAGTAAGTGAGTTATCACCGATACTCTTTAACAGATATCCTGAGACCTAAACTAAATATTTCCAATAATATTTTGACTTTCATTCAGTTATGCCACTAAAGTTTTAACAGATCCTGTTGAACCAAATCAAACTGACATTATAATAAATTTGTAAATATTGCCATATTTATGTTTAACACCAGGTATTTAAGCTAATGGGGCCAATGCAACAAAACAAAAATTACAGCCCAGAGCAGTATTTAAGTATAAATCTTAATGGAAGAACCACTCTAAGCATAAACGACCGTTCAGACATACGAGTACATCAGAGGCAAATGACAACGAGCATAAGATGCTGAAGCAAGCAACAACTGCACACAAATGAACATCTGCATAAGTGAAATTCAAGCACACATACTTAACACACACACACTCGTACTGTTGGAATATACCTACACGCTTATGGACATATATCACCTGTAATAACTCCATATATTTCACTGACTCTCCAAAGCAGGGGTGCTATAAAAATCGCTTGAGCAGCGGAAAAAAAGCAACCAAAAGCCAGCAAGCGGAAACGGAAAAGGCACCTACCAACCAACGGAAACAAACGCAATTAAACACACACACTCATACAGAGATACAACAATTTCACCTTCACACACAAATCTCTATATGCACGCCTTGGCATATGCATAGTCCGTGTGACTAGAAGAGATTCATGACTATAAGTGGTATGACCATAAAAATGGCTTAAAATGGCGATGATGATGATGATGATGATCACCATCATCAGCATGCTTCTAAGCAGCCTCAGAAGCATCATAGACCAGCGTCATCGTCCGCATCAGCATCAACGTAAATGTTGAGTGAGCAAATATTGCAATAAAAATAAATGAGTGAAGGACGTCGTAAAATATTTATACGTGCTGTTGTGAGTCGACCTCATGCTCATATGAGCATGTATGTGCTCATATATGTGTGTGTGTGTGTGTGTGTATAAAAAGCCCAAGTAGCTAAAAATGTGCCAGATAATAAAAACGAAGAAGCCGAATAAGTAACAAACATCATAATGATACCCTAATACTAAACGACGACGGTCACCAAAAGTATGCAATGTGAGCAAAACACTTACACATACGCATATGTACATTGGAATCTATGTTTCAGGGTGGTAAAAAAATTAAGGGAAATTTCAAAAAGTTTCTTATGGTTTTGACAACTCTACGAATGTTTTTAAAAGAACCTCAAAGAGATAAGTTCTTTCTAAGTTCAGAGTTGTATGGGCGATGCCACGCCTCCAATCTCCTAACGAAAATGACTCTGAATAATTAGCTAAGGAGGTTGGTGAAGAGTGGTCCCATCATAATGCACGATGATAATTGTGAGTCACACCTTAACGTCAAGTTTTTGCCCAACTTAAATTGGCATTTCTTAGTTTCAATATTTGGCAAATGCAACCATGGAGAGGTATACAACTCAGCAGAGCTGTAAGATTGTTGAAGCCTTTTGAGAAAATGGGAGTTAAAATCAAAATGTATTTCGAGCACTTCGTGATTTTTTTTGGTCAGCTTAACCGAACAAAAATATGTCTACAATCAAAAGAATTCTGCTCATATTTCAGTAAACCAGGTCTGAAGGAAATGTGAAAATACCTGTGCATGCTCGCTCAGTTCGTTTTGCGGAAAACACTGATGTTGTTCGCGATAGTGTGGCGGAAGAGCAGACAACCTCGACTCGTAGTCGCGCCCAACAATTGAACATCTCATGAACATCACTTATGCGAATTTTGAATAAAGATTTGAATTTACACGCTGACAAGATATGAAACTGAAGCCTAGAGTTACGAGAGCTGCTATATATATGTATGGCCTAATAATGAAAATGCCAATATTTATCATCCAAAATGGTTTTATTGTTTTTCACAGTACTCTAGCATGATTTATACACTTTTGCATGCGCTCAAATCAATTGTCGAAACACTTTTTCCACTCCGATTGCGACACCTCCAAAACATGGTTTATGAACACTTCAACAGCATCTCTTGGCGAGGAAAATCGTTGACCACGCATTTTTTTCTTGATGTGCGGGAATAAAAAGAAGTCATTGAGTGCCAAGTCAGGGCTGTACGGCGGATGACCCATCCATTCGACGTTTTGGCCGGTCAAGAAGGCGCTGCTTTGAGCCGATATGTGAGAGCTCGCATTGATATGGTGCACAATTATTCGTCTTCTCTTGTTCGTTTTTCGAATTTCTCCGAAGACTTCAGGCAAACAAATTCTGGTGTACTCAGAATTGACCGTCTTACGTTGCTCAAGCGGAACAGTCGCTTCATGACCAGTTTTGCCGATGAAACAGGCGACCATTTGCTTCGAAGTGCTTCTTCCACGAACAACTTTCGTTGGATTTGGCTCGTCTTCGAAGACTCAAAAGGTCGATTTCTGTTTTGTTTTGGGCTCAAATGCATAGATCCATTATAAGTAACTTGGGACGATCTTAGAAACGTCTTCTGAAGCACCGCGATCGTATTTTTTCAAAACTTCTTTGCACCATTTGACACGAGCCTTTTTTTGAGCGATTGTCAAATTGTGCTGGATTTAACGAGAACAAACCCTTTTTAAGGCCAGGTGTTCATGCAATATCAAATGTATGCTGGTGGAAGAAATGCCCAAGGATGCCTCTATCTCACGGTATGCCACATGACGATTTTGATTATCAGCTCACTTATGGCATCAATGGTCTCTGGCACAACGGCCGGTTTTGGACGACCTTCACAACCTTCGTCTTTGAGCGAGCGTCGGCCACGATTGAATTCATTAAACCAGTTTTTCACAGTGCTATAGAATGGTGCTTCATCGCCAAGCAAAGATTTAAGTTCATCGATGTACTCTTGCCGTGATAGTCCACGTCGAAAGTTGTGGAAAATTAATGCAAGAAAATGTTCACGAGTTAATTCCAGTTTTTTGCCAAATTGGTTTTTTCAAGTCACTGTAAACAACACAAATGGTGGTCGTACGTCAAAACGTTCTGCGTACGTTTATGCTAAAAAATGTCAAACTTTTTAATCGAAATGTCAAATGGCGCCAGGCAACACTTAGTGTTGACTAGGCCAGAAATATATATATAGCAACCCTCGTAGTTGATATTAAAAATTTTTAATTGTATTGGGAATTTTCATTTCATATTGCGAAAGTTGGAAGTAGTGGTTGCATCAGGATAGACAATGACCTGTAGTAATGGTGACCTTAGAGGGATATTCGTCGGATATGTTTTCCTACGTCATTGTACAATAACTTTTTCTGGTACAACATATGTGACAGTGCATAGAGAAAGGGACCTAAGGGTAAAAAAATCAATTTTCATTTTTTTTCTTTTTTTGATGTGGACAACATCTGAGCATCGAATGAGACCGATGCCATGCCCCAAAAGTGTTTCCTCCCAGAGATATGCGCGTTTTAAGAAAGTTAAGTCGACGATTCTAAGCGCAAATACAAAGGGACCTAATCTTCAAAATGGCTCTCCTGAAATGTTCAACAAGATCATGGCTTCAAATCTAGGTGTAAACTAATAGTAATGCAATTTAATATAACTTAAAAAAAATCTGTATTTTTGAATAACAACATTACCCAATCCTAAAATATATTTTTGGGAATCCATAGTATGGTTGAGTGTGAATCATTCTATGGTTGTGGAGATCATAGTATGGTTGCGTGTGCATCATACTATGGATGTGAGCATCATACAATCGTGGTATGAGAAACATACTATGGTTGTCACGATCATAATATGGTTGTGGGGATCATAGTATGGTTGCGTGTGAATCATACTATGGTTGTGAGCATCATACTTTGGTTGTATGAGAAACATACTATTGTTGTGAGAATCATAGTATGGTTGTGGGGATCAAAGTATGATTGAGTGTTAATCATATTATGGTTGTGGGGATCATAGTATGGTTATGTGTGAATCATACTATTGTTGGGAGAATCATAATATTGTTGTGCCCCAATAATAACCCAACAATAGTATGATCCTCTTCGAATATTGTCACCCCATTCATACTTTGTTTCTGCGTGTAGCAAAGGAACTCCCACCAATGTATTTGTAAAGCAAGCCCGTAGAGAGTGAAAACATTCTGGCAGGAAACTTTGTCAATATTCTGCTGCAGAGAATCCTGGCAGGTTCAATAGTGAGCGCTGGCTCGAGTATAAAGACTAAGTCTTAGAAGATCTACAAGTAGTCCAAGAACGGACATGGTCAAAACGCATTTGCTGCTTCCAACTCTTTTCGTTATTTAATTACTGGCATTGAAATTTAATTTACTGGCATTTTAAAAACTCTATGATTTCAACTCCTTTTGTTTTAAATTTTGTTTTTGGTGATCTTTATAGAAAAAGAAACATTGGCAGGAATTTTTAATAATATTTCCGCCCCATGTACCCTTCCCTACCAAAGTTCCTGCCCTATCATACCCACCTCTTAGCACTATACAACTGTTCCCCCCATTCTGCAAATAGAATGGAGCGGCCCAGGTACATTTAAAGACAACAACGCCAGAGAAAAAAAAACAAGATGAAACGTTTCAGAGATTGTGCTGGAAAAGTTAAAAAGGTGGAAAGTAATAAAACGCTAATTGAGATTTTTGTTATTATGTTTCATTTCTTCTGCGTTTTGTCTATGGATGTGTGTGTGGGTGTGTGTATTTTATTAATATATTACACACACCCACAAGCCCATAAAAACACACATACATACCTAACTAGACTACAGTTCATGGTCAGAGAAATATCAAAAGAAGGAGGAGGAGGAGGCCGCTGGTTGGGTGTTTGACTATGCTTACGAGGGCGCACGAGAAGATTTCTTGTTTTTTTTTTATTGCAGTTTTTATTTTAGGTCAATTGGCATTAGAGTAGATAAAGCACAGATCTTGTGAAAGAGCCTCTCTAGCTTTGTGAAAAGTGTTATTAGGCCCTGGATAAAAAGGAATGAGCTATTACGCTTCTGAGTAGGCGTTACCAGAAACTTTTGCAAACGATGGCCATAAACACAAATCAAAAAGGATGCAACTGGTTTAACGGCCGGCTTTAATGAGTTTTGTACAGTGATGGGTTTCCTCAGATGATGATGATAAGCACAAATGAGAGTTTAGGACACTTGAACAACTTTAGTTTTTCTCAAATTGTACATAGATCCTACAATTCGCCAAAACAATTTCTATTATAATCCTTTTATGTTCATATGTTTTGCGGAGCATATCCTCTGAAGCCGTAACTTCAATTGCATTTCTTCCCTTTGTGTGTGTGTGTGTGTAGTTACCTCTATGCCTGCCTTTAAAATATTTTCCACATCAATAATTGTAGTTTTCTTTGGAATAAAAACTTTTTATTACTTACACCACTTAAGTAAATGGCAATTATCAGATCATAACCACATTTAGTTAGAGATTTTTGGAAAATGATTTCCATCCTAAGCACAGACAAAAACATATTTGCAAAGCCCATTAGATTTGTAATGCATTTGAAAACTGTAAAGATTTTAGGCACTTTACGGAAAACTGGATAGAGAGAAAGGGGACCGAGAGAGATTTGCTATAACTTGAAAAGTTTTCCTCCATAACAATTGAGCAGAATTAGAGTGGGTGGCAAAAAATGCAGCAGCATAGATGTGATGTCTGGACAACACCTTTCGGCAATTGAGGGCTAGCAAACTTGAGGTCCTCTTCTGCCTTTTATAGAACGGGCATGAGAGAAGACTTTTTTGGAATTAACTCAGAAACAGATTTAAAAACCTGCGCATAGAAGACTTTTTTGTAATTATCTCAGAAACAGATTTAAAAAACTCCACACAATTTATCTCTGGCTTATTTTTCAACTTCTCAAAAATTATGTCAACCCAACTAATGGGGAAGTACTGACATTGGAATGAAATCCGATATGTCTAAAATATTTCTAATGTCATTTTTAAACCGGGATCTGATGGTCACATACGAGGGCGGTTCGGAAAGTTCTTAGCTTATCAATGAAAGAGAATAGTTAGTTTTTCAAAAATATTTTTATTTTTCAACACAATCTCCTGAAACTTCAATACACTTAGTCCAACGCTTATCTAGCAATTCTATCCCTTGATTAAAATAGTTTTCCTCAAGGTCTTCAAAATAGTGGTTTACAACTGTAATTGCATCTTCATTTGAGGTAAAACGCTTGCCAGCAAGGATTTTTTTTAGATTTGGCAACAGGTAAAAGTCACTGGGAGCTAAATCAGGAGAATAAGGTGGGTGGTCAAGCAACTCGTACTTAAATTCGTTGATTTTAGCCATTGTTAAAACACTCTTGTGCGCTGGTGCGTTGTCTTGAAGAAAAATTATTTTTTTGTGTTGTAAGCCTGGACGCTTTTCTCGAATTTGTACATTTAATTGATCTAAAAGGTTGCAATAGTACTCTGAATTTATTGTTTTACCCTTTTGCAGATAGTCAATCAATAAAATACCTTTGAAGTCCCAAAAAACCGTTGCCATAACCTTACCAGACGATTGAATTGTTTTTGCCTTCTTTGGGGCACTTCCTCCAGCCTCAGTCCATTGTTTGGATTGTTCTTTTGTCTCTGGAGTATAGTAGTGGATCCATGTCTCATCAACAGTTATGAAACGACGCTTAAAATCCATTTTATTTCGCTAAAAACGATCCAAACAAGCTTGAGAAATGTTCATTCTTATGCGTTTTTGGTCGACTGTTAACAAGTGCGGCACCCATCTTGCAGAAAGCTTTTTCATCTGTAGTTCTTCATGCAAAATTAAATGGACTCGATCATTTGAGATGCCCATGATATTAGCTATTTCACGCACTTTTATTCGTCGATCATTTAATACCATATCCTGCACTTAGGCTACAATTTCTGTTGTTGTTGCGGTTTTTGGACGTCCACTACGTGGTTCATCTTCAATGCTTGTACGACCACGTTTAAATTCAGCAACCCAATTTTTTACTGTTGCATATGAAGGAGCACTTTCACCTAACACATTCACCATATCATTATGAATTTCTTGTCCCGATAAACCTTTTTTATGTATATATTTAATGACACCACGCATTTCTAATTTTTCCATTGTAAAAAAATCGCGGATGCGTCTTTTGTGAACACCTGTTTCTATATGAAGGAGTTGCCAGATCGAAACAAAATTTAACATGTGTTCATATCAGAGATGGAAGTTTCCAAAACACTTAACTTTTTTCTGTTTTTACCGCGCTTTTTGCGTTAGCCTAAGAAGTTTCCGAACTGCCCTCGTATACCAATATGTCTCTGAACGGTTTTGGTCAAGGCCTCAAATTCAGACAAATTGTAAACTTTATGTCATTTTCAGGTTCGTTAGAAAATTCCACTATTCCTGGACATATTTTTTTCAGCGCCCTAAACTACCAGCTGATTAACAATTTTTTCTAGTAGAAATTTAAACTGTCAAATTTGACAAAGGCAATTCTTAAAGTTTGTAAGTCTAAATTTCCTTATCAAACATTCACAATAGTTGTCAAGCATTCACAAAACTGGGACTTTGACATTAGCGAATTAGATAGGTCCCTTTCTATTTTGCGCGTCACATATATATTTTTATTTGGACTGTATGTGACTCCTAAATCCAACCCGTATGTCTGTCTTTTGACAACTTCGTGACTCCAGAGCGCTCTTTGAATTCTCTAAAAATCCATTGTCTATTTTGTTTTTGTCACCAACTGTAGCCTGCTGAGCCTGCAGGTGCATTACATCGAAATTTGTAAAACTTCGAAACTAAAAAGTTTCCATTGTGTATTTATATAAATATTTATTAAGAGGCAAATATTGCAACAGCTCTACAAAATCGCTGCACTTCAGAGATATACCTACAGTCAGCCAGAGTACAACCCCTAAAACGAAGGAGACCCAAAGTCTGTAGAGAAGGCAAACTTTTAATCACTGTTTAAATCGAAAATCACAAACACATTTAGAATGTGAATTAGAGAAAAGGATATTATTTTTCCAACTGTAACTGAAAGCAAATAGTTTGGGCTGACAACAAACAACACAGATACGAGCATTGGCAAAAATTAAATAAAATACAAAATATTATCTGCTCGCAAGGATACTCGTATCAAAAGGTTTCCTTGTTTTCCCAAAGGATTATTTGCACCAGGATATTGAAGAAATCTTGAAAATATTTAAGCTGCTGCTGCCCTATCGGTCGAAAATGTTCCTTTGCGAATTGTAAATGATTAACAAATATTTAGAGACACACACACACATATAGAGGCATTTGAACTGGACATTTGACCAGACAGTCATCAATAAATAGTCTACCCCGCCCAGCCCTACCTCCGTTTGGGAGATATATCCCACTCTGTCCGAATGTCTAGGTTTTCATGCGTATATTTGCTTAGTGTCGTATGCCACAAGAGGAGAGGAAAAGTTATAGGACTGCCCCCTTTATTTTGGTCCTGTGGATTTTGTTGTTGCTGTATATAATGCAATGCATTGCAAAATAAACAAATCGGGCGGACGGACACACGAACAAGTGAATAGCATCAGACTTTTAGACAAATACATACGGATTTGTTGTTATCGTATATTTTGACATAAGTTAAGTTCATCAATGAACTCTCAGAGTCAATTGTCCTTGCTGTAAGGCTCATAGGCACACACACATACTCGTACATACACTTTCATGAGGGGACATCTAATGCAAAAGGGGTGATTTTGGTTACAATTCCTTAACCCATCGTATGGGGAGAATTCAGAAGATACCGTCGTCTTCCTTCTCGCCTACAATTTCGCAAAAACAAAAGAGCCTTAAATTAAATGTCCTTGTCGATGCCGGAAGAAATGAAGAGTTTGAGTTCGAAACATTAATTTATTTTGTAAATATGCGTATATTTGATGTTTGCTTAAAGGGGACAATGCCAGGCAAAGGCACTGTGGAGCGAAAAAGAAGAAAAGTAAAAGCAAAAGTAGAGAAAATTTTTAATTTTTCTTCTATAGAAGAAAATATAGAAAATGTTGCTGTCGATTTTCTTATAGACAATGTTGTTGTCGATTTTCTATAAGAAAATGTTGTTGTCGATTTTCTATAAGAAAATGTTGTTGTCGATTTTCTATAAGAAAATGTTGTTGTCGATTTTCTATAAGAAAATGTTGTTGTCGATTTTCTATAAGAAAATGTTGTCGGCGACGATAACCTGTTCTTATAGAAAATGTTGTCGGCGACGACAAACATTTTCTTATAGAAAATGTTGTCGGCGACGACAAACATTTTCTTATAGAAAATGTTGTCGGCGACGACAAACATTTTCTTATAGAAAATGTTGTCGGCGACGACAAACATTTTCTTATAGAAAATGTTGTCGGCGACGACAAACATTTTCTTATAGAAAATGTTGTCGGCGACGACAAACATTTTCTTATAGAAAATGTTGTCGGCGACGACAAACATTTTCTTATAGAAAATGTTGTCGGCGACGACAAACATTTTCTTATAGAAAATGTTGTCGGCGACGACAAACATTTTCTTATAGAAAATGTTGTCGGCGACGACAAACATTTTCTTATAGAAAATGTTGTCGGCGACGACAAACATTTTCTTATAGAAAATGTTGTCGGCGACGACAAACATTTTCTTATAGAAAATGTTGTCGGCGACGACAAACATTTTCTTATAGAAAATGTTGTCGGCGACGACAAACATTTTCTTATAGAAAATGTTGTCGGCGACGACAAACATTTTCTTATAGAAAATGTTGTCGGCGACGACAAACATTTTCTTATAGAAAATGTTGTCGGCGACGACAACCTTTTCTTATAGAAAATGTTGTCGGCGACGACAACCTTTTCTTATAGAAAATGTTGTCGGCGACGACAACCTTTTCTTATAGAAAATGTTGTCGGCGACGACAACCTTTTCTTATAGAAAATTTTGTCGGCGACGACAACCTTTTCTTATAGAAAATTTTGTCGGCGACGACAACCTTTTCTTATAAAAAATTTTGTCGGCGACGACAACCTTTTCTTATAGAAAATGTTGTTGTTGTCCACGACAAACATTTTCTTATAGAAAATGTTGTCGGCGACCTTTTCTTGTAGAAAATGTCGTTGTCGACGACAACCTTTTCGTATATTCTATTTTTAGAAAATGTTGCTTAAATTTAGTATCTGTCAACTTTTCTTTTAAGAAAATGTAGTCAAAATCCAATAGATATTGCAACAAAATCGATTTTGCCCCACTGTCCACACAATGGGCTGTTGGCGCACTTGTGTTTTTATTTTATAATCTCTCAGCGAAATCTTCCACTCTTTCTTCGATATTTGTGTGTTGTGTTATTCGGCTGAGGTACGTATAATCAGTATTAAGATGGACCGCTTCCGATAAGACCTTTCTATACAGCCTGCTTGCTAATACTTACACCTAACCCTGGCTAGTTGAGAAAGGACACCCTCTATGCAGTTGACCATGTTTGCTTATGGATTTTCATTTGGTCTAGCCAGTTAATGACAGTCGTCTGACTGTGTGTTTGCAAACATGAAGCATATTTCAATTGATTTTAGTTTCGTAGCCCAGCGACATGGCAGAATAGCATGTTTTTTTCTGTTTCGCTTTCTAGTGTAGCAGGATCAGAAAAAGAGGTTTATCATTAGGGATTTAGAAGGAAAAAAATCGATTTTTTTTGTTGGCAAAATCCTAAATCAAAAATCCTTTGTGAAAACTGGACATATGTGTTTGTGCAAATTTGTGTACTATTTACGCATTGATTTCTTTTGTTCATGTGTATGTTGATTTTTCAATTTAATTCCAAAAAAGGACAATGGTCCTTGGTGGAGCGGCACTTGGACTAAACAGGAAGAAAAACATAATAGGGGAATTTGAAAATCAGGAAAAATGGAAAGTTTTTCCTGTGTCAACTTTAGTTTTGCACTCATGAGTAAATAAATATTATGGGCCATATGTCTTGAAACCTTTAAGTTCACGCGTATTTGTCTAGGCTATTAAGGAGGGTATCCTTTATGCATATTCATCGTTTAAGATTTCTTTTAAATATGGCCAAGCATTAAGTTAGCAGTGAAGAAATAAGTACACTTATTAGTTTCAATAACCAGCACAATAAAGTAATAACCATCTTGCGTGGGACTTCAAGCTCCAAAATCCAGAATCTTTTCCATAATTTATTTAATATTTGAAGCGCATTTTTTTGGCAGCCAAGCGTATTCAAAATGTTTTTTATTTGTAAATAACCTCAGAGTAATTTTGTGAAAATATCAAAGGGGGAGAAAATTAATTTTCCCAATACCGAAATTAAAAAAGTGTCCAAAGCTGCATACAAACTTGCTATAGGGACCATATCAAAAACGTTATGGTTCAATTTTACCCAGTTTCTTTTTGAACCCACTGACTGAAGGTTCACAGTCTTGGAAAATAACTTCAAAAAGAGGACGAGGTTGATTGATTTTGCAGCAGCTCGCAATATGGTAAAAAGCTGCACAAGATTTAAATACATAAGAGGGTTGCTATATATAGTTGCTGGCCTAGGCAACACTAAGTGTTGCCTGGCGCAATCTGACATTTCCATTGGAAAGTTCGACATTTCTCAGCATATACGTTCTCAGGACGTTTTGACGTACGACCGTCATTTGTGTTGTTTACAGTGACTTGAAAAAATCAATTTGGCAAAAAAAAATCGTAAACATTTTGGTGCGATAATTTTTCACAACTTTCGACTTGAATTATCCTGACAAGAGTTCGTCGATGAACTTAAATCTTTGTCTGGTGATGAAGCACTATCCAATAGTACTGTGACAAACTGGTTTAATAAATTCAATCGTGGCCGACGCTCGCTCAAAGACGAAGGTCGTCCAAAATCGGCCGTTGTGCCAGAGAACATTGATGCCGTGCGTGAACTGGTAATGCAAGATCGTCATGTGGCATTCCGTGAGATAGAGACATTCTTGGGCATTTCTTCCCACAGCATACATTTGAAATTGCATGAACACCTGGCCGTAAAAAAAGGTTTGTTCTCGTTGGATCCCGCACAATTTGACAATCGCTCAACAAAAAGGCTCGTGTCGATTAGTGCAAAGAAATTTTAAAAACTACGATCGCGGTGCTTCAAAAGACGTTAAAAAGATCGTCACAGGTGACGAATCATGGATCTATGCGTATGAGCCCGAAACAAAACAGCAATCGACCGTGTCGGTCTTTCAAGACAAGACAAATCCAACGAAAGTTGTTCGGGGTAGAAGCACTTCGAAGCAAATGGTCGCCTGTTTCTTTGGCAAAATTGGTCATGTGGCGACTGTTCCGCTTGAGCAACGTAGGAGGTCAATTTTGAGTGGTACACCATAATTTGTTTGCCTGAAGTCTTCGGAGAAATTCGACGAATCATTGTGCACCATGACAATGCGAGCTCTCACACATCGGCTCAAACCAGCACCTTTTTGACCGGACAAAACGTCGAATTACAGCCCTGACTTGGCACCCAATGACTTCTTTTTCTTCCCGCACATCGAGAACAAAATGCGTGGTCAACGATTTTCGTTGCAAGAAGCTGCTGTTGAAGCGTACAAAAACCATGCTTTGAAGGTGTCTCAATCGGAGTGGAAAAAGTAATTCGAGTGGCTTTGAGCGCGTTAAAAAGTGTATAAATCATGTTGGAGAACACTTTGAAAAACAATAAAACCATTTTTGATTATAAATATTTGAAATATTAGGTCAGAAATATATATAGCAGTCCTCCTTGAAACACCAGCAAACAAAGGCTACATGGTTGTCCCGCGAACATAAAACTCGAAATTTAATTAAACATGTTGTGATGAACAATGCACAGAGGAACATAGCTGCATAAGCTACCGACTGACAATGCCAGTACCAATTGCTACGAAAAAAACCTTCTTCCACCCGTTTATATAGGGTGATCCACCAAGAGGTACGTTCCGGCCATCATCATTTTTGAAAATATATGTACCGATGATTCCACCAGCTTATAAACCGCACCAAACCGTGGTTTTCTCTGGGTATAATGGCACCTATTGAACCTCTTTTGGTTGCTCTTCAGCCCAAATGCGGCAATTTTGTTTATTGACTTTGCCGTTGAGCCAGAAGTGGGCCTCATCACTGAACAAAATTTTGGTCGAAAACAGCGGATCTTCCCGTTTCTCGCCGAACGCTCATTTCCATAATGCAGTTGCCGACATTTGAAGGTAATTATTTTCAAAAAATAAATGCCATAAAATGTCCTTCAAATTACCAATAAAGATTCCACCCTTGATTTGAATTTTTATATATATTTTTTGTTCTGAAAAAACACCTATAGATGGATCACCCTATATTAAAAAGCCGTGGATCATTATTTGTTGCCTAGTGTCGACAGCAACACAAAAAAGGAAACCCAGCATATCACCCATGAAAGCCAAGCTACAGAAGCTAAGAATGCTGCCGATAACGCAACGCAACAGTGCGTAGCCTCCTAAGCTACATGGTAACAGTGACGGAAGGGTAAAAAATAGGAAAAAAACGCTTATTCCTGTCACAATTAACGAGATTGATACACAAAACGCATCAAGCAAAGAATGCTGCCCAAAACGCAACACTGCAGGGCGTAGAAATAAAACTGCATGGGAGATACAAAGGAAGGTTTTGAAATATTTAAAGTGTCTGTTTCGGCAAAAGAAACAAAATATTGAATTGCGTAAATATGAGTAAATTGAGATTTACACGAGTTGAAATAAGGCCTGAAAGGTTAACCTGATTTAACTAACAGACTAAAAATCAAAATATTGTTATAAAGATATACTCGTAGAAATAGAGTTCGGGTGATGCAAATAGCTAGTGAATTGATTGTTCATCTAGAGAATACTTTGACAACCAATTGGCACCCGAAGGCGACTTAGTACCAATCATTCACGACGGCATGGAGTCCAATTTTCCAGACTAGAACTAATCTAGTCTACACGCTGCAGGTGTGGGTGTTAGGTCAGTAAAGTCAGCAACGGCCACTGAATTGCTTGGATGGTATCCAAGCAAAAACTGCTGTCCATAACGCAACTCTGCAAGTGTAGCAACAAGTGCTGCATGGATGTGATATCGGAAGGTAATAATATCTAAAATCCGGGTAGAATTCGGAACATTTTCCCCATATAATAGGGTTTCACCTTGTACGGCGATTGAACGAATACAAGATTGATATCTAAGCCATATTCCCTAAATACATAAGCCATTTGGAGATGGCGAAAAATAGTAGCTCCCAACCAGCGGTTAAAAGAATTATATGGTGCATTGCATAGCTCTCTGGTTTAAGACGTGTTCCCAGTTTATTCCTTAACAAAATTTAAAGGGAATTATTTCGTGGTGGACAATTATAAACAAGTTCAAAACTGTTGACATTCCCTTCAATATCCCATACCCTATAACCCTAGAGCAGACTTATATTTGCCTTTAATCACACATTTAAATTCGCCCAATAAACTTTATAAAGATTATTCCTTGAATAAATTAAACCTTGAAAACTTTAACGTGAACTTTTTCCTCCCGCTTTAAAAAAAATAGACAAACGGGCAGAAAGTTTTAAGCTAGCCAAAACCTACCCTCCCCTGCCCCCCGTGAAACAATCAACAATAAAATCGTTCACACTCATAGCGGGCTAAGATTTATTAAAATGGCCATAATTTAAAGGAACAGCATTACCGGGCAACCGACAGAAGGACGGACGGTCGGTCGAACCAACCAAGCGTCCTGTATGTTTGTTGGCTCCACTCGACACCATATGGTGATGATTAATATGCAAAATGGTAACAAATTTATGCAATTTAAAGGAGCAAAAGACCAAGAGCGCTGCGCTTAATAAGTAAATAAGACTTCAACTGGTGGAGCACAATTTACACCTTGCCGCAGTGTTCGTGTCGTACCGTGTGGCGGCGGCTAGGTAGGAACTCCGGCACATAAAAAAGAAACGGTAAAGCTATGAAGGGGCAAGTACACAAAAGAAAACGGTTGAATAAAGCACATCGTAAACCGCATAAATCTTCGATAATTGTGAAAATATGAAAATTAATAAGAAGAAAAATACACCAGCCCTTTTTCACCCCCACATACCCTTTCGTTGCTACTTCAAATTCAGCTCTTTTATGGAGCTGGATTTCCAAGAAAAGCCATTGGGGTATCTTCAATTCACAGCTACTTGCTCGGGTTTTTATAACTACAGCTAGCTACACTTACCGTTATTATGATTGAGAAAAGCATTTTCCGCGTCTGTTGCATGATGATTGGTGGTGGAAACACCTGCTGCCTGTTGATCCGTGGTATTCGGTGTTGAATAATCGTAGGGACTAGCACTGCTGAGAACGCCACTGCCGCCTACACTGCCGGCAATTGATTTGTAGACATGCTGCGACAATTGTTGATGGCGCATTTGCTGCTGTTGCAGCTGTTGCTGCTGCTGCGATGCAGACACTGAGGTTGAGGTATAGGGATTATTGTAAATGTTGCGTGCATCATTAGACGACGATTGATTTGCTGAACATAAGCTATTTACCGGAAAATGACGCGATTTTGCTGCAAGTAAAAAAGAAAAAAATCAGATTAAAAGATGTCAAAGGAAAATCAAAAAACGTTATATATCTAACTATATGAAAATGGTTTAAAATGGACTTAATATTCCAAAGCCAAATTTAGATAAGCCTCCGCTCAATGTCTGTTTGTATGTAATTTTTTATAATTTCATATTTGTGACGCGCAAAATAGAAAGGGACCTAAGGTTAAAAACCAGTTTTGTTCAGGAGAGCCATTTTAAAGATTAGGTCCCTTTCTATTTGCGCTTAGAATCGTCGACATCACTTTCATAAAACGCGCTTATCTGTGGAAGGGAACACTTTTGGGGCATGGGATCGGTCTCATTCGATGCTCAGATGTTGTCCACATCAAAAAAAGAAAAAAATGAAAAGTTGATGAAACGTTTTGTTCGGGAGAGCCATTTTAAAGAGTAGGTCCCTTTCTATTTGCGCTTAGAATCGTCGACCTCACTTTCATAAAACGCGCATATCTGTGGGAGGGAACACTTTTGTGGCATGGGATCGTTCTCATTCGATGCTCAGATGTTGTCCACATCAAAAAAAGAAAAAAATGAAAAGTTGATGTAAAGTTTTGTTCAGGAGAGCCATTTTAAAGAGTAGGTCCCTTTTTATTTGCGCTTAGAATCGTCGACTTCACTTTCATAAAACGCGCATATCACTGGGAGGGAACACTTTTGGGGCATGGGATCGGTCTCATTCGATGCTCAGATGTTGTCCACATCAAAAAAAGAAAAAAAATTAAAATTGATTTTTTTTACCCTTAGGTCCCTTTCTCTATGCGCTGTTACATTTGTGTTCTTCTTTGTAAAAAAAAAATATTTGTTTCTTGATTGATTTTCAGTATTTGATTAATATTGAATTGTTACTATGAGCTTTGATACCCAGACAATTTTGATAAGTTTAAAGGCACAGGCATACTGAAGCATTTTTTTTTCTTCCGCTTCGTTTTTCTTTACTTCCGGTACACGTAGAGAAAAAATAGGGTTACTATATGGCCACGGCAATAATAATATGTTCTCCGCAATAGTATTGTTTAATGAATTTTATTTTGACAATAGTATGATTGCCTCAATAATCATATTGTTGAAATGTAACAATAGTATTAATAGCAACAATATACTTGTAGGGACATTGTTAAATTGGTCACAGCTCAAACCAATGCAGTCTTAAGAGAACCAATGTTGGGGTATCTTTTGTGACAAACGTTGTCCTCTAAAACCGCCAACAATTTGTAATCCAATAAGTTCAAATCTGGACTGCCTGTGGGCCATTCTTGAGAGCAAATGAACGCTCTCAAATTGTTTCGAAGCCATCCTGGGACGTTTTAGCCTTTTGGGTCCATGGCTGGTTTTGGAACAGGGAATTATTAAGAGGCTTCACATCAGCTTCAAAAAAGGTTTTTTGTTAAACTTTGGCCAATGTTTGGACTCCTTGTTCGCAGAAATGCAGGTCAGTGACCCCATCGTAAGAGACACCCACCAAATCATGACTGAAGCTGGGTGATGACACTTTTCCACCCTTGGGATCAGTTCAGATGCTTCCTTAGATGACCGCACATACCCTCTATCATTTTGCTTGTTAAATTTTTACTGAACGGTAAAAAGTTTTGTCATCGGTGAACAAAATTTTTCTGTGCAAGTTTTCAGCGTGCTCCACCAAAAGACGTTTGCATTTTTCAATCCAATTTTTTTTTTAAATTGCAGTCAATAAATGTCCGGTACGTCGTTTGAAAGCCCCAAGTCCCAAGTCTTTTTTAATGATTCGACTCATGGACTTTTGTGTGATACTCATCTCACGGGCCATGATTTTCTGTTTTCGGAGCGGATTTCTGTGAGTTCTTGATTTAACGGCTTTGATGACATGCGGTGTTCGAACAGAGTGTGGACGGCCCGACCGGTGGCGGTCTTTTACATCTCCAGGTCCTCAAACAGTTTTAAGCATCGGTAGACGAGCATGCGAATAATCTCCAGGTCCTCAAACAGTTTTATGCATCGGTAGACGAGCATGCGGATAAGCCCTAGTGAAAAGCGCTATTACAGCGATACGGTTCTCATTATCTGACCACTCCATGATGAAAGTTGAAACAGTTTGAAAATCCCGTTACAGACTACCGCTATTGAGGTTAGCTTTCAAAACCCATATGACATTCACGGGGTATGTTCAGTTCTACTATTGAAATGGGTGTGTTCAATGTTGTAACAGTATTTATGTCCCTCCTAAGTAAATATGGTTGGAGCGACAAAAGTATTGTTTTGTGGGTTTTATGTTAACAGTAAAATGATTACGGCAATCATACTGTATGATTGCAATTTTTCTTCATTTGAATATGCTTTTTACAACAATATTTTTGTTACGGATCTAATGCAACAAAAGTATTTTTTATATGGAAATTAAAATTTTTCAAACTGTTTTGGCTTTGTTTAACTGAAATATTTTTTTTTAAAACGCTTACGTTTTTTTAAACTTATTTATTCTACTGTTAAATAAATCACTCCTATTATTTTAGATTTGAAGTATTTTAAAATAATTTTCATAATTCTAATCTATTGTTGACAACTTAACCCAATTCCAACAAATAATTTTGCGGATCATAGTATAATTGTGTGTGATCATACTATGGCTGAAGGGATCATAACATGGTTGCGTGTGAATCAAATTACGGTTGTGAGGATCATACTATGGTTGTATGTGAAAAATACTGTTTGTGTGGATCATAATGTGGTTGTGGAGATCAGAGTATGGTTGAGTGTGATTCATACTATGATTGTGGGGATCATAGTATGGTTATGTGTAAGTCATACTATTGTTGTGATGATCATAGTATGGTTGTGGAGATCATTGTATAGTTGAATGTGAATCATACTGTGGTTGTGAGGATCATAGTATGGTTATGTGTAAGTCATACTATTGTTCTGATGATCATAGTATGGCTGTGACGATGATAGTATGGTTGTATGTGAATCATACTATTGTTGTGAGGATCATAATATTGTTGTACCACAACCATATACTGAACATAAGTATGATGCTCTTCGAATATTGTTATCCCAACCATACTTTTTTTCTACGTGTAGTCTGAAAATCACTGGAATTTATGATGAAAAAATTGTTAAAGTTAAAAACACTGCCATGCATTTTTGTACGTTTCAAACATTTATTTCAACTACACAGCGTAAGAAAAAATGGATTCAGCCTAACTGAACTTTAAAGTGAAAGACTCAATACAGTCGTGGCGTCTCACACGTTCCCATAAGAACAAGTAAAAAAAATGTAAGTCCAGCTGAGTGGTCTAAGTTATATGCTTAAACAGTCTGCAATTAGGATGACTATTCTTCTCTGTACAGATTGTGATCAAGGTTGGACCAAATACGGGATGGAGCGCAAAAATTTGCTTATTTGGAGAAGAAATAAAAAAAATTATGAACCTTAGAAAAATTCCCTTAATTGCCGCAACATTTAAGGGAAATTTTATTATTATTTTATTTTTTTGAAGGAAATAAATGTCATAAGAGGATCCGGCAATTAAAACAAAATAATTTATCATTGGAAATGGTTTAATTGTTTTTCAAAATATTCTCCTTTTAGATCAATACACTTTTGCATGCGCACAAACCAATTTTCGAAGCACCTTTCGAAGCGTTCAAAAATCATGGTGTTACAATCGGCGTGGAGATTGCGACACCATGATTTTTGAACGCTTCAACAGCTGCTTCAGGCGATGAAAAACGTTGACAACCCAATGTTTTCTTGATGCTAGGAAATAAAAAGAAGTCATTGGGTGCCAAATCAGGGCTGTACGATGGACGACCCATAAAATTCGTCATCTTAAGTGGTCAAATAGCTTATGGTTTCAGCTGATGTGTGAGAGCTCGCATTGTCGTGATGCAAAATGATCCGTCTTCTCTTATTATCATTCCTCATTTCTTCGAACACTGTTGGCAAACAGATGGTTGTGTACCACTCAGAATTGACCGTCCTTCATTCCACTAAAAGCACTGAGGCAACATGGCCGGTTATGCCGAGAAAAATGCAATCTTTTGCTTCGATGTACTTCTTCCATGAACAACTTTTGCTGGATTTGGCTCGTCTTAAAAGACCCATACGGTCGATTGCTGTTTTGTTTTGGGTTCATATGCATAGATCCATGATTCGTCACCTGTGACAATATTATACGTACACTGCCTTTGAGCTGCCGCAGTTATACTTTTTCAACAGCTCTTTGCACCAATTCATACGAGCCTTTATTTGAGCATTCGTCAAATTATGTGGGATTCAACGAGAACAAATTTTTTTCACGGCCAAATGATTATGCAATATGTTATTGATGCTTGTCATACTAATGCCCAAGGATGCCTTAATAGGGATACAACCAATTTTTTGGCATAGTACCATGAGGTCAACCATGTCCTAGTAACCACGAAAATCATAATCTTTTGTAATTTTTCTGGAAAAAGTTCACGCACCAATTGGTTTTTCTAAACAGCTGTAAAAAAAATTATTTAAAAATTTATGATTTTGTTTATTTTTTTTAATTTTTTTTTTTATTTTTATTATTTTTTAAATTACTGAAAGTTACATATATAGCTCATTGGTCAATTATCAACAGGCTGCCACCTGCGATAAATGTTGCAAGTGTTAGTAAACGAATTAACTATTAGCATTATGAGAGATTATTCGTTACACATTTTTATTTTTTTTCGTTAAAAAAGGTTAAAGATGCGTTTTGGTTTGCTGGAAAAATCTCTTACCATCTGTAAATATTAATGCAATTTCATACTTAAGTTTTTTTTTATTTTAAATAAACATATTATTAAGTTTTCTTAACCAAAAAGAAAATTAAAATTTTTCAAAACTTCATCGCGGTTGGTGCGTGAACTTTTTTGACCTTAGCGAAAAAATAAATATACGTTCCCTTATAGTTTTTTATGCTCTATTGGACTGTGCTATGCCAATTTTGATATTTTAAAAAATTGTTAAAAAGTTGTATCCCTAATGCCTTAATCTTACGGTATGTCACATGTCGGTCTTGCTTAATCAGTTCACTCCTAGCATCGATGGTTTCTGGCAAAGTGCCCGAAATTGGACGTCCTTTACGAAATTCATCCTGGAGCGAACGGCGTCCGAGACTGAACTCTTGGTCCCAGCGACTAACAGTGGTTTTTGTTGATGGTGCTTCATCGCCAAAAGTCGACACAAGTTGATTTAAACACTCTTGTCTTGATAACCCACGCCGAAAATCGTAAAAAAATCATCGCACGAAAATGTTCACGGAATAATTTCATTTTTTGACTGAGATGAATTTTTCAAAACACTGTAAAAAATTGACAAAACGTTCTGAGTGAAGTTATGCTTAAAAATGTCAACGTTTCCGATGGAAGTTTCAGTTTTCATCTGGGAATACTAGCACTGTCAGAACGCAAAAAATAAATAGCAACCCGTAATCGTAAAAAAACGATTTCCAATGCTTAAATTACGGGTGATCAATTTAGAGGTATTTGGGGCTATTTAAAGTGCAAAGTCTATGCTGACAAACCAGCTACGATTCAGGTTTTGGAAGCCAACATTAGGCGTGTCATTAAAGCCATACCGGTTGAAATGCTCATAAGAGTCATCCAAATTTGAACCTCAGAATGGACACCCTAAGGTGTAGATGTGGTCAACATTTGAAAGCAATTATATTCAGAAAATAAATGGCATAACATGGCAAAAAAATTGCCGCAACAATTGAAGGAAATTTCATACAAAAAATAAATGGCATAAAACTTCCTTTTGAACGAACAATAAATATTCCACACTTGATTTGAATATCAGTATATTTTTTTTATTTAAAATAAATACCCCCCGATTATTATAACAATCGAAAGCAGGGAAATGGAAAAAACAGAATAAGACTGCACGAAGTGATTAAATCGTAGTCCACTTTGGTTTATATGTTTTAGCCAAAGTTATAATGAAGGAAATTTAGGCGGCCGATGGCAATGCAATTACATTTTCTGCTTGTCATCGTGACGAGGCTTTATTTTGTGGCTCCTAACCAGCACGTGTTTTTAATTTAAATTATAGTCCTCGTTGAAATGGCCTCAAACAACTTCCACGTGGTGGTTGATTCCAACTATAGATGTTTCAATAGGAAAACTATGTTTTCCTCTCCTAATCCTAACCTTCATTAAAAATAGTCAAAAGTTCGAGGGAAAACTTAAATTATTTCCATTTTTGTAATGTTTATTTTAACCCCTGGAATGCGTAAGTGTATCCCTTGCCTTCGATAACCCTTTTCAGAAGTCTTCCATCAAATATTTAAAATATCCTAATGTCAAAAATTCTTCCACCAGCGAGCGCCACATATGCAGACAGTAACGAGTTGCTCATTAGTTTGACCTGACATAACTTCCTACCTTTCCTTTGAACGAAACGGAGGCAATCAACAACTGCGGGCAATTGTGGGTGGCTAAGGGGATGTAACAAAAAACCACCCCTTTTTCACTTTACTACACTAAACGCACACACACACGCAAATATTTAAATGTGGCTTCAATTAAATCATTTAAACAGTTTTTCATTGTTTTTTTTTGGGAAATACTTTCCCATATGTACATACGGACAAGTTTTTCTTTTTCAATTGCCCCCCTTCTCAGTCCTACCACCCCTTCCTAGAGCCATGTTCGTTTGTGGAAAATTCGAAGCGAAAGGAAAAACCTCAATTTATATTTGCCTTTTGTTGATTTTCACACATGAATTATGAAAATTTTCAGTTTTTCCACCGCTCTGCCTTGTAAGCCCCTCATCATCGGGGCCCAAAAGCGAAAGCAAATTATTCAGTTACTGGTTTTCAGCGGTAGAAACTGTTTGCCTTGAAAGGGGTATTTTCGCTCCCCATTGTCTATAAGTGCGAACGTAAGCGATTGTTTACAGAGATGTCTATGTATGTGCGCGTGTGTGTGGGTCTGTGGCGGTGTGTACTTTAACCGGAAATGATGACGCGGAAGCTGCTTTAATGAAGTTGTAAATAAAGACCCCCTTCTCCTGCCCGAATAGCCAACATTTTCTGTATCCTGTTTCATTGGCGTTTATTGGCAACAATTGGCTGTTCTAGGGAAATACTCGTATCTTTGGTTATTTGCGTCTGTCTGCCCGTCTCTCCGTCCATTCGTCTGTCGGATTTTAATATTCTCTTTGCAAGTGTGTACGAATTTGCATGCATACATACTCGTATGTGCATGTGTGAGTTTTTGTCAAACTTTTTTTTATTATCCTTGTCTTTCCTTATTAATTATGCATGTTCGGGTGTGAATTATTAACACTTGTTAGGGGTGAAATTTCGTCCTAGGAATTTTCCAAAGTTAAAATGTAAGAAAAGAATTGAAAAGTTGTTATGAACACAGTTAGTGTTGAAAATTACTGCTGAAACCTTCAAGAAGTTAAGGCAAAACTGTATGAACACATTTCCCTCAAGTTAGTTTCTGTCCAGTTTTGAATTTCACTAGACTTACAATTGTTGGTCGCTTATAATAAATCGTGCAAAATTTGAGCTTGAGTAAGTTGAGTTTGTGTTTTCTAAAACTGCAAGACCTTAAATCGTTAGGTACGTTTGTGTGATAGATTTACGAAAACATGGACCCACAAGGTAAAATTACCCCAAAGCTAAGTGTTAGTTGCTCCAAACGCTCTGTAAGAAATTTTGGTTAGAATCAGATGTAATATGTGACAGTAGGTTGGTTCTGAAATCAAGAAAACCCTAAATATAGGGTGAACAATCTAGAGGTACTTTTTCAATAAGATTTTTTTCACAGATAAAGCATGAGTTGTGTTAAACTTAATTTTTTTTCAGTATTATTTGCCATTCTTGCCCGAATGGCCTGCGTGATCTTCCTGCTCGTCGCCGTTTCTGTGTTTGGGCTCTTCAACAGCTCGAAGAAGATACGCTGTTTTCGGCCAAAAATTTTATCAGTGATGAGGCCTATTTCTCGCTCAATGGCACATTCAATAAATAAAATTGCCGCATTTAGGCTGAAAACAACCAGAAGAGGTATAAGGAGTGCCATTACATCCAGAGAAAACCACGGTTTGGGTAGGCTGGTGGAATCATCGATGAAATTTTTTAAAACTGATGATGGTCGCAACACAACGACCATGAATGGTGCTCGCTATCACGCCATATCGGATATCGGACATTTTGCTACCTCAAATTGAAGCTCGTAATCTCGACGATTGAAGCTGTATAGTAGCAAGGACGAGTAGATAGACGAAAGAACGGAAAAACTGTTGGTCTTAAGAAAAGACCAAAAGACCGGGTAAAAAAATGCAGGAAGCTCTAAAAGTTTTGACTGTCGGACGGCCAGAAGAAAAGACGGAAAGAAAACTGGATAGAGGTAGTAGAAATACCTCCATAATGATGGCCAGAAGGAGGGACAGGAAATGGATAGATGAATGAAAAAAGTTTTGGCGGAAGGACATGCAAGTAGACGGATCAATGAACGAACAGACGGATTAACTATCGAATTGACTGTCTGACGGCCAGAAGAAACGACTGAAAGAAATGGACAGAGGCAATGAAAATGGGGCGAGAGAGATGAAAATTGGATGGACAGTGGGGTGGAAACAGAACGGAAAGAGAGGTGGAAAGAAGATCAACGAATGATGAGACAGAATGAGGGCCGGATGTTAGACAAAGAGGGACGAAATATGGGATGCACGATGGGTCAGAGAGGGGTAAGAATAGGGATGAAAAGAAGATGAAAGATGGATGAAAGAAGTTAAGGCGTAAGGACAAGCAAGTAGGCGGATCAATGAACGATCAAACGGATGGACTATCGGATTGACTGTCTGGCGGCCAGAAGAAACGACTGAAAGAGATTGAAAGATACAATAAAAATAAGGTGAGAAAGATGAAAATTGGATGGAGGAGGGGTGGAAACAGGACGGAAAGAGAGGTGGAAAGAAGAACGACAAATGATAAGACGGAAGTAAGACAAAGAGGGACGAAATATGGGATGCAAAATCGGTCAGAGAGGGGTAAGAATAGGGATGAAAAGAAGATGATAGATAGATGAAAGAAGTTCAGGCGGAAGGACAAGCAAGTAGACGGATCAATGAACAAACAAACGCATTGACTGTCCGGCGGCCAGAAGAAGCGACTGAAAGAGATTGAAAGATGCAATGAAAATGGGATGAGAAAGATGAAAATTGGACGGAAAAATGGGTGGAAACAGGACGGAAAAAGAGGTGGAAAGAAGAACGACAAATGATAAGACGGAATGAGGGCCGGAAGTTAGACAAAGAGGGACGAAATATGGGATGCCAAATGGGTCAGAGAGGGGTAAGAATATGGATGAAAAGAAGAACGAATAGAGGACCAGAAGAAAGGTGCAACCGACTTACAGTAAGCAGGCGTACGGACGGAACGAAGACCATGAAGAAGAGACAGAAAGACAAAAGGATAAAGGGACGGAAATAAGGACCGAAAAAGATATGGAATAAGGCCACAAAGAAGGATGGAATTAGAGACTGAAGGAGTGGCGAAACGAGGGACAGAAAGAAAAAACGAAAGAAGAACAAACAGTGAAAATAAGAAGGAAGGACGGAAATAAGGACCGAAAAAGATATGGAATAAGGCCACAAAGAAGGATGGAATTAGAGACTGAAGGAGTGGCGAAAAGAGGAACAGAAAGAAGGGACGAAAGAAGAACAAAATACGGAGCAAAAATAGGAACAGAAGAAAGGTCGAACCGGCGGATAGAAAGCAGGCGTACGGACGCAATGAAGACCAGTAAAAAGGGACGGAAAGATGAGCGGAAAGAGGGACGGAAAAAAGGACCGAAGAAGAAATGAAATAAGGCCACAAAGAAAAGTGGAAAGAGAGAATGGGAAAGTGGCGAAAAGCGTAACGGAAAGATGAATGAAAATAGGAACGGGAAGAAGGACGAAAAGTGGAGAGGGAAAGAGAACCATAAGGAAGGTCAGACAAACGGACAAAGGGCAGGTGGAACAAAGACCAGACAGACAGATGGAAGGATAAGCAAAAGTACTGATAAAAGGAAACACGGGAGGAAGGACAGACAGACGGAATGATGATGGAAAGCCAGGCACATGACAGGACTGACAGATGGGCGGGCGGACAAAAGGGTAAATAAAATGCCTTACAAAACAACAGACTTTAGCACGGGTAAAAGCTCGGACTAGAGGACGTACAAAAGTCTTGAAATGAAGAACAGACCCAAGGGTGGACGAAAAGGCGTGCTGAGGGACAAACGAAAGAACGGACGTACGGGAAAAAACTTCAAACGAAACGATGGTTGGAATGCCAGACAGGATGAAGGACAGTATCAAAGACTGAAACCGGACGAACAGATGTATGGCTGGAAAATAAAAGTGAGAAAGAAAGAAAGAAAGAAAGAAAGAAAGAAGGGATGGATTAATAAAAAGAGACTGGACGGAAAGACGTGCTAAGGGAAAAACGAAAGAACGGACGTAGGGGCAGACCAAATTACAAAAGGAAGAACGTTTGGAAGTGATGAAGAAAGAAGATGGATAGATAAATAGAGGATGGACGGAAACACGTGCTGACCGAATTACAAAAGAAAGAATGTTGGAATACCAGACGGGATAATAAACAGTAGTACAGACGGAAACCGGACGAACCGACGAGAGAACGTTCTGATTTTTGTGTGAACAAAATACTAAAATAATCTGCAGCCAACTTCACACTACGAAATACCCAAAATTAATTTCCAGTACGGGCAAGCTTTTTCCCTTTCCACTCCCCATACCGTTCTCTTCTACAACTGAGAGTTGAGAGTTGGACAAAGAAACGGAAATGACCAGTCAACAGCTTAATGGACTTGTGGTTGGTTGAGCTGACAAATTAATAGACAGCTGAATGGATTGATAGGTGAACCGACTAAAATAAGTACAAATGGAAAGTTCGGGTGGGCGTAGAGATTCCAGGGTAAACGAACTGAAAATCAACGTCATGATGTATACCTATTGATTGATAAATGGACAAACAGGCTGACTGATAAAGAAAGGGGCGGACATAAGAACTAACTAACGCCAGGGTAGACAAAATAAAGGATCGATTTTTAGCTGACGCAGAGAACATTCGTTGTCACAACCGATATTTTTGCCAAATGAATGGTGGTGGTTGAGTCTGATTTAAGTATTCTATCAGCACAATCGAACCTTAGTTCGTGCGCTGGAATTTTTGGTTAATGCAACATCAGTATTAAATAAGTTCTTTTGAAATAGATTTAGGTTTATCCAAGGGTCAATAAAGCAAAGTCTACAAATTTTATAACCAGCTCAAGATATATAATTTGTCCATTTTCAGCATTTGGTCTACTTTTTCGGGTCTGCTTGACATTTAGAGGACGAAGGTTTCCTCTTCAATAGGCAAAAGGAATGGAAATCCTTGAAATTCTGCGCCGATTACGTTTTTTTTTATGTTGTGGTCGGTATTACCAATTGGCTATGAGAACGAAACTATTTGTTGGCATTACTAATTGTTGGTTTAAAGTAACAATTGTGTACAAAACTATTAGTTGCCATAACAGGCGGTTGTGGCAACCAATTAGTAACACTTTATTCCATTAGTACAACCGACTATTTAGTAATTTGTACCATAATATTATCACAGCGTTCTTTTTTTAATACATCGAACCGAATATCCATTTGGTCATTGCAACAGACTTTCTGTCATTGCAATAGAAAGTCTTTCCGTTCAACAGCATATTTGTTGTCCAAACCGATTGTCAACTGACTTTTGCTCTGGGTGTGGGGTTTTTTTCGATTCGGTTATAATAGGTTGCTCTCTGCTGAAATAACATGAACCGAAGGCATGCCTATAAACTACTCTAAAGCAACACCAGAAGGATGACATGTTATGCCGTTTAAATGGACTGTCATGTAGCTCCGATTTATTTCAGCTATTTTAGGGCAATTCGCCAAGTTACGGCGACAGCTCTCTGTCAAACTTTTTAAAGCAGCAGCAATATTTTCCTTGTATGCATGAAACTTTCTTTCTTCAAACTTAAAAGTACAGAAAGTTTATAGGATAGAAGGAAGCTCAGGAAAAAGAAATCGCTGTTCATCGGTTTGATGGATTGGCGGCTATGGTCTTCAAATTACACTCACTTAAAATTACAATCTCCGTTTATGAAACTGTTGCACAAGTACCTTCTGCTACAAATTGATCATAATTTTTACTCTTTCCTCTGCAGATGATGGTCAATGTTACGAAAGATGTCGGTGGCCAAATGTGCCATGACACCGACATGATAGGCATAATCCAACAATTCATTAGCCCGTCGCTCGTTATCATTAAATGGTGTTTTTTCTGGTATAACAAAATATAAATTTTACACCAAGGACTATTTAGGAAATCCTTACGATTTTATTTATTACAGTTTTAACCAAATTTGGCAAATTTGCACCGCTTTTTATTCGACCAAAACAAAAAACTTGGTAGACAAACACATGTACAGAAAAAAAAAATACTTCGGAAGACATAAAGGGAGGGGAAAACAAGAGATGAGCTAAAACTGAATACGTTTAGAAAAACAAGCGGAGACCGAGAAAAATAAACGTAAATTGAGCTATTTACGTAAATTTTATGGCCGACAATTTGATATTTATTTGCTTGTGCTGCTTCCCTTCCGTTTCGCATGTTGGATTAAAGTTTTAACCCTTTTTTCCCCCCGCCTTAGACCAGGATGAGCTATTAGCTGGTGGGGAGCAGGAGAAGTAGCAGGGTCGAACTTTTAGGCCACACATGTTTTTAATGCCACAAAGGGTAAACTTTGCTTTAAAAAAATGGCATCTCCCAATTTGTATTCCTTCGCTGTGTCATTCCCTCCCTTCATTCATTCATTGTATCTTTTATTGGCGTTTCTGATGCGGCTCGTCATTTTGCAAATAACCGGCAATTTAAATAATTTGCAACAAAAAAGGCAATAGCAAAAAGAAGGCGAAAAAACAACCAAAACTTTATTCGTTCTCGTCACCATCAAAGCCAACCGATGAACAAAAACGTCACCCCATGTATAGAAGGACCCCGAAAAAAGTACAAATTTGAACAGCCATTGACAGAAATCCCCAAGGATCGGGCTTAAGGCTCGTTTATGCGTGTGTGTCCTGGCATTTATGCTCGTGTTGGTGTGTTCATGTGTATGACATTTAAATTACTCCTTTTTTTTCGCCCGTTCATCCGTTCGTTACAGCTTGGCTCCATTATGAAGTTTTAAATGTCTTTGCGCTTCAATAAGCAAATGTTGTTGTGATTTCTCTTTTAGCCTCCCGCTTTTGTTTTCCGTTTCCGTTGTCTGCCAATATTTTGCGAAATGTGTTTTTTATTGATAGGCCTTTGTGCGAGGGGATAGAGGAATTTTTTATCCGAGCACAAACTTTTAAACTACACGGAAGAATGGAAAAATTGTCAATAATTCCAATTTTTATAATATAAAAATCTCTAGAAAAAAATTAAATAAGTGCAGGAAAGGCATATATCGGGAGTTCGATACACATTCGTAACGTTCGGATAAGATCGATTTTTCTCTAAACGCACGGTACGATCAGACTTCTGAAGTACCTGGTGGAAGGATTAAATATTCTACTCTAGGCTTAAATATTAGACATTTCAGAGGAGAAACAACGAAACAATATCCCCGATAATGCTTTAGGAAGACGTTGGAATTGGTCTGTCTCAGCTGATATCTGGATGCTGCAGCCGCCACAATTCGTGTTGTGCCCCAATTGATGGCAACGTTCCGGATTGATGGCAACGCCTGCCATCAGGGACCATATGTCGTGCTGCATCTTTTCAATTGTCCGGCTAAGCCCAACCAGCTGGCCGCCAGATCTCATTGGACGCATCCAGTTCAAATGACGCGTTTTCTTCATCTGGATCCCCTACGATTGCAATACAGCCCCACGGTTGTAAAACGAAGAGGTGAATTTAAAACTGTCCTTATGATTCTACTTTGCATGCATTGGAGATTTCGTAGAGTACCCATCTTGCTAAGTCCATATATAACTTCCAAATAGTTCAAATGGATTTAAACAAGAGCTTAGTACAGCAGCGATTTAGTGCCGGTTTTTAAAGGGAGGTTCGGAAGCTTCTTAGCCTAGCACAAAAAGCGCGGTATAAACAGAAAAAGTTAAGTGTTTTGGAAACTTCATCACTGCTATGAACACATGTTAAATTTTGTTTCGATCTGGCAACTTCTTCATATAGAAACAGGTGTTCACAAAAGACGCATCCGCGATTTTTGTACAATGGAAAAATTAGAAATGCGTGGTGCCATTAAATATTTACATAAAAAAGGTTTATCGGGACAAGAAATTCATAATGATATGGTGAATGTATTAGGCATATGCTCCTTCATATGCAACAGTAAAAAATTGGGTTGCTGAATTTAAACGTGGTCGTACAAGCATCGAAGATGAACCACGTAGTGGACGTCCAAAAACAGCAACAACAACAGAAATTGTAGCCAAAGTGCATGATATGGTACTAAATGATCGAAATAGCTAATATGAAATGCGTGAAATAGTTAATATCATGGGCATCTCAAATGATCGAGTCCATTTAATTTTGCATGAAGAACTACAGATGAAAAAGCTTTCTGCAAGATGGGTGCCGCACTTGTTAACAGTCGACCAAAAACGCATAAGAATGAACATTTCTCAAGCTTGTTTGGATCGTTTTCAGCGAAATAAAATGGATTTTAAGCGTCGTTTCATAACTGTTGATGAGACATGGATCCACCACTATACTCCAGAGACAAAAGAACAATCCAAACAATGGAC
Source organism: Hydrotaea diabolus (assembly GCA_963513945.1). NCBI lineage: Eukaryota > Metazoa > Arthropoda > Insecta > Diptera > Muscidae > Hydrotaea > Hydrotaea diabolus. The sequence continues at coordinate 15,943,483 of OY740719.1, forward strand.
TGAAACTGGAGGAAGTGCCCCAAAGAAGGCAAAAATAATTCAATGGGCTGGTAAGGTTATGGCAACGGTTTTTTGGTACTTCAAAGGTATTTTATTGATTGACTATCCGCAAAAGGGTAAAACAATAAATTCAGAGTACTATTGCAACCTTTTAGATCAATTAAATGTACAAATTCGAGAAAAACGTCCTGGCTTACAACACAAAAAAATAATTTTTCATCAAGACAGCGCACCAGCGCATTACAATAGTTTTCCTCAAGGTCTTCAAAATAGTGGTTTACAACTGTAATTGCATCTTCATTTGAGGTAAAACGCTTGCCAGCAAGGATTTTTTTTAGATTTGGGAACAGGTAAAAGTCACTGGGAGCTAAATCAGGAGAATAAGGTGGTGGTCAAGCAACTCGTACTTTAATTCGTTGATTTTAGCCATTGTTAAAGTACGAGTTGCTTGACCACCCACCTTATTCTCCTGATTTAGCTCCCAGTGACTTTTACCTGTTCCCAAATCTAAAAAAATTCCTTGCTGGCAAGCGTTTTACCTCAAATGAAGATGCAATTACAGTTGTAAACCACTATTTTGAAGACCTTGAGGAAAACTATTTTAATCAAGGGATGGAATTGCTAGATACGCGTTGGACTAAGTGTATTGAAGTTTCAGGAGATTATATTGAAAAATAAAAATATTTTTGAAAAACTAACTATTCTCTTTCATTGATAGGCTAAGAACTTTCCGAACCGCCCTCGTATATCTTATCTTATATAAAACTCCAATTGCCGGAACGATTATACTCCCAAGACTTTAAACATGTAAGTCCCAAGATAAGTTGCTCTGCAATGTTACTCCTAAGTATACTACCAAGTATACAACCTCGTGGTCTAAGTCTGATCAATTTCGCCTTAATGCATTTAGAATCAAAGAATCAATTAAGAATCTAGCAAATTCAAAAATTGGAGACACATTTCATTCTCTACCTTAAACACTCCGTACCCTTAAACACTAATTTTTATTTGTAGGGATCAAAAACATGGACACATCATCCACAAACATGTACAACCGCCTAGACAGATTTAATTTCGACAAGTCCTTCAGTTAGATCGAAAATAGCATTGTCCTAGGCAACTTCTCTGCGCAACAGTACACTCAACATGAGCCTTATCGCTTCTTGCATCCAACCATGCAACAGACTGCATGCCATAAGTCAGGTAACTCTTAAAGATTAGAAGCTCATTAGTCCTTACACCAGTGCACCAGTATCCCCAATAGTATGCCACAATCAAAAGCCTTTGTAAAGTCAAGAAATAATGCTGCTACACCAACTTAACCAGAATCCAGACCACTACAGATAAAATATTCACTTTTACCTCCGACCCCTCTATTCCACACCCTTTTCATAACCCATATTGATGCCTGAACATAGCACGCTTATGTACTTGGGCACAATCAAAAGCCATAAAAGGGAAGAAATGCCCTATTGGAAATTTAAACGCTAACGGAAATGATATTGTGTGTAACACAGATAAAGCTAATCTTATTGCAGATTCTTTCGAAAAAGCACATAAAACTACCCTTAATTTACATACCCCACTTGAAAAAAAGACTAAAAAACATATTCAATGGCTTGATTCACAGGAAATACCCAATAACATACATGAAGTCTTAACAAGTGCTCCCGAGGTCAAATCTATCACAAAAAATTTAAAAAATAACAAAGCACCTGGAATTGATAATATTAAACCGATATTTTTAAAGAAAATGCCAGATGTATTTTTCAGTAAAATTGCTTTAATCTTCAACTGGTGTTTGCTAAATGGTTATTTTCCAACGCAATTTAAGAAAGCAAAAATAGTCCCTATCTTAAAGCCTGGCAAGGATGCAAACAAGTAAATAGCTACAGGCCTATTAGTATTTTATGCGGAATAGATAAAGTATTTGAGAAAATCATTCAAATACGAATAACGGAGTTCTCAGAGTCGAATGGTATTATAAATAAAGAACAGTTTGGGTTTAGAAGAGATCACTCAACTTTTTACTAGCTGAAAAGAGTATATAACTATATTGAATCCAACAAACAAAACCGAAAGTCCACTGGAGTTGTGTATCTAGACATAGAAAAGGCATTCGATTCCATTTGGCACAATGGCCTTATTTTTAAAATGAACCAGTTTGGTTATCCAGGCTATTTGCAGAAAATAATAAAAAGCTTTCTATGTGAAAGATCATTTGTGGTAACTGTGGGTGAAGGTTTTTCCACACAAAGACTGATCCCAGCCGGTGTGGCTCAGGGGTCATTACTAACACCGCACTTATATTAAATTTTTACATCGGACTTTAAAATACCAAAAAACCAAAAGGCTGCATTTTTTGCGGATGTTTCTGCTTTAATCGTAACAGGAAAGGTTTCAAATGCTATTGTCAAGAACATGAAAAAAGCCATTACAGTTTCTCAAAAATACTTCGATAGATGGAAAATCAAGATAAACTCTGCGAAAACCAAGGCGATAATTTTCCCATTTAATAAAACTCCAAAAAGAACTCCAAGTTTTACGTTGTCTGTTCAAGGAGAAAATATTCCTCTTGAAGATTCAGTCAAACATTTGATAAAAAAAACTTACATTTAAAGATCATATCGCTCATATTTGCGAAAAGCTATTAAATGTGGACGTGCTTTATATCCACTGATAAATAAAAAATCAAAATTAAGCTATAAAAATAAAATTTTGATCTATAATATGTGTATCAGACCAATTCTTACCTACGGATGTCAAGTCTGGTCAATAAAGGCTGCTACATCGAACCTTAAAAAACTTCAAATAATACAAAACAAAAGCTTGAAATGCATCCATAATCTACCAAGACGATATCCAACGAATTTAGACATACATTATTAACACAAATTTTTAATGAAATTACACTAAGATTTTCAGCCAAATGTAGAGCTTCAGAAATAGACTTAATAAGACATTTGTACGTATAACCATTTGATCATCTTCTGGAAAGAAGATGAAATGAAATGGTGTACTCAAAATTTCTTTAACATATTAAAGGCTTTCCCTATCTTTTCCCTTAAATTGTTCATATACAACGATAATTTTTAATATATTATAAGCCTTATTTGCTGCAATACTACAGGGTGCGGCAAAAGTCGCAAAGGGATTTGAAAAAATTAATAACTTTTGTAATGTAAGTATTTTCCCCCATTTTCTTTTAAGGACTTGTAAAATAAATCTGGGAGATTACTCATGGAAAGTTACAACGTTATCCAACGAGTCAAAATCATAGAATTTTATTTTGAACATCATCGATCAATAATTCAAACTCAACGAGCCTATCGTCGTAATTTTAATGTGCGGAATTCACCCTGCGAATCAATAATTCGATGTTAGTGACGCGATTCCGGGAACAAGGCTCAGCGAGGGATCTTCCACGAAGCGGAAGATCCCGTTCTGTAATAAATGTAGGAAATATTCAACGCGTTCAGGAGAGTATTAAGGAGAATGCTGAAACATCAACTCGAGTGCGCTCTGCTCAACTGAAAATGTCTGACAGGTCTTTACGCAGAATATTAAGGATAAATTTACATCTTTTTCCATTCAAGGTGCAGTTAGTGCAACACTTTAAGCCAGGAGATCCCCAAGAACGAATAATTTAAGCACTTAGCTTCCAACAGCGTTTAAATTTCAAAAATTCAGCATTCAATTGGCCTGTCCGTTCTCGGATTTAACAGCACCGGATTATTTCCTTTCGGGATATTTAAAAGAGAGGGTGTATATCAATAAACCCAGAACAACCTTGAACAGCTGAAGGAGAATATTCGGGCCGAAATAAGAGCTTTGCAGCCAGATACTCTAATTCGTGTCATGGAAAATGCTCTTGAAAGAGCTAAACTTTGCGCGGCAGAAAATGGTGGTCACTTACGTGACGTAATTTTTCACACATAAATTTAAAAAATCTACAGATAGTATATTTTATTATTTTGTAAGAAAAATAAATTAAAATTAAAAATTAAATAAGTTATGATTGTTTTAAACCCCTTAGTGACTTTTGCATTAATGAAATGTATATATTTTTACTCTGTAACTATGATAGTGAAAATAAAAAAAATAAATAAATAAATGTACTAAATATCCCATTAACTTCCTGAGAATAATCTTCTCTAAGATCTTAACCACAATAGATAATATAGTAACTGACCGAAACTGGTCGAGAGATGTAGCATGTATCGTCTTCGGTATAGGTACAATTTAACTAATCTTGAGGCTGTCAGAATATTTTGAAGACCGTATAATTCTGTTAAAAAATACTAAAAAGAGCTACCAAGAGGACTCTACAAAGTAACGTAATTAAAATGACACTAAAAATAGTGAGCCTAGAAGAAAGTCAATACCGAGAAGAGATATTAACTACCTAAATGGCCCATGAGGACTCAATGTTGTAGCAGAATTAAAATAAAACACAGAAGAAAAGGTCCTGGCGCAAAATCTTTCACAGGCAAAATTCTTAGCGATTAAAATTGTTAGACTTTGGCCAAATCTCATACATTTATTTGACCTTTTTTTTGAAAATCTCTCCAGCGAACTCCCGCTATGCCCCTCCGAAAAAAGAAAAACAAAACCAGTCCTCATATTATCAGCATTTGCTGTTACATATTGTTTTCCTATCATGTGTTCCTATCGCCAGGCTATTTTGTTTCTTTATAGCTCAATTGAAACGTAAGAGTTAAACAACCATAACCACTCTATTCTTCCTAGGGAAACATGACAAGCCAAATGTTATAGCATTTCATTTCATTTCATTTTTTTCATCAGATTTCTCGTTCTCATATACGAAATCAATGATGTGTGGACACTTTTTAAACGTTCGACTATGGAAATTACCAGCACGTTTTATTTTTAAATTACTTACTTTTCGTTGAGCGAAAAGGGCTGGAAGATATTAAAGTCCTTCAATTAGGAAAACATGGCGTGTTAAACCAATTTCACCTACCTTAAAGAAAACAGAAATGTTTCATGCGTCGCAGGAAGAAGGAATTTCTTAATTACCTTCAGTTTAAAATGCAAGAATATTTAATTGATACATTTGGAAAAAATACAAATTGCCCCTAATTAAAATATTCAAATATATTTGGAGAATAATTACAACATTTATTTGTTGTTTAGTTTAGGAGGATGTGAAGGTTAAGTTAAGGGACAGGAACTAAGGACAATTTAAATCAACGTAAAAATTTAGCCAATTTTTAGCCAGGCATAAACAAAATTTGAACACTTCTTTAACTTAAGTTTAATTTAAAAAAGCTGTGTCAAAACGTCTGTTCCAGAGAGTCAAAAAACCACGGATGTCAGAAAACCGGCAATTCGGTTACTTTTTTAATCGTGTATAGGATTAACCGATTATCGGGTTTTGTTTTCCGACTTTGCGGTTTCAGCCTTTTTTTAAGATTGGAAAGTTTTTTCTTATTCAGAAATGAAGTGATTAAGCCCATTTTAAAATACTGAAAATGCCTTAGAATCAATTGCATCAAAATAAGGTTTGATTTTTATTTAAGAATACACACAAAGAAAAAACAAGTTGGAAATCGGTTGGAGCTACCAAAAATTCCGTTGCACAAAAAGAATTTCATTTAATCACCAAATATTAATAATCGTATTGGATATTAGGTTCGACATACCACAAAATGATAAATATTATGTATTTAGTTGCCATAACTGGTGGTCGTGGCATCCAATACTATTGCCAACATTTTGTTGCTGTAACCGAATATTGGTGGTGATATCTAAACTTTTATCATAAGCAAAAGCGAAAATAATCTTTTTTATTCAGTAAAAAATTGTCATCATCTTGTCCTATTTTTTCCTCGACTAGACCCATGCTTTTGAGTACTTCAACTATGTAAGGAAACAGTTCTTAGCCTCTACTGACAGTTTACAATTTTTTCGTTAAACAAGTGCAGCATGTGTTCCTTTAGATCCAAAAACTTTTTATTGGAGGCTCGATATCTTCGAATTTTTTTCCAAAACATAAGTTACAATTACGTACATATCGTTACAGAGTGCTACCTAACATTCGATTGCACTTGGAGCTCATGTAAACTCAATCATTCGGTTGGCAATAAAATCGGTTGTGGCAACAAATTTGTTCTCTGTGTGTAGTAAAAGTCGGTATGAACACAAAATAATCTTCGTTTGAATTTGTGAGAAAACTTTAATGTTTTTAGTACCCATATGTCCATATTTAAACGCATTTTCGGACTTAAGGCCTTCGCCAAAATTCAGCCAAATATCAAAAAAAAACTTTTTATTCTGATTTAATGTTATTTTAAATCCGTATGTTCTTCTAGAAGCCGTTTAATGAAACTCCAAATCATTTATAAGGAGACTATATCAAAAAGAATGGTCCAAGATTGGATGTTTGTCCATAGTAAAGCGGAGTCCAACTTAAACGAAGGTTTTAATTGTCAATAAAGCAAAAAGTTTTCAAAGAATTATCTTTAAAACTTTATTATGATAGAAGGATCTATGGCAATTATTTGTGATACAAAATATCAGTCAAATGCTCGCCATGGCTCCGGTGGCGTAGTTTTATCCGATGGTCTATATTTTCAATGACTTTGAGCAATAAGTGCACGCAGAAAAAAAGTATGGTTGTGGTGACAATATTCAAAGAGGATAATACTATTGTTGGGTATATGGTTGTGGTACAACAATATTATGAACCTCACAACAATAGTATAGTTCAAATACAACCATATTATGATCCTCACAACAATAGTATGATTCACACATAACCATACTATGAGTACCACAACCATAGTATTATTCACACTCAACCATATTATGATCTCCACAACCATAGTATGATCCTCACAACCATAGTATGTTTCATATACAACCATAGTATGATCCTCTCAACCATAGTATGATTCACACGCAACCATGTTATGATCCCTACAACCATAGTATTATCACACACAATTATACTATGATCCCCAATATAATTTATTAGAATTTGTTTAAGTTGTCGACAATAGATTTGAATTATGAAAATTATTCAAAAAAACATTAAATTCAAAATAATAGGATTGATTTATTTCACAGTAGAACAAATAAGTTTAAATAAACGTAAGCGTTTTTATTAAAAAAAAAATTCAGTTAAACAAAGCCAAAGCAGCTTGTTTAAAAAATTTTATTTTTAATAAAAAAAAATACTATTATTGCATTAAATCCGTACCAATAACATTTGTTCTTAAAAGCATATTTAAATGAAGAAAAATTACAATCATTCAGCATGATTGCCGTAATCATATTTTTGTTAACATAAAACGCCAAACACAATACTTTTGTCGCACCAACCATATTTAAATTGTTGCTATAACCATATTTTCATTTTTAAATTTGCCAATAATACTATTGTTACATTTCAACAATATTAATATTGCAGCAATTATACTATTGTCAAAAATAAATTCAGTTAACAATGCTATGGTTGCGACGAACATACTTTTATTGCGGAAAACATATTATTATTGCCGTGACCATGTAGTAACCATGTTTTTTCTCTGCGTGTGTGCTTCAATTTCATTAATGTGTCGAATTATATAGGGTGATCCATCTAGAGGTATTTTTTCAGAATCATGTTATCTATTGAGAGGTGATTTCGAAAAGCAGCTACTTTCACGTTTTGGACAGGTGATATGGCCGCCTAGATCGAGTGATATCACAGCTTTAGACATTTTCTTTGGGGTTACGTAAAGTCCAAAGTCTATGCTGACAAACCAGCTACTATTCAGGTTTTAGAAGCCAACATTACGCGTGTCATTAAAGCCATACCGGTCGAAATGCTCGAACGAGTCATCCAAAGTTGGACCCACAGAATGGAAACTCTGAGGCGTAGTTGCGGCCAACATTTGAGAGAATTTATATTCAAAAATAAAATGCCATAAAATGTCGTTTCAAACTACCAATAAGGATTCCACACTTGATTTGAATTTTTATATTTTTTTTGTTCCGAAAAAATACCTCTAGATGGATCACCTTATATAATACTTTAGCTCTTGAATTGTTCTTGGCTTTTTGTCGTACACTTATTCCTTAAATATTCCCAAAGAAGAAGTTCAAAGGTGTCAAATCACATGATCGTGTTGGCCTATAACCATTGTCATGGCGTCAGATAACACGGTCATTGAATTTCTTGTGCAAAAGAGCCATTCTTTCGTTGTCTGTGTTGCAAGTGGAACCATCCTGTTGGAACTCGTCCAGTTCCATATCCTCAATTCCTGGCCACAAGAAGTCAGCTATCAACTTACGGTACCAAACACCATTCACGGTAGCTGCTTGGCCGACCTCATTTTCGAAGAAGTACGGCCCGATGACCACACCAAACAGTAACTCTTTGTGGAAAAATCGGAAGAGTCCACTGAGGCGAAAGTGTACCTCGTCGCTGAAGAGGATTTTCTTTGTAAAGTCACAATAACACTTCTGTCTGTTCAACCAACTATTTGGCGTACTGACGACGCTTAAGATGGTCAGTAGGCTTCAGCTTTATATTCAATCCCAAATTTTATCATCCAAAATTTCATCGAAATCCGAATCCATATGCGTGCTGCCGAACGGTTGTATGTAAAGGGTGTCCTAAGAAGAGCTCAATTTTTAACTGACTGATGCAGCAATTGAATTGTTTCTCTGGCTGTATGATATGTGGCGCCGTCTTGTTGGAACCACATGCCCTCCACATTCATTTCTTCAATTCTAGGCAAGAAAAAACTGGTTATCATTTCACGATACCAAACACCATTGACTCCTGCCTCATTTTCATAAAAAAAAGGTCCAATGATTCCTCCAGCCCAAAAACCACACCACACAGTGACACGTTGAGGATGCATTTGCTTCTCGTGAATCACTCGAGGATTTTCCGCACCCCAAATGCGACAATTCTGCCTATTGACGAAGCCATCAAGATGAAAATGGGCCTCGTCACTGAAGATGATTTTATCGGCAAAACCAGCATTTTCATGTTGTCTCTCCAATACTCAATTAACGAACTCCCTTTCGTGTAGCGCTCCATTTTTACTAACCTCGTACCTTCTACTTACAAACAATAACAATTGTTCAAATGTCAAACAATGACACTTCGAATGTTGCCAGATTTAAAAAATGCGTTCTTCTTGGGACACCCTTTATAATCGGGAGAGACCTTTACACAGGGGCTGTATCGAAACGTGAACCGATATAACCCATTTTTATCTGAGAAAGGATTTCTTAAGACCAAACACCAATCAACAGAAAAGGGTAAACTTTCAATGTTCCAATGATATTTGTATTCACTTCAATGAAGGTCAGTTGATAAGTTCAAGAGAAATTTTAGGTATAAAATACCTGTAGCTATCTTTGCATTCGCGTACTACATTAATGAGAACTCTACTTTAATAAGTTAAGTAAAGTGTGATCAGATAGTAATGATAGTTTTTTCAGTGACTTTATGTCAAAAACTTGCAAAGATACTAACGCCATCTAGCGGTTAAAAGTTTGCCATTTCATTGGGTATAGTTTTTTACCTACTAAGCGATTAGAAATTATTTTAAAAATATTTTCGAATCTCCGAGTTAATTTTACACAACAAGAATTTAGTTTTGATGTGCGAGCCTTTTTGAGCACATTTTTCATAATATTCAGCACGGTGTTGATGGATTGTTTCGAACACTTTCTTGGGCAGCAGTAATGTTTTCAGCCTCTCTTGCAGTACGCAATGGTCCATGCTTGGGCCTATTAGCTACAGACCCTCTAATAATAAATAATAACAAATTTGCCAAGTCTCGAATTCACGACTGCCAAATATGAACTGGCAGTCGTTTACTAATGTTTACCAAAATGGTGGCAAAACATAGTAGTACACCTTCCCGGCGGCCACCCTGTATTAAAACAATTGCAGTTTTTAGACACAACTCGTTGGGCGTCAATTTTTATCAGAACATTTGATTGTTTATATTTTAACAGCTAACTATTTTTTCTTTATACAGGGTGGGCCAAAAGTTATCATGGGGTTTAAAAATGTAATAACAGTTTCGTTTATACTAGAAATAAGAAGAAGAATAAGTAATAATAAGAATAATAATCAGAATAAGTACTTGAAGAATAAGTAATAATTTATCATCTTTCGGTTCTGGGGTTCTAAAAAACCAAGAGCCATTCATCAACGTCAATTGCGCCGCATTCGGTAGGTGTGCAGTATGGTGTGGGATCACAGCTGCAAATATCATTGGGCCTTACTTCTTCGAGAATGAAGAGAGAGCGGCATCGGCTTATGAAAGAACATTTTTTACATCCTACTCTTGAAAACAGACCTGAGATGTGGTTTCAGCAGGAGGAGCCACTGCCCACACTGATCGAGACACAATGGCAAATTTTTTCATAGCGAATAATTTCCAGAAATTCGGAAATTATTTGGTCATCGCGATTGCCATAATTGTCAGCACCCGACTATTTTTTTTGGGGCTATTTGAAGGAGCGAGTAAAGGTGAACAAGCCAGAGACAATCCTTCAACTCAAGGCCAACATAGTTGCAGAAATTCGAATGCTACAGCCACACATTTTGAAAGATGTTATGGAAAATGGTATAAAACGAGCCCATCATTGCGTTGCTGAAAGCGGTGGTCCCTTAAGTGAAATTATTTTTATAGTTATGTAAAAAAAATTCCATCTTATATACAATAATCTGAGAAAAAAAAGACATAAAAAAAAAATAATAAACAATTTTTTTTTTACTTTTTGGTATCTTTTGGCCCACCCTGTATCTTGCTGCTTAACAAACTCAATATTTAGGGGATTAAAGTATAAAAATACCAAACAAAATTGTCAATTTATTGAATGTTTCGCCTTTTAGCGACGCACAAATTTATGCCAACAAATTTTGTCTGTTATTTCCTTCAGGCCCAAATAATATCACATTGTCATTTTCCAGAAGGAAGAAAACAAATTCAGAAATGAAAAGATTTTTCGATTTCAGTTGCTCGGTGATAATTTGTTTCCGTTCTCAGCCTGGTATGCCAGTAAGTATGTATGTGTTTATTGATATTTCACATTGGGTTATAGGCACCAAACATTACAGTGGTGTAAAGAAAAATAGCAAATAAACGTGTTCATGGGGAAGGTGCAAAAAAAAATGAAAAGATTTTTCGATTTCAGTTGCTCGGTGATAATTTGTTTCCGTTCTCAGCCTGGTATGCCAGTAAGTATGTATGTGTTTATTGATATTTCACATTGGGTTATAGGCACCAAACATTACAGTGGTGTAAAGAAAAATAGCAAATAAACGTGTTCATGGGGAAGGTGCAAAATGTATGTAAGTCCAGCTAATGGTTGTTGTGCAAAAACCTCTTTTCTAAATAATATAGGAAAAAATAAGTTGTGTGTGAAATTAGAAACCAGAAAAATTATGCCTTCTCCATTGGAGGAGACCCCTGATCAATGGGTCGTAGGGTGGTGGGATTTGGCGTACAGATGATAAAGTGCGGAGGGTCATGAGACCTTTGTAGGCAGAAAGGGCTCCTCTCTAGAGTGACAGCAACAATGAGTTCTCTATAGCAATTGAGAGCTTTTTCTCCAGCCAGCTCTCAGTTGTGCTAGTAGGATTGAATGGGTTTGCCTAGGAAGTACGAGGGCGACCGCAAAAGTAACTGGCCTAACATAAAAAAAATCGTTTTTTTGTAATTATTATTATTTATTTTTCAACATAATCTCCTTCCAACTCAATACACTTCATCAAACGTTTTTCAAGTTTGAACAGGGATTAAACCGGCTCAAGACCTCTTGCTTCTATATTTAAATAGAAGACAAGTTTTTAACAAAATGGCAAAGTGACATTGATTTTCGTGGCTGCACACTACTTTTATCATGATTTCGGGTCCGTGACAACCCTCTTCAGAAAGCCTTGCTGCAATTGTTGAAAGTAAAACCGAACTCTATAAGGCCAGGCTCTCCACAAACGAATGAGAACTACTGTTGTAAACCTTACTTTTCAAGTTTTCTTTCATCAGAAAAATAAGATTTTTCAAGACCTTCAAAATATGCCTCAGTTTCAGCAATAACCTCGCTATTAGACGAAAATTTTTTGCCACCGAGAATTTTTTTTAAATTTGGAAACAAGAAATAATCAGAAGGAGCTAAATCTGGACTATATGGTGGATGCGGAGCAATTTCAAATCGTAATTCGGCCAGTTTTTGTTGAGTTAAAAATGCAGTGTGTGAAAGAGCATTATCTTGATGAAAAAGAACTTTTTTTTCTAAATGCGGTCGTTTTATCTTGATTTCTTCTCTCAACCGATCCAATAATGCACAATAATATTCACTATTTATAGTTTTTCCTTTCTCAAGATAATCAATAAATATTATACCCCTTGCATCCCAAAATACTGTGGTCATTACTTTTCCTGCTGACTTAACAGTTTTCGCCTTCTTGGGACCACTTTTACCAGCTACTATCCATTGTTTTGACTGTTCTTTGCAATCTGGGATGTAGTGATGGATCCATGTTTGGTCAACAGTTTTGAATCGGCGCAAGAACTCTATTAGATTACGCTGATAAATCGCTAAAAGCTCCTCGGAATTGCTCCAACGGACGATTTTTTGGGTCAAAGTCAACAAACGCGGCACCCATCTTGCGGATAGCTTTTTCATATGGAGTTCATCATGTAATATACTCCAAACTTGTTTTTCGTGTATTTTAACAATATCAGCAAGTTCTCTGAGCTTTATCGTCTATCTTTAGTCACTTCATTAAATAGTTTTCTAATGTTTTCAATAGTAGTAGCAGTTTTCGGTCTTCCAGAGCGTTTTTCATCTTCCGTACTTGAACGACCCATTTTAAATTGTTGAACCCAGGATTTCACGGTGGAGTATGATGGTGCATTATCACCATGAACAGAATCCAATTCATCTTTGATTAATTGTGGCGTATAACCTTTCATATAAAAGTGTTTAATTACCGCACGAAACTCTTTATTTTCCATTATTCAAAAATTATAAAACTTGTTTACTTCAATCACCTGTAACAAAGAAAATAATCATTAAATATTTCGGAAATTTTGACAGATGGCTTCTAAAAGATTGCTTTTAAAAAACAAAAAAAAAAGTTGCTAGTAAAACAGAAAATGTGCCAGGCCAGTTATTTTTGCGGTCGCCCTCGTAGTTGCTCTGTTTCCAAAATTATAGAAGGATGTTTGTTAAGGACTTTTATGGCTTCAAAAACCGCCAAAAAATGCACGATTTTATAGGGCTTTCGATATGGAAATCGGTTGCCGTCCGATATAATGACGCCTTGCATATCCTCGCTATAACATCTGAAGTCCTTACGGTTGATGGTTGGGATGACAAGGCTGATGACATGACAACATCGTTGCATTTGACAACGATGTTGAGCTCCAAGTTAACTTCTTAAGGCCAAGTAGTAAAGAGGAAGAAGAGTGGACGGAAGCGGATTATTGAGTTAACCGCTTCCGAACAAAGTTAGTCAGATATTTTAGCACTTACATGGTTAACGCTGAAGCCTTAGGAGATGATAGAATAATCATCGGTCAACGATACCACCGAAATATCAGATAAAATAAAACGGAATAAACCGCTTCCGTCCACTGTGGCCACTGATGGCCTCTTAAATTCCGGGCTGGTTCCGAATTGCTTGAACCAGGTGATAACCGTAACGGATACTAATGTAACAAATCGGACAAGCGGCCCATGCTTCTTCTCCATCTACAGACAAACACATTTTGAGGTAACCGCTTCCGAACAAAGTTAGTCAGATATTTTAGCGCTTACATGGCCTCAGGAGATGGTAGAATAATCATCGGCCAACGATACCACCGAAATATAAGATAAAGATAATGCTTATCTGTAGATGGAGAAGAAGCATGGGCCGCTTGTCCGATTTGTTACATTAGTATCTGTTATGGTAATCACCTGGTTCAAGCAATTCGGAACCAGCCCCGAATTTAAGAGGTCATCTGCTAGATCGGTCAGATCATAAAGACCCGTCCATGCACATAGCAAATGTTCCACTGACATATTAAGTAATCGAACGTCTTCATAATGTTAACACTTCCCTTGTCCTATTTTGGTATTTCGCCAGCCAAAGAAAATGGGGCATCCTGCAGTTACAAATTGAGTTACGCCTTGATCCTGCTAGAAAGAGAGCCATTTCGTCGAATGCCTTGATTATTTTGACGAGCTGAGTGTGTATGTTTGAGTTTGTTGGCACGCTACTGGGCCTATATCGCTGTGAACTAGAGTCCATGTCAACGCCTTTAGATTCGTACAAGTGCTGCAATACATCTTAACACACAGCGCCTTTATGGCTACTACAATGCCCACTTACACAACTCGTATATCCGGATATTTAGCTCTATTATTTACCTAAATCTCAGCCTAAAAAACCGTGCATTTGTCCGGTAGTCGTCGAGATATTTCTTGGATTTTCAGTAAGCCCCTGATCGCTTAGCTGACTCCATCTCTATCGTCTGATGACCAATGCTCTCTTCATCCTGAATCATTTCCTCAGAATCATCTTTGGTAGCAGATAGTCTGACTCTTCATCAAGCCTATCTATCGAGTCGCCTGATCTCAGTTTTATGCCGTGTGTATGTGGCGTCAAACGTAGGGCGAGTGGCCCTTTGCTGCACATCTTCTAATGCAAATGCCTATGGGTCTAATGTTTAGTATGGCTGCAAGTCCTGCCTGCAGTTTGGATCTCAATTCCCCAGCAATGCCTTCACTTGCCAGTCGTTCGATCTTGGTGAGGTAAGTCTTCCTTGAAAACCGCTATGCACCTACCGGTGCTCCATATGTAGGGACTGCTCTAGATGGAAGGTACAGAAATCCATAGAACGGAGTCATTCAATCAGATATCAGCCAAGTTGTCGAAAATGTCGACTAATATTTGGTGTTTTAGAGTTAGCTACTTTTTAATGAACACATTTAAAAGTTAAATTAGGGCGTTTTTTTAAAAAAATCAGCCAACTCACTAAAATATAAGTCTCCAAAAGTCTGTGATCTCACCATATTTCTCGAGAAATCACTAAACCTGACAGCCAAAAAACTTAGTAAAAACCAAAAGCATTAGAGAATGGAGAAAAAAATCGTACTTTTAGAGGTACAACACTCATAGAGGTAAACAATTAAAGATTCCCACTTATAGAGGTAAATTCTAAAAGATCGAGTCCCACTTAAAGAGGTTCAAACTCCAGCTAAAAGAGGTTTATTTTTATTTTTTTGTTCAAAGTTTACAGGGACCTCCAAAACGGTCCTACACGCAGAGAAAATATATAGTTACACTATGGTCACCGCAACAATAATATGTTCTCTTCAATAAAAGCATGTTCTTCGCAACCATAGTATTGTTTTTTGAATTTAATTTTGACAACAGTATGATTGCGGCAATATTAATATTGTTGAAATGTAACAATAGTATTATTGCCAAATTTAGAAATGAAAATATGGTTATAGCAGCCATATAAACATGGTTGGTGCAACAAAGGTATTGTTGTTTAAAATTTACGTTAACAATAATATCATTACGGCAATCATACAGTATGGTTGCGACTATGAACCTAACTAAAGAGGTTTTATAGAGCATACATGTCTATGTGAGCGTATGTTTTTACAGCGAATGGTTGTTTTCCATTAAAAAAACAACAACAATCGGAAGGTAGTCGAGGAATTTTTATTGTGTTTACTTTGTACGGTGAAATACTCTAATACCGATGGGTTCTCGTTTATTTAAAATCTGCCTGCACTTAAGTTCATATCTGGCTATAAAGTAGTTGTAATGCAATTAAGAATAACTTGCTTGATAAAAGTCTCTATTTTTGAATAACTACACCCAATACTAATAAATAATTTTGGGGATCATAGTATGGTTGGTTGAATCATCATACTATGGTTGTACGGAAAATAGCATAGTTGCATGTGAATCATAATATGGCCGTGAGGACCATACTATGGTACGGTATAAGAAAAGTACTATGGTTGTGAGGATCATAATATGGTTGTGGCGATAATAGTATGGTTGATTGTGAATCATACTATTGTTGTAAAGATCATAGTATGGTTGAGTGTGAATCATACTCTTGTTGTGGAGATCATAGTTGAGTGTGAATCATACTA
Organism: Hydrotaea diabolus; assembly: GCA_963513945.1. NCBI lineage: Eukaryota > Metazoa > Arthropoda > Insecta > Diptera > Muscidae > Hydrotaea > Hydrotaea diabolus. Next base: position 15,959,629 of record OY740719.1, read on the forward strand.
TTGTCGTGGTGATCATAGTATGGTTGAAAGTGAATCATACTATGGTTGTGGTGATCATAATACTATTGTGCCATAACCATATACTCCTTTCTCTTCGAATATTGTTACCCCAACCATACTTGTTTCTACGTGTACTTATGAAAGACTCCTACTTATGAAGGTCCTACTTATCTAGGATCGACAGAATTACTATCTACTCATTTAGTACATGAAGAAGAATTTAAGAAAATTTGCTCAAACTTGCTACATTTTTGCCCCTCACTGTTAATTTTCACCATAAATTTCCATCGCATTCTGTTAATGAACACACATATACCATAAAACATGTGAAGAAAAGTAAAGAAAAAACAAGTAAAAAATGTTAAGTTTGGCTATGCCGAACTTTGGATACCCTCCACCAGATTAACAAGTAAAACCAAATTTGGTGCGGAAGTGTGTTCTATATAGAAATCTTTATGTGCAAAGTTTTATTTCGATAGGTCAAGCTTGTGGTGAGTTATCGTCATATTATTACTCAAAGCCCATGAGACCGTTAGTGTAGGAGGTACCTGCAGGGTACCTCCTACAAAAGTCTGTTCTATATATTAATCTTTATGCCGAAAATTTCGTCTCGATAGGTCAAGTGTGTGGTGAGTTATTGTCATATTATTTGCAAGGCCCATGAGACCGTTTGTGTGGGAGGTACCAGTAGGGCCTTTCCGATTTTAGCCAAATTTAGCGCAAAAGTCTGTTCTATATATTAATTTTTATGCCGAAAATTTCATTTCGATAGGTCAAGTTTGTGGTGAGTTATTGTCATATTATTTTTCAAGACCCATGAGACCGTTAGTGTGGGAGGTACTAGTAGGACTTTTCTGATCTCAACCGAATTCAGCGTAGAAGTGTGTTGTATATAGAAATCTTGATGTGTAAAATTTCGTTTCGATAGGTCAAGTTTGTGGTGAGTTATAGTCATATTATTTCTCAAGTCCCATAAGGCCGTTTGTATGGTAGGTACAAGAAATGGTGGCCCAATCTAAACCATTTTTACATAGATGATTGCGCCTATATAGAGATTATTAGTTGCAAAATTTCAGTGATTTTGCTCAAGAAACTGGACGGATATTTCTAAATAAAAAAACTAACTTTTATGAGGTAGTGTCGGTTGAGGGTGTCCAACACCAACTTCCCGTAGAGCTATATAGCCCATTTTTAATACCAACCATGCTAGGTTAACTACACATGTTTGTGCGATATTTCAGCTCCCTAGCTGTTTTCATCCAGGATCTATCTTGTTTTCAACAGACGGACAGCCGGACAACATGGCTAGATCGTCTTAGAGTTTTACGAGGATCAAGAATATATACTTTGTTGGGTCTCCGGTGATTATTTCAAGGTGTTACAGACAGAATGACAAAACTAATATACCCTCCATTGTATGGTGGAGGGTATAAAAATGAAAACACTAAGCCAGGAAAGAAAAATAAATCTTCATATCTCGTGAACAGTAAACATATCTTACGATAGCTCTAATAAAAACGACAGCAACGATGATAAGGAGCGAAGGACACAGACACACATACACAGCACCTAACCGACACATATACATACGCTCATGAAAAAAATGGGAATATAAAGCAATGAAACGAAATCAAATTATAATAGAATTGAGATTGATTTTTTATTCAATTTTCTTTCATTTCAGGCAACAACATTGGCAGCAGTGGCAACAACGACAACAACAACATAAATTCATTTATGTATATAAATGTATAACACCATGTATATGTAGTCGTAAATAGAACGACAATATGAATATTCGATATAATATAAAATCATATATGGCCACATATACATACGAGCCCGTTTTATGGAGTAACACAGTTTTTCCTAAGGAAGATATTTTATGTCGCCCCATTCACATTTACACATGCATATGTAGGTAACTGCTTTCACACACATACACTTATGCATATGTGAAACTCCTATACATTAACATAACTAATCAGAAATGTAATTCATGGTAGACATCAGTTTTATCCAATTTCTCCTGATTCCACCGACAAGGCTAAAGCTCCAGCCAGGACTTGGCTTAACGCCAAGGTGCTGCTGCTCCCATCCGCCTAGCCGGGGAGGTGAGGCCTTAATAACTAGTGCTCATCGATAGGCAGGCGTAAAAGTACATATAGCTTCCGCCCACTCCATGCTGACACTTACCTATTACTAATACATACCCAGTAACACACAAACACACACACACACGTTCTCTGACTACATATATTACCTTTTTCGTAGTAGGTGTAATAACTTCCTATTCGACTTCCGTTATTTATCTTATTAGTTACTAATACATAAACACGTACGTGTTTATGAGCTTCGTACCGGAAAGGCCAATGACGATGATGATGCTACCGTATGGCCGGCCCTGGAGGAGTAGGAGGACGGAATATTCAGAATATTTTTATTCAATATTACACTGACCCAATATTATTACAGCATAAATCGTTTAGTCATGTTCGTTGTCGCACTGAATGCATTCACCGGAAACTCGGGCAAATTTGTTGGACTAGAAGTTCTGGGCAAAAGCTACGAGTATTTCTCGAATCAATATTTTTTTTTGTCCTGTTTTTCGTTGATTGGCATTTGAGATGAAACTAGGCCAGGCGGTTATAATAACAACAACATCAACTGTCAGGTAAGAGCATGGCATGGAAACTAAATATGATGGCAATGTTACATACCAGAGTTTTTCTTTCATTTGAATTTTGTGTGTCCTAAAGTCATTGCAGGAAAATTTAAGGAAATTCAGTTAGCCAAGCCTTCTGGCTTCTGGAATCCAAAATAATTACTTGGGGGGAATAAAAAGACAATTTCAGTGGATTGCAAAGGCCAACATCTTTTGGGTGATAAGAAACTTATACTAGGGGAATACATTATATTGAAGATCATTCACGCAGAGAACAGATATGGTTACACTTTGGTCACCGCAACAATAATATGTTCTCTACAATAAAAGCATGTTCGTCGCAACCATAGTATTGTTTTTTGAATTTCATTTTGACAATAGTATGATTGCGACAATATTGCTATTGCTGAAATGTAACAATAGTATTATTGCCATATTTAGAAATGAAAATATGGCTGTAGCAACCATATAAACATGGTTGTTGCAACAACAGTACTGTTGGTTAAAATTTACGTTAACAATAATAAATAAAAATAAAATACATACACACGATACAGTGAATGGTTGATGTCCATTTAAAAAAAAAAACAATAACAATCGGAAGGTAGTTCGAGGGATTTTTATTGTGTTTACTTTGTTCGGTGAAATACTCTACTATCGACTGATTCTCGTTTATTTAAAAACTGCCTGCACTTAAGTACGACGGCGGTTCGGAAAGTTCTTAGCCTATCAAAGAGAATAGTTAGTTTTTCAAAAATATTTTTATTTTTCAATATAATCTCCTGAAACTTCAATACACTTAGTCCAACGCTTATCTAGCAATTCTATCCCTTGATTAAAATAGTTTTCCTCAAGGTCTTCAAAATAGTGGTTTACAACTGTAATTGCATCTTCATTTGAGGTAAAACGCTTGCCAGCAAGGAATATTTTTAGATTTGGGAACAGGTAAAAGTCACTGGGAACTAAATCAGGAGAATAAGGTGGGTGGTCAAGCAACTCGTAGTTTAATTCGTTGATTTTAGCCATTGTTAAAACACTCTTGTGCGCTGGTGCGTTGTCTTGATGAATAATTATTTTTTTGTGTTGTAAGCCGGGACGTTTTTCTCAAAATTGTACATTTAATTGATCTAAAAGGTTGCAATAGTACTCTTAATTTATTGTTTTACCCTTTTGCAGATAGTCAATCAATAAAATACCTTTGAAGTCCCAAAAAACCGTTGCCATAACCTTACCAGCCGATTGAATTGTTTTTGCCTGCTTTGGGGCACTTCCTCCAGCTTCAGTCCATTGTTTGGATTGTTCTTTTGTCTCTGGAGTATAGTAGTGGATCCATGTCTCATCAACAGTTATGAAACGACGCTTAAAATCCATTTTATTTCGCTGAAAACGATCCAAACAAGCTTGAGAAATGTTCATTCTTATGCGTTTTTGGTCGACTGTTAACAAGTGCGGCACCCATCTTGCAGAAAGCTTTTTCATCTCTAGTTCTTCATGCAAAATTAAATGGACTCGATCATTTGAGATGCCCATGATATTAGCTATTTCATGCACTTTTATTCGTCGATCATTTAATACCATATCATACACTTATGTCAAACTACGTTTTTGCCAACATTTTACAACTAAGCGAAAAAACATCAAGATAAGGAAAAAATGTAAAAGGTCATAAAAAAACTGGCACATACGAACGCAAAACCCTTTAAGGGTTTTAATATACTGACTTAGTACCATCACCCTGACTTGGAATTTCTCACCCCCCAGATTGGCTGTTGTACTGTGTAATTGGTGCTACAACCTCACATGAAAAAAAACAGTTGAAAATCAACTCCAACTACAAAAATTCGGTTAGGTAAACACAATTTCTCTTACAAATACCAAATTTTCAAGGTATTGATGATTAAATGGTTCGATACACCATTAGATGGTAGCTATGATAATATTCGGTAAAACTGTTGGTTGCCACAACTGGTGGTTATGGCAACCAATTAATAAGAAGTACATGTTCTTTTGGTACAAAAGATACGTTTTTATAGTAACTGAACCCCGTTTAGCTCACCTATGTAACATATAATTGGTTATCTTCATATCAGAATATAATCCCCATAATCAGAATATAATCCCCATAATTATTTATCGGTTCTAGTCACTTCAAAATCTTAGTTTGAAATGAAAATACGTAATCCACAAAAAAAATCGAATAGAAGTAAGTATTGAATCATTCTCTTAAATGTTTTAGATTTAGATTTTTTTTTTCAAATTGTACGAGGGCTGCTATATATATTTCTGGTCTACTAATGACAATGCGAATATTTATCATCGAAAATGGTTTTAATTGTTTTTGAAAGTATTCTCCAGCATGATTTATATACAATTTTGCATGCGCTCAAACGAATTGTCGAAAAACTTTTTCCACTCCGCTTGAGGCACCTCCAAAACATGGTTTTCGAACGCTTCAACAGCATCTTCTGGTAACGAAAATCGTTGACCACGCATTTTTTTCTTGATGTGCGGAAAGAAAATGTAGTCATTGGGTGCCAAGTCTGAGCTGTACGGCGGCTGACCCTTTAATTTGACGTTTTGGCCGCTCAAAAAGGCGCTGGTTTAAGCCGACGTATGAGAGCTCGCATTGTCATGGTGCACAATGATTTGTCTTCTCTTGTTCGTCTTTCGAATGTCTCCGAAGATATCAGGCAAATAAATTGTGGTGTACCACTCAGAATTGTCCGTCCTGCGTTGCTCAAGCGGAAAAGTCGCCACATGACCAGTTTTGCCGAAGCAACAGGCGAACATTTGCTGCGCAGTGCTTCTTCCACGTTGGATTTGACTCGTCTTGGAAGACCCATGCGGCCTTAAAACAATTTATGAGATGCAATACAAGGAATTCATATTTTTAAATTATTCCCGAAAAGGACGTTTAACTAGTGGTCTCGTCTTACATTTTATCGGCGAAAGGTGAACAATACAAGTGGTCTCGTGTTACATTATATCGGCGAAAGGTGAACAATACAAACAGAGCATACGAGTATTTACTCCCTAAAAGGAAATTTAGCTATTGGTACATTATTATTGTTTATGGGTAAACTTCGGACCTGTCCAATACCGGCATAAGTGAGTCTCCTTAGAGGAACTTCCACCACTCATCTTTAAACAAATTTAAACATGAATTAAACATAAACCTCCAAACCTTTAATCACATTTAAATTTCCCAACATATTGACTTGTTTTCCCATCGCATTTCAGCTCCTTTATATGTTCATGCTGACAGGTGTTAAGTACATTTTCGTTGAATTCCCGTGTTTTGGCTCTCTGTCGCACTTTCCATTGCCACCACATTTGAATTCTTAATAATTTGAATGGATTTTCACTTTGCTCACTGTTGCTTCCCTTATGTCCTGACGCTTCTCTGGTACACGTGTCTGTGTACCTCTTCTATGGTGTTTATACAAAAGGATTTCGCATCTTATTTGGTTGGTTGGATATCCTTTTGTTGTATTAGAAATTAATTCACAGACAAGCGCAAGGAAGAATGGAACAAATACGCCACAAAAAAAATTCGTACGAGGAAGACAACAACGGGACAAATCCTAATACCGCTCTTCAAAATTCTCGAGGGGTGACAAAACTGTCATTGGCACTCCATACTCCAACAAGGGGTATGTGCCAGTCTGATCTGTACGTCCTTCTGTCGCTGTATTAAGGTTATCATGGCTTCCTTCTTCGTTTCGCTTTTGATTTAATACCCACCGACACCAGTCTCAGTTTGGGAGTGCGGGTTTTTGTGTCTGGTATGAGTCCGTTTCACTCCCGGTTTCGGATAGCGGCCTCGTCTGCCGTGCTGCTGCAGTTCATTCATGGTACATGAAGTCTAGTGGGTACTTGTCAAAAGTGAATATTTAGATTTTTCTTCTCTCTGTGCAAAATGCTTTTAGTTTTGTGAATTTCAAATACAACCAACATCTGTTCAAGTATAATGCTAATGCGATTTGCCTTAGAACTCCACGCGATGGATGGATGGCGGTGTTGCGAAAAATGGCCAAGTAATCTTTAATTTTTTGGTGGATTTTCTAGACACTTTTTCGCTAGGACACTTTTCTGCTTGCAAGGACATTTACTTGTTCCACCAACTTTTCTAAGGAGGGTTGTTTAACCTTCAAAGAGACGTTAAAGTAATTACTAGCATAGTAATTTTAAGGCTGAAGTCACTTATTTGGTTTGAGCTAAAGGAAGGAAAGTGGGTTGAGTTCAGAAGATACCTTAGATAACTGCTGTAACAGAAATTTGATCCATACCTAATAATAAATATATCCCCTTACACTTGCCTGCTTACTTAGAAGGCTTTTGAATTTAGTATAAGTGTGACTTTTCGTTCGATAGGAAATTGTGACTCCTTCCTAATGGAATAGTGGCTCGCCCAAATCTGACACAGCATCGCAATAGCCTCGACCTTTAGAACTACTTAGATATTATGTAGTCCGAACTGATTTCAGCTTAAGTTGAATGGGATGACCGCTGTTAAGAACGGGTCTCACTCTGAGGCCATGAGATTATACATTCTTCTCACTAAACTTAACTTACTTTAGCCAGTCAAAATATTTGGTGAACAATCTAGAGGTATTTTTTTCAAAATAAAAGAAATACAAAAATTCAAATCAAATTTGGATTTTTCTTTATTAATTCGAATGGTCATTTTATGCCATTTTTATTTTGAATATAATTTCCTTCAAATATTGGCCGCTACTACGCCTCAGCGTGTCCATTCTGAGCTTCCAATTTTGGATGACTCGTTCGAGCATTTCGACCGGTATGGCTTTAATGACACGCGTAATGTTTTCTTCCAAAACCTGAATCGTAGACTTTGAAATTTACGTAGCCCCAAAGAAAAACGTCTAAAGGTGTGATATCACACGATCTAGACGGGCAACTCTTCGATCCAAGACGTAAAACTAGCTGCTCTTCGAAATGACCTCTTAATAGATCCATTGTTGGAGCATCTTAATGGCACCGTCCTTTTAAAACCAAATGTCAGCAAGATTATGGACTTCAATTTCAGGTAGCAAAAGGTTCGATACCATGGCGCGATAGCGAGCACCATTCACGGTAACATTCCACCCATTATCATTTTTAAAAAAAATACGGACCGAAGATTCCACCAGTCCATAAACCGCAGCAAACCGTGGTTTTCTCTGGGTATAATGACATCTTTTAAACCTTCTGGTTGTTCTTCAGCCCAAATGCGTCAATTTTGTTTATTGACGGGATTGTTCAGTGATGGGCCTCATCAGTGAAAAATTGGGAGACTAGCAGGTAGATGGAGGGAGATGCCTTAACGCCAGCCCCACTTTCATACTTTTAATAAGGTAACGGGTAGGCTTTGGTAAGTACGTTGCATGGGGATGGCTAAGCCACGCCCGCGAACCAAAATTGAATAGGGGGTGTTCTTTGATAAACCCAAACTAGAGATAGAAAAGTTACGGTGTTGGGAGTAATAACTCGAGTACCGGCGGTTTGGGTCTTCTTGACCCATCCTGTATTATTTCCTCTGAAGATGAAGGTCCAGCGATCGAAATCAACAGCTGCGGATTTTTCGGGGTTTATCTGAGGCTACAATTACTTTCAGATAAGCGCACTGAAAGACCTGGTGTTAAGTCTTTCGTGTCCCTGTTACAATACATTTACCTTCAGATAAGCGCACTAAAGGACCAGGTGTTAAAGTCTTTCCAGTCCCTGTTCAGAAACTGAGCTTAGTCTAAGTGATGAAGGACGACATTCTGTTCGTAACATAAGCATCGTTTTTCATAAAGAATTGGGGCGGTTGTAACACCACAGACAAAAGCGCCATTTTTCATAAATTGTTGGGGCAGCTGAAACAATATGAAGTGACTTGAACAGTTTTTATTCTTGTTCGAGACCTTTTTGTTGTTTCTTTTTCAGAATCAACTAAAAATTTGGTGAACTGCATTGGCCACGGTTGTCAGGCATACGGTACAGCTGTTTCTAAACCCGCCAAGGTTTTTCTTTGGCAACAATTACTTCGGCTACAAAGCGGCTACTTATACGGGAGTCTCATTATGACTAATGAGAATTACCCTTTGCGTTTAGTCTTCGATGAAGTAAGCATCTGGGTGTAAATAATAAGAAGGTATTTCGCAGAGAGGATCGCGAAGACGGTACTCTTCTTCTGGTCGACCTTGACCAGTCTTTAATTGCCAGTCTTCCCAAGACCGAAGGAAAGATTTTTTTTAACACAACTTATATTGGGGTCTCATTATGACTAATGAGAATTATCCTTTGCGTTTAGTCTTCGATGAAGTAAGCATCTGGGTGTAAATAATTAGGAGGTATTCCGCAGAGAGGCTCGCGAAGACGGTACTCTTCTTCTGGTTGACCTTGACCAGTCTTCCCAAGACCGAAGGAAAGATTTTTTAACACAACTTATATTGGGGTCTCATTATGACGAATGAGAATTACCCTTTGCGTATAGTCTTCGATGAAGTAAGCATCTGGGTGTAAATAATTAGAAGGTATTCCGCAGAGACTCGCGAAGACGGTACTCTTTTTCTGGTTCACCTCGACCAGTCTTTAATTGAAAGTCTTCCCAAGACCGAAGGAAAGATTTTTTTAACACAACTTATATTGGGGTCTCATTATGACTAATGAGAATTACCCTTTGCGCATAGAAAAGATTTTTTAACACAACTTATATTGGGGTCTCATTATGACTAATGAGAATTACCCTTTGCGTATAGGAAAGATTTTTTAACGCAACTTATATTGGGGTCTCATTATGACTAATGAGAATTACCCTTTGCGTATAGTCGTAAATAATCAGGAGGTATTCCGCAGAGAGGCTCACGAAGACGGTCTCTTTTTCTGGTTGACCTCGACCAGTCTTTAATTGAAAGTCTTTCCAAGAGCGAAGGAAAGATTTTGTTTAACACAACCGACGAAAAAGTACTTATCGGCAGAGAAGCAGTTGCAAATGTCATCTTGAAGGAACCCAGCGCCAAGGAAAACACCGATAAGACCGTAGTTGAGGTGTTCGGGCAAAACAATGAGGGTTTGTCAAAACTGCCAAACTCCCAAGAAGACCATTTGCTGGACGATAAATGATCTCTCTACCTCAGAGAAACTTCCTTCGGTGCAGAGCGGCAGCATTAGCACTGATGGAGTTAACTAAAGCAGGTAGAGTACACTTATCTCTCATTCACGAATCTAGCTTCCCTAGTTTTTTAAGGTTTACCTTCTTAGTCCTTCCTGGCGGATTTGTATCTGTTTTGGCCCCTTTTTTGTTGCACTACTTTTTCCTTTTGTAGTGATGGTTCGGCCAGGGCGAACTTAAGGATGCGTTGGCTTGTACTTGTTGTTTATCAGCACAAGGACTTTTTTCAATAGCTATTTTGGGCCGCTGTGGAGAGTTGCCTGTAGCGCACAAGTACCACAATTTTTAAACTGCCGTTTTTTACCTCATAATTGTAAAGAACTATGTAAGTAAGTAGGTAACTATGTGAGTAAGTAGGTAACTATGCAAGTAAGTAGGTAACCATGAAAGTAAGTAGGTAACTATGAAAGTAAGTAGGTAACATTGTAAGTAATGTAAGTAAGTAATTTGGTAAGGTAGTAATTTGGTGAGTAAGCTTTAGAAAGACAGCAGACGGGCGGATGGACGAAGAGACAGATATCGTCAAATCGAATCAACTGGTGATTCTGAGTCGAGCAATACACTTAGAGCTGGGGTCTAGTTTAAATATTTTTGGTAGCTACGTATTCCGTACTTAAAAATTATGACTTTTCTTTGCTTTTACATACAACAACTAAAAAGCCAATAACCGGAAAACCTGACAGCAAAAAAAAAACAGGATAAACCGACATGTCGGGTTTTCGATATTTTTGAGAAACCGACTATCGGGTTTGGACAAAAAAACCGAAATGTTGCTTTTGGACACTCTACTACCACCTCAAACCTACAACTTCCTTTTCAGAATCCATGCATCCTTCCCCCCCTTGAAAAATTAAGGATCAGTCCTCTTTCAACATATTTAACGCATATGTCATTTTGCCCTGTGACAATTTGAATAATGCCAATCGATTGCTGCACAGTGTGTGTGTGTCTGCTGCACTACCACCGTCACCATCACAGCCTCCTGCTGCCGCATATTTTCCGATGTTTATCACGACTTTGACAAGACCAAAACAAAAATATAATTAATTTCCATCATATGTTCAAGAGCTTGTTTGAAAACACCCAAAGCAAATCCGTGCTGACTAGAAATCACCAACAAAAAAAATCGAAAAAAATCCAAATCCAAAAACCCTTTTTTTCCACATGAATGCAGAAAGCATCCTACTGTTTTCAAAACAAAAACGTGGTTTGTTGTTGAGTGTTTTTCAAGCCGGAGCAACAACAACAACAGCGGCACATAAACCCTTATCAGTGATATATCATTTCCGGAATTCTAAAGATGTCAAAAAAAACGAAAAAACAAAAACAGAAATCTAAATGATTTTAATTTGTTACATTGTGCCATAGAAAGGATCAGATGAAAACATGTGCTCCTTAAAACCGCGAACAGAGAAATACGATTGCCGATTACGAGTCGAAGGAACTGAACGGAACGTGTGTGACACCGAACCACCCCTTGCCCGTTAAAGGGCATTATTTTAGAGAATGTTCGGCAGGGGAAAACGACAACAAGTCCCTGGAGGAACATTGTTGCTTTCCTGTTTTATTTTTTTAACGTTTAAATTTTCTTTTCGTTAACAATTGATGATGACAATTGAAATGAACAAATGTGTTATTTTCCTGTAGAAAATCCTGTGTTCTTTCGCTGGTTGCCTTGTGTCACATATGACAACATATGAGGGTTATTATCGGTATTGGAAAAAAAATTATTTAATACGATGACAAATTGTTTTTGACACCCTGTTTAGACAGTTGATCAATAATCTGTTAGCGAAAAAAATCAAGTTTGGAAAAATAGGGTGATCCATCTAGAGGTATTTTTTCAGAACAAAAAACACACAAAAAATTTAAATCAATTTTGGAATCTTTATTTGTAATTTGACATTCGATGGCGTTTATTTTTTGAAAATAATTTCCTTCAAATGTTGGAAACTGTATTATGGAAACGGGAAGATCCGCTGTATTCGACCAAAATGTTGTTCAGTGAAGAGGTCCATTTCTGACTCGACGGCAGAGTCAATAAACAAAATTGCCGCATTTGGGATGAAGAGCAAGAAGAAGAGGTTTAAGAGGTGCCATTATACCCAGAGAAAACCGCGGTTTGATGCGGTTTATAAGCTGGTGGATCAAAAATGATGATGGCCGGAACGTAACCGTGAATGGTGCTCGCTATCGCGCCATGATATCGATCTTTATGCTACCTGAAATTGAAGCCCGTAATCTTGAAGACACTTGGTTTCAACAGGACGGTGCTACTTGCCATACAGCTGCTCAAACAAAGGATCTATTGAGAGGTCATTTCGAATACCAGCTAATTTTACGTTTTGGACAGGTGAGTTGGCCGCCTAGATCGAGTGATATTACACCTTTAACAATTTTTCTTTGGGGTTACGTTAAGTCCTAAGTCTATGCTGACAAACCAGCTACGATTCAGGTTTTGGAAGCCAACATTATGCGTGTCATTAAAGCCATACGGTCGAAATGCTCGAATGAGTCATCCAAAATTGGACCCTCAGAATGGAAACCCTGCGGCGTAGTTGCGGCCAACATTTGAAGGAAATTTTATTCAAAAAAATATATGACATAAAATGTCCTTTCAAATTACCAATAAAGATTCCACACTTAATTTGAATTTTTTAATTTTTTTGTTCTGAAAAAGACCTCTAGATGGATCACCCTATACATACTTTAAAATCTGCTGATAACTAACATGGTTACATACTGAAAAATCACCCATTAAGTATTTGCGAAACATTAACTCTAAAAAGCTTTAAGAGGAGTCGCATTTTAACAGTAGATCTTGGTAAGTAATATGGTAAGTAGGAATGCTAGTAAGTAAGTAAGTAAGTAGATAATAAAGTGTGTAATAAAGAAAATATAAAACCATTAAAGAGAAAGTAAGTATGTCAGAAAGTAGGTAAGTGAGGTAGTAAATAAGTGAGGAAGTAAGTTAGTCAGTAAGTGATTAAATATGTAAGTTAGTGAGTAAGCAATTATATACGCAAGTATCTAATGCCGTCAGTAAGGACATAATTATGTAGGTAAATAGTAAGCAATTAGGTAATTAGGAATTCTCAAAGTACGCTAAGAGCATCTTGAGTAATTAGGTAAGTGAAAAAGTAAGTAAGAGAGGAAGTATTTAATTATGTAAGTAAATAAGAAATTAAGTGCGTAGGTGACTATGTAAGCCAATGAGCAAGTAATTATGTACGATACATAAGTAAACAATGACATAAATGAGGAAATACGTATGTAAGTAATTAGAGAAGTAAGTAATTAGAGTATGTAAGCTTAGAGTATGCTAAAAGCTTCTTGAATATGTAAATAAGTCAGAGAGTGAGAAAGTAAATGAGTAAGTACCTTTGCACATAAGTCAATAATGATGCAAGTGAGGAAGTTTCTATTAAAGCTATTAGAGAAGTAAGCAATTAGGTAAGTATGTGAGCGCAGAGAACGCTTAAAGCTTCAGTTATAAGTAGGAAAGTGGGGAAGTAAGTAAGCAAGTAATTAAGTACGAAAGTGAGTATGTAAGTAATTTAGTAAGTAGGCAAGTAATTGAGTAAGTAATTTTCAACGGAAGCAAATAACGAAATAAGCGAGGCAATAAGTAATTAGAGAAGTCAGCAATTTGGTACGTAAGCTTAGAGTAAGCTTAAAGCTTCACTTCATGAGTACGTATGTAAGTAAGTGAGAAAGTAATGAATAAGTAACTATGAACGTAAGTGACAGAGTAACTATGTACGTAAGCAAATAATGGCGTAATGACATGAGGAAATAAGTATGTAAGTGATTTGAGAAGTAAGTAGTAAGCATTAGAGTATGACATGAAGAAATAAGTATGTAAGTAATTATAGAATTAAGCAATTGGGTAAGTAAGTAAGTAAGTCTTAGAGTACGCTTAAAGATGCAAGAACGAGTTAGTCTGCGACGAAGAGACCCATTAACTGAGTAAGTAATAAATAAGTAGTTCAGTAAGTAAGAGAGTAAATAATTATGAACGTAAGTAAATAATGACGCAAGTGAAGATGTAAATATGTAAGCAATTAGAGAAATAAGTAAGCTCAGAGTACGCTAAAAGCTTCATGAATAAATAGGTAAGTGAGAAAGTAAGTAAGTGATGAATCAAGTAATTAAGTACGTAAATGAGTATGTAAGTAAGTGAGTAAATAATCTTGTACGTAGGCAAAAATAAAGTAAGTAAAACAATTACTATGTAAGTAATTACAGAAGTAAGCAACTAAGTAAATAAGAATAAGTAAATAAGGCTAAGAGTGCGCATAAAGCTCCATGATTGAGTAAGTATGCGAGTTGGTAAGCAAGAGAGTAAGGTAGTAAGTAATGAATAAGTACGTAAGTAAGTAAGTAAGTAATAAAGTACGTAAGTATGTACTTATAAGTGATGTAAGGAAATAACTATGTAGGTCATTAGAGAAAAAGTCAGTTCGGTAAGCTTAAAGTCTTGTTCTAAGTAAGTAGGAGAGTAAGTAAGTAAGAGAGTAAGTATGTAATTGAGTAAGTAATTAAGTACGTAAGTGAGTAACTTCTTATGTAGGAAAGAAAATGAAGATGCAAGTGAATTACAAATTATGTAAAAAATTAGAGAAGTAAGCGATTAAGAGACTACACATAAAGCTTTACGAATTAGTAAGTAAGTAAGAGTGTAAGTAAGTAAGCGAGTAAGTAATGAATACGTAAATAAGTAAGTAGTTATGTGCGTGAGTCAAGATAGTCTGAAAGTGACAAAAAAAAGTATGTAAGTAGACAGGGTAGCATTTAGGTAAGTAAGTTATCTTAGAGTTCGCAAAAAGTTTCAGGTAAATGTTTTCCATTTTTTTCTTTTGAAAATCAGTTGCTCTACAAGGTAATTGGATGTTTTACTTATAAATTAATAACATTTAAAATAATATTAATAACATCCCGAATATTGGCTAGCAGACTGATCAAAGCAACCTGACATGGTCTCAGTGAACATGATTCAGTGATGATTTTTTTGAGAAAACACCTCGCAGTTCTTCATAAAACTCAAGCCTGTTAAGGGACCTTCTCTATAAGAGAAATAATAAATATTTTTCCACATGCGAGCTTTCCAAAATAACAGTCCTTAGTGGAGTGTACAAGGATACCTTTTTTAAAATTCTAAAAAAGCCTTTTGTTTCATTTTATTTTTTAAGGTATTGTCAGTCTAGATGTTTAACTTATAAATTAATTCCTCAATATCTTTTAACTACAGTCTGCCACAATAACACCGCCCGAACCTAAGTCCCATTATTTTTTCTCTCACTCCATTAATCAAAGTAATAATATATTCTCAAGTCGTAGTGCAAATATGGCACATTATCATATCAGAGCAATAAACATATTTCAGTTGCTTAAGTAAACGCTTAATCCTACAACTTGTAGACGCGATAAACGAGGAAGTAAAGGCCCCAAACCCCCCCACCAAAGAAAGCCAAACCAAACAAATATCAAAAAATTACAATATTAAATAACCATAAACGCATAGATACGAATGCACACATACATCGGCATACCAACACAAACACCAAACACTCACATATACTAAAGCAAAAACACCCACCCACAGAAGGACGTATTACTTATCGCTATTCGCTGGCATGTTAGTCGTCGGTCTCTACCCACCTGGTGGTGGTGTTGAAGAAAACAATATTAGCACAAAACGTTTTAACATTTTCATTTCCGTTTCCGCTTTTATTTTTATAACTTATGGCATTATCAAATAATGAATATCAAATGAAATGCTTATCATTTATTTGCCAAGTAAAGTAAATACGAACACCACACACACACATAAACACAGGTATCATACGAGGATAATGCAGCAAAAGTAAAGACAAAAAAATAAAAGGAAAAGAAAACGAAGCAAAACCCAGCATAGAATACGCACCGTCAAAACCAAATACAGAAAGCGAAAGTCAACAAAGCCAAATGATAAAGAAAATTCCAGGGACGAGCAGGAAGATGGAGCGCTGCGTGGCAAGGCGTTTTGCGGAGGTGGTTTCCATGCTAAACTTGAAATTCATTAGACTTTCTGGAGGGCAGCCACACTTGCGTGTACTCCTGCATACACTCCCGCAATTGGAGTCTATGAAAAGTTAAAATATATTCTGATTATCATGCCGTTTATTTGGTGGACGGGGAACGTCCCCCCCAGAAAGTGAGGTGATAGGAAATATCAGGCCAGCAATAATAAATAGTAATAATAAGAAGCTGAGAAACAGTCAAGGGGAGGGGGGCGCGAACCGCAAGCGGTAATAGCGATATCAACCTTGGCCATGATATTTACGAAAATCACAAGAAATACATCTACTTTCGGCATAGAAGTAATAAAGCAGGGAAGGACAGACATGGCGGATACAAGGGGGCCACAACAGCGAACTGAATCTTTCCTAATTATTTCAAACAATTTTAAAAAAGGCATAGTAAAAGATAAGAGCTTGAGGAGGTGAAGGAATCTTTTAAGTAAGTGCAAAATTAGGAACACGTACTAGGCGAAGTTAAATTTAGTGTGAGAAAGATCCCAGGCAGCCCATAATAGCGCAAGATTTGGGCATATCGTGAAGACCGTCGCTATTACTAGGTGGTGCATCGAATGGTTTATTTGTATACCCTACACCAAGGAGTAGATGTTTTACTAAATTTATCATTCCGTTTGGAACACCATGAAATAGTGATCAGAGACACTTTCATAATATAAAGGGTGGTCCAACTTAAGTGCACGATGTTAATTTGCAACAAAACAAAAATGTTTCAGAGAATTATATTAAAATTTTCTATAATAACAGTAGGATCTATGACAAAATTGTGTGAAACAAAGTATCGACATATCGTCCAGGTCCGTATCCTCAATAACTGGCCACAATAAGTCTGTTATCACCTCGCGTTAGCAAACAACATTCAAAGTCCCTGCTTCATTTTCAAAGAAGTACGGCCTGATGATTCCGCCAAACCATAAACCGCAACAAACAGTCACTCTTTGTGGATGCATCGGCTTTTCAACAATCGCTCGTGGAGTCTAGTTACTGAAATGCAACCGACCATTTTTCTGCTCTTTTTTACATAGTGACGGAAAGGGTATATACGTTCGGCGTTGCCGAACTTAGCGACGATGTTGCTTGTTGAGAGTTATGTTATTTTGAAAGTTACAGTTCTTTTACGGTCTTTTGACACTCTCCATCATCGAATAGAGAGTCTATTCAGTTTGAATATGCTGAAGCGGCTTAAGTTCTGAGATGATCTAGCCATGTTCATCTGTTTGTTCGTGCGAAACAAACTACCGGTCTCACTATTAAAACTAGGAGGAAAAAATATTTTTTAAACATTTGTTGATGGACTGAAATTGTTAGTATTGGAAATGGGCCAGCTAGGTCAAGAGGCAAAAATGTTCCCACCTCACAAGGACTGGGCCAATCTCTGGAAAAATCAACAATCCTGAACTTAAGGAGGCAAAATCTCATTTACTATTAAAGATATGAGGCTGATATTTGGAACATATGATATTAGCGTGGATGGAAACCAGGAGGAACAGTGGACATTGCCACCAAAAATGATAATCAAAATACCAGCTAAGTTATGAAAACGTAAAGTGAGTTAAATCTGGAGATCGGTTGCCACCATGGCTTCCTATAGATAAAGACAGCGCATAGATAAAGGGACCTAAGGGAAAAAAATCAATTTTCACTTTTTTTTATGTGGACAACATCTGAGCATCGGATGAGGTCGTTCCCATGCCCCAAAAGTGTTCCCTCCCAGAGATATGCGCGTTGTATGAAAGTGATGGTACACCAAAAATACACGTATTTAAATCTTTAAAATAGCTCTCCTGAACAAAACTGTTTTTTACCCTTAGGTCCCTTTCTAATTTACGCGTCACATATAAATTTCTGGCGCCATCTGACATTTCCATTGGAAAGTTTGACATTTTTTAGCATAAACTCGCTCAGAACGTTTTGACGTACGACCGTCATTTGTGTTGTTTACAGTGACTTGAACAAAATCAATTTGGCAAAAAAATGGAATTAACTCGTGAACATTTTCGTGCGATCATTTTTCACAACTTTCGATGTGGATTATCACGACAAGAGTGCTTCGATGAACTTAAATGGCGATAAAGCACCATTCAATAGCACTGTGAAAAGTGGTTTAATGAATTCAATAGTGGCCGACGCTCGCTCAAAGGTCGATGAAGTTCGTCCAAAAACGGCCGTTGTGTCAGAGAACATTGATGCCGTAGGTGAACTGATAATGCAAGACCGTCATGTAACATACCGTGAGATAGAGACATCCTTGGGCATTTCTTCTACCAGCAAACATTCGATATTACATAAACACCTGGCCTTAAAAAGGTTTGTTCTCGTTGGATCCCGCACCAAAAAAAAAGGCACGTGTCGATTGGTGCAAAGAAATTTTGAAAAAACAAGATCGCGGTGCTTTAAAAGCCATTTTTAAGCTCATCACAGGTGGCGAATCATGGATCTATGCGTATGAGCCCGAAACAAAACAGCAATCGCCCGAGTGGGTCTTCGAAGACGAGCCGAATCCAACGAAAGTTGTTCGTGGAAGAAGCACTTCAAAGCAAATGGTCGCCTGTTTCTTCGGTAAAACTGGTCATGTGGCGACTGCTCCGCTTGAGCAACGTAGGACGGTCAATTCGGAGTGGTACACCACAACTTGTGTGCCTGTAGTCTTCGGAGAAATTCGAAAAACGAACAAGAGAAGACGAATCATTGTGCACCATGACAGTGCGAGCTCTCACACATCGGCTCAAACCAGCGCTTTTTGACCGGCCAAAACGTCGAATTGTTGGGTCATCCGCCGTACAGGCCTGACTTGGCACCCAATGACTTCATTTTCTCAAGAAAAAAATGCGCACATCAAGAAAAAAATGCGTGGTCAACGATTTTCGTCGCCAAAAGATGCTGTTGAAGCGTTCAGAAACCATTTTTTGGAGGTATCTCAATCGGAGTGGAAAGAGTGCTTCGACAATTGGTTTGAGCGCATGCAAAAGTGCATAAATCATGCTGCAGAATACTTTGAGAAACAATTGAACCAATCCAACCAATAATTGATATAAATTCATAATAAATATTCGCATTTTCATTATTAGGCCAAAAAAATATATATAGCAGCCCTCGTACAAAGGTTAGGCGTAGACCTTTAAACACAAACCCATTTGAGTTGGGTTCGTAGTTATACCGTAATTCAGAGTATATACGAGGGCGGTTCGGAAACTTCTTAGCCTAGCACAAAAAGCGCGGTATAAACAGAAAAAAGTTAAGTGTTTTGGAAACTTCCATCTCTGCTATGAACACATGTTAAATTTTGTTTCGATCTGGCAACTCCTTCATATAGAAACAGGTGTTCACAAAAGACGCATCCGCGATTTTTTTTACAATGGAAAAATTAGAAATGCGTGGTGTCATTAAATATTTACATAAAAAAGGTTTATCGGGACAAGAAATTTATAATGATATGGTGAATGTGTTAGGTGAAAGTGCTCCTTCATATGCAACAGTAAAAATTGGGTTGCTGAATTTAAACGTGGTCGTACAAGCATTGAAGATGAACCACGTAGTGGACGTCCAAAAACAGCAACAACAACAGAAATTGTAGCCAAAGTGCATGATATGGTATTAAATGATCGACGAATAAAAGTGCGTGAAATAGCTAATATCATGAGCATCTCAAATGATCGAGTCCATTTAATTTTGCATAAAGAACTACAGATGAAAAAGCGTTCTGCAAGATGGGTGCCGCACTTGTTAACAGTCGACCAAAAACGCATAAGAATGAACATTTCTCAAGCTTGTTTGGATCGTTTTCAGCGAAATAAAATGGATTTTAGCGTCGTTTCATAACTGTTGGTGAGACAAGGATCCACCACTATACTCCAGAGACAAAAGAACAATCCAAACAATGGACTGAAGCTGGAGGAAGTGCCCCAAAG
The DNA here is from genome assembly GCA_963513945.1 of Hydrotaea diabolus. NCBI lineage: Eukaryota > Metazoa > Arthropoda > Insecta > Diptera > Muscidae > Hydrotaea > Hydrotaea diabolus. The sequence goes on from OY740719.1 coordinate 15,979,438, forward strand.
AAGGCAAAAACAATTCAATCGGCTGGTAAGGTTATGGCAACGGTTTTTTTTTGGGACTTCAAATCTATTTTATTGATTGACTATCTGCAAAAGGGTAAAACAATAAATTCAGAGTACTATTGCAACCTTTTAGATCAATTAAATGTACAAATTCGAGAAAAACGTCCTGGCTTACAACACAAAAAAATAATTTTTCATCAAGACAACGCACCAGCGCACAAGACCAGCGCTAAAATCAACGAATTAAAGTACGAGTTGCTTGACCACCCACCTTATTCTCCTGATTTAGCTCCCAGTGATTTTTACCTGTTCCCAAATCTAAAAAAATGTCTTGCTGGCAAGCGTTTTACCTCAAATGAAGATGCAATTACAGTTGTAAACCACTATTTTGAAGACCTTGAGGAAAACTATTTTAATCAAGGGATAAAATTGCTAGATAAGCGTTGGACTAAGTGTATTGAAGTTTCAGGAGATTATATTGAAAAATAAAAATATTTTTGAAAAACTAACTATTCTCTTTCATTGATAGGCTAAGAACTTTCCGAACGATTTAAATGAAATATTGAAGGTAGACTTGACTTAAGTTAAGTCTAGAAGATGATCCCCGAGCCAAACGATAGGACGCTAATTCAGAAACTGGGATCTTAAAAAACTGTGACAAAATTATTGTTTATTTTTTTTAAATAGCCAATTCAAAATATGCACCAACTGATTTAAAGTTGTTAAGAGTCAAAGTTAAATTGTTCGGCCCACTGAGGATTACTGGAGCTGAGTTGAGACAGCCCAATGATGGAAATCTCAATTTACAGAATAATTTGGAAATCCGTCAATTTTTTAATTTTCAGCGCAATGTGTGTCAGTGAAGCAATTTAAGCAATACATTTTACAGACATAGGAAATTGTAAAAAGATAGGCCAATAGGCCTTTCAGTAGGGAATCTAGGTTTTAACGAAACTCTGAAGATATGCTTAATTTGTAACGGGTAATCCAAGTAGAGATACATTTTCAATGGCCTTTTTTTGACAGATCACGTGTGAGTCGTGTCATGCTGTCGTGTTATTTTTGTTAAGTATTGCTTGGCATTTCATCATGAAAACACTAACGCCTGAACATCGTTTACAAATCGTTCAACTTTATTACGAAAATTCACGTTCCGTGAGGAATGTGTTTCCTGCACTTCGTTCAACGTGTGGTCAACATAATCGGCCCACAGAGCGTGCTATACGCAACACCATCACCCATCTTGAGACCCAGCATTCATTATTGGCTTATATTCGACCGTATAAAACACGTCCAGCACGCAGTGAAGAAAATGTAGCTGCCGTAGCTGAGAGTGTACACTAAGACCGTTGTGAGTCGATTCGGCGCCGTTCGCAGCAACTCGGACGGACGTATGGAACGACTTGGCGCATTTTGCGTCGAGATCTTAAATTGAAAGCGTACAAAATACAGCTTGTGCAAGAACTAAAGCCGCCCGACGTTCCCAAGCGACATCGCTTCGCTCTATTGTCTCCTGAAAAGTTCCAAGAAGATCCGAAGTTTTCGAGGCAAATTTTGTTCAGCGATGGGACCCATTTCTTGCTCAATAAGTATGTAAACCAGCAAAATTGCCGCATTTGGGACGAAAAGCAACCAGAAGAGGTTCAAGAGCTGCCTCTATATCCAGAAAAAACAACGGTTTGGTGAGGTTTGTGGGGCCGATGAAATCATCGGTCCATATTTCTTCAAAAATAATGACGGTGAGAACGTAACCGTCAATGGCGACGATTATCGTGCCATGATAACCGACTATTTGATGCCTGATATTAAAGCTCGTGATCTCGGCGACATTTGCTTTCAACAAGACGGCGCCACTTCCCACACATCGCATCAATCAATGGATATATTGAGAGAACACTTCGGTGAGCAGATAATATCACGTTTTGGGCCGGTCGATTGGCCACCAAGATCGTGTGATATCACACCGTTAGACTTTTTTTTTATGTAAAGTCTAAAGTTTATGCGGACAAACCCGCTTCGATGCAGGCTTTGGAGCAAAACATCACGCGTGTCATTCGCCAGTTACCAGTCGAAATGCTCGAACGAGTCTTTGAAAATTGGACTCAACGGATGGACCATCTTTGACGTAGCCGCGGCCAACATTTGATAGACATAATCTTCAAAAAATAAATGCCAAAGAATGTTCCTTCAAATGATAGTAAACATTACCCATTCAATTTGAATTTTCTGTGTTTTTTTCTTTAAAAAAGTAGGGAACCTCAAAATCGATCACGCGTTATTTACAGTCCAATAGGACAACTTTGGTAGAATTTAAATTATATTTTACGCCGACGATTTAATACAGATCGCCAAAGATAGTTACAGATAGTCTGGTTGGAATCCCAACCAAAGGATACGATTCTAAGCCTTGTTTTACTACTCGCCCTTACTCCTCATAATATCTCATTCACGAAGCCTTGATTATGTTGACATTACCCTATGCCCGGATTTTTGGAAATCTGGCACAGCTGCACTAGGCGCACGAACAGACCCAGAAATAAAAGAAATAACTTCTATGTTAAGGCCCCTCATAACTTTTACATTTCTTCTCCCTGATGTGTTTTTTCTTTTTTCCTTTCAAGAAGGAGACTTTCTGTCTTCTCCCAAAAAAAAATCATGATACTTAACTTATGGAAAATTATGCTAAAAAAATGTTTTTTTCTTCCCCAGCATTTAAAGCAAATACACGGTTTATTCGTTCTGCTGGTTGTCTTAACGAACATTTTCGTTGCGGTTTAAAGCGATAAGCGAAATGAGATATTTGGATTTACTCCCCGCACCCACGAAAACTTAAATTTGAATGTCTTAAAAGTTTTGTGGGACCACGTTTTCACGGACATCAGCCGCGGTGGCGATGGCAGGAGAAGCAGCAGCAGCAGCAGAGAAATCCGTCGAATCGTTAATGCCATGAAACACAAGACAAACTGAGGCAGTGACCACAACGGAATCTTTTAAAACTCAGAAAGAGTCACAGAGATGGAGCTGTGGAGGCTATGATGGAATTCCTGAAGTGCTGGTACTTCATAGACACCATGATGAATTCGCCATTAGGCGACGACGACGACAACGACAACAGCTACCAAATTCAAATTATTCAAATTCCATTTCATTACAAATGCCACCTTGCAGCAATGAGTGAGTGAGTACAGAGGCGGGCAGGGGACCTAGGGAAGCGATGGGACAGTGTCACTATGTATTGCGGCAAACTTATGGAGCAGTTTTGAATTATACATTCAACAGCCAAAAGCAATGGATTTTAGCATTTCAGCTGTTTTTTTTTGTTTTGTGCTCTGCTTGTTTTTGGAGGTGCCGAATAAATATCTCCGCTGGCTAATCTTGAATTTTAAAAGGAGTCTCTGCCAAAACACCTCTTCCAGGGTGGCAAGCAAGTAAGGGTGGCAGCTGGTCGGGTGTTAGACCAGTTGTTCTTCGGATTTTACTTGGGGGAAAGGGAAACTTCATTACACTTTTTCGAAGGATTATATGATTTCGCCTCCACTCATCCTTACCAAATATTTTCCTTTAGCTCCTTTTTTAAATTCGAGTTTTTCTGTTGGTTTACTTTTTCATTTTCCATTGGTTTTGCTTTATATTTACTTTTCGTTTTTTCGGTCTATCGGTATGTTGCGCTTCACTTCATCCATTCTTTTATTACATTTTTGCTCCTCTTCAGATGTTTGCCAAACGCAGGGAGTTTCCTTTTGGGGGGTTTGGCCAGGGAAGTCAACATTTTGCAATCGCATAGTATTAACAAACACAATTAGAATTGGTAAATCATGCAAATGAACTTTCGCTCGGTTTTATTGTCCTTTATTAAGATGTTTTCCAATACCAGAATGATGATGATTGAAACAAGGAGAGGAGATATTGAAAGTCTAAATATTCAGCGGCTAAGAAAATTTGTGCTTACCTCAAAAACAAGCAATTTTCTAGCGAAGAGTTCTTTGATCAACTATTGAGCGAAAAAAATATCCTAATGTAAATTCTGAGCGAAAATTTTCTACAAAAAAAATTTTCTCCTAAACTGAGCAACAAATTTCTGTACAAAAAACGTGTTCCAAAACTGAGCAAAAATTTTCTATGATAAATTTATTTTAATTTTTTTTAGTAAATTGTGTGCTTATTAGCTGTGCACAAATTTTTTGTGCTCATTAGCTGGGCACAAATTTTCAATGGAAATTTTTTTGTGCTCAAGCTGGGCACAAATTTTCAATAGAAAATTTTTTGTGCTCAGTAGCTGGACACAAATTTTCAATAGAATATATTTTGTGCTCAGTAGCTGGGCACAAATTTGCAATAGAAATTTTTTTGTGCACAAATTTTCAATACAAAATTTTTTGTGCCCAGTAGCTGGGCACGAATTTTCAATAGAAAATTTTGTGCTCACTAGCTGGGCACAAATTTTCTATAGAAAATTTTGTGCTCACTAGCTGGGCACAAATTTTCTATAGAAAATTTTGTGCTCACTAGCTGGGCACAAATTTTCTATAGAAAATTTTGTGCTCACTAGCTGGGCACAAATTTTCTATAGAAAATTTTGTGCTCACTAGCTGGGCACAAATTTTCTATAGAAAATTTTGTGCTCACTAGCTGGGCACAAATTTTCTATAGAAAATTTTGTGCTCACTAGCTGGGCACAAATTTTCTATAGAAAATTTTTTGTGCTCACTAGCTGGGCACAAATTTTCTATAGAAAATTTTTTGTGCTCACTAGCTGGGCACAAATTTTCTATAGAAAATTTTTTGTGCTCACTAGCTGGGCACAAATTTTCTATAGAAAATTTTTTGTGCTCACTAGCTGGGCACAAATTTTCTATAGAAAATTTTTTGTGCTCACTAGCTCGGCACAAATTTTCTATAGAAAATTTTTTGTGCTCACTAGCTGGGCACAAATTTTCTATAGAAAATTTTTTGTGCTCACTAGCTGGGCACAAATTTTCTATAGAAAATTTTTTGTGCTCACTAGCTGGGCACAAATTTTCTATAGAAAATTTTTTGTGCTCACTAGCTGGGCACAAATTTTCTATAGAAAATTTTTTGTGCTCACTAGCTGGGCACAAATTTTCTATAGAAAATTTTTTGTGCTCACTAGCTGGGCACAAATTTTCTATAGAAAATTTTTTGTGCTCACTAGCTGGGCACAAATTTTCTATAGAAAATTTTTTGTGCTCACTAGCTGGGCACAAATTTTCTATAGAAAATTTTTTGTGCTCACTAGCTGGGCACAAATTTTCTATAGAAAATTTTTTGTGCTCACTAGCTGGGCACAAATTTTCTATAGAAAATTTTTTGTGCTCACTAGCTGGGCACAAATTTTCTATAGAAAATTTTTTGTGCTCACTAGCTTGGCACAAATTTTCTATAGAAAATTTTTTGTGCTCACTAGCTGGGCACAAATTTTCTATAGAAAATTTTTTGTGCTCACTAGCTGGGCACAAATTTTCTATAGAAAATTTTTTGTGCTCACTAGCTGGGCACAAATTTTCTATAGAAAATTTTTTGTGCTCACTAGCTGGGCACAAATTTTCTATAGAAAATTTTTTGTGCTCACTAGCTGGGCACAAATTTTCTATAGAAAATTTTTTGTGCTCACTAGCTGGGCACAAATTTTCTATAGAAAATTTTTTGTGCTCACTAGCTGGGCACAAATTTTCTATAGAAAATTTTGTGTGCTCACTAGCTGGGCACAAATTTTCTATAGAAAATTTTTTGTGCTCACTAGCTGGGCACAAATTTTCTGTAGAAAATTTTTTGTGCTCACTAGCTGGGCACAAATTTTCTATAGAAAATTTTTTGTGCTCACTAGCTGGGCACAAATTTTCTATAGAAAATTTTTTGTGCTCACTAGCTGGGCACAAATTTTCTATAGAAAATTTTTTGTGCTCACTAGCTGGGCACAAATTTTCTATAGAAAATTTTTTGTGCTCACTAGCTGGGCACAAATTTTCTATAGAAAATTTTTTGTGCTCACTAGCTGGGCACAAATTTTCTATAGAAAATTTTTTGTGCTCAGTAGCTGGGCACAAATTTAGAAAATTTTGTGCTCACTAGCTGGGCACAAATTTTCAATAGAAAATTTTGTGCTCACTAGCTGGGCACAAATTTTCAATAGAAAATTTTGTGCTCACTAGCTGGGCACAAATTTTCAATAGAAAATTTTGTGCTCACTAGTAGCTGGGCACAAATTTTCAATAGAAAATTTTGTGCTCACTAGCTGGGCACAAATTTTCAATAGAAAATTTTGTGCTCACTAGTAGCTGGGCACAAATTTTCAATAGAAAATTTTGTGCTCACTAGCTGGGCACAAATTTTCAATAGAAAATTTTGTGCTCACTAGCTGGGCACAAATTTTCAATAGAAAATTTTGTGCTCACTAGTAGCTGGGCACAAATTTTCAATAGAAAATTTTGTGCTCACTAGCTGGGCACAAATTTTCAATAGAAAATTTTTTGTGCTCACTAGCTGGGCACAAATTTTCAATAGAAAATTTTTTGTGCTCACTAGCTGGGCACAAATTTTCAATAGAAAATTTTTTGTGCTCTGTAGCTGGGCACAGAATTTCAAAAGAAAAATTTTTTGTTCAATAGAAATTTTCTATAGAAAATTTTTCAAAAGAAATTTTCTATAAGTATAGAAAAAACTTTCAATAGAAATTTTCTATAAAAAAAATTTTCAAAAGACATTTTCTATAGAAAAAATTTACAATTGAAATTATCTATAGAAAAAATTTTAAACAGAAATTTTCTATAGAAAATTTTGTGCTCACTAGAAATTTTTAATAGAAAATTTTGCGCTCAATTGTACCAACACAATAGAAATTTCTTACCCAGCCACTAGAATTTTTTTTTGTTCAAATTTTGTTCTCTATAGCTGGGCTCAAATTTTCCAAAGAAAATTCTGTTCTCAACTACAGAACTGCTTTCCTCTGCTTCCATAACACTACTTTATTATCCATTAAACATGTTCCAGAATATATCAGCATCTTCCTACGACCCTCATTGTCATCTTCCTTCCATAAATCACATTCATCTTATTTGCTTTTGCACACAACAAAAGAAAGGTGCTAAAAACCACATCATAATAAAAATTCCTAATAAAAATAATGATACACATCCGACAAATATACAGAAATCATTAAAAGTGAATATCCTGTGGGCAGTGCCCCTCCCCTCCCCGGGCACAGCACACTCTCAACATTTCGGTTGACACTTTTGCATGCAATCAATGGCAGGCAAATCATAAAAACGTCGCACTACGTCAAATGCCCAAAGGCAACAACTGTCAGCATGGCATTAGCTGGAGATGAAAAAGTTGAATCGAACGGTGAACAGCAGCAGCAGCAACGGCGACCTGCTGTGTTACATTTCGTCTGTCTGTCCACCCGGCGCCCAACGCAAAGGCAACGCTTGATGATGGTCAGACATTAAATGCAGCACCGAACTCAGGCTAAAGCCAGGACATGCGTGCAGGACAGAGTGATTAACTGAGAAACAATTCTGATTTGATGCTGTTGATGGGTGTTGTTCTGTAAGCTCTGTTGGCGCGAAAGGCAACATTGTTGCCAACGGGGTGTTGACAAAATTACGACAATTCAAACGCAATAATTATGACACACCACCAACATTTATCAGACCATAGATTTCAACACCAACCCTCGAGATTGTCGCTTGCGACATTTAGAGGCATAAAACTGATTATTCGGTAGTTTTGGGCCCGCTCGTATCATGCGAATGTTGCCTTTTATGAAGCACAGGAGGGCAGAGCTAAGCGAGCACACGTTCATGTTTGACGCTATGTCAACTTTTTAATAAGTTTTGTTCACAAAAATACTGAAATTGCCCAAAAAAATAGGGAAATAAATCGTGTGTAAGGAAAAGGATAGACAGTGTCTCTATTGGTACGCTACTAGCGGCAGTGGTACGGAAAAGAATTAAAAAAAGGACTGCCTTAAATTAAAAACATTAAGTTTTAAAAAAGAATAACTAAAAAAATTAAAGGAATGGCCCATAAGTATTAAAGGTCCTTTTAAAGAATTTATGCAGAAGTTGTTTCCAGATCGTCCTCAAACAAACACGCGGTTTCGATAGCAGTCAGCAACTGAAGCCCAGAACTACATTAAGAAAATATCAAAGAAGAACTCGTTAGGATAATGTCAGGAACTGACAGCCGTGAGATTGTTCTCAATGCTGATGTTTAAGTACTTGGATAGCCCGGGAGTAGAGTACATGACCAAAATGCTTAATCTATCGTAAGACACTCTCTTAGTTCCCAATGCTTGAAAAATGGGCAGAGTGGTACCGCTACTAAAGCCTGACAAAGACGCAAGCAAAAGGCGATTTGTACAGGCGGCTATTTCTGATATCGTCAGTAGCAAAGACGCTTGAAGCACTAGTCCTACCCAGCCTGATCGAACATCTTTCATGTGCTTATCAACCGCTTGGGTTCCGCAAGCAGCACAGCACCACAACTGCTCTACTCGCCATTACCACACGTATAAATCGCGGCCTAACCAGAACAAGCCCAACGGTAGGACGATCCTCGCGACTCATAACCTTACTGAGGTCTTCGACACAGTCCATCATGCCACACTGTTCGAGGACATTACAGAAACGTCGCTCCTAATTGTTCTTCCGCCTAATTTGAAACGTTGGGTCGTAAACTTTACAGGGTGATTCATTCACGAATGAACAAATTTCACCAGCGGATTCCTTGGCTAATATCATGAAAATATGACCATCTACGACCATGCCCAAAAATACAAGGGGTTGAAATGGCAGCGGTTTGAACATTTACGGATTGGTTGTCGGAGGGTACTAGGGTCAAATTGCTAAGTTCTATAACAGTGTCCTCGACCGGGTTAACAAAGCCAGACAGGCATATAGCCACTTAAACTCTGTCTAAGAGATCTAACTATATCTCGAGAAGGACAAAACTAAAAATATTCAACTCCAACGTGAAATCTCTCCTACTATTTGGGTGCGAATCATGGAATGCTGCATCAAGAGATGTCCAAAATTTGCAAGTGTTCATGAACATATGTTTACGTAAAACTGTGCGTATATTTTGGCCAAGGACAATTACCAACGACGATCTATTTGTATTAACACAACAGCAACCAGTCCAGAACGCGATCAGAAGGCGTAAATGGGGTTGGGTAGGCCATACCATGAGGAAATCAGCGGATGATATCGCCAGACAGGCCATCGAATTGAGTCCGCAGGGCAACAGACACAGGGTGCGCTCATTACACACCTGGTGGAGGCAAATTGATTTAGAAGCAGCGACCCTAAACCTAAGCTGGAGTGAATTAAAATATAATGCATTAAATAACGTAAATAGGAAATCAATTGTTACGGCTCTATGCTCCTTACAGGAGTAAAAGGAATAAATATATGTGACAGCGCATAGAGAAAGGGACCTAAGGGTAAACAAAAATCAATTTTCATTTTTTTCTTTTTTTGATGTGGACAACATCTGAGCATCGAATGAGACCGATCCCATGCCCCAAAAGTGTTCCCTCCCAGAGATATGCGCGTTTTATGAAAGTGAAGTCGACGATTCTAAGCGCAAATAGAAAGGGACCTAATCTTTAAAATGGCTCCCCTGAACAAAACTGGTTTTTAACCTTAGGTCCCTTTCTATTTTGCGCGTCACATATATAAATCATTGAAACTGTTCCCTAAAATTCCTGCACCATCAAAAGCCTTTGATAAGGTGTCGTACGCAGACGATTGCAAAATTTTGGTGTCAGGATCCAAAGTGAATGACACCTGCGAGAAAATCAACTATTACTGCGCTGACTTAGCAGGCTTCTTCACTGGGAAGAATAAGAAAATATTCGCCTCAAATTCATCAGCCACAATGTTCAGTGCATGGAACGCAGAGTTGCGGTTGTCACCTAATGTGAAAATCGATGACGTCAACATCCCGACTACCATGTGACCCAAAATCCTTGAGGTCACATAAGACGGCCTTTGTCGATCCTCTGCACATGCTACAGCCATCTGCTAAAAGCTTAAAGGTAGAAACAAGGCCCCAAGTCACTAGCCGCTAGTACTTAGGGAGCCGACAAAGAAACCTTGTTGCTCTCTTAGAAAGCGATAGGCCGGTCTGTAGTGAACTGAGCAGCGCCGGTGCGGTTAGATACGTAAGTACGTCCCAGTGGAGGAAAATGTAGACTTGCTGGCATTCTGGCCCTGAGATGAATCAACAGGGTGTCTCCTTATGTCTTCTGAGGAGACAAAAGTCCTTACAGTGTGCGAATGTGAGTTCGACGCAGTGAAAGAAAATGCAGACTTGCCGGTATTCTGGTCCTGAAAACATTAACAGGGTGTCTCCTTTAGCCTTCTGAGGACCATCTACATGAGGAGGCGAAGGTCCTTAATGCGCGCAGACGCAATGTCCTGTTGTCGAAGCAGTATCGGCTTGGGTGTCTTCGCAGTAGTCATAGCAGGTAACATATCATGGAGAGTATGCTTCCGCCCCCAGGGAGATCAGGTACGATCTTCATGATCTAGAGAGAGAGAGAGAGAGAGGTCCGAAGGTACAAGAGAGAGCCATTAGATCACCGAAACTATCAGGCTGGTCTGAACTAAATTTACGCTGATGAAGTCGCTGCAGCAGTTTCTAGCTATAGCATGAATGTAGTGCTAGCGGAACATCTCCCCAAGATTACACCAGAGACGTGGCAGACAGGCGTGGCTGTGCTGAGATCTGGACGGTGCAGCCGGCTTTCTGTTCGTATTTGGAGCGAATTGATGCTAACGTTCTGGACGTAAGTCCCGCCTACCTCCAAGAATTACATGACGTGCTGCACCTATTCATTTATCAGGCCAAGTTTATTCAGCTGACTCCCAGGTCTCTTTGGATGCATCCAGTTTAAATGGCGAAATTTCTTCACCTGGATATCGAAGCAGATCCTCTTAAGATGAACAGGACTTCAAAAGAAAATATATTGTTGTTACAACAACAATAACATAAATAAGTCATGAGTTGCCGTTTGAAGCTGGCTCTTCTTATGTCATAGTCAGCCGGCCGATTTGCGAGAAGTTCCCCGCCTGTTCATTAAAAGGATTTAACCTAAAATATCTCAGCATTTTAGCCTTTTTCTACATTTAGCATGGTTTTTGTCCTTAAATTGGTCACGGACTTAATCAATTATTGAACCCAATAAATATAATCGCTAAAATTTGCCACAAACAATCCTTCTAACTATAACTAGCTCCCGTTTAAGATCTAATCAAATTCCCATCGAGTAATTGTACATTGACCTTAAAAAAAATTATTTAGGGTATATGGAAGTCGCCAACAATCGACCTTATCGCATGGGTATTGTTAGACAATCCCTTTGATGTTTCGAACGCAATTGTGTGGCACATGATTAACACACACACACACGCGCGCTCAGACAATCATACACGCACAAGTCATTGACGTTGCTTTAGGGGTGAGTAACAGGATGTCGCCAGGATATGTGTGATCTCAGGGGATGTTCAAGCATTGGCAAAGGCACATGCAAAAAAATCTGGTTTAGTTTTAATGAACCCCTCCCAGAGGCAGCACGCAGCTAGGTAAAAATGTCTTTGGCTACGAAGAACTAAATGTACCCTGTGATGATTATGAATGCTGAGGCTGAAGCTGAGCCACGTACCACACATTCGCCTTCTGCGTTTTTTAGGCGGATGATGACGAACGGCGGCGGATTCAATACAGGAAAAGCGAAACAATCATAAGAAATGTTTTATTATAGTAATTGTTGATGTTGTGCGACCTAACCCCATGCCTTTTTTGTTCTGTTATGTTGGTGTGGGTCCTATTGTTCCAGCAACAAAGAGATCTTGTTACATTGTAATTCACAGTTCGGAACAATGGAGAGGTCCTGAATTTCCAAACGACACGAATACGGTTTGTGTTTTCGGTTTTTTAGGCCTTTATTAGCCCGATTTTGCTACAATTGAAAACACTTATAAGCATTCGAGAGTAGAGAGGGAAGGTATGTCCTTCCTTGGCAGGACTTGCCTTTAGATCCTCATAGTATGTGGTGGCAGGCTGCTTTCTCTGTGTCTCACTGTTTGTTATTATTTGCAATGCGTAATGAGCAGAATATGTCAAATGTCATTTCGTTATGAACGTGTGCGTGTACGAGTACGTGTGAGTTGGTGTTTTTCGAATTATCCTGGCTACGGCGCATATATGAAACCCAAAACGTTCACCAAGGGTTTTCGGGGACTAGCTTTTGTTACAGTTCCTCTCCCATTGACTATGCCTGTGACTGAGTGTTTATTGTCCTTATGACAAATGCCAATGGTTCGGCAAGGTTTGCTCAATATTCAGTCATTTTTGCCTTTCCGTCGAAAATCACTCACACACTGAGAAGTGTTTTTGATTTCCTTGCCAAGTGATTAAGTTAAACGTTGTCCTATTGATTTGATTGGCTTGCTAAATTGCACACATACACTCGCACACATTATTAACGGCTAACAACTTCCGTTTTCCTTCGAAGGCGTTAATTGGGTGTGCAAATTGTAGCTTAACCTGGTATTGGAGATTCTAACGGAAGCGGGGCACAGAATATATGACAATAGACGATTATCAAGCTGCAATTTTTTGATATTGAAAGGCATTTCAATTCTTAAACTGAAGGTTTCATATGACATGTCGGCAAACTGCTATCAAAAGAATTGAGTTAATTGTTTCCTCGTCTCGATAAAATCATTAGTTTATACAGTAACCAAATTTGAACATTGGGGAAAAAGTGGAGCAAGTTCGGCCGGGCCGAAGTCTACGACCTTCATCGGTTTCAAGTGAAAGTTTTTTCTCAGGAAAGTGGGACCGCCAAAGGGGAAAAAGTGGAGCAAGTTCGGCCGGGCCAAAGCCTACGACCTTCATCGGTTTAAAGTGAAAGTTTTTTCTCAGGAAAGTGGGACCGCCCACTTTTTAAGCATGGTGTATTTAGTACCATGGCATTATTCGATTGTTCCATTGTTATTTGTCATTGTTCCAAATTCTATCGTTATATCGGTCTTAGTTTTCTAGATATGGCCCTTTAAAGTTTAAAATAGGCCACGTCCTTTTGTTCAATTTCAACAATAATAGTCCACAATAATTACTCGTAGATAGTCATTGATATCACACTGTTAAAGTTTTGTAACGATTGGTCAATTACTTTGGCCTTTAATGTGTTTAATGGGGGCATGGCACCGCCCACTTTTCAACCAGGGCGTATTTAGTTCCGTATCATTGTAACATATCACCAGCATACCTCGAGCTGTTCATGACATATGGTCTTTATAATTTTATTTGGTCGCAACTACGCCTCAGGGTTTCCATTCTGAGGGTTCAATTTTGGATGACTCGTTCGAGCATTTCGGCCGGTATGGCTTTAATGACACGCGTAATGTTGACTTCCAAAACCTGAATCGTATTTGGTTTGTCAGCATAGACTTTGCACTTTACTTAACCCTAAAGAAAAATGTCTAAAAGTGTGATATCACACGATCTAGGCGGCCAACTAACCTGTCCAAAACGTGAAATTGGCTGCTTTTCGAAATGACTTCTCAATAGAAACATTGCTGTATGGCAAGTGGCTCCGTCCTATTGAAACCAAGTGTCGTCAAGATTACGGGCTTCAATTTCAGGTAGCAAAAAGTCCGATATCATGGCTCGATAGCGAGCACCATCCACGGTTACGTTCCGGCCATCATCATTTTTGAAAAAATATGGACCGATGATTTCACCAGCCTATAAATCGCACCAAACCGTCGTTTTCTCTGGCTATAATGGCACCTCTTGAAACTCTTTTGGTTGCTCTTGAGCCCAAATGCGGCAATATACGTAGTTTATTGACTTTGCCGTTGAGCCAGAAATGGGCCTCATCACTGAACAAAATTTTGGTCGAAAACAGCAGATCTTCCGGTTTCTCACCGAACGCTCATTTCCGTAAAACTGTTGGCAACATTTGAAGGAAACTATATTCAAGAAATAAATGCCCTAAAATGTCCTTTCAAATTATCAATAAAGATTCCACACTTGATTTGAATTTTTAATATTTTATTTTGTTCAGAAAAAATACCACCAGACAACTTTCTTTTTAAAATTAAAAAAAATATTGAATTATTTTTGCCTTCTTTGGGGCACTTCCTCCAGCTTCAGTACATTGTTTGGATTGTTCTTTTGTCTCTGGAGTATAGTGGTGGATCCATGTCTCATCAACAGTTATGAAACGACGCTTAAAATCCATTTTATTTCGCTGAAAACGATCCAAACAAGCTTGAGAAATGTTCATTCTTATGCGTTTTTGGTCGACTGTTAACAAGTGCGGCACCCATCTTGCAGAAAGCTTTTTCATCTGTAGGTCTTCATGCAAAATTAAATGGACTCGATCATTTGAGATGCTCATGATATTAGCTATTTCACGCACTTTTATTCGTCGATCATTTAATACCATATCATGCACTTTGGCTACAATTTCTGTTGTTGTTGCTGTTTTTGGACGTCCACTACGTGGTTCATATTCAATGCTTGTACGACCACGTTAAAATTCAGCAACCCAATTTTTTACTGTTGCATATGAAGGAGCACTTTCACCTAACACATTCACCATATCATTATGAATTTCTTGTCCCGATAAACCTTTTTTATGTAAATATTTAATGACACCACGCATTTCTAATTTTTCCATTGTAAAAAAATCGCGGATGCGTCTTTTGTGAACACCTGTTTCTATATGAAGGAGTTGCCAGATCGAAACAAAATTTAACATGTGTTCATAGCAGAGATGGAAGTTTCCAAAACACTTAATTTTTTTCTGTTTATACCGCGCTTTTTGTGCTAGGCTAAGAAGTTTCCGAACCGCCCTCGTATTTGGGTATTTTAAAAATAAACCGAATTTATGTGGCTGCCTCGGTTGACTTTGGTCAGGACCTTGGTCAAAGTTTTTGGCTCTATCTCACGAAAGGTTTGTTAGATATTCGGCTTAAGAGCCGCAATCGTCACTGAATTGTAAGTGTAACATTGATTCTTCAGAGTTGGCCAATTGATACTGTGGCTAAAAAATTGTTAGATGTTCTTGCCCGGAGTTGAACCTTGAGTTTACTGACATGATAGTCGTGCACACTACCCTCACACTACAGCGTAAGGGACACATTTCCGTAAATTTGGGTCCTGTACGAATTAAGGCCACTCCAGCCAGTGCTTAACTGAGCCAATACCAGTTTGGTTTGTCTGATTGGACTTTAAGAGCGGTATTCACTCTGAAGTTGCTGACGGCTTCTACAATTGTCACAAACATAAGTTCCTTCTTTTCAGTTATTGTTAGGCTTGAGGTCATAAGCAAAAAACAGATGTTGGTGTTTTTTTTATAATTTATTTAATTTTAAATAACCCTGACTTCGTCGTTCATCATCAGGGGTAATCACTAAAAACAAAACAGAGAACATAACGATTTTATGATCATTCACAATCGTAGTGTTAATCCCAATCCATTTTCAGAATTCAGCAAATTTGTCAGTAAGTTTTATAACAATAATATTATTCTTGCAACCACATTAAAATTATTAAAATTACTATGATTGTAGTACTAATATTATAGTTAACATAAGACTCAAAAAAACAATACTATTGTCGCGAAAACTATATTGATTGATTGTTCCAGCAATCATATTTAAATATTGAATTTTGGCAATTACTCTATTGTTACATTTCCACAATTTTATTGTTGCCACAATCACACTCGGTTGAGACAACAATATTTTAATTGTAGATACCTGTCAAGTGTTGCCGTGACCATTTCAGTTTGAAACTCTGATTGACACACTTTAAAATACTGAGCTCTAAGCCTATAAAATGTTTAAAGAAATTTCGAATAGTTTCCAATTCTGCGAACGAATTCTCCATTTTATTTCGAATATTTTGCAAAAACGGAGATTACTTTTTTCGACCCCAACAGCTTAGCTTTGGTCATCTTCCGAAGAGAACTTGGCAACAATTTACCTAATTCTGTTTTATATTTTTTTAAATATTTCCTGTTAGTTACAAAAATAATAGAATTATTTCCCAACATTGTTAGAGCTTCAGTGATGCCTTTCGGAGAAGCCGCCGCTAAATGGGGCCACCAGAATACAAGAGTTAGACCATATGGTCCTTTTTCCAAAAAAAAAAAATACATCTTAGATAAATCCATTCAAGCTCCGGGTTTAGATGTTGACATGGAGGGAATCTTTGATATGGATACAATGCCAGGAGTAACAGTGTGTGGGACCCAAAAAGGACTTAGTAATGCTACGACGTCTGGCTAATACATGTAATCTGGTATCACAGAAGATAAAGAGCACCTAGCACTGATATTCTAGCCAGGTCAATATAATCTGGCGTCACAGAAGAAAAAGAGCTCCTAGTACTGATATTCTTGCCTGGTCACTTTAGAACGTTCCTTTAGGGTTTTCGCGAGGGCTGTTGTTTTTTAGCTGAAGTCGTAGGTAAGGTTTCGGGTGCTCCAATAAGGTTTTGGCAGAGGCTTTAGATAATATTTAACCCTTTACCAAAAGGGAGGACCTTAAATCAATAACAATTTTTTTATTAGAACCATTAAGCTACAATATCTGTTTTTTAAAAACCATTTTAATATTCTGCAAAAGAAAAACTGACAAGTAGTCCGTCCCACTCGAATCCTTTTAGTGTCATCAGTTTTTTAATTAATCCTTAGATTACACGCGACCGGACGTTTATGTGTCAAGTGTTCCTTCGGGTCTCAATCAGAGCTTTTCATCTTCTTTTGTCTGCTGTCCTTGTTCTGTATAAAAGGATGCCTGTCTCCGTGCATTTAACCGCAGCAGCACAAAGCCATTACACCAGGGAGTACCCACAAAAAAAAACAAAAAAAGCGGATCAACGATTTTGTTGTCCATTGAGATTTTCTCCTCTTCTAAGCCATTGTCTTACTGGGGGGGGGGAAAGATGAATGAGGATTTCTGGTGCACTGGCTGTGACATTGGTTTTGCACCATTTCTGGTCATATGCATCAATTTTTAACGATTTTTTGTCACTGCATTTTAGCGTTGCCGGCGACGAGGACATATGGCCATAAAGGACGATTTATTTTTGCTTCTGCTGAATCCTTCTACTAGCGATGATGAAATTTGATTGTCTAACAATTTTGTACGGTTTTTTTTCATGTGGGAAGTGGGTTCGGTATACAAAAATATAGAACAGAATAATGGAATTTAATCCTTTGGCTGTAATTGCACGCACGTGCTGTATAACAAGGAGGCCTATGCCGATTTAGGATTAGTTTTTTGTTTTTTATATAGACAAAGAGTTTGAATTTTACGCCTTTAAGATAATGTAGCTATAGAAAAGGGAACTTTTGATAAAAACATACTTGTGTGAATCCTGTAAGGATAACGGCAACGTTTTCCCTAACGATAGGATAATAAGGATATTAATCGTCCAAGCCTTGTCGAGATTCTCTTAACAATTTAATTGATGTTGCCTGCTGTAGCTGGCATTTAACAGTTGTCCCGGTTTGTAGAGTACAGTATGATTTAAATGCAGGCTTCCTTTTAAAATTCAAAAAAAAGTAATAAAAATTATTTTTTATTGGCATATTTTGGGTATACTTTAACAAAGATCCCATTATTAATAGAACACAATATTATTCATTAGGCTGACTCGGTTGACTTTGCAGTAGCTCTTCCTGCCAACTCAATTTTCAAAGACCATAGTCAAAGATTTTGGTTCTAGTTTCTTTTAAAAAATTTAACAAGATAATTTTTTATCGGTCCCATTATCTATGAAACACAATCTCATTCTTGTGGCTGCCTCGGTTAACTTTGCACCAGCTTTTTCTGTCAACCCAATTTTCCAACCCCTTGGTCAAAGTTTTGGGCTCTATCTCACGAAAAGCTTGATAGACACCAGTTCTAACAAAGTCGAATCCCAGCTTCGAGATGGCCAATTGATATAGTGGCTGAAAAATTGTTAGATGTTCTTCCCCGGAGTTGAACCTGGGTTCACTGGAATGATAGTTGGGTCCAGTACGAATTAAGGCAACTCCAGCCAGTGCTCAACTGAGCCAATACCACTTGGGTGTGTCTGATTGGTCATCTTTAAGAGCGGCATTCACTCTGAAATTGCTGACGGCTTCTACAATTGCGTCACAGGAATGACAGTAAAACCTGATTGAAAGACCCTTTGATCTAGAGGTTTCCCTTGGACCTCTCTCTTGAAATGGTGGACCTATCTCTCTCTCTTTCGAAATGTTGTACCTTTTTCACTCTCTAGCGGCATTCACTCTGACTTAGCTGACGGCTTCTATTGCGCCAGGTTGAATCCAAAATGATCTGACTAATAGTCCCCTTGATTTAGAAGTTCCCGTTGGACTTCTCTCTATCTCTAGCTATGTTGAAATTAAAAAGTTTCTAACTGTCTATACGAGATCTGCCACGATAAATAGGTAGCACAACCGCGATATTTAGACTGATTGCGCCTAAAGGCAAGTGGGTGTAAGCTAAGTGGGCTTGGCCGGACAAGTGGATGGTAGGCAGCACGTCATGCAGCCACATAAGTCCGGGACGTTGCCATCTATTAGCGCCGAATGGAAATCGAAGCAGTGGCATATCAGATCTCAGCTGAGCGACTTCTCTTCTGATAAAATCAACGTGATGTTCAACAAGCACTACATTCACGCTGTAGCTGGTCACTGTCGCTGTTGGCCAGACCTTTCGGGTAGTTAAGATGATCTAGCGGTTCTGCTTTGTAAAGCTGGTGTGTCCTCTCTCTGTCTAGGTCATCTAGGTCATACATGATTCGCCTGGGCGGAGGCATCCAGTCTACGATATGGTGGTTGGGATAACTTCTAGGAACACATTCGAAGCAAATACAGTCTTGACAACAGGAAATTGTGTCTGCGCACCCTAAGGACCTTTCTCTCCTCATGTCTAGGTGACGAACATCGCTCCTGACCTAGCGAGGTGGGGTATGCCTATCCACTAGATGGATACCAGCTGACACTGATTTAAAAACAATGTAGTTGTGTAGCCTTTCAGAGAACAAAAGGTCATCATATCCTGTTGTAGTTCTCCGGATGCCGTTGGGATGGCTTCTACAAAGACATTCGAATTATAAGTATATAATGATTTGATTACAAAAAATGTCTAAGGAACTTTCTCATCGCATGTCTAGTTGATGAACAACACTCCTGACCTACCCAGGTGGTGGATGCCTATCTATTAGACGATGATTCGTCTAATTCAAACATGTTCTGATTCAAAAACATGTAGTTGAGTAGACAGATCTCAGAGGACATAAGGGCATACCCTGTTGTAGTTCTTCGGGCGCCATTCTGGCAGGTCTGGATGTTCCCCACTGCCTCTTGCTCACATTAAGTGTCCAGACGAACGATGCAAAGTTCACCATTGATCGACCACCATTGATCAGGATCGAAGTACATGTAGTTGTGGCGCGCCTGTCGAGGACTGGCTACATGTCTTGTGCAAATGCACTCTACATAAGGACATACGGTACCTGAACGCCATGGGCGTTCATTCTTCTGATAGTCAGTGGGGTGCTCTCCACTAGCGCATGTCAAACAAGGATAAGTCAGTTCGTTTGTCAGGCCTTCTCTAGGCGTCGTATTGTCGTTAACTGAACACGTTACACTGTAAACGGCGTTTTGTGCCCTTTGACCCTTGAAATCTGCTGATATGGGGGTTTCCTGTCCCCTGGTTTGTTGGGACTAAAACTGGAAGAAACATTGATTACAATTCCTGAAAGGAGGCTATCTGGTACCATGGTTGACTGGGAATAATTTCGTCATTTCGAGACTTCACCCAGTCATTGTAGACCCTCGGGTCTTGTTGGGGGGTTGGTCCTGCCCAGCTTTAATACATGCTTGACGTTCACCATCGTCGAACGGAAGAGGGAGAGATAGGTCTTGCTCTGAGCGGTGAGGAAGCCATGTATAGCGTGGTTTCAGACCGTGACATCTACATGTAGGCACTTGTGTCTGCATATATACCTTCCGTCGACCAATACCATTAATTTAGCTTGGCAACGAAGTTTGACCGGAGACTTAAGCCTGGTACCACGGGTAGTCAGAAGCCCCGAGAACTGTTGTTCTGGTCTGACTAGTAGGTGCTAACTAGTAGGTCGTGGTGGCTGTGGTTTAAATCCAACTCGCGCGGAGGTTATTGGCCCAGTAAGCAATTGAAATGAAACCCGGTGCTGTGACCCGTAAATTAAAAGAGGTTTAGATATGACTCGGCCATATATATAACACGCTTCGAAATGGTACCGAAATATTTGGCCTTAAGGGGTTCTGGCCGTTGCTTGGTAATGACTGTTATTGCGATGGCGCACCATGATTGAAGCTATCATGGCGAGAATTTTGTTAAACAAACGAACTCTACCACATTCAAGGGCAGCTTCTATTTACTCCTGGAGTCGTGTGCGATACAATTTTGATAGCGGGTGATTCATATAGGGATCAATTTTCTAATCATGTGTTAGTTAAACTGTGTTGTATCAACCCCGCTCCCAGTCATGACAGAAAGTTAGTATCATATCACCATTTCTGCGATAGGCTAATCGCCTATATTGGCAATCATGTCAGTTTCTTGAATTTTAGGGGCCTGCAGATGTCCACCACCAAATCATTTGCCACATTGTTGATTACATGGATCGCACAGACGATTTGGTGGTGGATATCTTGAGGCTCCTAGTATTGAAGAGACTGACAAGATCGACAAGGCATGCGTTCAGCCTTTCGCAGAAGTTGTGAAATTATGCTGACTTTCTGTCAAGACTTTGAGCGGTATAGACATATCACAGTTTGTGCAATAAATCGTTCGAACAGAGATCGCTAGATGGACCGGCCGTTATAAGAATTGTTCACTCACAACTTCTTGAATAAATAGTTCGCTCATCATAGCTTGTCATCGAAAATATGTTAAGGATAACAACACGCAGAGATGAGATTTGTTCCCACAACCGAATATTTTGCTCAACTGAATGATAATGGTTATACGTACTATCCTTGTAGTCCATCAGAATGTTGATTGTGTACACGGCAATTTTCAGTAGAGGCAAAAGAACACTATCGGTTGAAGACACACAAAGAGTCGTTAACCTCAAATAATAAAAAACGATTATTTCAACTGAATTTTACTATTTACTGACTGTTGGTTTTTAATTCTCTCTAAACTTACTACGGTTGTCGTTTCCACGAACATTTGTTAGCTGGACCAACTGATAGTTAAGTAAGTTTCAATAGAATCTTTAATACTCGTAGGTTTTAGGACATATTTTAAAAAACATATTTTTTATTTTAGAGACTTTTAAATTAAATTTAAAAAAATGATAATCCAAATTCCACAATCGTTAAAGTAAGAATTTGATTATTAAAGGGTAGTAAAATTTTAAGGGGCGATGTTGAATGTAAACCAAAACTGAACGTTAAGTTTTTTTTCTGCATTTCATTTGATATTTCTCACTTTCAGACTAACTCAATTTGAACCAAGGAAAGATACGCAAGCGAGCAACGCTTTGAAGTTATTCGGGCTTATTATTCAGTGGATGAGCAATTTTCGAAGAAAATCATCTTCTGTGATGAGGCACATTTTCACCTTAGTGGATTCGTCACTAAGCAGAATTGCCGTATTTGGGCGAATGATAATCTAAGAGTGATTGTCGAAAAAACAATGCACGCACAAAGAGTGACTGTTTGGTGAGGTTTTTGGGCTGGCGGCATCATCAGGCCGTATTTTTTCCAAAATGGGGCCGGTCAGGCAGTTACTGTGAATGGTAACGAACTTTTTATGGCCCGAATTGAAAGATATGGATGTGGAAGATATGTGGTTTCATCAAGACTGTGCCACGCAGCTAACGAAACAATGGCTCTTTTGCGCGACAAATTCACTGGCTGTGTTATCTCTCGTCGTAGCGATCTTCATTGGCCATCAAGATCATGTGATTTGACACCGTTGGACTTCTTTCTTTGGGGTTATTGGAAAGAAAAGATGTACGTCGATAAGCCAGCAACAATTCAAGAGCTAAAGGATGAGATAATTCGGCACATTAACGGCATAGAAGCTCAATTATGCCTCAGAGTCAACGAAAATTTGAACCATCGGATTGAGGTGTGGCGCCGAGGTCGCGGCGGCTATTTGGCCGAAATTTTATTCCATACCTAATTGAACTATACCAATATTATCATAATAAAAAGAAATGCCAATAATTTCTTAAATAATTTGTGTTTGTTTTGTAAAATGTTTGTTTTACTTAATGTTTTTTCGTCTTAGAGATAATATGCTGATGTTGTGATAACCAATGATATGTTGCAACAGTCAACTAAACGGGGTTTGGTTAATACTAAAACATAGCTGTTATCGCCAATAATGTTTTATACCAAAATCAGTGACAAAAACAGTTGTGACAACCAATAGGTCACCCGTTTTCGTTTAGTACAACCGCTTTATGAGCTGTGAGTACTATTTTATGGTTTATCGAACAATGTTACCATAACTGCCATGGAAGGTTGGTAACTGCAACAGAAAGTGTGTTTATTCAACCGAATTTTTGTAGTTCGGATCGATTTCCAACTGATTTTTTTTCTGTGTGTGAGTAAACCCTAAAAAAAATTTTTTTTTTATAAAATTATTTTTCGGCTTGAGGTCATTTATTTAAACTTGTTGTTCTGTGTTGTTTAAGTTTTATTTATCCCAATATTTCTATTGACTTCGTCAATCAGCTTCAGGGGTTGTCAATTAACAAAACAATTTCGTCCATCTGATTATCGCTGTAAACTTAAAATTTTTAATTTTTGCTCAGATTGGTGAAATTTCTTCTTGCGTAAAAAAAAACTTTACCCACAAACAATCCGTTACAATAAATTGTTTATGGTCAACAACAATAATTTTTTATTATTAAATTGTTTCTTGATGTCCAGTTTTTCAATAGTAGTTAAAAATTATGACGAATGAAATGTAAAACTAATTGTAAGTAAAACTAACCTATCATAGAAAATTATAAACAACACAACACTTTTTGTCGACAGGATTTTCAAATGAACATCCCCTGAAGAAGTTAGAAAAAAACTAACGAAGCGTTGGGAAAACATGGAATAAATTAGCTTTATTTAATTCATGAAGAAAGACTGACCAATCATCCCAGTAAACAAATAAAAAAACAAATAAAAAATAATTGGTTACAATAGTTAATTGTATGCTTATTATTGGTAGCCATAACCACCAGTTTAAACAACTACTTGTTTTTCTCCATCTCTTTGGTATGACCGATCTACAATAATTGGTTACAATAATTAATTATATGCGAACTATCGGTAGCCATAACTAACAGTTTAAACAACTAATTATATTTCCCCCTCTCATTGGTATGATCTATTGGTTGTGTATAGAATACTGTAATTGTATTTATCATCTTGAGATATTTCTAGCCGAATATTCATTACAAATAAAAACATTCGGCTATGGCAACTGAAATTCTTCTTTTGACACGGAATTATGGTAGTTCCAACTATTTTTTCTTTGTGAATAGGCAAAATACGAATTGTTAGCCCGGTTTATTATTGGGTACTTTTTGGGAAAAGGATTCATTTTTTGTTCATCCTGCTCAAGTATTCTTTAAACATTTAAACGCTTCTCTTGCCTGTCTTCCATGTCATCATCATCACCATCGTCCCTCTCATCTGGTACTTCGTTAAGAATACCCAATAACAATCATGTTTAATATGATTTCATACTCCCATATCACTTTTGTTTTCTGGGGGCCCTGTAGCTTTTTACCATTGCCTGCGTCCTTTCGGTTTTTTGTATGCCATGTCCATTTCGTTCTCCTACGAAAAGAAAAAACAACCAAGTCAAGCTAACAAGCTCGATTCCCCAGGGGTCCCTTTTTGTGTGTGTGTGTGTGTGTTATTTGTACATCTTCACTTACCGATGCCACCGATGGCTTTGTGGAGTCACCATCATCATCAGGATGATGATGATGGTGACTCCAACTCCTGCTGCTGCTGTTGGGGATGCTGCTGCTGGTGGTGGCACGGTGTCAGTTGATTTTGATACTTCATTGTACCTGTTCACAAGGATGAAACCAAATGAAAGGTGGTAATCCTCATAAGCAGCTCAAGTCAAAACAATTGTCATAACAAATGGTGGCAGAGCAGTTGGTAGAACATCAGGGCCGCCAGCAGTAGCAGCGGGAGCAATATCATCAGCAGCATTGTTGTTATTGTATCAGAGAGTATATGAGGGTTTTCTTTTCCGTTTTTTTGTTGTTGCTTCTTATGACAGTATTGCCAATGCGTTGCAGAAGAAGACAACAAATATAAAAATAAAAATTTAAATTTTTATTTATACAATTTACCTGAGAAGCAACAAACATTCAATGCTGACTGGCTGGCTGGCTGGCTGGCTGGCGCAAGGTGGCAAGGCAGAGTAGGGCCAAGCACCACTGCTCACTGTATGTTAATGAAAACGAAAGGTAAATTTTCCGTTAAACCTAATGAAATTGTAAGGCAACGTTCGCTCTTCTCTCCTTAGGTGGGGTGTGATTCGTTTCTCTTCCTCTTCTTTTTTATTCATTACAATTTGTTTTTATTTTCTTTAGAATTTCTTGTAATTTGAATATGAATTTGTTTGGTTTTCTTTTCGTTTCTTGGGGTTTTTTTTCACTGTTTCTTTGCTAAGGTAAAGTTTGAAATTTTAAAATAAAAGTTGGAAAAATTTAAATTGGTTATTTCCGTTTCCCCGACTTTACGGGGGCATTTTTATTGCAATTCAGTGTCTTTGGTATTTCGCCAAGTTTTAATTGAAATTGGACAATGCTTTCAGAGGGGGCGCGGAGAGGCGGGTTATAAAGGTAGATATTTTAATTAAAGTCCTCTTCTATATATTTTTAGCTCTTGAGGTAATAAAACAAATACTAATTAATTAATTGCTCTTCGAAATTTTAATTTTCAATTCGAAAAAGCACGTACTAAGCAATAAGTTTAAGAAAATGTTGTTTCCTAGAATTGACCCACAAGAAATCTGTGCCTATTGAGATCAAAAAGGGAAAAGTGTTATTAACCGGCACCACCCTGTGACACAGGGTATATAACGTATTACTGATGTTTGAAAACGAAAGGTGTTAAATTCGATGTTTATTATAGTAATCGACTTTAACGCACTTATCATTTTCTTTTAGGTATGACCGTTCGTCTGTCCCTCCATCTTTGGCAACAATCATACGCTGAGAAAAAACAAGGTTACTATATGTGACGCGCAAAATAAAAAGGAACCTAAGGTTAAAAACCAGTTTTGTGCAGGAGAGCCATTTTAAAGATTAGGTCCCTTTCTATTTGCGCTTAGAATCGCCGACTTCACTTTTATAAAACGCCCATATCTCTGGGAGGGAACACTTTTGGGGCAGGAGATCGGTCTCATTCGATGCTCAGATTTTGTTCACTTCAAAAAAAAGTAAAAATTGATGAAAAGTTTTGTTCAGGAGAACCATTTTAAAGATTAGGTCCCTTTCTATTTGCGCTTATAATTGTCGACTTCACTTTCATAAAACGCGGGGCATGGGATCGGTCTCATTCGATGCTCAGATGTTGTCCCCATCAAAAAAAGAAAAAAATGAAAATTGATTTTTTTTACCATTAGGTCATTTTCTCTATGCGCTGTCACATATGATGACGGCAATATGTTCGTCGCAACCACTGTATTGTTTACTGAATTTAATTTTGATAATAGTATGATTGCCGCAACATTAATATTGTTGAAATGTAACAATAGTATTGTTGCCAAGTTTAAAAATGAAAATATGATTCTAGCAACAGTATAAAAGTGGTTGGTGCGACAAAAGTATTGTATTTTGGGTTTTATGTTAACAATAATATGATTACGGCAATCATACTGTGTGCTTGTAATTTTTCTTCATTTCATAGTGCTTTTTAGAACAATTTTTTTGTTACGGATCTAATGCAATAATTATTCGTTTTATACGGAAATTAATTTTTTTTAAAAAACTGATTTGGCTTTGTTTAACTAAAATATTTTAATAAAAAACGCTTACGTTTTCTTAAATAGATTTTTTCTACTGTTAAAAAAATCACTTCTATTACTTTGAACTTAATTCATTTTTAAATAATTTTCATAATTCAAATCTAATGTTGACAACTTAAGCCAATTCTAATAAATAATATTGGGGATCAAAGCATATTTGTGTGCCATCATACTAGGGTTGTAGGGATCATAACATGCTTACGTGTGAATCATACTATAGTTCTGATGATCTTTCTATGGCTGTGAGGATCATTATATGGTTGTGGATATCATACTATGGTTATGGGGATCATAGTATGGTTATGTGTAAATCATACTATTATTGTGGGGATCATAATATTGTATGACCATACACCCAACAATGGTATTATCCTCTTCGAATATTGTCACCACAACCATACTTTTTTTCTGTGTGCAATGGCAATCCCTAAATATGAACCACCACCAAAAGTTTCCTTCAATAAATTGCTTGTTTCGTTGGCTATTTGGCGTGTAGCGCCGTCTTGTTGACACCAAAGGTCGTCCACGTCAACTTCCTGCAATTCAGGCACGAAAAAGTCATTAATTGCGTTTTTAAAGCGTTCCCCATTGACTATGACATTATGGCCGGCTTCATTTTTGAAGAAATGTGGACCAATGATTCCCACTGTCCATAGAGCAAACCAAACAGTGACTTTTTGAGGATTTTATGGCGTCTCAACAATAGCTTGTGTATTTTTATCACACTAAATGTGACAATTTTGCTTAATAACCTATTTCACCAAAAGTGAGCTTCATCGTTGAATAACATTTTCTTGTAAAAATCAGGATCGGTGGCCATCTCGTTTTGGGCCCAGTTAGCACGATTTGTAAACGTTGTTCCGGAGAAAGTCTAGTCATTACAAAAATGACAAACCAAACTAAGTATAAATCAAAGACCAACTCCGAAAATAGTGTGGCCAACTTGAAAACCACACGTTTAAAAAAAATGCCCTTTATAAAGGCGACCAGAGCATGCTAGTTTGGCTAAGTGAGCTTACCCCTACAGTATGGATGTTGACTATGTGAGCGTAGCCTCCGGTCTAAAGATGTTCTAATGTGATTGCCAATAAGTCTCTTCAAGGTTTTTAGAAAAAATGATGACGAGGTGATAGTTTTGAAAGCCTTAAGTCCGTATGGATTTTCTCCTTCGGTATTTACGACGACGCACAGTGGGATGGGTTAAAAAAATGGAAATAATTAAGCCGTTTCACAAACTAAGGGTCAGACTTTGATGACATTTCACATACTTCTAGGAGAGGTGTTTTCGAGCTTAAATTTTTAGTTTGGGCTCACCTAGATGAGCAGGAGCGGAGCTACCTCCAAGAAGGGGTACCTCCGCGGAGGGCCTCCAAGTTGGGCACCTCGAGTTTACACAATTTTAAAACGCAAGTAACTTTTGTATTTGTGAACCGATTTGAATTTATGCAATAAGTGAGTGCACATCGGTCGGCAGTTGGTATTTGGCTCAGTTATAACCAGAATACTAAACCAGGGTAGGGCAACACTTTTTTTTAAATATTTTACACGAATAACTCGGGAACTCGAAACTTAACTGTAGGTCTCAACTACGACGACGCACAGGCGGATGATTTAAAAAAATGGAAATAATTAAGCCCTTGCATAAAGTAAGGGTCGGACTTTGATGACATTTCACATAGGTGTTTTTGAGTTTAAATTTTTAGTTTGGGCTCACCTAGATATGCAGGGGCGAAACTTAACTGTAGGTCTCAACTAGCAGATTCGATAGGGACAAATCATTAAAATCAATTCAAAAATACAAAAATTACATTAGTTTTCAAATTGTATTAGCTCGACGTGCCCAACTTGGGGGTACTGTAGCTCTGACCATGCATATCACGGGGAACCCAAACTCAAAACATAAGCTAGGAAACACCTCTTCTATAAGTGTGTCAAATTTGATCAAAATCCGACTGTTAGTTTAAAAAAAGTTGAATTATTTCCATTATTTTTAATCTCATCCCATAGTGCGACGTTGGTCTTGCTGCACATTGTGAGGATATATGTTAGGTCTTCAGTTTATATAGGGTGATCCATCTAGAGGTATTTTTTCAGAACAAAACAAATATAAAAATTCAAATCAAGTGTGGAATCTTTATTGGTAATTTGAAAGGACATTTTATGGCATTTATTTTTTGAAAATAATTACCTTCGAATGTTGGCAACTGTTTTATGGTAATGAGCACTCGGTGAGAAACGGGTAGATCCGCTGTTTTCGACCAAAATTGTGTTCAGTGATCAAGCCCATTTCTGGCTCAAAACAAAGTCAATAAACAAAATTGCCACATTTGAGCTGAAGAGCAACAGGAAGTAGTTTAAGAGGTGCCACCAGCTTATAAACCGGTTTGGTGCGCTTTACAAGCTGGTGGAATCAACGGTGCATATTTTTTCAAAAATTATGATGGCCGGAACGTAACCCTGAATGGGGCTCGCTATCGCGCCATGATATCGATCATAATACTACCTGAAATTGAAGCCCGTAGTCCTGACGACACTTGGATTCAACCAGACGATGCCACTTGCCATACAGCTGCACAAAGAATGAATCTATTGAGAGTTCATATCGAAAAGCAGCTAATTTCACGTTTTAGACTGGAGAGTTGGCCGCCGAGATCGAGTGACATCACTCCTTTAAATATTTTTCTTTGGGGTTACGTAAAGTCCAAAGCCTATGCTGACAAACCAGCTACGATTCAGGTTTTGGAAGCCAACATTACGCGTGTCATTAAAGTCATACCGGTCAAAATCCTCGAACGAGTCATCCAAAATTAATCCCTCAGAATGAAAACCCTGAGGCGTAGTTGCGGTTAACATGTGAAGGAAATTATATTCAAAAAATACGTGCTATAAAATGTCCTTTCAGATTACCAATTAGGATTCCACACTTGATTTAAGTTGTTATATTTTTTTTTGTTCTGAAAAAATACCTCTAGATGGATCTCCCATTATAAAGCTCCTTGACTCGATAGTAGAGTATGGTCTAATGACTGTGGTGCACCAGGTGATAATTTGTGTCCTGTCCAGGTGACTTGAAAGTTTAAAACCTGTTTTTAGGCCAAGATATTTTGGATTCGATCACTATTTCTCTGGCAATTTCTGAGGGTTAAGTTAGCACAGTGGCCTCGGTCTGAAAGAACTTGGAAAAATGGGTGTCCTGGAATAATTTCAGTGTTTCTTAACTGGATAGTGTCCAGTTTCCGGGTGACTTCAGTGCAGTTTGTATAGTGGGTATAAAAAAAATGTATTGTCCATCTCTCTGAAAAAAGAAAAGTTCTCTATTTATACCTTAAATGGGCTGTTGAGGGAATTAAGTAAAAAATCGTAGTCATTATTGACCCGAGGTTTACCAACACACAATTCTTGTGAGAATCCAAAAGAATCTTTCCAATTTCATCAAATTTCTTAAGTATCTCTAGCAATCATCACAACCTTCAGGCTGAGCAAGTAACTAGCCTGAAGGTTAATAATACACAGGGTTTCCATTACAGCGTTCCTCCCCACAAATCCACCAAATCATCTTTTATCTCACAACGTTTTTCTGTAGTTTCACCCAAAAAGATGTAACGATTTTCTTTTTTTTGTGGTAATTACATTTACATTTATTAACAATTAAATCCGTGTTCCAATCGTGTTCAGCGAAACGGAAATTGTTATAAAACATCCCTATCCCGCTGGCGAGAAAAAAAACCGCCCCGTTTTCCACTCACCCTAATTTCGAATGACACAAACAATAAAACAAAAGAAACTAGGGAAAAATTAAAACCCGTACAAAGATCTATTTTCCAAGTATTAATTACATTTACAAATTGCATAAAACAAACCGTGCAGAACCAGTCAGTCTCTCTGTCCGTCTCTGAGCTGCAACTCTGCCATAACAACCGAAAAAAACTGATGTCAGTTTGAAAAAAAAAAAAAAATAAAGAAAAAAATATGAGGTAGGACAACTGAACTGTATCTGAAGGTACGTCGTACCAATCATGTCATTGTTAGCAATTTTATTAGGATTTTTTTCTCTCCTGTTCTGGTGCAATTTATAGGTCGTACAACTAACTTGCCTGGCGCTGGTTACCCTAACTCGACAACCCCTTTCTATTTTTTTTTTTTGTTAATGGGATGAGTAGATGTGATGGTACTTGTATGTGAAGAACACCAGCAGCTCTGGTAGCCATAAAGCCAATTTTTATTTGCTGCTTGCTGTCGTCATGTTTGTAGTTTGGCTTTAGCGTTAAGCATCAGCAACCACTGCTTCATTCTTGTTTCAGCATCTCTGTGATCACATTGAATGGACTTCAGGATGTTGATGAGGCGAATGGCTTGACTGTGAACGAACGTTAACGACTTGTAGCCGAAATATGCTGGGAAATATCAACAATTGAAGGATTTGGAAAGATTTCAGGGAAATATGTTAAACAAACAGCACACGAACGCGAAATGGTTTTTTAATTGTTCTGGGAAAATACCAGAGAAAAATCCCAAATATAAACATGACCAGCAGTGAGAGCATGTTTTGAATGGAGCTTTGTGTTCTTCTTTTCTTTTTTTGCAAAATTTGATACAGTCGTTAGTGGGTTAATAGGACTTTGAACAAAACAGGGATTTTGTAGTAATAAATGCGTTTTTAATTGCTGTGGGAACAAGTTTATAACAACTGTATTTAAAGCAAAGTGTTATCACTACACAGTGAGAAATTGCTGATACTTTCACGAAAAAGAGCACTGGGGCAAAGCACTGGTTTGAACGGTGGGACAGCGGTTAATGAACAAAAAATGCTGGGAAAACGCTTGATATTCTTAAATCTTCACTAGTTTATTAATAAAAAGACAAAACGCATCCAGAAATGATGTACCGGCTAAGTAAAGTTTGAGGTTTTGAATTGAACGCTGGCAAAGAAAGATCCCTATTTTCAACATTTTTCCAGTTTTTTTTTAATACAAACGGCATATGTGACAGCGCATAGGGAAAGGGACCTAAGGGTAAAAAAATCAATTTTCACTTTTTTTTGATGTGGACAACATCTGAGAATCGAATGAGACCAATTTCATGCCCCAAAAGTGTTCCCTCCCAGATATATGCGCGTTTTATGAAAGTGATGGTACTCCAAAGATACACGTATTTAAATCTTTAAAATGGCTCTCCTGAACAAAACTGGTTTTGACCCTTAGGTCCCTTTCTATTTTGCGCATCACATATGTTGATTTGTTCACTATAAACGCTTTGCCTGTACTTAATTTTTAGAAAACAGGCCAGTGTTGGCACCACCATGAATGGTAGTCGGTTACAAGCTGGCAAACAGCGTGCCTTGCCTTCGATATAGATAAGACGCAAGCAATACATATAATCAATCCGATATTATGATCCAAAATCATACAGCCTATCAACAGCATACAGCCTAGGTAACAAAGGGCTTGTACTTAGTAGGGACATAAATACTGTTACAACATTGAACACACCCATTTCAATAGTAGAACTGAACATACCCCATTAATGTCATATGGGTTTTGAAAGCTAACCTCAATAGCGTTAGTCTGTAACGGGATTTTAAAATTTTGTCAACTTTCATCATGGAGTGATCATATAATGAGAACCGTAT
Organism: Hydrotaea diabolus; assembly: GCA_963513945.1. Lineage (NCBI taxonomy): Eukaryota > Metazoa > Arthropoda > Insecta > Diptera > Muscidae > Hydrotaea > Hydrotaea diabolus. The sequence goes on from OY740719.1 coordinate 16,011,166, forward strand.
CGCTGTAATAGCGCTTTTGAAGTGTGAAATGACAAATAGCGATGTTTTCAAAACGCTCCGGCCACTAGGGATTAGCCGCATGTTCGTCTACCGATGCATAAAACTGTTTAAGGAGACTAGAGATGTAAAAAACCGCCACCGGTCGGGCTGCCCACGCTTTGTTCGAACACCGCATGTCCTCAAAGCTGTTAAATCAATAATTCATCCGCTCCAAAAACAGAAAATCATGGCCCGTGAGATGGATATCACGCAAAAGTCCATGAGTCGAATCATTAAAAAAGACTTGGGACTTAGACCTATCAAACGACGTACCGGGCATTTATTGACTGCAGCTTTAACAAAAAATAGGATTGAAAAATCAATCGTCTTTTGGTGAAACATGCGCACAGAAAAATTTTGTTCACCGATGAAAAATTTTTACCGTTCAGGAAAAATTTAACAAGCAAAATGATAGAGTGAATATTTCATTAATGTGAGAAATCTACGCTTTTATAAGGCAGCGAAATCAAACCAAAGCAAGATTTGTGCAATAGCACAAAGACTACAGGTCTACGCTTATAAAGCCCCGAGCATACTTAGCTGTATACTCTATCCAATGTTAATCTCAAATGCAGATTTCTGCAGGCCATAGTCCGCTAAATAACAAAAAAGGGTAAATGGATAGGCCACACTTTACGGACGCCTTAATGTAGTACCTTAGGAGCCGCGTTAGGCCGCTTCGAAACAATTTGCCAGCGTTCATTTCCTCTGAAGAATGGTATTTACGTCCCTACTAAGTATTATAATTACTTAAGTATATAGCCAGGCAGATTTAAAATAAACGAGAACCTGTCGGCAGTAGAATATTCCACCGAACAAAGTAAACACAATAAAAATCCCTCACACTGCCTTTCGATTGTTTTTGTTTTTTTTTTGTAATGGACAGCAACCATGCACTGTTTCGTGCCTACAAACATACAGAGCCTTGAAAACCTGTTGTGCTTTGTTCATAGTCTCAACCATACGGTATGATTGCCGTAATCATATTATTGTTAACGTAAATCATTGACAACGATACTTTTGTCGCACCAACAATATGTATATAGTTGTTACAATCATGTTTTAATTTCTAAATTTGCAATAATACTATTGTCACATTTCAACAATATTAATTAATATTGCCGCAATATAAAATTCAGAAAACAATATTATGTTTGCGACGAATATGTTTTTATTGTAGAGAATATATTATTGTTGCCGTGACCATATATTAACCACATCTTTTCTCTGCTATTTCTCAAGAAATAGCTGATGTATTATTTGAAATTTTTTAAAATTAAATCAATTTGCAATAACTAAAAAAGTGAAAATCTGTAAAAAGAAATGTTTAACCCTCCATCATATGATAGGCAGTATTTTCAATTTGTCATTCCGTTTGCAACACATCGAAATTCTAGTCGGAGATCCCATTAATGTCCGTCTGTGCGTTCGTCAGTGGTCCTTCCGTTCGTCGGTCCATCTGTCTACACCAAACTATAGGTCGCATTATTGGAAATAAGTGGCTGTAATTTTGCAGAAACAGAAAGAAATGGACTGAATAGGTCGGTATTAAAAATGGGCCAGATCGGACAAGAAGTAAAAACACTGGAAAATCTTTAATCCTGAACTTAAAAACAAAATACCTCATGAACAATTTGAGATATGATGATGATATTTGAAACATATGATGTTGGCATAGACCGAAACACATTCCAGAGGAAATGTGGACAGTGCCATGTCACTTTAAAAAATCGCGTTATGACCAAACTAATAAACCGATTTTAACCGAATGAAATCAATTACTAGGCAATTATTATAGATTATATTATAAAAAAAAAATTGAACGAAGTGGCCTGACAACGCTCAGTAAATCCTAAACTTGAACACAAAATATCTCATGAACTATTAGAAATACGTCTAAGAACATATGGTGTCGGCAAGGATCGAACATATGATGTCGATATGGATCTATGATGAAATCTAAGGTTGATATGGGCTTCGCTCTCTTCAAGTTAATCGAAAAATGTTTGCTTTTGTACCTCTTTTTGAACCCTGGCTTCGGATGAAAGATCTAGTCCTGCAAGGCCTTGGTTTAACCCACTGGCGCTCACGCGCTCAAAATCGAAGCGCATGGAATTCGAATCTAATCGCGTATTAAAACTTATTAAGATTAAAAAAAGCCTTTGATGTAAGTAGGCATGTATGTCATTAGTGTCGTCTCAGATATTCAGGGAATAAAAATGAACAATCTCAGCATAATGGATTGGATTAATAAAGATCAATCAAATATTATAATTTCGAACTACATTCATCGCGCGGATAGGAAGCCTCCTAACTTCAATGTCCCCCCTAACATTTGCAATAAAAAATAAAAAGTTTTAAGATACCAAAGGCTTGGATTCTTGAGAAACTATATCCTCGCTGTGCGAGTATAAACAATCTATGTGTATAAGCTTTAAAAAGTCCTCTTGTGTCTCGAGAATTTTAAATCGAAACCCATTACATTGGCACCATGTCTCCAAAGCCTTTCAAACATTATCCTTTCCGCTGTTCCGCCAAAAAAGTTCACATGGTTTATTATTGTTTTTTTCTTCTCAAAATCTTAAAGAAAAACGAAAAAGTTTTCGAAAAAACAATCTCATTCAAAAATTATTTGCCGTTACATATCATTGCCATTGAAAATGATGGACCATTATAGAATTGACAATTTCATTAAAGTATGAATGGCGAAAACGAAAAACTTTTTCCACCAACTCGCAAAGTGTTCAATGATACAAAGAAAGGCAAACAAAAAACAAATGTACACCACCTACACAAAATCCCCAGAAATGAAGTGCAGAAAAAGTCTATGTACGTGAGCGAAACCACTTCAAAACTCAATAATAGAAAAGAAAGTTATAAATCCTTACGAAACTATTTCGTTTGATACAAAAAAGAGAAAAAAAAACACACAAGCAACGCCCCCCGACCCACTCTCAAGGATATGCGAGAATCTTTTGTTTACTTAACATATTCTATAAAACGCTGTCGTTCGTAACGCCAAAACGTTGCCACAATGGAGTTCATGAATTCACATCCGTAAAATTGTATGTGGGGGGGATTGGGAAGCCAATGGAAACTGAGTCAGCACCGAATTCCATAAGAAAGAAATTTTTGGCAAACAAAAAAAAACTTTGACAAATGTAGGGAAAAACACGTTAGAGCAGAAAAGGGGGTAGGAACTCAAAAACAGAAAAAAATACCAAAAGAATTTCAACTAATAAAAATCAGCCACTCAAGTGCGAAAAAATCGCGTTTAACATTATCTGCACAAAAAGAGGTTGAATCTATGGAGGAGCATAGAACCCAGTGAAATTTTTCAGAAGGTCAATACTCGGCCTTGGTATACGAGTTAGTGTGCTATGTGAACTCTTCGGCGTAATGTGCCACCTAGAGTATTTGTTAAGGAGTTCTCACATAGCCGTTATCAAAGCGATTTGTTAATCACCCAAGCCCGTAACTTTTACAGATTTTAATTTTAATGTATAATTTTTCTTAACTTCGCGTTAAGGAACAGCATGAGAACTTCTTCCGAATGGCTAAGCTGTGATTAAATTATTCTTATACTAACTGACTGAGAATATAGAACGAGCTTTAACAAGGTTAAGATCTTATTCGTGTGATATTTTCTTTACCCTCCAAGGGAGGACCCATAAACTACATTTAAAACTACATTTCGGTTCAATTAAAAAATTGATATATTCAAACAAAAAAGTATTTAAGTTGTATTTTAACTTATTCCACAAATCCAAGAAACTTTTCTGCAGCGGATGGTAAAATTGAATTCCAAAAAAATAAAAATTCATTTTTTCAGCCTAAAATAAAACATAAGAGTCGTTTGAGTAAAAATCCATTCAGAATAAACGATTATTTCGCTTGTCGCAAACTCAATAATTTAATTAGAAATCCTGTGATACAATTTTTCACATATTAACTAAAAATATTCCTACGCTGTTTATTAAATATATTTCCGATTTCGAGCAAATTCACATATTTCTAAAAAATGTATGTCGTTTATCGAAAATATTTTCGGTATGAGGTGATGAAAAAATTCACATATTTACAAAAAAGTTGTAAGTTGTACTCGTATATCGAAAATAATTACGATCCAGGCGCTGTGAAACTTCACATATTTAAATAAAAAGTTGTAAGCCATTCATTAAGGCTTTAAGATGCGAAACAAAAACGGACATATTTACAAAAAAAATTTCAAAAAACAGTCGGAAAGCCTTTAAGTTACCAGCGGGGGTAACTGCAGTTTCGGTGAGCACCACATCACCATCATAAGACCCCAAGCAACGAATGTGCTGAACTATGTTAAACAGATATACTCGTACACATAAGGGCAGGCAGTTTCGCATTTAACGAGAACTGTCGGCAGTATAGTTTTCCACAGAATATAAGTACACTAAAAATCCCTCGCAATGCATACATAACGGGTGATTAATCTAGATGTATTTTTTCTATAGGATCACAGATTACGCATGAATTGTGTGAAACTTTATTTTTTTCTTTCAGTACGATTATTGTGGCTATTTCATCATGGAAAGACTTACCCGCGAGAACCACAGTGTGTCATTCACGCAGTTGTTGCTTTAAGCTTTCAAGGAATTTTTTTTTTAAAAAAATATATGGCAAAAATGTCATTTCGAATGAACAATTAAGTTTCCACACTAAATTTGATTTTTTTTATTTTGAAAAAAATGCCTCCAAATTGGTCGCCCGTTACTAAAACACATACACCCACACACACACTATACAGTGCATAATTTTATGATTTTTTTTTGTTTTTTCTATTTATTGCAATATCTATTATATATTTTTAATTGAGTGGTGATACGAATAAATTCACAATAATTTTTTCGTTAAAATTTAGGTGTGGTCTATTTTTCTTTTTTATATATTGTCAATCATCTTAAAAGCTTACGATAATCTAGCCATGTCTGTCTGTCCATTTGTGACAAGCAAACTACAGGTCGCGCTGATGAAGCAAGGTGGTTTAAAAATTTTACAGAAATATCTGTGGATGTTCTGAAACGAATCGTATTGAAAAAGCGGTGGTTCGTCCAAGCGGCAAATGTTTAAGACAACGATTTGTAATATTTTTTTTATACGTATGTCCGCACGTGAAATTTTTGCACTACGTTACGTTCAGCCAACAAATATTTATAAGGTATAATACAATGTGATTGGAGGAGGGTGCGTGGCATCGCCCGTACGACCCTCAACTAACAAAGACAATATCTTATCAGCTGACGATAGGCATTAATACGTCACCGTTAGAAAAAATCGCTTTAATGACTAAAGTAATGAACTGATCGCTATAAGTTTTAATATAATGAACTCAAAGACAAGCAACATATTAATTGTTAAAATTGGGAAAAAGGGCGTGGCTCTACCCATTCTCTGTCATTCTAATCTTATAAATGCCATATGTCATGAACTTATAACGGTATGAAAATAGTAGTTGGAATAATTGATGTTGGCTTGGAAACAGCTTTATAAAAAAGTGGCAGGTGCCATGCCCCCTTGAGAAAAATCATATTGGACCGGAATTAATGATGGAGAGTATATAAGATACAGTCCGGCCGATCTTAGTTTTGTCGTTGAATTACGTCTCATGTAAATAGCTACAGCGTTATTTAGGAGAAAGCATGCCATTTCTGAACCTCGAGCATGGATAAATTAGTTGGTTTATTAGTATAGACTAAGGAGTTGACGTTTCCCCAGAGAAAAAAGTCAAGGAGTGTCAAATTGCACTATTGTGGCAGCCGACAGATGACCCCTTGCCGTGATGGAACCCATTAGGCAAATTTAACCTTGAAAAGCAAAAAGCGCAGTCTTGCTGGAACTGCCGGTCGAATATATCAGTAGTGTCAAGCTCTGACCCTGTGTGGAGTTTTGCTATTACTCCCATCGGATGCCTCCCCGGCTGGTGATCAGATATGATGGGTACCGCAAAAATAAATTAAGCGGTCTAACCAAAAAGAAAAGCATCAGTAGCGTCAGACCAACAATTGGAGGCTGTACACAGTGTCTGTCTTGTAGCAAGCTACTGCACCACGGTGGCGGGTATATTATGTTGGGCCTGTCCGAATAAAACAACGTTTTTTTCTTTTACCACTGAAAATCTATCCTGGGTTCACTTCTTTGCCGAATGTTCACCATGGAGTTTTCCATTGAAGTTTTTCGCCTTCGTATTGTGCTCGTTCGTTGTTTGCCTATGTCTTTGAGTTGACTTCACTAAACAAATAGTTCGTTCGCAATGAATTTGATAGAGAATAAATAAATGAAAATAATATAGAAAGTTCATTTTTTTACCATACTCGCATGTAATATGTCTTTCTTTCTTTTTTTGTGTGTTTTATAACGATAAAAGCGTTTTTCAAACCGAGAAAAGAAATCTACTCCAGTTTCTTTGCCATAAACTGCACAAATACTAGTAGATTCTTTTCTGTTTTGGCTAACCAAAAAAATGGTTCATAGAATAAAAGGTTTTGGTAGTAAATATTTTTCAAGGATTTCGGTAATTTTTTTTTGGTACGGCAGTTCAAAGGATATGGTTTCTGTAGAGAAGGAGCACAAAGAATGTAGCATGGTCTTGCATGAGGTAAGCTATAATTGAGGTTTATTTCATTTGATATTTCACATCCGCAAAGCATTCTTGAATTATGTGTGAATTGTTCAATATGTTTTGTGGGAAGTTAATAGGGATTTAATTCTGTTTCTAATTGAATTAAGTTTCATTAACAGGGAAACTAAAGATCCAACTTATTCATTCCACTTTTTCTTTAATTGTTTTGTTTCTCTTGTTCTTCTGTTATTTAATTTTCTTTAATTTAACTTGAATGTGTTTCTACCTTATTCGGTATCAGTTTCCACCAGCATCCAAATACTCTGTGGTAATTCCTGCTGTCATCTTCAGCGTTAACCACTCAATCCTTTGCCCTGCGTTTCGCTTCATTCCACTCCTGTCAGTTTGCCAACAGGAATCTCAAGCATGTCTTCTTTGCCCCCGAAAAGGAAAGTGAAACTTTCAGTCTTTTTAATAACATTGTAATTTTGCTGTTGTTTTTTTTGTTGTTTTTTGCTTTCGCTTCTTCTGCGTACCTTTGCTCTTGTCTTTGTGTGCCAACAACTGTCAAATTAAAATCTTACTTAAGTACCATGAAAATCATAAACAACAGCCAAAATCCAGCTCCAATGCCAAAGGAATAGTACGACGAGCTAGAGAGAAAGCTACAACATTCAGCTAAAGGATACAGCGTATCAACAGCAACAGTAACAAGATAACTTTATGGCAGTCGACGGCAAAGGAAACAAGAAGGGCGTAGTCGGTGGCTGGAGTAAAGGAATAAAATGTGTTAACTCTTTGAGAAGGTGGTTAACATCGGTGGCATGATGAAAGATTGAAAAAGTGATACTGTTGCAGGGCCAGTGCAAGATAACGATATGAAATTTAACAAATCGAAGTTATAATTGGACTTTAAAAGCCTCAAATCTTGAGTAGAGTTACAAGGAAATAGTCGACGTTCGACTTCCTTAAAAAACTATATGTGACAGGGCATAGTAAAGGGACCTAAGGGTAAAAAAATCTATTTTAATTTTTGTTTTCTTTTTTTGATGTGGACAACATCTGAGCATCGAATGAGACCAATCCCATGCCCCAAAAGTGTTCCCTCCCAGAGATATGCGCGTTTTATGAAAGTAAAGTCGACGATTCTAAGCGCAAAGAGAAAGGGAATTAATTTTTAAAATGGCTCTCCTGAAAAAAACTTTTCATCAACATTTTACTTTTTTTTAATGTGGACAACATCTGAGCATCGAATGAGACCGATCCCATGCCCCAAAAGTGTTCCCTCTTCTATTTTGCGCGTCACATATCGAAAGTCGCCTTTCGACTAATACGATTAATCGACTTTTATTTCTACCTTTCCTATTAAAGATTTAAGTAACTTTTACATATTTATACTTTTCGAGGGCTGCTATATATATTTCTGGCCTAATAAGGAAAATGCGAATATTTATCATCAAAAATTGTGTTATTTTTTTCAAAGTATTCTCTAGCATGATTTATGCACTTTTGCCTACGCTCAAACCAATTGTCGAAGCGCTTTTTTCACTCCGATTGAGACACCTCCAAAACATGGTTTCTGAACGCTTCTACAGCATTTCCAGGTGACGAAAATCGTTGACCAGGCATTTTTTCTTAATGTGCGGGAATAAAAAGAAGTCATTGGTTGCCAAGTCAGGGCTGTAACGTGGATGCCTCATCGTTTCGACGGTTTGGCCGGTCAAAAAGGCGCTGGTTTGAGCCGATGTGTGACAGCTCGCATTGACATGGTGCACAATGATTCGTCTTCTCTTGTTGGTTTTTTGAAATTCTCCAAAGACTTCAGGCAAACAAACTGTGGTGTACCACTCAGAATTGACCATCCTACGTTGCCCAAGCGGAACAGTCGCCACATGATCAATTTTGCCGAAGAAACAAGCGAACATTTGCTTCGAAGTGCTTCTTCCACGAACAACTTTCGTTGGATTTGGCTTCCATCAAAGACCGACACGGTCGATTGCTGTTTTGTTTCGGGCTCAGGTGCATAGATCCATGATTCTTCACCTGTAACGATCTTATAAACGTTTTTTGAAGCACCGCGATCGTATTTTTTCAAAAAGCGATTGTCGAATTGTACGGGATCCAACGAGAACAAACCTTTTTTGCGGTCAGGTGTTCACGCAATATCGAATGTATGCTAATAGAAGAAATGCCCAAGGACGCCTCTATCTCACGGTATGCAACGTGACGATCTTGCATTATCAGTTCACGCACGGCATCAATGATCTCTGGCACAACGGCCGTTTTTGGACGACCTTCCTCTTTGAGCGAGCGTCGGGCACGATTGAATTCATTAAACCAGTTTTTCACAGTGCTATAGGATGGTGCTACATCGCCATACAAAGATTTAAGTTCATCGATGAACTCTTGTCGTGATAATCCACGTCGAAAGTTGTTAAAAATGATCGCACGAAAATGTTCACGAGTTAATTCCATTTTTTTTGCCAAATTGATTTTTTCAAGTCACTGTAAACAACACAAATGATAGTGGTACGTCAAAACGTTCTGAGTACGTTTATGCTAGAAAATGTCAAACTTTGCAATGGAAATGTCAGATGGCGCCAGGCAACACTTAGTGTTGCGTAGGCCAGAAATATATATAGCAGCCCTCGTACTGGCATATAAGTAAGCGAACTATAAAAATATATTTTCCAGAATATAGTAACAGGCTTAACTGTAATTTAGCGGCATTACTTAGACTTGCTCAGAGTGTTCGCCATATGTGACGCGCAAAATAGAAAGGGACCTAAGGTCAAAAACCAGTGTTGTTCAGGAGAGCCATTTTAGAGATAAGGTCCCTTTCTATTTGCGCTTAGAATCGTCGACTTCACCTTTATAAAACGCGCATATCTGTGGGAGGGAACACTTTTGGGGCGTGGGATCGGTCTCATTCGATGCTCAGATGTTGTCCACATCAAAAAAAGAAAAAAATGAAAATTGATTTTTTTACCCTTATGTCCCTTTCTCTATGCGCTGTCACATATATAGAAAACACTATTATTTAAAACAAAAACTAATTGTTTTCCATAATAACGGCCACCCTAAGCATGACAATATATATTGGTATATACCTTAATTAATTCTTTTCAGATTAGAGCATCATGGCAATGCTTATAAAACATCTAGCCAATTACTTATTTACTTTACAGATCAGTTGACACATTGCAAGGCAGTAAAATATTACCAAAATCACATATAACCAACAATCTGTAACAACAACCAAACCATGTACAATTTCCGTTTTAATAATTTCTTAATCTGTTAGGATCTACGATACCTGTTTTCTTTTTAGCGAAGGTGTCAGTTCGCTCTACTGAAAATTGCTGTGTATCCAATAAACATTCGGTTTACATGGATAGTACGTGCAATCACCATCATTCGGTTGGCAAAAAAATCGGTTGTGGCAACAAATCTGTGTGTATACAATTTACCATCAGCAGGTTCTGTTGACAAATGTTCGTGGTTATGACAGCAGATTTATACAGAGTACTTATAACCAACAATCAATACACGGAAAAATTTAGTTCCAATAGTCATCTTTATAAGTTAGAGTTACCGATACTTTGTCTCTTCAACCGTTAGTGTCAGTTTTCTTTACTGCAAATTTCCATGTACCGAATTAACGTTCGGTTGTAGTAGCTAGTAGGTAAAATCTCCAACATTCGATTGGCAAAAAATTCGATTGTGTCAACAAATCTTTTCTCTGTGTGCAGAGTTTATTATTGGTCGAATTAGTAATTGTATAAGTACTCATTCGTAATGGAGTGCTGTGCTTTGATTACAGCAATAAATGGGCAGCCGGACATCGCTCAATGGAATCAGGTCGTGATTCTGAGCCGATCGAACAGGGGGCACTTCTGTATATGTGACAGCGCATAGAGAAAGGGAACTAAGGGTAAAAAAATCAATTTTCATTATTTTTCTTTTTTTGATGTAGACAACATCTGAGCATCGAATGAGACCGACCCCATGCCCCAAAAGTGTTCCCTCCCAGAGATATGCGCGTTTTATGAAAGTGAAGTCGACGTTTCTAAGGGCAAATAGAAAGGGACGTAATCTTTAAAATGGCTCTCCTGAACAAAACTGGTTTTTAACCTTAGGTTCCTTTCTATGTTGCGCGTCATATACATATATAAAACAATAACACACCACAAAGTGGTATAAAATGATTTTTGCAGGTGATCCAAATACGCTCGTAATATAATTTTTTAAAAGGAACTTAGTGACTTAGGGAATTAGGAAACGTCTTACTTCAAAAATATTCTCGTTAGTCTTACCACCCAAGAGACACATTTTCTAACACCTCAAGTCAAGACACCCTTTAACGCAACGTAACATTTTAATAAAAAAAACCAAAAACTCTTTCTCTCGGTAATGTTTGCATAAAACACACAAGCACACACAAAATCCCCAGGAAGATCCTTGAAACAACACAAGCATTATCCATACAGCTCCGTCTTTGTCCTCATCATCTACAGCCTACCTACAACTTGTTGTTGTTTGCTCAAGTCGCAGCTATTTAAGAAAATGCTCATGCCGTCTAATAAGGTGTTTAACAGGAATACAAAAAGGATTAAGCGGCAGTTTGAAAGAAAGGGTGACGTTTATGAAATAACAAATCCACACACCAGGCCCTACAATACTCACACGCACACTAGCAAACATACCACTACGACGTCACACTCAAAGGATATATCCTGTTTATGGAAAATGTTACTATTTAATTTAACACGTCCAACATATTAATTTAATAAGAGAATTCCAAGCAGGATAACGAAAACAAAAAAAAAACTGAAAAACGAAACGAAATCATTTCTTAAACGTACCACTCTGTTATTTTGGCGTTGGCGGAGGGGGGTATGAAGGACCTGGCGTAGAAGGGGTTAATGCTGTTCCAACAACTTTTACTCTTGGCAGAAATGAGATTTAATTAATTTTGTTGCTTGATTGCATTTTGAATGCTTCAATAAATGTAACGCCCCCCCCCCTCCCTTTCACTCTACCGGCAGCAGCCCACACAAGACTCTTGTCTTTTCCCCTCTTAAATATGGACCTGGAAGTGTTTATGAAATTTTGCTGGTTGTTGTCGTTGTAGTGTAAAAACACTTGTGGATGTTGGTTTTTGAGTTGGTATCCTTTCGTTTGATCCTAACAGTTGTAATACACATTAGGAAATCTACAAATATTTTTTAATGGTACTTGTAATACTATTTTGGGCTGGGGTAAGGTAGGGTGCGATTCGGGTTTTGTCGAAAAAATTAATAGTTTTTAGGTTGGGTCTGAAAGCATACAGCCGAAATTTAAAAAGACAGAGAAGTCCTATGTTGAGGCGTGGGGTATTTACAATCTGCAAGCATCGAATTGAGTAAAAATTATTTTTTTTTGTAAAAAAAAAAAGCTAAAGTCGGGCGTGGCCGAACCCTGGATGTTTTGAAAAGCCAACCGATAATATGTTTTTAGACCCAATTTACCCAGATTCTAAAACAAATGTCATATTTCGAATTTGTGAGAAAATTCATTTATTATTTTTTATAAAATCGGTTAAACCTATGCGTGAAAGCTATGCCGTAATCTTAACCGATTTTCGATCGGTATACTAAATTTAGCAATGTTCAAGATGTTGACTACATTCAGTGGAAATTGGAGTTTATTTCTACGCCCATGCCGGTATCTCCCTCAGTTAGCAAAGAATTAGTAGAATCGATGACGAAAAATTGAAAGCCTATCCTAAGCCAATCCTGAGCCAATCCTAAGCCAATCCTAAGCCAATCCTAAGCTACAACTAGGATCTCTCACGCAAACGTAGTAATTATCATTCTTGCTCCTTCAAAATTGTTTCGAACAATGTTCTGAAAACATTTTCAAATAAACCCTCTTCAAGTGAGTAGGTATATGGTTATCAATCTAGAGGTATTTTTTCAATAGTGTATTTTTAAAGATTACGCGCGAGTTGTTTTTTTTTCTTTTCAGTATTGTTTGCCATTTCATGATGGAATGACTTACTCCGCGAATGCAACGGTGAGTGTCATTATCGCCAAACCGGTCGACATGCTCGAAGGAGTCATCAAAAAAGTGGGACACCCTAAGGCGTAGTTGCGGCCAATATTTAAAGGATTTTATATACAAAAAATTAATGGCATAAAATGTCCTTTTGAATGAAAAATCATGATTCCTCACATGATTTGAATTTTTAGGTTTTTTTTTGTTTGAAAAAATACCTCTAGATTGATCATCTGTTAGTACCTGATCCTTCATTTGAAGCTACGTAAGCATTACATTCTCTTAAATTAAGATCAATTCAAGATGTTTACTACAGTCAGTGGAAATTGGAGTTGATTTCTCCGCCCATGCCGGGGTCTTTCTTAGTTAGCACTGAATTAGCACTTTTCAATGTGAGTCAAATCTTCAAGAACTATCAGTCAGTCTTAAATAAAAAAATCGATGACAAAAATTGAAAGCCTTACACTAATAAGCTGCAGTTAGTAGCTATCACTCAAACGCAGCTAGTATCTCTCTCGCTCCTTCGAACTTATTGCGAACAATGTCCTGGAAAAATTATTAAAAAAAACTTTCTATAAGTGAGTATAAATGGGGTGTGCAATCTAGAAATATTTGTTTTTCATTTCAGTATTGTTTGCCATTTCATTATGGAAAGATTTACACCGCGAAAAGAACGGTTTATGTCATTAACGCCATGCCGGTTGAAATGCTCGAACGAGTCATCCAAAATTGGACCATTAAAATGGACGCCGTAAGGTGTAATTGCAGCCACATTTGCAGGAAATTATGTTCTTAAATAATTGACATAAAATGTTCTTTCGAATTACCAAAAAAGATTTCACTCTTGTTTTGAATTTAAGAATTTTTTTTATTTTGAAAAATACATCTTGAGTCATCCGTTAGTACCCGATCCTTCATTTGAAGCTACGTAAGCATTAAATTCTCTCTCTAGCACTATTTAAGGTGTTGACTACAGTCAGTGGAAATTGGAGTTGATTTCCACGACCATGCCGCCCTCAGTTAACACTGTTTTAGCACTTTTTAATGTGAGCTAAATCTTCAAGAATAATCAGTCAGTCTTTATTAAAAGAATCAATGACAAAAAATGTAAAGCCTAACCCTAATGAGCTGCAGGTAATAGCTCTCACGCAAACGGCCCTCTATGTTTCTTGGAAACTAGTTTGAACAATGTTCCGGAAAAGATTTTCAATAAACCGTCTACCCAGAGTATGACCTCATATAAGTTGGCTTACAAGACTTTTATTCGTTTATTATTGTACCCTGCACAGTAGTGTAGGGTGTTATAGCTTAGTGCTGATGTTTGTAACACCTAAAGCAAACGGAAATTAACCATCGGAACATAAAACCGTTTAAGCGGCCAATAACCATCTGAGGTGATATTGAGCCTCATAAGCCCATGTTTTAAAATAGCACCGCTCGCGAAGCGTATTTCCAAACTGTTGCCCTAAAGCTAAAAGTTTGTTCACACCGGGTATATATCTCGGCGTCTGCTTATAGCCTAAACGTGCGGTATGTAATTTAAGTCTTGCTTTACTTCAAAGTGTATCTCGGGCTGTGGTTCTATGTGTGTGTAAATGTATGAGGATATGCGTGTGTGTGGTTGGTAATATTTTTTTTAACTCTTTTTCATGTTTTGCCATTTACGTGTCTAATGCGTTTGTTATTGTTGTTGGTTTCGTGTGGGTGTATATGTGTGAGTTTTGAGTGTGTGGGTGTTGGTAAGCTTCAAATGATGCCGGTTTTGATGTGCCATCACTTGGGCAGAGGCAGCATCTTTACTTCTAGGGGATAATTATAAGGCCTTTTCAAAGCTGAAATGAGCTTAAAGGCCCCTTTCGAAGGACTTCCAAGCCAACGGACATTGATCACACATACAAATGAGCTCAAAGATTTTTACAAAGCGTTTCAAGGGGAAAAAAGCTACAAAAGACTTCAAGGAAAAAAGGCCTGCTAAGGGTTGAAGCGCTATTTCGGGCCTTCTTAAAGGACTTTTTAGCCTATCACAATTGATCATCACACACAAATGAGCTCAAAGATTTTTACAAAGCATTTCAAGGGGAAAAAAAAGCTACAAAGGACTTCATGGAAAAAAAACCTGCTAAGGGTTGAAGCGCTATTTCGGGCCTTCTTAAAGGACTTTTGAGCCTACAATTAATGATCGACGCATACATGTACAAAAAGCAAACTATTTACAAAGGCTTGTCCTATAGCTTCGTAAAAAGTTCTCCGACAAGGCCTTTTGCAGAACTTGCCTGAGCTGCTTGTCTGTCTGTGGGTAGCTGTGTATGTCTCTCAGTGTATGTGTGTTTGCTGCTGGTGTATATTTATGCCTTTATGGTTGGTGTTGCTGTTGTTGTTGTTACTTTTGTATAGACGTCAGAGTGTGTGTGAGAGTGTGTGGGTTTGTGTTTAAAGTGGTTTAAGTGGCTTTTTAATAAATTTACGAGTTTCATATTAAAATTTTATTATTTTTCAGTTTGTACGTTAATAAAAATAAACACAACAATTTCAGCTCTTTCTCTCCTTCTCCCTCTTTCTCTCGTTTGTGTTTTATTTTTTATGACTTTGTTGTTGTTGGCTATTTTGCTTATGGTTTCTAAAGTAAGTTTATGGTAAAGTAGCAGTTAACAAATAGATTTCGTTGCAATGCACGTGTCCTTTTGGAGTGAGTGTCAAAAGATCCAAAGGAACTTGAAACATTCTTTTTACGGTTTTTGTTAAAATGTTCTTTGTTAAATTCTAGCACTTACCTTTGTTTGAGTGTCTTTCCAGATTTGGATCCTTAATACCTGAAATAGAAGTAAAAAAATAAGAAGGGTTACAATCGAACATTTTGTGACATTTATTTAAATTTCGAAATTGCTAATAGCTCTGAATTAGAATTGAAAATAACAAAATGGGCTCATAACTTCTTTCTTCACTATGAGGGCTAACGAACAAGGAATATACACGCAGAGAAAACAAGGCAACTATATGGTCAAGTCAATAATAATATATGGCCACGGCAATAATAATATATGTGACGCGCAAAATAGAAAGAGGCCTAAGGTTAAAAACCAGTTTTGTTCAGGAGAGCCATTTTAGAGATTAGGTCCCTTTCTATTTGCGCTTAGAATCGTCGACTTCACCTTTATAAAACGCGCACATCTGTGGGAGGGAACACTTTAGGGGCATGGGATCGGTCTCATTCGATGCTCAGATGTTGTCCACATCAAAAAAAGAAAAAAAATGAAAATTGATTTTTTTTACCCTTAGGTCCCTTTCTCTATGCGCTGTCACATATACTTATTTTCAAACAAACTGCATTGGCTTTGTCTTACTGAAATAGTATGAAAAACGCTTACGTTTTTTTAAACTAATTACTTCTACTGTTAAACAAAGCACTCCTATTATTTTGAATTCAATTTATTTTTAAATAATTTTCATAATTCATATCTAATATTAACAACTTAACCCAATTCTAATAAATAATTTTGGGGATCATTGTATAATTGTGTGTGATCATACTATGGTTGTAGGAATCATTAGATGGTTGCGTGTGAATCAAACTTTGGTTGTGAGGATCATACTAGGGTTGTATGTAAAACATACTATGGTTGTCAGGATCATAATAAGGCTGTGAAGATCATAGTATGGTTGAGTGTGAATCATACTATGGTTGTATGTAAAACATACTATGGTTGTGAGAATCATAATATGGCTGTTAAGATCATAGTATGGTTGAGTGTGAATAATACTATGGTTGTGGGGATCATACTATGGTTGTGGGGGTCATACTATGGTTGTGGGGATCATAGTGTGGTTGTGAAAGAGAAGCTCTTTTATGAAAAGTTGTCTTGTTAGCCTATAAAATGGATAATTTGGTTGCACTTTGTTTTTTAATGTAGAGGTGAGGACAATTGCCAATTTATTCTTGTTCTCAGAGAACGAGAATAACGTAAATTATTCCTAGATTACATTACCATTTCACCAGCCAAAGACTTTAAAGAAAGGAAAAATGCAAGTGAAATGTGAGCAGTTGACATAATCAATTCTTCATAGCAAATCGCAAAGGCAAAGAATGATTTGTGACATGTGTCAAGGTGAAGCGTGCTGTGAGAATTTTATTTCGAGCACCTCTATTGTATGGTTATTACTACGAGGGTCTCTAATTATATTTCTAGCCTAGGCAACACTAAGTGTTGCCTAACGCCATCTGACATTTCCATTGGAAAGTTTGACATTTTTTAGCATAAAAGTTACAGTTACTTGAAAAAATCAATTTGGCAAAAAAAGAATGGAAATAACTCGGTAAGATTTTCGTTTGGACGTACGACCATCATTTGTGTTGTTTACAGAGACTTGAAAAAATCAATTGGGCAAATAAAATGGAATTAACTCGTGAACATTTTCGTGCGATCATTTTTCACAACTTTCGACGTGGATTATCACAACAAGAGTGCATCGATGAACTTAAATCTTTGTATAGCGATGAACCACCACCCTAGAGCACTGTGAAAAACTGGTTTAATGAATTCAATTGTGGCCGATGCTCGCTCAAAGATGAAGGTCGTGAAGGTCGTCCAAAAACGGCCGTTGTGCCAGGGAACATTAATGCCGCCCGTGAACTGATAATAAAAGATCGTCATGTGGCTTACCGTGAGATAGTGACATCCTTGGTCATTTCTTCCACCAGCATACATTCGATATTGCATGAACACCTGGCCTTAAAAAAAGTCTGTTCTCGTTGGATCCCGCACAATATGCCAATCCCTAAAAAAAAGGTTCTTGTCGATTGGTGCAAAGAAGTTTTGAAAAAATACGATCGAGGTGCTTGAAAAGATTTTTATAAGATTGTTACAGGTGACGAATCATGGATCTATATATATGAGCCCAAAACAAAACAGCAATCGACCGTGTGGGACTTCGAAGACGAGCCAAATCCAACGAAAGTTGTTCGTGGAAGAAGCACTTCAAAGCAAATGTTCGCCTTTTTTTCGGCAAAACTGGTCATGTGGCGACTGTTCCACTTGAGCAACTTAGGACGGTCATTTCTGAGTGGTACACCTTAATTTTTTTGCCTGAAGTCTTTGGAGAAATTCGAAAAACGCACAAGAGAAGAGGAATCATTGTTTACCATGACAATGCGAGGGCTCACACATCGGCTCAAACCAGAGCCTTTTTGACCGGCCAAAACGTCGACATGAAGGCTAATCCGCCGTACAGCCCTGATTTAGCACCCAATGACTTCTTTTTATTCCCGCATATTAAGAAAAAATGCATGGTCAACGATTTTCGTCGCTAGAAGATGTTGTTGAACCGTTCAAAAACCATGCTTTGGAGGTGTCTCAATCGAAGTGGAAAAAGTACTAGGAAAATTAGTTTGAAGTATGCATAAGTGTATAAATCGTGCTGGAGAATACTTTGAAAAACAATAAAACTATTTTTGATGATAAATATTCGCATGTTCATTATTAGGCCAGAAATATATATAGCAGCCCTCGTAGTACAGGCATGTCCAAATTTGTAAAATTTAAGAGCCTTTGAAATTTGTCATACAGTCTGTAATAAAAACAAAGGTTTTCCGGCGCCACAGGTTCAACTTTTAAACTCAAGATCCAGATGTCATGGGTTTTGAATTCGTTATGTTTTTTAAAAGGCAATCACTGTCATTGTCTCAATAACAATTCACCTGCCAACACTTTAAATTGGCAAATGTGAGATTGCAAATATCCTTGGCAAATATTTCAGCTGCCATTTTTTTTTTTTGGAAAAAATAAGTTACTTTCGTTTTTATAACTTCAATATCTGCATCCATTTGTCTGTTTTACAAAAATCCTGTCGGTCTGTGTGACCTCCTTCGTGACACTTTGATATTTTGTTGCAACCATAACCATAAATTGAATAACAAAATTCTGCGCTCCTTATCGCCGGCTTCCCCTAAAATACCAACATTTCTAATAACATTCGCAAATGTGGCGTGAAATATTCAATATTTAAACGCCATGCCTCAAGATAACCCGAGGACATTCTATAATGCTTTCATAAGCAGCTCAAACGAATTGACTCCTAAAGGCTTCTATGCCACGTCGTCGTCGTCCTTTGCCATCCACACAGTGTGGAACATTAAATATTTTGTACAATTTAGCATCGACCATTTTTGGAGAATGAATGGGTAATTATTATTGGAGGGATACACTTGGTTAAATCCAATAAATACCATTTAATGTCTTAAATACAATTCCAACAGCAACAAGGATAACAATAATAACAACAACACACCGTATACACTAGCTGGTATTAAGGGGGCTCTAATATCCTGCGTATGTCTGTCTGTGCGTAAGTTCGACTGACAACGTTTGTATCGTGCAACTTGGCTTTGATCCTTTTGCCAGCATGTTGGTGTCCTAGCGTATGTATTTATCTTGGTGTGTGTGTGTTTGTTGTAGTTGTTGTTGTTGCTGCTGGCTCCTTTTGCTTCAAGGTGATTTTAATTACATGAAATTAATTTGGATTAATGTATGACATATGAAAATAGCTGCTGCCATATAAATTACATCACACCGACCGAACCTTAGCGTACCGTACCTAACCATTTGGGTTCGTCCGTCCAAACTCTTTGGCGGAGTAGATCCTTTCCCAGCCATACACGGGGGAGCGAGCAGGGGAACACGCCAATGTAGATGTAAAGTGAAAAGAAAAACCACTAAACATGACAGTGATAAATTGATGAAAGACACCAAATCGTTTGGCCATATACAAGTATTCGTATGCAGGTGTGAGTGTGTCTTGACTTTAAGGGGGGGTTAGGTGGAGACAGAAAACTTTCCTGGCCGTAAAGTTGGACTTCAGTCACACATATGTTGTGGCGGTAATGTTTTCGTTTAGTGTACCCTCTTTAGCTAGTTAGCATGTCCTTAAATTAAGAAATCTTTAAGATGTGACAAAAAGTGAAGACCTAGTTTTGCCTTTGGGGAGAAAATTGATTGAACTACGCGGGCTGCTAAATATTTTTTTTTAAAAATAAGTTGTAAGTTTTATTTCACTGTAAAGTCTTAAAATATTCTTGAACTACGCGGGCTGCTAAATATTTTTTTTTTAAAAGCTGGTAAATTTTATTTCACTGTAAAGGCTTAAAATACTCTGAACCAGGATTCTTAACCACGTAAGAATGCATGAGTACTAGTCGTATGAGTCAACCCAGGCACGGTTAGAGTGCGTGAGTAACATGAGTAATTCCAGGCTCCAACCGGGTAGAAACATTCAGCATTTTTCAGGTCTCCGCCTCGTAAATGGCGGTGCCTTTACGAGTAAGAGTTAAATCGTTAGACCAAGTAAAAAGCTTCTCCAAATAGCTAGCCAGCATAAGAAACGTACGAACATGCATTTCGAGCTTGAGCCTTCAAATAGACGCAGCTTGATTCAAATTAAAGAAGACATAAAAGCTGTTATGGTCAATATCAAACAAGCCCCAGATATTTTTATTTGAAGCCGAGAAACTGTAACGGGTATTGCCAATGGAATTATTTTGCGGTTGGACTCAAGGCTACATCCGTGTGTGGACTGCTGTAGCAGAACGACCATAGACAAAGCCGTAAGTTTGCTTCTTTGACACTGTAAGTCTAGGCCAAAAATCCAGATTTTGCTTAAAATCTCATCATCACGAACGAGGCTAATTTTTCGCTCATCAATCAAAATTGCCAAGGTCAGAGCTAACACCATCCGCGGGTGTTCAACCAACCATTGCTGGTTCTTTAAGGTTTAACTATTTGGTATTGCAAAATCCCTTATTCTTTCGAAATGACAAACAGACACCAACGCCATCTAATTGTGAGAACATGCATTTTGACTTTGAGCCACCAACTGGACACAACTTGATTTAAAGTGAAGAAGACATAGACGCTGCGATGGTCAATATCAAAGAAGTCCCAGATATTTTAATTCGAAGACGAGAAACTGTAACGGGTATTGGCAGACAAATAATTTTGCGGTTGGATTAAGGGATACTTCCATATATGGACTATATGGACGTGAGATCCGTAGCAAGACGACCATAAACAAAGCCGTAAGTTTGCTGCATGGGCTCTGAATAGGTTGACCAACAACCCAGATTTTGCTTAAGATCTTATCTTCACGGAGGAGGCCTGATTCTCCCTCATCAATCAAAATAGCCAAGGTCAGAGCGAACCAAATCCGCAAGTGTTCGACCAAGCATTACTATTTCTTTTTGATTTAACTATTAGGCATTGCGGCATCAAAGGTCGCTTTTTTCTTCGAAATAACGAAGAGACACTAACGCCATCTATTGGTCTCAACATGGAGCGATGTTGAACGACATGCTGTGCTCTGGGAATGGCTGCGACCAGCGAATGCTTTTGCGCAAGAACCTGGCGAAGCTTCCAAAATATTGGGTGATCCATCTAGAGGTATTATTTCAGAACATAAAAAATATATAAAAATTCATATCAAGTGTGGATCGTTATTGGTAATTTGAAAGGACATTTTATGGCATTTATTTTTTGAATATAATTTCCTTTAAATGTTGACCGCAACTACGCCTCAGAGTTTCCATTCTGAGGGTCCAATTTTGTATGACTCGTTCGAGCATTTCGATCTGTATGGCTTTAATGACACGCGTAATGTTGGCTTCGAAAACCTGAGTAGTAGCTGGTTTATCAGCACAGACTTTGTACTTTACGTAACCCCAAAGAAAAATGTCTAAAGATATGATATTACTCGATCTAGGCGGCCAACTCACCTGTCCAAAACGTGAAATTAGCTGCTTTTCGAAATGACCTCTCAATATATCCATTGTTTGAGCAGCTGTATGGCAAGTGGCACCGTCCTGTTGAAACCAAGTGTCGTCAAGATTACGGGCTTCAATTTCAAGTAGCATTAAGATCGATATCAGGGCCATCATAATTTTTAAAAAAAATATGCACCGATGATTCCAGCAGCTTATAAACCGCACCAAACCGTGGTTTTCTCTTCTTGTTGCTCTTCAGCCCAAATGCGGCAATTTTGTTTATCACTGAACAAAATTTTGGTCGAAAACAGCGGATCTTCCCGTTTCTCACCGAACGCTCATTTCCATAATACAGTTGCCAACATTTGAAGGAAATTATTTTCAAAAAATAAATGCCATAAAATGTCCTTTCAAATTACCAATAAAAATTCCACAATTGATTTGAATTGTCATATTTTTTATTTTTCTGAAAAAATAACTCTAGATGGATCACCCTATATAA
This sequence comes from Hydrotaea diabolus, assembly GCA_963513945.1. Lineage (NCBI taxonomy): Eukaryota > Metazoa > Arthropoda > Insecta > Diptera > Muscidae > Hydrotaea > Hydrotaea diabolus. The sequence goes on from OY740719.1 coordinate 16,033,084, forward strand.
ATAGGTAAAGGTATATGAATGACGGCTCAAATGACTGAAACTTGTAATCAGAGTAAATGAGGAAAATGTGAAACAACAAGACATTGCACATTCTACAGGTTTGACTCAAGGACAAACCCTTTTAAAAGGTTCTTTTCGACGTGAGACCCTGCTAAGTCTTAGAGACACACATAAGGTTCCATCTCGATCGAGTTTAGCTCAATCTATATAAATATACAATATAGGTATGACCGGTGGTTAAAGTAAGCTACTTCGAATTTTCAAGTGGGCGGCCCACAACCCCAACAACTAAAAATTATCATAACTCAAAAACTATAAGAGCTACGAACATGAGGTTTAATACATAAGCTGTTGGTATTTAAAGAAAAAAAGTCTTGATTAAAAGTGGGCGGTGCAACGTCCCTCTTTTTAAAAGCACTGTGATGCCAATAATTATATGCCGATCGTCTTAAAATTTTAAGAGTACGCTACAGTGGAGCGTTTTATTACTACATGATCTAAACGCCTCCGACTCTAAAATGGGCGTGGCACTGACCACTTATTAAAAAACTAAAAACCGAAAGCTCATAAACTATAAGACTTAGGAACATTAGCTTCGGTATATGAAATAAGTTCGGGAGAAAAGTGGGCGGCGTCACGCCCCTTTTTAAAAAGCACTAAAGCGCCAACAAGTATAGGCCGATCGTCTTAAAATGTTTACAGTATGCTAAAGAAGAGCAGGAAATTGTCACATGCCTTATACGGATACGGTTGTAAAAAGGGGCGTGGTATCGCCCACTCGCCAAAAAACTTAAAAAAACACAAAGCTCATAAACTATAAGAGCATAGAAAATCATATTCATACATACTAATATATGTATAATCCAATAAGTTTGGGAAAAGTTGGGCTATGCCACGGAGGAAATTGTCACATGCTTTAAACGGCTACGATTGAAAAAGGGGCGTGGTACCGCCAAAAAACTTAAAAAACACAAAGCTCATAAACTAAACTAGCATAGAAAATCATATTTGATACATACTTATATACTATCAGTGTACAATCCAATAAGTTTGGGAGAAGTTGGGCTGTGCCATGCCCTCTTTCTTAAAAGCAATGTAATCGCCATATTTATAGAGAGATCGTCTTAATATGTACAGAGTATGTTATTGTGTGATTTGTCATAAAGTATACACGGATGCGTGTTTACAGAGGGGCGTGGCACTGCCTACATCCGAAAATGTTAAATGGGACTCGCAAAATAGAAAGGGACCTAAGGTTAAAAACCAGTTTTGTTCAGGAGAGCTATTTTAAAGATTAGGTGCCTTTCTATTTGCGCTTAGATCCGTCGACTTCACTTTCATAAAACGCGCATATCTCTGGGAGGAAACACTTTTGGGGCATATGATCGGTCTCATTCGATGCTCACGTGTCCACATCAAAAAATGAAAATTGATTTTTTTACCCTTAGGTCCCTTTCTCTATGCGCTGTGACAAATGGTTAAAACTCATAAAATATTTAAGTTTGGTACATCCGAATTGGAATATGACTACTAGAGTATAAAGTAAATAAATACGTTAAGGTGAAAAAGTAGGCGGTGCCCACAGCCACTTTTTTAGAAGCAATGCAATGAAAAGCTGATGAAGTATTAGAGTTTTGAAAGGAAACTACTTCATAAAATTTGTGGATCCCAGCTGTGTAGACGGGGATTGTATGTGTCGAGCAAAGAGTCTTTTGCAGTGAAGCGCATTCAAATACGGCTATTTCGCCTGCTTGGACAAGTCGATCGAATGGCAATAAAAGCTCCCGCCAGTAAGATTTTAGGCAATTAATACCAAGGAAAATCCAGACAGGGAATGCCGATACTTCGTTGAACGAAACATGTGAAGGAACACTGTGCAAAAAAAATATGGTAGGCCCAAGACTGAACAAAAAGAGTTTGCAGAGCCAGCTTCTGTACTCGTAGTTAGTTTGGCAGAGACAAGGCAGATATATGTCGCTTTAAGACCTTGCACATACACCTAAACCAGTTAGGAACTACTATGAGCCTCGAGAAATAAATTTAGAAACTCCGAATGTCTGACAAAGTCTTTTATCGTCTTCGATTCTTTGTATGCCCCTAATTTAAATCAAGTCAGGCAATGAAAGATCACCTAAAAATCGGTATCTATTGTCTGCGAAAGAAATTTTAATTAAATATATTGTTTAGCTCGTTTGTTTTATTTCGGGCTGTTGCTTTTACACATTGAACAGGGATTAACCGGCTCAAGACCTCTATATATATCCTAAATATACTTATATTGTAAGAAATTATTTTGCACAAAACCTAGAGAATTTAAAAAACTGGGCCATATTTAGAGAGACTTCCAACATTTCATCAGCCAGCTTTAGTACTCGTATGTAAGTATTTTTTACTTTGGCTCTTTGAGTTTTGAAAAGTTGAATACTGAACATACTTAAAAACTTTCTTCAAGATATTGAATTTAAATTCACTTTATATTTGAAACTTCTTCACATTATTTTCAACTTTAGTATTTAACACTTTGTGGTGCTTTGCCTCCCTCCCCCCACTTGCATGTCCCACTCAAAAGTCAAGCTTGTTAAAATGGAAATGTTCAAACGGAAATGTGGAACAGAATATAAAAAAACCTTTTGGGAAACATAAGGAAAAACAAACAACCCCCCTCCCCCTTCAGTCGTGTGGCAGCACAATTGTCAGTCAGTCAACGAACCGAGAGGTAAAGGCAACATGCAACGTCAGTCTGTACGCGCTGGGTTCAAGTGTAAAATGAGGAGCCCCGTAGCAGGTAGGGCCAGCAGAGAAATGTATACTTAATGGAAATATGCAGCAGGGGGCACTGTTTGTAAGTATAAAAAAATATTTATTAATGCCCAAATAAATCAATGGAATCTTCTAAAATTTTGAATGTAGTTGGACCTCAAATTTCTTAAAACTCAGAATGGGCTTACAGAAATGGGTTTACTTATGAAGAAAATCCCATTTTGAAAAGTTTCATAATTTATTTTTAAAAAAGGGTCTCTATATTTTAATTTTAGTCCCACTATTTCTGATGGCACAATTAGAAACAATCTTGAGATATCATTCTGATGGACTCCGTTAGATTCAACTGTGGTCTACCTCCAACTTGAGTTTAAAGGAGCTTTCGCGACATATGTTTGGAGACCCTACCATTCCCAACAATTAAAGTTAAAGTATGTAAGGTACACGCAGCGAAAAAATTATTTGAAAATCGGTTGGAACTACAATGATTCGGTTGCAAAAATGAATATCATTGCAATCACCAAATGTTTATAATCGTGGTGGATATTCGGTTCGAAATACCACAAGATGGTAATACACTCACAACTTATTGATCAGTCATACCAATGAAATGCAAAAAAGGTATTTAATTGCCACTATTTATGGTTGTGGCAGTCAATAGGTTTGCATACATTTTGTTGTTGTAACCAATTATTAATGGTGATAACTAAAATTCATCATAACCTCAAAAGGGCTGATTGATGGTAATATTTTAAAAATTAAATCATACGATCATTACTGACTTTAAGCCCATGGATTAACATACATCATCTCTTACACTTTCTCCACGTCAGGACCCTCAAGTCTTGAGTACCTCAAGTAGTTGCATTGAAGGGTGGTTAAATTTTAAGGGCCGATCTTGATTTTGAATAAAACCCAAATTATTTGGGAAATTAATGTCATTTATTTTTATTATAATTATATTAGTATGGTTCAATTATGTATGGAAGAAAATATCTACCAAATGGCCGCTGCGATCTCGGCGGCACACCTCCATCCGATGGTCCAAATTTTTGATGACGCCGAGGCATAATTGAGGTTCTAAGCCGTTAATGTGCCGAATTATCTCATTTTGATGACGCCGAGGCATAATTGAGTTTCTATGCCGTTAATGTGCGGAATTATCTCATCTTTAAGCTCCTGAATTGTTGCTGGCTTATCGACGTACACCTCTTCTTTAAAATAACCCCAAAGAAAGAAGTCCAACGGTGTCAAATCACATGATCTTGCAGGCCAAATAACATCGCCACGATGTGAGATAACACGGCCATTGAATTTGTCGCGCAAAAGAGCCATTGTTTCGTTAGCTGTGTGGCACCGTCCTGTTCAAACCACATACCGTCCACACCGTCTATATCTTCCAATTCGGGCCATAAAAAGTTCGTTATCATCGCACGATAGCGAACACCATTCACAGTAACTGCCTGACCTGCCTCATTTTGGAAAAAGCGGCCCGATGATGCGTTGTGCTAGAAAATATTGATGCCGTACGCAAACTGATAATGCAAGATCGTTATGTGACATACCGTGAAATAGAGGCATGCATGGGTATTTCTTCTACCAGCATACATTCGATATTGCATGAACACCTGGCCGTAAAAACGGTTTGTTCTCGTTAGATCCCGCACAATTTGACAATCGCTCAAAAAAGAGGCTCGTGTCGATTGGTGCAAAGATATTTTGAAAAAATGCGATCTCGGTGCTTCAAACGACGTTGATAAGATCGTCACAGGTGACGAATCATGGATCTATGCGTATGAGCCCGAAACAAAACAGCAATCGACCGTGTGGGTCTTCGAAGACGAACCAAATCCAACGAAAGTTGTTCGTGGAAGAAGCACTTCGAAGCAAATGGTCGCCTGTTTCTTCGGTAAAACTTGTCATGTGGGGACCGTTCCGCTTGAGCAACGTAGGACGATCAATTCTGAGTGGTTCACCACAATTTGTTTGTCTGAAGTCTTCGGAGAAATTCGAAAAACGAACAAGAGAAGACGAATCGTTGTGCACTATGACACATTGGCTCAAACCAGCGCCTTTTTGACCGGCTAAAACGTCGAATTGATGGGCCATCCGCCGTACAGCCCTGTCTTGTTCAACGATTTTCGTCGCCAGAAGATGCTGTTGAAGCGTTCAAAACCCATGTTTTGAAAACCGCACCAAACAGTCACTCTTTGTAGGTGCAATATTTTTTCGACAATCACTCTTGGATTATCATTCGCCCAAATGCGGCAATTCTGTTTATTGACCAGGTGAAAATGTGCCGTATTACTGAAGATGATTTTCTACGAAAATTTTCATAATAAGCCTGAATAACTTTAACTCGTTGCTCGCTTGTTTGTCTTTCCGTGGTTCAAATTGAGTTAGTCTGATATTGAGAAATTTTAAATGAAATGCAAAAAAAAATTGACGTTTAGGTGTGGTTCGCTTTTAACATCGGCCTTTAAAATTTAACCACCTTTTATAAGCAAACAGTTTTTTTGCCTCTAACTAAAATTTTAATTTTGTGCCTTTAAACAAGTCTGGCAAGCGGAATTTTAGATTAAAAAATTCTCTTTTGAAGATTCGGATACTTGGTACGTTGCACTAATACTTCAGTTTTACTAAATGAAAATAACAGAGCACCAACTAAAATTAGGTTGGACTGATTAAATACTCGGGGTGCATGTAACCTCAATCATTTGGTTGGCAAATAACACAGTGTAACAAAAAAGAATGAAGTCAATTTAATTTTTAGTTTTTCGGTTGATTTGCAAAGAAGAAAAGCGACCTGTCGAATGGTGTACACACTTTTAAAATCACACTGAAAAAAATCAGTGAATTTTTCCTGTAAACTCATTTTTTTTTAATTTTTTTGAATTTTTTTAACTTTGGATGTGTTTTTGCACATAATTTTTTAAAACGAACAATTTTTGAACTGAATAATAAAGAAAGTGTTCTTACGAATACAATTCGGTGTCATTTTTAAAAATCCGTTAGAACCTGATTGAGTTATTCAACTTTTATTAAAACAACATTTTTTAAAAAAATACAATTACTGAAAGCAGTTTCTTCATTCCAAATCAGCCGAAAAACTTAAAATCGTTTGATATTCAACCAAGTGCGTAAGATCCGAAAAGCCGGGTTTTACCTGTAACTCCAGATTTTGGAGGTGTTTGGGAAATTTCAAAACCGGTTTCCTGTTGTACTCAGCAAGATCTTCAAGAAAAATAATATCACTTTCCGGGTATTTTTTCTCTGTCACAATGTGTAATTTTAATTGTGGAAACGAATCTGTTCTCTGTGTGTAAAAGTGTCAGTCTGTAGAAGTAGACTTACTAAGATTAGAAAATCCAGCGCTTTAGATATTTTTTAAAAGGGGCGTGGCACGTCCCCTTTGCCCGTCCTTTTCCTTACTAACATTATGTGGATCAAATATTATCGTAATTTCTCCCAACGTAAGATTTGATGTTGCAGGTCTAAGATTTGTTCAGGTGGTGCCACGCCCCTTCTGCAACCTGCAAATATTTCCTGGCAGAACGTAGGTAGGGTTCAGTAGAAGTGACAGCCTGTCTAAGCAGAATATATAGTCCAATGTAATACCACGGAAACTGGCAAAAAAATCTCTAGTCCCTTTCGTTGAAATGTTTGCCATAAGTTGCCCAATGGCAGTATCAGAAAATTCGGCGAAATATCTACAGAAGTTTTAAACTAATATAGGTCCCCGGTTTGCCAGAGTAGAAAACATTAAGTGTAAGTGTCCTTCTGTAGAAAACATAAAGTGTAGGTGTCCTTCTGAAATTGAGAAGGTGTGGCAGCCTGATCTCTCTCAGCAGGACACCCAAAGTGTAGGCGTTCTATGGAGTACTCCTCCATCTAATCCTGGGAAGAAGAGACAGCCTGTATAATCAGACATTATGGTTCTTTGTAATATTACGAAAACTGGGGGAAAAAGTCTCTAGTCTCTTTCATTAAAATGTTTCAAGAGCCATAGAAACCTTTTAAGTAACCCAAAGCCAATATCAGAAAATCAAGCTAAATTTCTATTCAAGTTTTAACCTAATAAAGGTTAGGTGTTCTATGGAGTACTCCTCCTTTTGATCTTAAGAAGAAGAGACAGCCTGTATAATCAGACTTTATAATCTATTGTGATATTACGAAAACTGGGGGTAAAAATCTCTATTCCCTTTCGTTAAAATGCTTTGAAAGCCATAGAAACCTTTCAAGTTGTCCAAAGCCAATATCAGAAAATGCAGCTAAATTTTTATTGAAATTTAAACCTTTTATATTTCCTCACCTTATCTCCAGAGCTGGACACATAAAGCTTAGGTGATCTATGGAGTACTTCTCCTTTTGATCTTAAGAGGAAGTGGCAGCCTGTATAATCGGACTTTATAGTCTATTGTAATTTTACGAAAACTGGGGGAAAAAGTCTCTAGTCCCTTTCATTAAAATGTTTCGAGAGCCATAGAATTTTTTTAAGTTATCCAAAGCCAATATCAGAAAATTTAGCTAAATTTCTATTCAAGTTTTAACCTAATAAAGGTCTCCGCCTGCTCTCCCTCAGCAGGACACCCAAAGTGTAGGCGTTCTATGGAGTACCTCTCCGTCTGATCTTGAGAAGAAGAGACAGCCTGTATAATCAGACTTTATAGTCCTTTGTAAAATTACGAAAACTGGGGGGTAAAAATCTCTAGTACCTTTCGTTAGAATGCTTTGAAAGCCATAGAAAGCTTTCAAGTTTTCCAAAGCCAATATCAGGAAATGCAGCTAAATTTTATTGAAATTTAAACCTTTTATATTTCCTCGCCTTATCTCAAGAGCTGGACACATAAAGCTTAGGTTCTAGGTTCTATGGAGTACCTCTCCGTCTGATCTTGAGAAGAAGAGACAGCCTGTATTACGAAAACTGGGGATAAAAATCTCTAGTCCTTTTGAAAGACATAGAAACCTTTTAAGTTGTCCAAAGCCAATATCAGAGAAATTGGGTAATTTAAAGTCTCAGAAGTTTTAACCTAATATAGGTCCCCGCCTGATCGCCAGAGCAGGACGCATAAAGCTTAGGCTTTCTAGAAAGCTCTCTTTCTTATGATTTGAGAGTCTGTCAAATATGGCCCCCTAGTGCAGCTGCCATTGCTTCATCTCTGCTTTTGTTGTAAACCCAACTAAATGCATGACTGACAATAAACAGACGTGCAGATGGCGCTAACGTGGTTTTTAACTGCTACCATTGCGTTTGTAGCGGAATGAAAGAACTTTAACATTCTGTGCCTTTTTTCCCCTCTCTCTCTCTCAGTCTGATTTTTCGTAAAAGTGAACTCATGTTCGTAAAACTCCTTTTGCTCTAACAAAACAAAACATCACACAATGGGCCGACAAGCGTGGCAAAGGATGGGGGGGGGGGGTACTGGAGCCAGCAGCAACTCGTGAGCAATTTCATGGTTTCATGGGTTTTGGCGTTTTTGTCGTGATTTTGTGAAATGTTGGACTTTTTTTTTACCTTTTTTGCAGCACACCAAAATGGCGAGTCCTTAAAAGGGCTAAAGTTTTGGTGTTTTAATTGAATGTGTGTAATTTTTTCGATGGAACAAAAAGTCCCCAAGAGTGTGTATATGAGTTTGCTGCAAAACTAAAAGGCCAAAAACGGAAATGAAATGTAACAAATGTTGGAAATATTGAAATCTAACAAAACAAATTCATTCATAAGCATTCAGTTGATTTTTGCCCATTTTGTTTGGTAACAAATGTGCAATGTCCCTTTTACAAAAAAAAACCAAAGCAAAACAATAAAACAAAAGGCCCAGTCAAGGGTATCAAGGAAATTCCACCCGAACAGCCTTGAACACAACATGAACTTTTCATTCAAGACTTTTTCACTTCCGATTCTCGAAATAAAACTCATTTCCTGTTGAACGCTTGGCGCAAGTTTTCAGCGTTGTTTGAAATTGTTTCAAAATCAAATTATAAGTTTTGCTTTAATAATTGCTATAATCGTTATTAAGTGTTAAAACACGCGATATAAATTCACAGTCCTTACCAGTCACCCCCTTCAAGTCTTCGTCCACCGTTTGTTGGCGTAGGATTTTCCATGATTACACTTTAATGTGTGGCCATAGCTTCTCGGGCGCAATGCTCTTCACAAAGTTGTTGACAAATTTGTTACACGCGATCAACACTTTTTGAAAAATTATTATTGAAGAGCTAAGGATGGGGACCACTGTCTCCTTGGCGTTGGACAATTCAATTTTCCTTTTTTTGGAATTATTCCCCGACCTCTAGACATATGGAGCTGTGTACCTAAGGGGTTGATGTAAGTGAAACGTTTAGAAGCAATTTGTTGCAGTGACAAATGAATTGCAACTGCAGTGGAACAGTGGGCTTTAGTGGTTGAAACTAAGAGGAAAAAATTTACAACGAGAAAGGAATTTTAATATCCATAGGGTAAAGAAACAATGCTTCCACTTATTCAGCAAAGAGGCTATTCATCATAATAGCTGGCTTAAAAGACTGGTTGCTTAAACTCTTAGTTAGATCAATAGATAAATTATAAGCCTTTAATTTTCAATACCAAAAATTCTAAAATCCTCCTGCACTTAGTCTCCAGAGTCTCGGTGTTCTCCGTCTGAGCTTTCCGTCGTAGTTGTCATTAACCCATTCCTGTCTAATGGATATTTAAATACCCAAGAAAGTGTTGATATTACATAAATAATTTTAGCGTGGGCCAGATGAGCGATATCGCGGTAATTTTTTTTATAGAAAAGAGGCAAGAATGGTCTAAATTACATTTTTTTTCTTTCAATTTCTATGATCTTTTGGACATAAATTTCCAAATTTCATAAAAATCGTACGTGCCGATCTATGGACAGGCAGTAACGAGTTCAACGAATAGTCCGCTTACGTTGCATGTGCTGTAAATTTTACAAAGGATTTCCATCTCGAAAATTCCAAATGAAACTTCATTCGCTTTTAATAGCACCCAAACTTCGGCGCCGCATTAAAGTTCGGGTAGTATCTGAGTTTTGTAAAGGGTAAACTTTATCTTTCGAGAGCGAGAGAGAGAGAGCGACAGAGAGAGAGAGAGAGAGAGAGCGAGCGAGAGAGAGAGACAGAGAGAGAGAGCGACAGAGAGAGAGAGAGAGAGAGAGAGAGAGAGAGAGAGAGAGAGAGAGAGAGAGAGAGAGAGAGAGAGAGAGAGAGAGAAATTTGCAAACCGAACACTTCGTTTTATTTCAGTGCTGACATCTTTGTTTCGGTTTATGAAGAATCCGGGGTATACAAATTCCCCTACTACCTCGACATTGCAACTGCCGGCCGTGTGAGCTTTACTGGGTTATACCAAGATACTTCAGGGTTTCTTTCTCTTGTTCTTACCAATGAAGACTTGTTTGGTACGAGGGCGACCGCAAAAGTAACTGGCCTAACATAAAAAGAACAGTTTTTTTGGAATTATTATTATTTATTTTTCAACATAATCTCCTTCCAACTCAATACACTTCATCAAACGTTTTTCAAGTTTTTTAATTCCATCCGAAAAATAAGATTTTTCAAGACCTTCAAAGTATGCCTCAGTTTCAGCAATAACTTCGCTATTGGACGAAAATTTTTTGCCACCGAGAAATATTTTTAAATTTGGAAACAAAAAATAATCAGAAGGAGCTAAATCTGGACTATATGGTGGATGCGGAGCAATTTCAAATCGTAATTTGGCCAGTTTTGGTTGAGTTAAAAATGCAGTGTGTGAAGGAGCATTATCTTGATGAAAAAGAACTTTTTTTTCTAAGTGCGGTCGTTTTATCTTGATTTCTTCACTCAACCGATCCAATAATACACCATAATATTCACTATTTATAGTTTTTCCTTTCTCAAGATAATCCATAAATATTATACCCCTTGCATCCCAAAATACTGTGGCCATTACTTTTCTTGCTGACTTAACAGTTTTCGTCTTCTTGGGACCACTTTTACCAGCTTCTATCCATTGTTTTGACTGTTCTTTGCATTCTGGGATGTAGTGATGGATCCATGTTTCATCAACAGTTATGAATCGGCGCAAGAACTCTACGGACGATTTTTTGGGGTAAAGTCAACAAACGCGGCTCATATCTTGCGGATAGCTTTTTATGTGGAGTTCATCATGTAAAATACTCCAAACTTGTTTTTCGTGTATTTTAACAATATCAACAAGTTATCTGAGCTTTATTCGTCTATCTTTAGTCACTTCATTAAATATTTTTCTAATGTTTTCAATAGTAGTAGCAGTTTTCGGTCTTCCAGAGTGTTGTTCATCTTCCGTACTTGAACAACCCATTTTAAATTGTTGAACCCAGGATGTCACGGTGGAGTATGATGGTGCATTATCACCATGAACAGAGTCCAATTCATCTTTGATTAATTGTGGCGTATAACCTTTCATATAAAAGTGTTTAATTACCGCACGAAACTCTTTATTTTCCATTTTTCAAAAATTATAAAACTTGTTTACTTCATTCACCTGTAACAAAGAAAATAATCATTAAATATTTCGGAAACTTTGACAGATGGCTTAAAAAGATTGCTTTTAAAAAACAAAAACTAAAAAAGTTGCTAGTAAAACAGAAAATGTGCCAGGCCAGTTAGTTTTGCGGTCGCCCTCGTAAATTGTAGGACCACACAAAGGTATGATAAATCCTAAAAGTTCTTTCCCCGGAAACAAAAATGTATGATATTGGAAGAGCTTAGAAAACCTTGGGGAGGTTATTGATAATCAAGTTCTAGATTTCCTTCAGTGGCACAAAAAAATGTTAAAATGTTTTTCCAGGGTTAGGGTAAACGTCTCTTCTAGAACTTACGATAGAAAACCTGCTTTCCAAAATACTTAGTAGGGACATAAATACTGTTACAACATTGAACACACCCATTTCAATAGTAGAACTGAACATACCCCGTTAATGTCATATGGGTTTTGAAAGCTAACCTCAATAGCGTTAGTCTGTAATGGGATTTTAAAATTGTTTCAACTTTCATCATGGAGTGGTCATATAAAGAGAACCGTATCGCTGTAATAGCGTTTTTCAAGTGTGAAATGAAAAAAGCGATATTTTCAAAATGCTCTGGCCACTAGGGATTAGCCGCATGTTCGTATTCCGATGCCGTTAAATCAAGAATTCACAGAAATCAGCGCCGAAAACAGAAAATCATGGCCCATGAGATGAATATCTCGCAAAAGTCCATGAGTCGAATCATTAAAAAAGATTTGGGACTTGGGGCTTTCAAACGACGTACAGGACATTTATTGACTGCAGCTTGATTGAAAAATGCAAACGTCTTTTGGAAAGAAAAATTTTGTTCACCGATAAAAAAAATTTTACCGTTCAGGAAAAATTTAACAAGCAGAGTGATAGAGTGTATGAGTGGTCATCTAAGGAATCATCTGAACTGATCCCAAGGTTGGAAAGGGGTCATCACCGAGCTTCAGTCCTGGTTTGGTGGGGTGTCTCTTACATTGGGGTCACTGACCTGCATTTCTGCTAACAAGGAGCCAAAACATCGGCCAAAGTTTACCAAGAAAATGTTTCGGGAGCTGTTGTGAAGCCTCTTAACAATTCCCTGTTCCAAACCCAGCCATGGACCTTCCAGCAGGATTCTGCGCCGGCCTATAAGGCTAAGACGTCCCAGGCCTGGCTTCGAAACAGTTTGCCAGCGTTCATTTCCTTTGAAGAATGGCCCTCAGGCAGTCCAGATTTGAAGCCATTGGATTACAAATTGTGGACGGTTTTAGAGGACAAGGTTTGTCACAAAAGATACCCCAACATTGGATCTCTTAAGACTGCTTTGGTTCGAGCTGTGACCAATTTTCCAATGGACGAGGTTCGTGCAGCTATTGACGATTGGCCAGTGCGACTTAAGGCGTGTGTAAAGGCAAAAGGCGGACATTTCGAATAAGAAGATTATTTTTGGATACAATATACATCAATAAATTTATTAAAAAATATTTGGTCCAAAAACATTCAGTACTTGTTTTTTTACCCTACTTTTACCCTACTTTTACCCTACTTTTATTTACCCTACAGTACTTTTTATTTTACCCTACCTACTTAGTAGGGACATATTTATGTCCCTACTAAGTAGATATAGTTTATTCTAACCTGGGCCATTATTTATATAAAAATCGCTTCTTTTATAGCTTTTTTTTAATCCTTTTCCGATATTAACAAAAAAAAATATGTTTCCCTCATTGAAAATTTTGCCCCACTGTAGCTCCTAAGCCAAGTTGACCAAAGACAATATTGTTATCCCAAACGGATGTTGTATGACACTAAAAATTTCGTGTGTTATTTCCTGCTTCCTTCATCGGATGTGCGTTAGCGGGCGGGGACGGTGGTTGTCTATAGCAGAACGACCCTCGACGCTATATCAAAACGTATCAAATCATGGAAAGTCTATATAGACGTCTGTGTCTCTCCGAAACAAAACCGAACGTGTGTTTGCTTTTGCGAAAAACCTACAGCAAACCGACGGACAGACAGACGGACGTAAATGTTTATATTTATATTTGTCTATACGTCTCTGCTGTCACTGGTCCAAAGTAAATTTTCGTCTGCATTCCCTGATGCGTATAAGTTTGTAAGTGTATAGGTGTGTCTCTGCCGGTGTATGTGTGTCTGATATTAACCGCACTGTGGCATATACAGACCAACACACGCATACTTTGGCCAGAGTTCACTTCTATGGCATAGACGTGCAATCATTATTTACCCATACAGAGACATGTGTGAGTGTAGATCCCCCCCTTTGCCGATATTTATTTGTGACATGTGAGCATAAATGGCAAAATACATGCGTGTGCTTGTATGTTTATGGCTATGTGTGTGTGTGTGTTTCAGTTTATGTTTGAGTATTTGTCTTTATTTGATTTTGCTGCAATTGCAGTAGTTGTAATGCAGTGTCATGAATTTTCGAAAAATCCCCCCCCCCCTTCTGGCAGCATTCCCCAACTCTTTGCCTGCTTACTGGTATACGTGTGCATGGGTATGAATGAGAGAGAGAGACCGAGGGGGAGAGAGTGTTGCATGGTTGTTAAACTTGTGGTAAATCCACTTAAGACACACACTGACAATTTGTTATTTTATGAGGTTAAAAAGAACTTAATTGTGTTGATTACCAATGTGTCTATGTGTGCTTGAGTGTCTGTATGTGTCTTCGTACGTGTGTTTGTCCGTCCGACCTTCGGTTGGTCTGTCTGTCTGTCTTTTTGTGGTATCGAGTGTGTACTTATGTGAATTGAAAATTTTTAGACAATTTTTATATCTTAAATACGTGATTGAGTGTAACAAATTACTTAATGAAGGAGGCAAAAGACTTGAGCATTTCAAAGACTTTAAGGTCTGATATGAAGGCTTAGAACAAATCCTTTAATACAGTTTGTGGGAAATACACGCAGAGGTTATACGCTCTACAGTTCTTAAATGACTGTTCTCAACCTTAACAGATCTCTTAGGGCTTCTAACAGCTTCGATCTTTAACGAGTGACCTCTAATGGGTTATATCAGGATTTCGAAATTGACAGATTGAAAAGATTATATTTCGGGTCCTGACAATACCAGTGTTCCCAGATGCAAACTGGAACATCAATTGGAAACTTTGACATTTTTTAGCATTACTTCACTCAGAAAGTTTTGCCATTTGAGGGCGAATTGTTTCGTTGAAAAATTTATCGCAGTTAAAAAATTAAATTATACCGTGAACATTTCCGTGCGATGATTTTTTACGATTTTCGGCGTGGGTTATGGAGACAAGAGTGACTAAATCAACTTGCTTCGACTTTTGGCGATGAAGCACCATCAAAAACCACTATTAATCGCAGGTACCAAGAGTTCAGTCTAGGACTCCGTTCGCTACAGGATGAATTTCGTGAAGGACGTCCAACTTTGGTCACTTTGTCAGAAACCATCGATGCTGTGCGTGAACTGATTAAGCAAGACCGACATGTGACATACTGTGAGATTGAGGCAGCCTTGGGCCTTAGTATGACAAGCATCCATAAGATATAGCATGTTCATTTGGCCGTGAAAAAATTTGTTCTCGTTGGATCGCACATAATTTGACGAATGCTCAAAAAAGGGCTCGTATGGATTGGTGCAAAGAGATGTTGAAAAAGTATAACTGCGGTAGCTCAAAGACAGTGTATAACATTGCCACAGGTGACGAATCATGGATCTATGCATATGAACCCGAAACAAAACAGCAATCGACCGTATGGGTCTTTCAAGACGAGCCAAATCGTATGGATTATTGCAAAAAGATGTTGAAAAAGTATAACTGCGGTAGCTCAAAGGCAGTGTATAACATTGTCACAGGTGAAGAATCATGGATCTATGCATATGAACCCGAAACAAAACAGCAGTCGACCGTATGGGCCTTTCAAGACGAGCCAAATCGTATGGATTATTGCAAAAAGATGTTGAAAAAGTATAACTGCGGTAGCTCAGAGGCAGTGTATAACATTGTCACAGGTGACGAATCATGGATCTATGCATATGAACCCGAAACAAAACAGCAGTCGACCGTATGGATCTTTCAAGATCGAAGCAAATGGTTGCTTTTTTTTCGATATAACCGGCCATGTTGCAACAGTGCATGTGTCCTGTTGTGGTTTATTTTTCCCGCTTTGGGGACAATTTCATTTTAAACTCTTTCCCTTTAAGTTACCATCTAAGGCTAACAGGTATGATTTTTCCCTTCTGGAAATTGGACCGGTACAGAACCAGACAGGTGACAGCTCCCTTAATGGATGGGGACGGGTCCCAGTACCGATCCAACTCTATTAAAATAAAATAAATCACTAACATGGCTTTGTCATTGGGAGTCAATTGACATTACTTAGATACAATGTGATATATCACGGGACGGGATCAAAAAAGATCACATACCCATCACAGAACTTATCCTATCCATCCCACCACATTAGTTTAATTTAACGATTGGTCTGATTGTATGAAAAATTTGATCTGAATGCTCATTTTCATACAAATTTGAATAGAATTCTTAAAAAACTCCACTCAAAGTGTATTTCGTTTCAAAGATAGCGAAAATCCGCGGATATGTAAAATCTTTTGTGTGCGGTTTCATGTGCGAAGTTAGACTGAGAATTTGACGACTTTAAAATTTCAAGCAATCGACACCACTATTTCGAACCAGTTCTCTGACAGGTTCTGTTTTCGTCCATCCTCGATTCGGTACATGAATTTTCCGTAGGGATTGTAGCCATGGTAGTTAGGCTTCTAAAGACTTTTGAAATTAAGCCGAGATAATGCCTTATATGTCAGATGAAATCCATCCGAAATTAAATTCTTTTACTTTTTTTTTAGTTTCTGACTTTATTTCCATTTCATTGCAATAAAAAGCGCTCCACCATTTCAGTGCATTTAATTTTGACTTGAAAACTAATCGTTTGACATGAATTGCGGTTGCCACTTAAGTTTTCAAATTCTTTGGCTCGCGAGCCAAATATTCTACAACGTTTTTTTTCTCTCTTGCTCTACATGTCCTTTGAAGGCTTTTAATTAATTTCCACTTATCATTTGATAACCGACAATTGCTGCAACCACAACATCCTCTTTTTCTGTTCGGCATCCTAATACGTAAGTGATTATTGTTGTCGCCGCCGAGCGAAGGATACTCAAATTGTCGACTGTCGACTTGTGCGACAATAAAAATTTTCCAAGACCGCAGACGTTCGAAAAGTGTGTCGTCGTCCTCTTACGATAGTGCGGCAAAAATAATGCAGAACGATGGCGAACGAAGCGAACGAAAAATCTCATAAAAACTAAATTGGCGGTTTTGTTGACAACTGTGGTTGGGAGTTAAAAGTTAATACTTTTTCAATGTAAAATAAGAGGTTTTTAGAAGGAATTACTAAGAATTATTAAGCAAGGAAATAGTAGAGTTGAGAACAAAAAAATGTAAGATCTGTAGTTAGGAAAGTTTAACTGGCAACGATGTTAGAGTTGTATAAGAATCTTGGTTCTGAGCTTTTTAGCCACAGCTCTTTGTAGGCCCAGGACTTTTCGGGCGGATTCACAGTGCGATAATCTTCTAACTATTGATGGTCGAGTCATGAAATGTCCACCAAGTAAAGGAAAAACAAGTAAAAACGTTTTCTAGTTCGGCCAGGTAGCATCGTATATGCTGTTCTTAGTCGTCCGTCTCCCTTGATATGTCGAATTGATGGCTCATCCGCCGTACAGTCCCGATTTGGCAACCCTTGACTTATTCTGATTCCCTTACATCAGGAAAAAACTAAGTGGTCATTCGGAGTAAAAAGGGTGCTTCGAAAATTGGTTTGTGCCGTCCAGTGGTCATCTACCGTACAGTCCCGATTTGGCTACCCTTGACTTCTTCTGATTCCCTTACATTAGGAAAAAACTGAGTGGTCATTCGGAGTAGAAAGGGTGCTTCGAAAATTGCTTTGAGCCGACCAGTGGTCGGATTTGTTTGTTTTTTTTTCTCTTAAAAGATAGATAATCTTAGCAATTTACCCTAGTACCCTCCGAACAGCAATCCGAAAATTTTCAAACCGCTGCCATTTCGCCCCTTGCATTTTCGGGCATGACCATAGATGAATATATTTTTATTAAACGAGCCAAGGAATACGCTGGTAAAATTTGTCCAGTCGTGAATGAATCACCCAGTAAATGAAACACTATATCATTAATTTGACTACCACAACTGGCTCGGATGTACCTCCTCCGATCAACCCAACTTGTCAGTATATTTACGATTGTTTCGGGTCAAATCCCCTCAATGGCAACTTCGATTTCATGTTTCAACGATTCAATTGCCCTTAATGACTTCTAACCGAAAAAATACTAAGGGCTCAAATCATAGCTCCGAGACGGCCAATTGACATTACAAATTCGACTGATTCTTCGATTTTCAAAAACAGTGCGTAAAATATCAATGGCTGCGTTGGCTACATGACATGTTGCCCCGTCATTCTCTTGAATTTTTGGAAACCAAAATTCGTTGAGCATGGCGCGGTAATGCTCACCGCTGACAATAGTGAAGGCTTCTTGTTCATTTCGAAGAAAAATGGCCCAATGATGCCGCCAGCCGAAAATACGCACCAAACAGTTTCCTGACAGTTTCCATTTTGAGAGAGCCGCCGAGATAAATCGATAAAATTCGGAACTTCGTCATTTTCTACCAAAAAAAACACATACTGTGAGTACGACGCAGTGGAAGTAAATTCACACTTGTCAGAATGGCGCCCTCAGAACATAAGCAGGGCGTCTTCTGAGGACCATCTACATGAGAAGACGATGGTCCTTACCGTGCGCAGACACAATTTCCTGCTGTCTAAGCAAGCTAGGATGTTTTCACATTAGTCAGCCTAACCACCATCTCTGCGACTGGAAGCCTCAGTCCAGGCAGATCAGGTACGATCTTCATGACCTAGAGAGAGAGAGGCCCAGCGGTACAAGAGAGAACCTTTAGATAATCGAAACGATCAGGCAGGTCTGAACAATATTCACACTGATGAAGTCGCAGCAGCAGTACCCACCTACAGTGTGATTGTAGTGCTAGGGGAGCTTCTCCGGAAATTTCACCTGAGGAGATGGTATGACCTCGGCAGACGCGCGTGGCTCAACTCAGATCAGGAAGGTTTAGCCGCCTTGAAGCTAACGTTCCGGACATCTGTCCTGCCTTCCATTAGGGACCATATGACGTGCTGCACCTCTTTAATTGTTCGGCCAAGAGCACTCAGCTGACCTGCAGGTCTCTTTGGGCGCATACAGTTTAAATGGGAAGTTTCCATCGCCTGGATATCGAAGCAGATACCATTACAGAAGAACAGATCTTACAAAAAATATATATTGTTGTTACAACAACAACAACAATATCTCCTGCCAAAAAAAAAAAAACCTTCAGCCCATTGGGAGAATTGGGCGAAGGGAAAGCGCATCGTATGGTGCGCCATTATTAAATTGCAAAGTTCAACCTTTCCAATAAAACCAGAAATTTGAAACAAAACATCAGTTATTTCTTTTTAAAGTCAATTCAAATTTAAAATTTTAAATGGCCCACCCTCTAGCTCCCTCACATATTTTCAACCGATTTTATGGCTATAAAAGCCACGTACTACATCCAAAGTTTGGTACAGTTCACTACGATCGATAAGCTCAGATAAAAATGGGTCATACCGATTCAGGTCTTGATATAGCCCCAGTGGAAAGATCTCCCCCAATTTTACATACAAACGCTCTAGAACATTCATTTGATTCAGATTTCAATCAAATTTATTATGGTATATTACGGATGACAAACAACTAATTTTGGACCTATTTGATTTAAATATAGGCTTATTTTTTGATTAGTCTCCGTACAAATTGTCTCGGAGTCCAATAAAAGCTTCCCATATACAGGGTGTCCGCCGGGAAGGTATGCTACTTTGTTTTGCCGCCATTTTGGTGAACATTAGTCTTGACAGTTCATATTTGGCAGTCGTAAAGTAGAGACGTGGCAAATTTATTATGGAGAAATATTCGATAAACCAACGTGTTTTAATCGTTAAAACATTTTATCAAAATCAATCGTCGATTACTGTGACAATGAGAAAGTTACGTGAAATTTTTGGGAGAAACATCGTGCCAACAAACCGCACTATTTATCGTGAAGTGAATGATTTCGAAGAAAGAGGGCCTGTAGCTGATAGGCTTAAGCTTGGACCACAACGTACTGCAAGATTGGCTGAAAACATTACTGCAGCTCAAGAAAGTGTTCAAAACAATTCATCAACCTCAATTTGACGCCGTGGCCATATGGCTTTAAAATAATCATAAAATTTTCTCACGAAGCTAAAAATAAATTTATTTTTTCAGTATGGCTAAATTAAGGTCACGGACAATTTGCCCCTTTACATGGACAATCCCAATGGGTACAAAAACAATGAAATTTTCTGACAGTTTCAATGTCCTACGATTATGTCGGAAAATTTCACCCATTTAAGCATGGACAAACTGGTACAAAAACAAGGACATTTTTAGCAAAATCAAATGTTACCTTTTTTTTTAAAGTCTGGGCGAATGTAGGGTGGGCTGATTAGTAAGGACAAAAATTTGAAATTGAAAAAATTTAAATTTGGACGCTTGAAAAATGATTTTTTTTGATATCGAAATTGCTAAATCGACCCACCCTAATATACAACCTGTTTAAGGACACAATTACTTTTCTTTTAATTCGGAAAATATTGTAAAATTTTAACCTTTAAAAAACCCGACAGTGGGTTTTTTTAAAACACGGTGTGTAAAAAAGGAGAAGGCTAGTTTCTGGATACGCTAGTGAGATCCTGATTTTTTTGGGGCTCGTTAATTTAATAACAACCATTTTCAAAATTTTAAATACTACAAGTATTATTACTTTGTTGATGCCTTCTATTTTGTATAAGCGATCTATCTTGGAATTCCTTCCTCTGGACTTGCCTGTTGTTTTACTGCTTTAAGATTTTCTTTGTCTGTACTTATAATTCTCATCCTGAAGACGTTTGTTTGTTTAATTTTGTTCCCTTTCGCTTGGATGCCGCTTTCCTTGCCTTTATTTGACTTTGAATGTTTACTTGTCTGCAGCAAATACGACCGAATATTTTTATTTTTTACTGTTGACTCTTGACTGAGGTTTTCTTTTAATTTCGTACGAAAAGCAATGCGGTTTTCAGCAACGTCTTGTTGCAGACTCAGCAGAAACTGTTATTTCGACTTTAAATTTAATTGTGGAAAAATGTTCAAAATATTTGCTATAGAGAAAGTTGAAGGTGGAAAAACTAGCGAGTTTTCTCGAAAAAAAACAAAAAGGGAGAATAATTGGGTAGGCTCTGTTGAGCTATCGATTTTCAAGGACAGCAAGTCATGGGACCTTAAGACATTTTCAAAGATTGTCGTATTAAATCCGGATAGTTTAGATTAAAAGTCGTTTTCCTTTTTGAGCAGAGTTATTATAGACAACAAAAAATACTGAACGAAGAATAGAATATAATAAATAAGAATAGAATAAAATAATAGAATAAAATAAATTTGAATAAATTAAACTATAACGGTGTAAGATATCAAATGGGGCCTGCTGGCTTTATTTTATCCATATCATATCCATTTGTACATTATACAGGGTGGAGCTCGGTTATTTGCTTTTTTGCACTGCAGTCTGTGGCGGCACTGTTGGTCCATTTGTACATTATACAGGGTGGAGCTCGGTTAATTGCTTTTTTGCACTGCAGGCTGTGGCGGCACTGTTGGTCGAACAGAGTGGAGAGTGTGCGTGGCTTATAGTGACTGACTGGAGATTTGTATTCGTTTGCCTTTCAGTTGCCATCAAGCATTTGACACGTGAGCAGAGAGAATTTTGTGTTGAAGCGTGTTTTTCAAATGGTCATGGCAGTGCAGCGTGCTTTCGTTATCGATTCGCTGAAACCCCGCGCGGACGTGTTCCTGGATGGCATTCAAGTGTAAATTGGATAACTTCATTGAGAACAGCAGGGAATGTGTCATGTGTACGAAGGGGACCTGAGAGAAGGATTACAACACCACAAAACATCGAGAGATATAGAGCAGCGGTACTGTAATCTCCGAAACGCTCTGCTCAGAAGCAATCTGCTCTTGGCATTTTCAGACTTTTTTTAGCCGGATCTTGAGGCAATTCAATTAGAGGATACATGGTTCCAACAGGATGGTGCCACTGCACACACAGCGAGGTTTACCATGAATTGTTTGAGGCAAATGCTACCTGGATGGCTTGTCTCTTTGAGGGGTGTTGTGAACTGACCAGCACGCTCTCCAGACTTAGCCCCATGTGATTTTTTCCTTTGGGGTTACTTAAAGTCAACCGTCCCAACACCTTGAAAGACCTAATTAACAATATTGAGGCTAAAATTGGCCGAATACCAGTCGACACGCTTGTTAGAGTTCAAAAAACTTTAGAAAACGTATGCACCAGTGTGTGGATTGCGAAGGTTGACATTTGCCAGATACTCCTTTTAATTTATGAAATTTAAAAATTCCCCTACTGTTCAATATAAAACACATTTTTCTAAGGTTTTTAGTTTTTCTATTTTATTCCCAAATAAGCAAATTTCGGCGCTCCACCCTGTTTATGAAATGCATACCTTACTAGATAAGCTTTGCTGGCTTAGCTTTAAACGGTCTGTAACATTTTTCATGACTCGGTCCAAGAGCGGCGTTACTCTGGCTGTAGCATCTCAAATGTTGGCCTTGTCCAAAGTAGCCACTAGCGTTGGCTAAGGACCTTTTCCAGAGGAAACTAGTAAAAGGGTCAGGGCCTTACAGGGCCGACTATCACTTAAGCGTGATAGTTGCGAAAGTGTCGTTTTTTTTTTGATCAGGAAGACCGTATTTCTGAGTCAATAGGATGCAAGTAACCTTTACAGGCACTTAATTATTGGTAATTTGAGTCCCCATATCTCTTTGTTTCTCTTGACACTAATAGCCATTTTTTGGGAGCCTTTAGTGTATTAAACCATTGTAGAATACTTTTTATTTTAATTCATATAAAATTTAGCTTTAATTTCAGTATTAGTATGTCCATATTTACAAGTGGTCGCAAACTGTAAGCAATTTACGGGGAAAATTTCAAGAAAAGATCGGTATTCAGTTCAGTTAGTGCCTCAATTTGTAAAGCGTGTTCATGAAAATGGATCGTTATTGAACAAAACAACCCGAGTACGTTCTCGTCCAGTGCGTTCAAACATTTCTGCTGTGGCTTTGAATGTTCAAGAGCATCCACCAACATCAACTGGTCGTTGATGTTGATCTCAGGAATGGAACATTCTTTTGCACTTCTTTAAGAAGAACAAAAAGACCTCCCAAAGGAAGCTAAAAAACATCAATTAGACCATGAACTTAAGCCTCATGACCATCCGATTCGTTTTATCTTCACGCATAGGGCGAAGGAGATGTAGAATTTTACCGAAAAGTCAGGTGAAGCTGATTTCCGGTGGCTACGTCACGTGTGGGTTCAGAGAACCCACACGTGACCTTTGAGAAGCATCTACAACGACCCACTGGTTGGTGTGGAGTTTCGGCTGGCTTCACCATTGGCCCATTTTTCTTTGAAAATGAGCAAGGAGCCAAAGTTACAGTCAACGGCGAGCGTTACCGCGCAAAGCTCTACGAATTTTTGTCTCCAAAAATTCAAGAGAATGACATGGACGACATTTGGTTTCAGCAAGACGGGGCCACAAGTCACACAGCCAATGCAATGATCGATATTTTATGCACTGTTTTTGAAAATCGATTAATTTCTCGAAATTGTGAGGTCAATTAGCCGCCTCAGAGGAGTGATTTGAGCCCTTTGGATTATTGTCTGTGGGAAGCCATTAAGAATAAATGTTACGCAAAGCATCCAGAGACAATTGAAGAGTTGAAACATGAAATCAAAGTTGCCATTGAAGAGATTTGAACCGAAACAGCCAAAAATTTACTGAAAAATTGGGTTGATCGAATGAGATACTGCCGAGCCAGTTATGGCAGTCATATACTTAGTAGGGACATAAATACTGTTACACACATTTTATGCTGTAAAATAAAAAGTACTGAATGTTTATGGACCAAATATTTTTTAATATATATTGATGTATATTGTGTCCAAAAATAATCTACTTATTCGAAATGTCCTCTTTTTGCCTTTACACACGCCTTAAATAGCACTGGTCAATCGTCAATAGCAGCACGAACCTTGTCCATTGGAAAATTGGCCAAAGCTCTACCCAAAGCAGTCTTAAGAGATCCAATGTTGGGGTATGTTTTGTGACAAACCTTGTCCTCTAAAACCGTCCACAATTTGTAATCAAATGGGTTCCAATCTGGACTCGCTGAGGGCCATTCTTCAGAGTCCACAATTTGTAATCCAATGTGTTCAAATCTGGACTGCCTGAGGGCCATTCTTCAGAGGAAATGAACGCTGGCAAATTGTTGCAAAGCCAGACTTAGGACGTTTTAGCCTTTTGGGCCGGCGCAGAATCCTGCTGGAAAGTCCATGGCTGGTTTTGGAACAGGGAATTGTTAAGAGTCTTCACAACAGCTTTCAAAACGGTTGCTTGCTAAATTTTGCCCGCTATTTTGACTCCTTGTTCGCAGAAATGCAGGTCAGTGACCCCATCATAAGAGACACCCCACCAAACCATGACTGAAGCTGGGTGATGACCCTTTTACAACATTGTGATTAGTTCAGATGCTTCCTTAGATGGCCGCTCATACACACTATCATTTTGCTTGTTAAATTTTTCCTGAATGGTAAAAAGTTTTTCATTGGTGAACAAAATTTTTCTGTGCAAGATTGCATTTTTCAATCCTATTTTTTTTAAAGCTGCAGTCAATAAATGTCCGGTACGTCATTTGAAAGTCCCAAGTCCCAGGTCTTTTTTAATGAATCGCGTAATATTCATCTCACGGGCCATGATTTTCTGTTTTCGGAGCGAATTTCTGTGAATTCTTGATTTAACGGCTTTGATGACATGCGGTGTTCGAACAAAGCGTGGGCGCCCCGACCGGTGGCGGTCTTTTACATCTCCAGTCTCCTCAAACAATTTTATGCATCGGTAGACGAACATGCGGCTAATCCCTAGTGGCCGGAGCGTTTTGAAAATATCACTTTTTTCATTTCACAAGCGCTATTACAACGATACGGTTCTCATTACACTGTGGAACATTTTTGGGGTTATTGTCTGGGGGTGAGAAATTCCAAGTCAGGGTGATGGTACTAGGTCAGTATATTAAAACCCTCAAAGGGTTTTGCGTTCGTATGTGCCAGTTTTTTTTATGACCTTTTACATTTTTTCCTTATCTTGATGTTTTTTCGCTTAGTTGTAAAATGTTGGCAAAAACGTAGTTTGACATAACTCGAGAACGACTAGTTCGATTTTGTTGAAATAAATTGAAATAAATAATTACATTTTCTTTAATCCATTAATATACTGTTTCTCTACCAAATCAACATTTTTGCAATTAGAAATAAATTTATGAAGAAAATTTTGCCAAAAAACATAATAAATCCCAAACGGAAAAACGTGTAGAGTCTTATAACTTTCACGTAAAGTCACATAACCTATAAACAAAATGCGACATAGATCATAGAAATCAATTTAACGCGTTCTGCTTTTATTTACAATTAATTGAAGTTACTGGCACATACGAACGCAAAACCCTTTGAGGGTTTTAATATATTGACCTAGTACCATCACCCTGACTTGGAATTTCTCACCCCCCAGATTGGCTGTTGTACTGTGTTATCTGAACACTCCATGAGGAAAGTTGAAACAATTTTAAAATCCCGCTACAGACTAACGCTATTGAGGTTAGCCATATGACATTAACGGGGTATGTTCAGTTCTTCTACTGAAATGGATGTATTCAATGTTGTAACAGTATTTACGAGTATGTCCCTACTAAGTATTATATAATCTTAGAAAAAAATTAATAAACGAAAAAGTAATTAAAGTTTTTAACCACATGGTAAATTTTGACCCACCCTGTATAACCCGTATATCGACAAGAAGGCACCATTGGTAAATGTAAGCTTATGGGTAAGCAAACTAAAGCTGCTTAACTACGACACCATATGATGAATTTCATTTAAAAATCGAGATAAAACTGAAATTTTGAACCCGACCCCCTCAGATATCGATGAAATTTTGTTCATAGCTAAATTTGATCAATACAAACAAACTCTCATTTTTAGAAATGACTGTTTTGGGATTTTTTAGGCGTGGCACAGTGGGAAAATTTTGGAAAAAACGCGAAAATGGTCGAAAAGAGCTCCATTTAAACTACAATAACTCAGAATGGGCTGAACCGATTTGCATGATCTTGGTATCATTAAAAAGATATTTTAAAAGGCTTTATGACACGTTTAAAAAAAAAGAAAAAAAATACACTGTAAAAAATTTTATAAAAAAAAAAGAATTTTAACTAACGAAAAAACCAAAAAGATCAAGGGTTTTTTACAGTGTATTATTTTTTTAGAAAGGTTTATCCTTCACCTATAGCATACCAAAAAATAAAAATGGGTTCTCTTTTAGTTTTTTTTATATAATTTTCACTTCTAGTAATTGCCCTTATATTTTATAACAAAAAAAAATTTTAGGTAACGAAAAAAGGTCAACGATTTTTTACAGTTTATTATTTTTTTAGAAAGGTATTTCCTTCACCTATAACATATCCAAACCAAGATCATGCAAATCGGTTCAGCCCATTCTGAGTTATTGTAGTTTAAATGGAGCTCTTTTCGACCATTTTCGCGTTTTTTCAAAATTTTTCCCACTGTGCCACGCCCAAAAAATCCCAAAACAGTCATTTCTAAAAATGAGAGTTTGTTTGTATTGATCAAATTTAGCTATGAACAAAATTTCACCGATATCTGAGGGGGTCGGGTTCAATGCATCTCGATTTTTACATGAAATTCATCATATATGAATTAATTTCGAAGATTTGGCAGAGAAAGTGGTGGGACTCATAGACCGACGGAGCCTTTAAAATGGGTTTTAAGCAATAGTCAACGAATTTTTTTAAACCCCCTTTTGCTATTAAATATTAGTAGCTATATGATTTCCTCCTATCTCAATTCTGAAAACTTTACAATGATAATTGAAACTCATTTTATCAGTGGACCAAGAAAAACGTGTCCTTTTTAATGACACATTTCGGACCATCCATCATTTCCTGTTTTCCAACTTTTCGTGCACCAAATCCCTTGTAAATCGTGTTACTTGTTTTAAATGCCATTTGTGTTTATTTAGCATTCAATTGATGTTGTTAATTTCAATTGATGTCCTGTGAAGCAAAAAAAAACCAACAACTTTGAATGACTGTCGGCTGGACAACGTCATTGTGTGTAGATTTTTGTTGGTCATTGGTGAAATGTCTCTATATGGCCAAAGGAAGGCAGCGGACACCACTCCAAAATGTTCAAATATTTATGGGCCAAAAGTGTTGATAATGAGTTGCAACATACCGCCAGACTGCTCGCGCTGTTGGCCAGAACTAAATTCGTACGTAAAAGAGAGGATGCTTTTTTTGCAAAGGCTTGTTGGTTTGGAGTCGCGCGCGGCGGACTTTAAAACATTTTTAAAAATGTACAAAACATGTTCATTTGAAGTGTATTTGCATTTAACGCTAAAATGCATTTTCAAGTGGCACAAAACATGACAGTTGCATTAATTTTCGCCAGCCAGCCAGCCAGCCAGCAAGAGAAATGGCCATGCCCGCCCACCAACCACAGGCGAGTTGAGCGAGCGAACAGTTAAACCGGATCAAACAACTTTGCATATGCCACGTGGAGTGGCATGGCAAGGACGCAAAAGCACTGCAGACCTCAGACCAGTGTTCTCCTCCTAGGGCTAGGGTGCTGCAGCTGGCTGAGGCTGGGTAACCACGTTTTACATGATTGTTTTTGTTACAAAACATTTCGTTTGTGTAAAATCATCAATAGTCTGTCTGTCTGTCTGCCCTTTGTTTATACTCATTGCAGCGTCGCATGTGCCTCGTTCACTGGAGTGTCCTGTCCTACGTTCTACTGCCTGCTGAGTGTGTGTGCGTGCTGCTCGGTTCGAGTGTGAGGAACAGGACACATGATGCAATCATTTTGTGACAATTGTGGTAGACATTGTGTCAATTGTTAACTTTAGTTTTATTTGCTATTCCAGGCGATATTTATTCAGGAGATACATCAAATAAACAACAACATCATCATCATCGTCCTCGTCATTGACGACAATAACAACAACAACACGGCCAGCTCAAATTAAATCAATACCAGAAAATCAAATAAATAGAAATGACAGCAGCCAGCCATTAAATTGCTGGCTGAGGGGGGCAGGAGGTTAAATTTTCAAATGTTCTTCCTAA
The DNA here is from genome assembly GCA_963513945.1 of Hydrotaea diabolus. Taxonomy (NCBI): domain Eukaryota; kingdom Metazoa; phylum Arthropoda; class Insecta; order Diptera; family Muscidae; genus Hydrotaea; species Hydrotaea diabolus. The sequence goes on from OY740719.1 coordinate 16,060,746, forward strand.
AAAGCCGGAAATTGCTTTCAAGTGGTCTTTAAGTTAATGGAACGAATGGAATTAAAGCAGAACATTTTAAGGGAACCGAATATAAAAAAACAGCCTAGCAATATCTACAAAAAAGTAGGCCTGTATAGGGTGATCGATCTAGAGGTCTTTTTCAGAACAAAAAAATAAAATAAAAAAATTCAAATCAAGTGTAAAATCTTTATTGGTAATTTGAAAGGACATTTTATGGCATTTATTTTTGAAAATAATTTTCTTCAAATGTTGGCAACTGTATTTTGGAAATGAGCATTTTGTGAGAAACGGGAAGATCCGCTGTTTTCGAATAAAATTTTGTTCAGTGGTGAGGCCCATTTGTGGCTCAACGGCAAAGTCAAAAAGCAAACTTGCCGCATTTGGGCTGAAGAGCAACAAAAAGAGGTTCAAGAGGTGTCTTTGTAGCCAGAGAAAATCCACGGTTTGATGCGGTTTATATGCTGGTGGAATCATCGGTGCATATTTTTTCAAAAATTATGATGGCCGGAACGTAACCGTGAATGGTACTCGCTATCGCGCCATGATATCGATCTTAATGCTACCAGAAATTGAAGCCCGTAATCTGGACGACACTTAGTTTCAACAGGACAGTGCTACTTGCCATACAACTGCTTAATGAATCTATTGAGAGGTCTTTTCGAAAAGCAGCTAATTTCACGTTTTGGACAGGTGAGTTGGCCGCCTAGAACGAGTGATATCACACCTTTAGACATTTTCTTTTAGGGTTACGTAAAGTCCAAAGTCTATGCTGACAAACCAGCTACGATTCAGGTTTTGGAAGCCAACATTACGCGTGTCGTTAGCCATACCGGTCGAAAAAGTCATCCAAAATTGGACATTTGAAAGAAATTATATTCAAAAAATAAATGCCAAAAAAGGTCCTTTCAACACGCAGAACAAAAGTATGGTTGTGGTGACAATATTCGAAGAGGAAAATACTTTTGTTGGGTATATGGTTGTGGTACAACAATATTATGATCCTCACAACAATAGTATGATTCAAATACAACCATACTATGATCCTCACAACAATAATATGATTCACACATAACCATACTATGATCCCCACAACCATAGTATGATTCACACTCAACCATACTATGATCTCCACAACCATAGTATGATCCTCACAACCATATTATGTTTCTCTTAAAACCATAGTATGATCCTCACAACCATAAAATGATTTACACGCAACCATGTTATGATCCCTACAACCATAGTATGATCACACACACAAGTACAATAAAATTTATTATAATTTGTTTAAGTTGTCGACAATAGATTTGAATTATGAAAATTATTAAAAAATATATTAAATTCAAAATAATTTATTTTACAGTCGAAAAAATAAGTTTAAATAAACGTAAGCGTTTTTATTAAAAATATTTCAATTAAACAAAGCCAAAGCAGCTTGTTTAAAAAATTTTAAAATACTATTATTGCATTAAATCCGTACCAATAACATTTGTTCTTAAAAGCATATTAAAATGAAGAAAACTTACAATCATACAGTATGATTGTCGTAATCATATAATTGTTAACATACAACGCAAAACACAATACTTTTGTCGCTTTCATTTTTAAATTTGGCAATAATACTATTGTTACATTTCAACAATATTAATATTGCCGAAATTATACTATTGTCAAAACTAAATTCAGTTAACAATGCTATGGTTGCGACGAATATACTTTAATTGCGGAGAACATACTATTATTGCCGTGACCATGTAGTAACCATGTTTTTTCTCTGCGTGAAATTACAAATAAAGATTCCACACTTGATTTGCATTTTTATATTTTTTTTCTGAAAAAATAACTCTAGATGGATAACCCTATAGTTGACTTTGGTAAAATGAGATTTTCTTATAGTCTTTCAAGTGCCATAGATTCAAGTTCAGTTGCTCAAAGGACAGCAGCTACAGAACTTATGATGTCGACATGTGTAAAGGACAAAAGTATACTACACATGACAAAAGGATGCAGCAGCATTGCCATTACTTCCATGGCCATTATTTCCAAGTACAGCAGCCTTAAAAGATTTTATACATTCCGCTCACCCTTCCTGGGTAACTTTAACAGCAGACGCTCTAAATTCGGTCCAAGAAGAACTATCGTGTAAGTCAGACACTAAACATGTTGCTACATGTTTTTCTCTTACTTAGACAAAGACTTTTCCGAAAAAAAGGCTTACAAATAAAATATTTCAAAATTTGTATATGTTCGTGTTACTTGCAAGACATGCGAGTACGAGTACAAAACAAAAAACACCGAAACTGTAAAATTTACATACATACGATAGACTAACTTGGACAGCATGTCCTTTGTTTCGTTGTAAATAAGGTCAAAGGACAATTTGGCCATGTATGCACAAGGATGTTTGATAATCAAGTGGATTTTTCCAAAGCATAAAAGTCAAAGAGTTAAGATTTTTGTTGTGTAAATTTTGTACAGAGAACATGTGCATGATTTTAGAGTTGAAACAAGAAAACCAAAAAAAAAAAACGTCGCTAGGTTTTGCCAGACCGAACCTTATACAGGGTGGAGCGCGAAAATTTGCTTATTTGGGAATGAAATAAAAAAATTATGAACCTTAGAAAAATTTAATTCACATTTTAATTATATTGAACAGTAAGGGAATTTTTAAATTACATAATTTTAAGTAGAGTATTTGGCAAACGTCGACCTTCGCTATTCACACACTACTGCATACGTTTTCTGAAGTTGTCATAAGAGCCTCAATATTGTTCATTAGGTCTTCCAAGGGACGGTTGGGACGGTTGATATACACCGTCGACTTCAGGTAACCCCAGAGAAAAAAAATGCATGGGGCTAAGTCTGGCGAGCGTGCCGGCCAGTTCACATCATTCCTAAAATAGATAAGCCATCCAGGAAACATTTGCCTCAAACAATTCGTGGTAACCCTAGCAGTGTGTGCAGAGGCACCATTCTGTTGGAACCATGTATCCTCTAATTGCATTGCCCCAAGAGCCGGCTGAAAAAAATCCTATATCAATGTCAAGTGCCGTTCGGATTCCCAGTTACGGCAAGACGGTTATACTGGAAAAAGTAAGAGCCAATGATCCACACAATGACGCTGTCCGAATGCAGAGGTCACTGGTGAAGTTTTCAGGGCTTTGTTTCACTCAAGTGTGGGAACATCGAATCGTAAACGAAAAGCACGCTGCTATAAAATGATCGAGTGCGCATTTGAAAAATACACTTCAATACAAAATGACCTCTCCTCACGTGTCCAATGCCTGATGGCAACTGAAAGGCAGGCGAATACAAATCTCCCGTCATCCACTATAAGCCACGTTCTCTCTTCGAATAACAGTGCCGCCACAGCCTGCAGTGCGAAAAAGCAAATTACCGCGCTCCACCTTGTATACCCTCCGTATAAAAGTATAAAAGCGCAAAAGAGAGACTCATTTTTTGCACTCCTTCTGCACATGCGTCCGACCCTAATCTCATACAAAAACTTAAAAACAAATTCATATTTGTATTCGTAGCATACATAATTTAACTACCAACACACAGAGAACAGATTTGTTGCCACAACCGAATGATTGAGGTTGCATGCAATGCGAGTATTTCAGCAGAACAACAGAATGTTAGTTGGTGCTCTGTAAAGTTGAGTAATTGTAACTGAAGTATCGGTAGGAAATACAAAGTATCCGAGCCTTCAGAATAGAATTTTTGAATTTTAAAGTCCACTTGCCACTCAGTAGAGGCAAACAAAACCGTTGCCTTATAAAGGGTGTCCCAAGAAGAGCGCAATTTTTAAATGACTGATGCAGCAATTGAATTGTTTCTCTGGCTGTATGACATGTGGCGCCGTCTTGTTGGAACCACATGCCCTCCACATTCATTTCTTCAATTCTAGGCAAGAAAAAACTGGTTATCATTTCACGATACCAAACACCATTGACTGTTTGCGCTTGACCTGCCTCATTTTCATAAAAAAAGGTCCAATGATTCCTCCAGCCCAAAAACCACACCACACAGTGACACGTTGAGGATGCATTTGCTTCTCGTGAATCACTCGAGGATTTTCCGCACCCCAAATGCGACAATTCTGCCTATTGACGAAGACATCAAGATGAAAATGGGCCTCGTCACTGAAGATGATTTTATCGGCAAAATCAGCATTTTCATGTTGTCTCTCCAATACCCAATTAACGAACTCCCTTCGCTGTCCATGGTCAGCTGGCTTCAGTTCCTGAGTCAATTGAATTTTGTATGCATGAAGATGCAAATCTTTCGTCAAAATTCGCTGCAAAGTGGATTTGGAGACACCAATTTGCTGAGCTCGGTGTCGAATTGAGGTGGATGGAGTTTGAGCGACATCATCACGTACAGCTGCGACATTTTCGGTCGATCGACCTGGTCGATGGCGCGTTGTTGTCTTTACATCACTTACAGACCCAGTTTCGGCAAATTTATCCATTAATCTCTTTACAGTTGACTCTTTTGGAGCATTATTGTGACCCCAAATTGATCGCAATTTGCGAACTGTAGCCGCAAAACTTTCACCATTTTGGTAAAACAATTTCACAATAAGAATGCGTTGTTCATTCGTGTAGCGCTCCATTTTGACTAACCTCATACCTTCTACTAACAAACAATAACAATTATTCAAATGTCAAACAATGACACTTCAAATGTTGCCAGATTTAAAAATTGCGTTCTTCTTGGGACACCCTTTATAACTACTTGTGGTACTTAAGAATTTTTAGCGAATAAATTATATTCAACGATATGCTTAAAGCAGTAATAAAAGGATTATTTTCGCCTTTGGTTATGACAAAAGTTTAGATATCATCACCAATATTCGGTTACAACAACAAAATTTTGGCAAAGCCATTAGTTGGCACAACCACCAGTTATAGCAGCTAAATAAATGGTATAACAAAAAAAACAACACACATGGGATGGGCAATTTAAAAGTCGGCAGTAAAAATTATACTTCAGCTATAGCGTGGACGTAGTGCTAGGGGGGCATTCCCCCGTAGATTTCATTAAATGACATCGTTTTTTTGGTTCATGGCGGATACGAGGTGTACAAATGAATCTACTACTACGACTTTTTAACTGCCGGCCGAAACAATCTCGCCTTGCTTTCTTTGCTGCGCATCTCTAGCAGTTACCAGCATTAAGTTACAACTTGACGAGGTTTGCTTACTACAAACAATTTATTTGTTGTCGCCACCACTTATTGGTACCAAAGTAACATGTACTTCATATTGGGTTGGTTGTTATAACCACAAGTTTTTAAAGCAAATAGTTTCACTGAATTCGGTTGCTAAAACGGACTTATTGGTTGTAAGTTTCGTAATATTATTGTCGCAACCATCTAATGTCGAACCATGTTGTTATCAGTACCATTAAATGTTGGAGATGCCAACAAAAAGTATGAATATCCAACCGATAATCTGAAGTCCGGAATGATTTTCAACCGTTTTTTTTCTGTGCTTATAAACGTGGATCCGTTTTCAGAGCATAAAAGGAAATGAAAGTAGGCTGAAGAAAATATACAGCGTCAATTGGAGAGAACGTGGATAGTCGTCAATAGGGATAATCGTCTATTTCATGTAAAACCGATCACATTTTACAGGAGGCTCTTCGATTTTAACGAAATTTTGTACATTGGTTCACTTTGGTGTTCTAAAAAAATACAGTTTGGGTTTTTAAAAAAAATTCAAAATTCTGAAAATTACAGCAGTGGCAACGTGTTCAAAACGTTTGTATTGGAAATAAAAATTCCTCATACATGACAAATAGAAAATAATTTGGAGATCGACAGACATTTTAATTTTTAACTGGAAAAAAGACGCGTGGCTATCCAAAACTTTTATTGTGCTATTGGCCAACATAATAACCATTTACCAAAATTTATTTTAAAAAAATCAAAGGTACATTTGTTCCAAAATCGCGAAATAAAAGTTTTTTTTCCAAAATATAAAAAAAAAAATTTAAAGAAAACTTTTTTTACTAAATAATTATTATATCGAGCTCGAGGCCAAGGTTATTATTTTTTGTTATATTTTTCTCTTTATTCGATATTTCGATCCTCTTTGAAGAACATCATCAGGAATAACTAAATTAAACAAAATAACTGCGTAGCGAGTACCTCAGTTTCTTGTTGTTAAGAAATGTACATGTACCACCTCGAGCTCGATATAATAATTATTTAGTAAAATTTAATATAAAGGCCGAATACAAAAATCAAAATTACGAAAACTTTTTTTAAAAAAAATTATTGAAAATTTTTGAAAAGGTTGCCACTGCTGTAATTTTCAGAACTGATTTTTTTCAAAAAACCCAAACTGTATTTTTTAGACCAAAGTGAACATATCATCGGTTGATAATTTAAATGTCGTATGTGGATTTTTTGCGGTTTTGAGTTAAGATCGATTCCTTAGGTTTTCCGACCTGATCTTTCATTTGGCGTAATCAGTTTTGCGATACCTCATACGGTTTTCGAGATATGGAGTGTTGAGTTTGTCGTATGTGGCATTTGCTGATGCAATTTTCAAATTAAATGTCGTATGTAACTGCCAAACGCCACATACGACAAATTTCTATATAAAACGGCCAAAAAATTGATTTATTATTTAAATGTCGTATGTGGATTTTGCATGGCACATACGATTTTTAAATAATTTTTGTTTTAAAAATAAGCCATATCATAAGCCATCAAAAGCCATATTAACAGTTTCCCTGTTTTAGACTCACATTACTGTAGAGCATCATCCCAAAAAAATATTTGGAAAGTCATCTAAGTGTAGCGAGAATGTATGCTTTATACAAAGAACAAACTAGCCAGCCAGTGTCCGTCAATGTTTACAGGCATGTTTTTAATTAATCTTTCAACCTTTTCTTTCACCGTCCAAAGAAGGATCTGTGTGATAAATGCTATATGTACAAAAACAACAAAGATCATTTAGATCCGAAAAATTTAGACGCCTACAAGAAGCATAAGGACGAAAAATTGTTTATGAAGGCTGAAAGAGACGTTGATCGCCAAAACATTGACGAATCAAATGCAATTATATGTTTCGATTTGCAAAATGTTTTTAATTTACCGATAGGCTACTGTTCAAACTTTTTCTATAAAAGGAAATTAGCTACCTTTAATTTAACTGCCACTTTAATATTACCAAACACTCCTAACTTAACGTATTGCGCTATATGGAACGAAACTATGAATGGTAGGTCTGGAAACGAAATTGCGAGTGGGCTAATCAAAATATTAACTCGAGTCGTAGCTGATAACCCGAAAATTAGGCGGATTATACTGTGGAGCGATTCGTGTGTCCCACAGAACAGGAACCAAATAATGGCAACGGCACTTTATCATTTTTTGCACTTAAATTCAGATATTGAGGATATAACGCAAAAGTTCTCGGAACCCGGTCATTCCTTAGTGCAGGAAGTTGATTGTGTGCATAGTACAATCGAAAAACATCTCAGACATATGGAAATTGGAAGCCCGGTCTCTTTGATTAGACAATTAAACGATTTTTGTTACGAGAATGTAAAATTAAAAATTATTCAGATGGTGCCTTCCGATTTTAAAATATATTCTCAGTTATCAAGATAACTTTGTTTTCAACAGCTCCCATTTTCAAAGTGCAAATTTATTAAATATCAACCACATAAATACGAAATTTTTTATAAGGATTCTGGAACAGAAATTAATTATAAGAATGCTAATTTAAATAAAAATGTACGTTTCAAAAAGGATATCAAAGATATCTTAAAGTCCAAATTAGCAGTTGCTTCTTCAAAGGCAATAACTTCTGAAAAATCAAAAGATTTGAAAAGCATGATCCCTTTTTTGAAACCCGACGACATAGCTTTTTTAATGCGGTTTTAAAATAATGTTAATCGTTGAAAATAACACAACGTTACACTAAAAATGTACTTTTCGCGGCACATACTACAAATTGTGTATTTAGTCAAGTAAAAGAATTATACATATACTAGGAATTTTCAAACAACCCAAACATTTAGAGTTAAAATGACGATTTCAGGGTATTGCAAATTCCTAGTATGCAATTATTTTACTTGACTAAAACTACAATATGTACTATATGTGTCCCTTTTTAATTTTTTAACGCAGTGTCAAAATACAAAACAATGCATTATTTAAGTTTAAGTTTGTTATGAAGAGTAGATAAGTTTTTGTTTTTATTATTCGTTTTAATTAAATTGATACTCATAATTTTATTAATTTATTTTCTAATTTTAAAATTTTGTCGATGAAGACGAATTATTGTTTTCTGTATTTAATTTTTTTTTTAAAAGACTGAAATAAAATGTGTTCCATTATAAAGTTAAGAGTTTTATTAATGTCCTCGATAAAATGCCACCCAACCTAGGGTATGTTTTAATGGGTAACTAAAAAAATTCGATACGTAACTATTATACATAATTTCCTTACTTATATAATGTCTTAATACTTTTCAAATACATTTAGTGTTTAAATGTCGTATGTAAACATTTCGGAAGCAAAATGTCGTATGTAGCTATTTAAATGACAAAAATGTTCCATTTTACCACATACGACAATTTAATTCTGAACAAAAATCAAAATATCTTCTACCCCAAATGAGTTATAGGTATCAAACTTTTAAATTAACTAGTCAAATATTAGTAGTTTCCCCTCCTAAAATTTAAAGAAAATCGCTTTGCTGAAAAAAAATTTATAAGAGTTCAAACTTCAAACTCAATTTACTCGAAACTATCGGAATCCACATACGACAATTAAATTATTAGCCGACGATATGTACAAAATTTCGTTAAACCGAAGAAATACTTGTAAAAACTGATCGGTTTTACATGGGATTAACAAAATACGTAGAGGATTTTAATTCTCTTTAGAATGTTTCAAAGTTTTGTTTTTAATATTCAATTTTTTCCCCAGACCATTCCAAAATATTGTTACCACCTTTTTAATACCCTTAAGGGCATTTCAAAGTTTCTTCTTTAATATTCAATTTTTTTCTTAAGCCTTTTGAAAATATTGCTAAGTGTCTGTGATCTCCCTATCCAAGAATCTCCACATAATTTCCACAAATCCAATAACCATTTCATTCTTTTTTCCTTGCCATAGCCTTAGCCAATGCGCACTTCCCAGTTTACCATATCCTGTATTCTCGTAAATCCCGTAAAAGGATATGCGCGTACATAATATTGTAAGACAATCACATTCTTTCCGCACAATACAACTGCAGTAATTAAACTTTATTTACGATAACGCATAATCAAGTAATTGTATTTATGCAGTTAATCTTAAAATTTATGTTTTACTTGCAAATGAACACATTATTATGCAAGGAAAAGTTAACTCATACTAAGGAGAAATAATAAAATGCTGCCAACGCATGCCGCCGTAAGGTGGCGATAGCAAGGGAAGGAATGCCAAGGGAAATATTTGACTTTGAAAGAGTTGAGATAAATTCGCTTTTGAAATTTATAATATTTAAATCATTCTTTAAAACTCGCACTCGTATTATTTTTTTTTAATTTTATTTGCCCCATTGTTTTGAGAAATAAAAGGTGTCAATTTAAAGGAAACACTGTTAAGTGTCCTTCTGAATACTCACTGTCAACTGTTGATGAAAAAATTAAAATAAATTGCAAGAATATTGCCAAATGGTCTGTAGATACTGTCCACCATTGACAATAATCTTTAGCAAGCCTATGGTTTTCTATAACCTCTTTCATATGTCTCATTACATAGTCTTAATGGACTATCCTTGAGATCCTTGAGAATAATCCAACCTAACTGTAAAACAAGCCTTTTGTTGAAAAAGCAGCCCCAATTGCTGCTGGTTTTGTATTCCTTCACCAAAAGTTTTACTTTTATGCTACTTTCATTTAAACCTTTCATTGTGGTATCCTTCCCTTATTATCCTTCTTATGGCCTCGTAAAAACTGCTCTACTCCTTTTAAGAATTCGCTAACGTCTCTGCTTGAATACGGCTATAAAACATTGCTCGTGCTACAATTGATGCTAACAAAAATTATGTTCTCTTTGTTTGTCTTGGGCGAAATACAGACAAAAAAGTGCGGAAAGACATAATTAAAGGATTCAAAGGATTTGTTTTATTAGCTGTCGTCGCACAGTGTGTGCAACCAAAAATTAATGAAAATAACTGAGAATTTTCAAAACTTAGCATTTCTTTTTAAATACAAGAACAATTTTCCTACCCGATCAAACAAGCGAACCTAGTTAGTTCGAAAATTTGAACGTTTCTTTATACTCGGTAGTTAAAGGAATTTCCAATATCCCGACTCTGCTAAATATCAACCAAGCGCACTGGTGTTACTGGCTATTTTTACTACCTGTTGACAATTTCTTACTTTCATGATGTCTGTAATATTCACAATCTTGTTGGTGAGTGTTTACGCTTGGGTTTTATTTGTACAGACAGTCCAACCCTCAAAGTGATCACAAGAAGAACCTCTTCTCGGTATGCTCAAATACGTTTTTGTTGTGTTTTTGGTTTTCTTTTCAGCAAACATACCACCGAAAACCATTCAATGGAACAATCAATTGTCGCTAAATGTACACATTTTACTAACAAAACGTAAATAATGAGCAACAATTCTCATTTGCTTCAATGTCGAGTTTGCTTATAATGTCACTCCGTGGTGGTAGTCTTTACTCTGGCTTCTCTTCAGTTGTCGAATAAATCTTTCGCCTTTTACTAAAGATTTCCGTGGAGCGGAGCACTCTAATGAGTCTAAACTAATTTTTAAAAAAGGCCTGAACTTTATGGTTCGGGCCACTAAACAATCAATGTCACTGTTAAAAAGAATGAATGATTTAAAAACCGCAAAGAGCACTTACAAAACAATAACATTTGTAAGTCCCGTTTGCATATGGAAGATCTGCTTCGATATCCAGATGAATGTCTGTAATACCCACAATATTGTTGGTGAGTGTTTACGCTTGGGTTTTATTAATACAGACAGTCCAACCCCCAAAGCGATCATAAAAATAAACTCTTCTCTATTTGCTAACATACGTTTTTGTTGTGTTTTTGGTTTTCTTTTCACCAAACACGGTATCGTAACTACCTAGTACGAGTATAACTACCTACTACCGAAAACCATTCAATGGAACAATCAATTGTCGCTAAATGTACACATTTTACTAACAAAACGTAAATAATGAGCAATAATTCTCATTTGCTTCAATGTGGAGTTTGCTTATAATGTAGACCCGGAGATGGTAGTCTTTACTCTGGCTTCTCTTCAGTTGTCGAATAAATCTTTCGCCTTTTACTAAAGATTTCCGTGGAGCGGAGCACTCTAATGAGTCTAAACTAATTTTTAAAAAAGGCCTGAACTTTATGGTTCGGGCCACTAAACAATCAATGTCACTGTTAAAAAGAATGAATTGTTTGAAAATCGCAAAGAGGACTTACAAAACAATATATTTTGTTTTGTAAGTACCGTTCGCCTGTAGGGGATCTGCTTCGATATCCAGATGAAGGAAACGCTAGAATACGACTCAGTACTTTACTTTTTGACTCATCGCTCTCGGGATCGGTTAAAAAACTCGCGCACTTCTTCGGAGCTATCACTCTTCTGTCACCGACGGCTGTCCGATCGTTAGTTCTTCCAGGATTTGGGAGCTATTTGACCACTGTCTACAATTTACTAGTTCCAGAACTTAAGTTACACTGCTTAAGGCGATCTAGCTGTTTGTTTCGCTTATATTCGTTAACCAGCCTACTGATCTCAGAGTTGAGATCCCTAGTTCCAGCGTCAGCGGGGTTGCAGCGACGAATGGCATCACGCCCATCTAAGCTAAGGAAGTCATGAATTGTTCGTAAGGGACAACGTTTCTTCCACACTCCGAAATTCCAATATTCTGACCACTATGAAACAAACGCTTAGGTATTAAAGGCTATGTTTACTACCTGTGACAGTTTCTTTCTTTCATAATGACAGTAATACCCACACTCTTGTTGGTGAGTGTTTATCGCTTGGGTTTTATTTGTACAGACAGTCCAACCCTCAAAGTGATCACAAGAAGAACCTCTTCTCTGTGTACTCAAATACGTTTTTGTTGTGTTTTTGGTTTTCTTTTCACCAATCTCGGTATAGTAACTACCTAGCACGAGTATACCTACCTACCACCGATAAGCATTCAACGGCACAAACAATTTCTGCTCAATGTACGCATTTTACTACTAAAACGTTTATGTCGAGCAATAATTCTCATTTGCTTCAATGTCGAGTTTGCTTATAATGTAGACTCGGAGATGGTAGTCTTTACTCTGGCTTCTCTTCAGTTGTCGAATAAATCTTTCGCCTTTTACTAAAGATTTCCGTGGAGCGGAGCACTCTAATGAGTCTAAACTAATTTTTGAATAAGGCCTGACTTTATGGTTCGGGCCACTAAACAATCAATGTCACTGTTAAAAAGAATGAATTGTTTGAAAATCGCAAAGAGGATTTACAAAACAATATGTTTTGTAAGTCCCGTTCGCCTATAGGGGAACTACTAGGAATAGGGAACGCAATATTCTCCTTTTCGCCTTATAGCTCTTTGGCTGCTTGATAAGAAGTCGGTTGAAATAACTCGCGCACCGCTTCGGATCTGTCACTGTTCTGTAACCGAACGTGAGGGTTGTCCGATCATCTTCTTTCTTCGTTCCATGTTAGAGAGTTGTTTGACAGTTGTTCACAATTTACCAATTCCGGAACTAAAGTTACACTGTTTTTAGTGATCTAGTCATTTGTATCACTCATATTTGTTGACCAGCATACAGATCTCAGAGCTGAGACCCCTAATTCTAGGGGTCAGTAGGGTTAGACCGACGAATGTCATCAGGCTCTTCTGCGAGTGTCGTTGTTTTTGCTGGAAAAATTAGGTCGGACTACACGAGAGTCGATCAGCTGGAATATAGCGAGCAGCTACTGCGTTGATGATAGCCCGAATCTTCTTCTCGGCTACACGAACATCCAAGGGAATAGGTAGCTTACTAAAGCTGCAAATGGTGTCTTCTCTAATGGCATGGCGACGTTCAGAGATTACGAAGTTGGATGGTATGTTAAATGAGAGGATTATCGGAAGGAGGTCTGATCCTAACGAGATGACGGGTTGCCAGGTAACGTCGTTGATCAGGCCAAGCGATGTCATACATATGTACTATATCTGGCGAACTTAGGACATTGCCCACAATTTACGTGGGGGCGTTCACATTCACTCTGTAGAACGAAGAACTTTCAATGTCCTCCGCCAAAGATATGCCCCTCTGATCGTTGTCTAGGAGAGACTGTCAGAGTTCATGGTGGGCATTAAAGTCTAAAAGGACCAGACGGTTAAGACCAGGCGATGTCTTAGTTATGTCTGGCGAGTCATGGAAATCGCCCATAATCCGCGTTGAGGCGTCCTCATTTATTGTGCAGAACGTAGAGCTTTCAATTTGCTCTGCCAAAGCTATGCCCCTCTGGCTGTTGTCTTGAAGAGAATGTCATATTTCGTGGTGGATAATGAAGTCTCCTAGGAAAAGACGGTTAAGACCAGGAGATGCCATAGTAATGTCAGACGAGCTACATCAATCTTACATAAACTGCGTGAGGGCGTCCTCATTTACTATGCAGAACGAAGAGCCTCAATTTGCTCTGCCAAAGCTATGTCCCTCTGGTCGTTGTCTAGAAGAGAATGTTATGGTTCATGGTAGACATTAAAGTCTTTTTGGACCAAGCTTTTGTTACCTTGTATTGCTTATGTCTGGCATATATTGTAGGGCATAGGTACCAACCGGCGGGATGTAGACTTTATACAGCTCTATATCGGCAGACCCAGACTTGACTTTAGAGACCAATGAATTCTACAAGTATAGTCCCCTAGAGTCAACCTAAGGAGAGATTTGTCTGTACAGCGCAGAATGGTGTTAGTGGAAATTAATTTTCCCACCTAGACTTCTCGTGCGCTCACTACGAAGCAGTGGTGCAGAAGGCATACACCTTAGCATCCTGAATCGCTGCGACCATGTTGTTTCTTCGTCTCATAGATTCTATTACCCCACTGATTTGGTTGCGTATGCCAATGCAATTTAATTGGGAAATGGATGCACCATCAGCGGTGGCAACAGCAATCTGTGATGTAAGGTGCTGAAATTGACGATAATGTTTCGAGAAAGACTGCGGAGCAGTCTCATAGCTATATGATAATGACGGCGACAAAGGTGTAGACGGCGATGATGACACCAAATCCAGAGACCGACTGCGAACTACGTTACAGCAGCACGAGGCAACATAGTCTGTTTCGCTCTACTCCCTGATGTGGTTCAGACCTGAACAGCACTTGAAGTGCATCTACTCCATGCAACAGTTACGCCATACGGATGTTGCAAGATGGTGTATGAGGTTCTGACAAACCGAGCAGATCCAAGGGCGGCGTTTGGTTCGCTTCCAGCTCGGATCAGTAATATTCTTATTTAAACGGATGCATTCCGGGAAGTGCTGCTCCCACTACAAATAAAGGGTCAAACAGAAAACACATATTTTTGAAAGAGTGAATTACTTTACAAACTAATAAGATCAGGTTTGTGCTTGTTTGACATAGAAGGAAGTAAAAGTCAGCGAAGTTAAAGCAAACTCATCGCCGTCTGGTAGACGCACGTTTCGCCGTTGGTGTCGGCGGCTTATCAATAGCATTATGTGTGCTGCCAACAAGGTCTCTGCTCGTTTAAAGAACTTTAGATTGGAAACATTGCTTGATTTTCCATGTGCAAAGTATTATTGTCGAAGAGTGGGAACACAAGCAACTCACACAAATTGTTGAGGTGTGTTCCCCTGGCCGAAGAAGGTTTGTTTTAGGCCAATTCGGTACAAAGAAGCGGCAGTCGTGGAATTGCAGGTGATTTCTCTTATCAAATTTGCAGCCGGTTCAACCGGAGAAACCCATTGTTTAGACTGCTGCTTGGTCTCCGGAGTGTTGTAATGAATCCTTGTTTTCTCCACAGAGACAAAATGCTGCAAAACCTTTAAAGTTGTCACACGTTTATGGTCGATTGAGAGCAAACGCGGCAGACATCTTGCAGACAGCTTTCTTAAACCCAACTGATCATGTAAAATCGAAACCAACCTGCCATATGAAATACTTATGGAATCAACAATCTCACGCACTTTTACTCTTCGATCGGCCAACTTCAAATCATGGATTTTTCGACATTTTCGGTGTATTGATTTTAATAGGCCGTCCAGAACGTTCAGCTTCATATGTACTTTTAAGACTACAACGAAAGTTAGTAAACCACTTTTTTACCATTGAAATTTATGGTGCAGAATCCCCATAGTATTTACATAGTATTCCCCACAGTATCATTTCAAATTTTCAATTCAAATTTTATTAATCCAATAATCATTTTTATCTTTTAATATTAATAACAGTAATGAGAACTATCTAAAGGATACTTCAACAAGTATGTTCATGACAATATTACATAAACATATTAATCAAAAGTGATTTTGTGATAGGTAAAAAGGATATAAAAACCTATAAGTGATTGTTTCTTTAAAAAAAAAATGTACAAATATATAAAGAAAAAATATTATTTATAGTTTGATTATTATATAAGTAGAATAATCAGATATAATATTTCCTAATTGAATAAATTGATCTGCTATAGTTTCAATGAACCTTATTCTGGTTCAGTCGTGAATCTTTCCATTATTTATTCTCCAAGTGTTATTTATATAATCTGGAAAATATACAACACCCTGTCTTTTGGGCCAATAGATCCCTGGCAAATATGTACACCATTTTGGGAATTGTTCAGGAGTGCCAGAAAGTCTCTGGAGGAAATAGCGAGCCGTTCGTCGGTATTCTTTATATGGGTAGCTGAACATAGGGACCTCTAGTAATCTGCCAAAGGTTCATCTAAGAAACCTCATTGCAGTCACCAGCAGACCAAACGTTTAGAATTCTGTACGACAATCGGCTAAATGTTCCGATTTCGGATCAGAATTCTTACCGAGTTCGTAACGAAAAACATATGAGAGGGGGTTGACACATCTGAACTGAACTTCTCTGAAAAAAAATCCTCTGACAAACCGAACAGAATTCGTAACGATTTCGGTGAGAATTCTCGATAGAGTTCAGATATTGTTCAGAATTGTCTGGTAACAGACATTTTCGGCAAATTTGGTTTACTGGGCATCTTAATATAAATAGTTTTACTCACTTCGTACTATTTTTTTTTCAAGCAAATGTTTTCCAATAAATCGACAAATTGACTTTTTTCAGAGAGGTTCTGCATTTAAATTAAGAATTAATTTGTTAGTCTCCAAATTTATGTGTCGTAAATTATCTTCTCAAAAATGATCGTCCCGTCACGGGATACCGGGATTTGAGAAAACTATTTTCCGTATCCTGGGAAGAAATAAAAATTATGGAAAATAACCTACCTACCTATGGCAATATGCCATCATCATGAACAATTTCAGGCTCCTTGCTTGATTCGTATGACCGCTATCGTGCTAGATCGTCTTAAAATTTCACGACGATCAATTACGAGGGCGACCGCAAAACTAACTGGCCTGGCACATTTTCTGTTTTACTAGCAACTTTTTTTGTTTTTGGTTTTTAAAAGCAATCTTTTATAAGCCATCTGTCAAAAGTTCCGAAATATTTAATGATTATTTTCTTTGTTACAGGTGATTGAAGTAAACAAGTTTTATAATTTTTGAAAAATGGAAAATAAAGAGTTTCGTGCGGTAATTAAACACTTTTATATGAAAGGTTATACGCCACAATTAATCAAAGATGAATTGGATTCTGTTTATGGTGATAATGCACCATCATAATCCACCGTGAAATTCTGGGTTCAACAATTTAAAATGGGTCCTTCAAGTACGGAACGCTCTGGAAGACCGAAAACCGCTACTACTATTGAAAACATTAGAAAAATATTTAATGAAGTGACTAAAGATAGACGAATAAAGCTCAGAGATTTTGCTGATATTGAACTCCACATGAAAAAGCTATCCGCAAGATATGTGCCGCGTTTGTTGACTTTGCCCCAAAAAATCGTCCGTTAGACCAATTCCGAGGAGCTTTTAGCGATTTAACAGCGTAATCCAATATAGTTCTTGCGCCGATTCATAACTGTTGATGAAACATGGATCCATCACTACATCCCAGAATGCAAAGAACAGTCAAAACAATGGATAGAAGCTGTTAAAAGTGGTCCCAAGAAGGCGAAAACTGTGAAGTCAGCAGGAAGAGTAATGGCCACAGTATTTTGGGATGCAAGGGGGATAATATTTATTGATTATCTTGAGAAAGGAAAAACTATAAATAGTGAATATAATTGTGCATTATTGGATCGATTGAGTGAAGAAATCAAGATAAAACGACCGCATTTAGAAAAAAAAAGTTATTTTTCATCAAGATAATGCTCCTTCACATATGCATTTTTAACTCAACAAAAACTGGCCGAATTACGATTTGAAATTGCTCCGCATCCACCATATAGTCCAGATTTAGCTCCTTCTGATTATTTCTTGTTTCCAAATTTAAAAAAAATTCTCGGTGGCAAAAAATGTTCGTCCAATAGCGAAGTTATTGCTGAAACTGAGGCATATTTTGAAGGTCTTGAAAAATCTTAT
This sequence comes from Hydrotaea diabolus, assembly GCA_963513945.1. NCBI lineage: Eukaryota > Metazoa > Arthropoda > Insecta > Diptera > Muscidae > Hydrotaea > Hydrotaea diabolus. Next base: position 16,078,428 of record OY740719.1, read on the forward strand.
TTTTCGGATGGAATTAAAAAACTTGAAAAACGTTTGGTGAAGTGTATTGAGTTGGAAGGAGATTATGTTGAAAAATAAATAATAATAATTCCAAAAAAAACAGTTCTTTTTTTGTTAGGCCAGTTACTTTTGCTGTCGCCCTCGTACTAGAGCGGGCTGATTTGTAAGGATAACAATTTTTCGATATTGTGCCATCGATTTTTGTTAGCTTTTGTTACAAGGACAAAAATTTCTCTACGACATATCAAAAAAGTGTTTTCGAGGTGCCCAAATTTATTTTTTTTTAGCTTTTTCTCAACTTTTATTTCTAACTTTTTTAGAAGGTAATAAAGTTTGAATTATTGATATGCCCTTGTAGACATCTTGTGTGGTTTCTGGATGAGAACATTTCTATCAATGCTTTGTGAGAGGGAGAGTTCACCAAAACAAGCACAAAGTAAGGCGGTACGATTTTGACGACTCTTTGTTCTCTTTCCAGACCACTGTGCCGCCTTGCTACCGCTGCGGTTGCTTCCTGAACAATGAACTTATCTGATTTCCAAGAAAGTGTTTATGAGTTCATAAACCAACGGGTAAGTAAGAGGAGTAGTCGAGACAATGGCGGTTATTTGGTTGATTTAAATCATAAAGCAAGCCTAGTTAAACAGGGCATAAAATGTAAAATGTGACACAGAGAGAATAATTAAAAAGGTTTACTGCTGCGGGTGGGGTAGAACACCACAAATCGCCGCCTTTAAAACCTACCTAATGTAATTGCATTTACAACCTCGTCCCTTGGTCTGGTTAATCCTGCAACATTAATGAGGCACAAAAACAGACACTTCGTTAATGCCATGTTACCAAATGAAATTCTTTTCAATCAATTTCCTTGTACCAATTCACTGAATGGTCGATCAGGTCAGCGCGGTACGTGCGATGATTTGAGACTTCATTACGCCAAACTACACAAACTCACTAAATAATGATAACATTTGTCCACTTACTAGAAGCACCCGGGGCAATGCACCGCCAAACAACAAAAAAATCAGGGAATTGAACGTGATGTAATTGTTGAAAATCATGTCAAATCGTGGCGAGTGCTCTTACTGCAGACGCTGGCAAAAACCACTTCACCCAAATTCTAAACAAAAATCTCTAATGATTTACGCCGTGTTTAAATAAAGACCGAAAAAGCGTGTACAACTCAAACGAATCCCGGGTGTCCTTTCATGTCCTCGTAACTGCAGCAGCCGCCACAGCGACCCGCGTCATTCAGCTTTGAATGCATTGACACAGTATCTTCTTTCTTTGTTGTAATGCGTTTCTGCTGTTTGTTTAGTTCATTTCCTTCAACTCCTCCACGAAGTCCTCCCACTCCGGCGCCCTCTACGTTGTCCTTATTGTGCTGGCGTTCAGCGAATTTGAAAATCAATTAACATCAATCAAACAAAGCAAATACGGGAAAGTAAATTAAAAACATCCCCCCGATTGGCAAAGCGACAAAACGCATCATGTGTAAGTCGACTACGAGGGTCATACAAAAAGGCCAGAGTGCAGCGCACATGGAGCATCATTAATCCATTGACAGTATGTCAAATATTAGCTGTCATAAAGTGTTCCTGATACTTTCCCCTGTAGTCTGTTTTCTTTGCCCTGTAAAAAATATGGTTTCCGAAAATAACGGCCATAGTTTCGTCTACACATCATGTGTACAATAAAACTCACTTCATGCCACCTTTTCAGATGCAAATTATTTTCTAAATATTTCAAGTCACATCCATCAATCACTTAATGATGGACTGAAACCAAGTCACAGCAATTAGGATATATTTAAATTCATATTCTCCGAACTTTATTTTTTATTTTGGCTAAACAAAAGTTAAATATCCAGGATCGCAAGTTTTTATACAATTAATTTTTATTTTACAAATTGAAAAAGAAAAAAATATTTTTTCGCACTTAAAAAATATTTTTTTATGTTGAGAATTGAAATTTTTTTTAAGAGAAACATATTTTTTTTATGAGTGAAAACATTTTTTTATGAGATAAAAATCTTTTTTTTTTAAAAAAATATTTTGAGAAAAAACGTGCCTGCATTTCCGTTTTCCCTTTTCAGATGCAAATTATTTTCTAAATATTTCAAGCAACATCCATCAATCACATGATGATGGACTGAAACCACGTCACAGCAATCAGGAGATATCCAAATCCATATTCTCCAAACTTTATTTTTTATTTTGGCTAAACAAAAGTTAAAAATCCAGGATCGCAAGTTTTTATAAAATTAATTTTTATTTCACAAATTGAAAAAAAAAAATATTTTTTCCCAATTAAAATAATACTTTTTTATGTTATGAAAGAAAATTTTTTTTAGAGAAACATATTTTTTTATGAGTGAAAATATTTTTTTATGAGAAAAAAATCTTTTTTTATGAGATAAAAATCTTTTTTTAAAAAAAAAAAATATTTTGAGAAAAGACGTGACAGTAACTCCGTTTTCCCTTTCCAGATGCAATTTGTTTTCTAAATATTTCAAGTTATATCCATCAATCACATGATGATGGACTGAAACCACCTCACCGCAATCAGGACATATTCAAATATGGGTGATCCATCTAAAGGTATTTTTTTCAGAACAAAAAATAAATATAAAAATTTAAATCAAGTGTGGAATATTGGAATCTAATTTGAAAGGACATTTGATGGCATTTATCGTCGTCGTTCGTCGGTAATCTTTATATGGGTAGATGAACATAGGGACCTCTATTAATCTGCCAAGGGTTCATCTAAGAAACCTCATTGCAGTCACCAGCAAACCAAACGTTCAGAATTCTGTATTCCGATTTCGGATCAGAATTCTGGGTGATCCATGCAGAGGTATTTTTTCAGAACAAAAAATAAATATAAAAATTCAAATCAAGTGTGGAATCTTGGACTCTAATTTGAAAGGACATTTTAAGGCATTTATTTTTTTGAAAATAATTTTCTTCAAATGTTGGCAACTGTATTTTGGAAATGAGTGTTCGGTGAGAAGCGGGAAGATCCGCTGTTTTCGACCGAAATTTTGTTCAGTGATGAGGCCCATTTCTGGCTCAACGGCAAAGTCAATAAACAAAATTGCCGCATTTGAAGAGGTTCCAGAGGTGCCATTATTCCCAGAGAAAATCAAGGTTTGGTGTGGTTTATAAGCTGCTGGAATCATCGGTGAAATTTTTTTTAAAACTGATGATGGCCCGAACGTAACCGTGAATGGTGCTCGCTATCGGGCCATGATATCGATCTTTATGCTATCTGAAATTGAAGCCCGTAATCTTGACGACACTTGGTTTCAACAGGACGTTGCCACTTGCCATACAGCTGCTCAAACAATGAATCCATTGAGAGGTCATTTCGAAAAGCAGCTAATTTCACGTTTTGGACAGTTGAGGTGGCCGCCTTTAGACATTTTTCTTTGGGGTTACATAAAGTCCGAAGTATATCTGACGCGCAAAATAGAAAGGGACCTAAGGTTAAACACCAGTTTTGTTCAGTAGAGCCATTTTAATGATAAGGTCCCTTTCTATTTGCACTTAGAATCGTCGAGCTCACTTTCATAAAACGCGCATATCTCTGGGAGGGAACACTTTTGGGCATGGGATCGGTCTCATTTGATGCTCAGATGTTGTCCACATCAAAAAAAGAAAAGAAATTGATTTTTTTTTACCCTTAGGTCCCTTTCTCTATGCACTGTCACATATGCTGACAAACAAGCTACGATTCAGGCTTTGGAAGCCAACATTACGCGTGTAATTAAAGCTATAGCGGTCGAAATGCTCGAACGTGTCATCTAAAACTACCCAGAGGCGTAGTTGCGGCCAACATTTGAAGGAAATTCTATTCCAAATATAAATGCCATAAAATGTTCTTTCAAATAGCCAATCAAGATTCCACACTTGATTTGAATTTTTATATTTTATTTTTTGTTCTGAAAAGATACCTCTAGATGGAGACCAAGGGTGGTCTTCTTACTCTAACAAGTTTTACTAAGTTGGCGAGATTATCAATGAAATGATGGTAAACTTTTCAATCAGGGAATAGAAAATTATTGTTTCCCTAGACATCCCGCCACGGTAAATTTACTACTTGGTCTGGCTTATCCCGTGAAAAGGTCCATGGCGATAATTTTCATTTTCAAACTGAAATTACGTTATGATGATCCATGGGAAGTATACCCAAATCCCACATGTATTCCAAGGAATTTTGTTTTAGAATCGAAACTAATTCAAGCCGTTCCGACCAATAGTTTAGTTTTTACTGAAGAGGCGATATTGTATGTCTGTACTGCACAGAATGGTGTAGCTGGAAAGCAAGTCCCGCACCTCCACTTCTCGTACGATCCTTAGCTACCACGTTGTAGCCGCCACAAATGCACAGGCTCCAGGTAAATTTTCAGTTTCCTAGATCGCAGCGACCATGAATAAATTTAACTAAGTTTCGGAGATTATAAGAGAAATAGTGGTAAACAAATCAATGATATTTTTGCGAAACAAGGCTGTGATATTTAAACTAAGTTGCCTTTTTAAAAACAAGTGTTTTTTTTCGTTTATTTGTATTCATCATTGATTCTTACTTACTAAAATAAACAATAGTTCATATAAAGTTAATCTATACAATGCTTCATGCGAAGACCTCTAGTACAATTATTTATGATGTCTTCGAATAAATAACTTATAAACAGAAATCCATGCTAGGCTGTATATCGTTTTTTTTTTGCAATGAAAATGTAGGAAAAAACATTACTTATGTGTGTAAGTTAATATAAAAAGGGTCAAAATATAAGATAAAAAAGAAATAATCAGATTTTGCTAGCTAAGCCACCAATATTTGGTGGTGTTTAATTTGGCAACATTGTCCTTATCTTTTTTTGGTATACTAGTGTTGTGTCTTATATTGGTATCGCTACTTGTGTTGACTACAATGCTTTTTGTTGAAGCCCTTCGAAAGTGATGGTAGAAAATTGGAGTCCCATCAGTCTTCTGTATAGATTTAAGGCTGTCTAGGAAGAGGAATGTTTCAGGAGGAACAAATCCTTTTCCTATGGTATTAGCTATATAAGCTGTGTTAGTGTAATAAGGGGCGAGAATTAAGTTATTGTCTGTGCACTGAATGCATCGTACAATATGGTTTCGGATCAAGTTAATAATGAAGTTATCAATCCTGTTTATGTTGGACTAATTATATAGCTTGGAATTGGACATATATTTGACAAAATTACTTTCTGGAGATCTGTAGGTTGAAGTGCAAACTCTAAGAATCTTTCTTTCGGTTAAACGTATTTTTTCCATGTATGATGGTGCAATATTGAACCATATTGGGCACCCGTATGTTATTACAGGTCTAATTAAGGATTGGTACATAATTATTTTTGTTCTTTGTGTCAAGTGTCTTGAGTAGAATAATGATTTATTGGCAAAAAAATGCATTCATAGTTTTTTCTATTATTCGGTTGACATGTTCGTTAAAGTATAAAAATTTATCTAGATAAATTCCAAGGTGCTTTACTGTATTTGAAACTTTAATTGTTTCGTTGGTCGACTTCAATGTTATTGCGCATTTGTTAACAGGTGGCCAAAACAAAATGGTTTCACATTTACTAGTATTAATTCTCATAAACCAATCTAGGGCATATTTTTCCACAGTATCAAGAGATAACTGAAGGCTGTTTGAAATTTTTGTAACTGTGTCACTCGATGTATAGATTAATATATCATCTGCAAATGCAATAATGTGTTCTATCTTTTTAAGGAGTCAAGTAGATATAAATTAAAGAGTGTTGGTGCCAAAACCGTTCCCTGTTGTAATCCGTTAAATAAGCTGAATTCTCTACTTGTGGTCTTATTTCTACTAATGTAAAAATGTTTGTTATTGAGCATATTATGTATAAGTATTATTAAATGTTGAGGAACACCATAGTCTACTAATTTACTTATTAATCCTGGGAGCCAAACATTGTCAAATGCCTTCTCCATATCTACAAGGCAAGCCCCGGTACAGTGTTTTCTGTTCCAATTCCAGTTAATATGAGACGTTAGAACATTTATTGCGTTAATGGTTGAATGATTCTATTTAAAACCAAATTGTTTTTCATCAATCAGTCCGTTTTCTATACATTGTTTGTTAATAGCGTTGTTGATGCATACTTCAAACACTTTATTTATATTTGGCAATAAACTTATCTTGCGCATATTTTTAGGATGACTGTGGTCTTTGTCCCTCTTAGGAATTACGACAACTTTTGCTATCTTCCAGTCTCCAGGAAAGTAAGAGTTATTTATTAAATTATTGAATATAGTGCAGTAATCTAGTATTATCCTTTCAGGGAGTTTTTTCAGAATTACATTTGGGATATCGTCAATCCCAGCTGATAATGTATTCCTTAAATTTTTAAAAATGTATTTAATTACATTTTGGGTGACAAAGAATGAGCCCGCTTGCTCGTCATTTAATTCGTTTGCTTTAAGGCTATCAGAGAATGTTGTTATGGTTGTCAGATTGCTCTCAAATAATATTTTTGATTCTAAAAAAAATTGAATTTCTGAATAACCTCTGTTTGGTTAGCATTGTCAAAATCAATCTCTTTGTGAGAGTGGATTGACTCAAAGTAGGCGCCAATTATATTTACAATATTAGTCTCTCCAGAAACTATAAAATTCTGGTCGATATCTCTTTCGATACCGTCTAGATTTAAACATGCCCTATGTATTATATTTTCAGAATATCTTGGCGAAACGTCGGGAAAAATCATATGAAAAGGAATTTTCACACAATAACCTACTACACGGCAAAAAAGTAGACTTGACCAATAAAAGAACATATCTCAATCGAAAAGGATTGTTTGCCCATACATTCACTGTAAATTTGCTTACCATGAAATAAAATATAAATAGCTATGCTCACTACCTACTGCCAGTATCGCTCTCATGATCATAAAAATACTCAACAAGTGCTGTTAAGCGCTACAAGCTATTCAACCCTCAAAGTGATCATAAAGTGAACACTCAGCCAAATACTTTGTTATCTCTTTACTTCTCTTTTCGTCTTAATGTGTGGTATTCGTTGCCCTTCAACTATGCCTACCTACCACCGAAAACATACCATAAGCATAAGCAATTTATCTTAATGTATACTTTTTACTACTAAACATTTAAGGTGAGCAATAATTCTCATTCGATATATTGCTAAGTTTACTTATAATGTCCACTCGGTGGTGGTAGTCTTTACTCTGGCTTCTCTTCAGTTGTCGAATAAATCTTTCGCCTTTTACTAAAGATTTCCGTGGAGAAGAGCACTCTAATGAGTCTAAACTAATTTTTGGAATAGGCCTGAACTTTATGGTTCGGGCCACCAAAGAATCAATGTCACAGTTTAAAAAAAAATGGTATTAAAAACAAATGCACTGTGCATTTTAAGCAAGTTTGTGTTCTTTTTCATGAGATTATGATAGCGGCTGATAATTATTGTCTAAGCAACATCTTATATGTGACGGGCAAAAAAGAAAGGGACCTAAGGTTGAAAACCAGTTTCGTTCAGGAGAGGCATTTTAAAGATTAGGTCCCTTTCTATTTGCGCGTTTATATCGTCGACTTTACTTTCATAAAACACGCATATCTCTGGGAGGGAACACTTTTGGGGCATGGGATCGGTCTCATTCGATGCTCAGATGTTGTCCACATCAAAAACAAAAGTGAAAAGTTAATGAAAAGTTTTGTTCAGGAGAGCCATTTTAAAGATTAGGTCCCTTTCTATTTGCGTCGACTTCACTTTCATAAAACGCGCATTTCTCTGGTAGGGAACGCTTTTGGGGCATGGGATCGGTCTCATTCGATGCTCAGATCTTGTCCACATCAAAAAAAAAAAATTAAAATTTTTTTACCCTTAGGTCCTTTTCTCAATGCGCTGTCACATATGGAACATGGAACTCTTGAACAATGCCATAGTATTGTTGAATATGTCTCTGAAACATTGGAAAATAAAAGACACTGCTCTGCAGTTTTTCTAGAAGTTCAACCAGCACTTGATCGAGCACCCCGGATTATTATACAAATTAAAAAAATTCTTCCAACACCTTTTTATTTACTCTTGAGGTCATATTTAGCAGATCGACTCTTCTATGTTAAAGACAACAATGATTTCTCTAAAACTGTTTCCATCAATGCAGGTGTGCCTCAAGGTTCCTTACTGTATACCATACTCATTTCAGTTTTACCAACCTTAGATAGTGTACTTGTAGCTACGAATACGGATGACAAAGCTATCTTAGCTTCAAGTCACTCTGCGATAATTGCCTCTTCATGAATTCAAACCCTACTCAATAAATCTGGCTTGTAAAATGGAATATTAAGGTCAACTCCAGTAAATCTAGTCACATAACGTTTACGACTAGGAAAGGCGATTGTCCACCAGTCACATTAAACGGAGATACAGTTCCACATACAAAGTGTGTCAAGTTTCTTGGAATGCATTTAGATCGCGGATTAACATGGAAGTCACACAGTAAATTCAAAAGAAAGCATTTCGACCTAAAGTTTAAAAAGTTATTTTGGTTCCTGGGGCCAAAATCACAGCCAATTGTCGAAAAGAAACTAATAATTTATAAATCTTTTTTAAAACCTGTTTGGATCTACGGTATAAACCTATGGGAAACGACTAGCAACTCTAGCGTGAAAATATTGGAAAGATTTCTATCGAACGTTTTACGATTGATTTTGAACTCGCCATGGTTCGTCAGAAATGATAAAATGCTCAACGATCTAAACATGACATTGGTTAAAGACAAAATGAAAGTATGCTCCGAAAAATATCTGGCAAGACAAAGCAATCATTCAGATTTACTGTCTGTTTGTCTGTTAGATAATAGCCACGAAACAAGGGGACAACATGTACTGGACCTTCCTTTTGGAACCTAAATATTACCTCATATAATTTTACAGATAATACTTTACATTTTTAATTTACTTTTTTCAGTTATTGTTAGGCTTGAGGTCATAAGCAAAAAACAGATTTTGGTGTTTTTTTTTATAATTTATTTAATTTTGAATAACCCAATATTTCGAACTGACTTCGTCGTTCATCATCAGGGGTAATCACTAAAACAAAACCGAGAACATAAAATTACAACAATACACAATTTTCTATCACGAATAACATGATTTTTGTTAATAATTACATTTAAATAATTGTTTTACTTCTGTCCTGTTGTACTTCTAATATTCAACTAATGTATGTCTTTCCGTCGGTACTTATTAGCAATGTGTCTGTATGTATGTGCACATCTATCCGTGTCAGTTTTAAAGTTCATTCACTTAGATGTAGGAATGTAAAGCATCTCCAAAGTGTATCTTCTCTTATAATTCCTCTCTTGTGCTAAAATTTTTACGTCGTTAAAGTTTGGCTTGTGTCCAGTCAAAGTACAGTGGTTCGCAAGGGCAGTCTTCCGCTCGATTGGTCTATCAACAGCTTTTAGGTCAGATTTGTGAGAAGAAAGTCTAGTCTTTTGTTTTGTCCCAGTAGTGTCAACATATACCTTTTGGCATACGTTGGACTTGTCACCATCACATTTAATCTTATAAACTAAGTTGGACTTTTCTTCACTGTCAACCTTCGATTTTGTCTTACTAAATAATTCGTAAACTGTCCTAAACGTTTGGGGCGCTAATAAAAATTTGTCACTATTATAAACGTCCGATTTTTTGAACCTTTCGGAGAAACCAGGTATGTACGAGTACGTCATTGCTTTATAAGTTATTACTCTTTTTTCTTTAACTGTTTGGTCACAATTGGTTTTCGTCCGTCTAATTAAGTTCTCTATGGTTTTAATTGGAAAGTCATTTTTCTTTAATACGTTCTTAATCCGTCTTTCATTGTCACTATGGAAACTTTTGTCACTTATGTTGAAAACTCTGTTAATAAAGTTTGCCGCTGTATTAATTATAATTCGTCGGGGATGTTTGGAGTGAAAGTTTATTAATCGTACGGAAGATGTTGGTTTTTGATACCAATCCAATTTCAACAAATTGCCTTGTCGGTGAATTATAGAGTCAAGATAAGGAAGTTTTTGGTCACATTCTTTCTCCATTGTGAAATGTATTTGTCTATTGAATGAATTAAGTATTTTCTTTAAAATCACAAAAAGGTCGTCAACATATTTAGTCTGGGCTTTGTAGTCATTCTTCGTATTGAAACGTTCAGCAACTCTTCCATGATAATGTCGGCTATATCCGGCGATATATAGATGATTTTACTTATTGAATTGAAACTCAGCCTGCTATCTCTTTCTGTATCATATTGTTCATCTTAATTGCTGATTATCTGATGATAGATTGCAAATATAGAAATTTAGAGTATTATAGTTAACACCAATCCTGAGAAATAAGCCTTAAATAACATATTATTTGACTAGTCTCTACGATATTGCAATTGATTAAAACTAATAATAATGTGCTTCGAAATAATTAAAACTTACCGCTGTAATAGGAATAGAATGAATCATCATGGGGATTCATCCACATTTCATAGTCATAACCTGAAGAAATAAAAAAAAACAGAAAACGAAACAAAAAATTAAAAAAAATAAGAAATAAAACAATTTTTTAAATACAAAAATTATAATAAAATGTCTAAAAACCATATAATAAACCCAAACAAAATAAATATATAAAGCAAAAGTTTAAGAGAAATAATTTGAATTTCGAAGTTTCTTAAAGCATAAAAGTTAAATGAGAGATTATCTACGTTTTTTAATTGATTGTCGCAACGCTGATTTAGAAAGTTTTTGTTTTGTAATAAAATTTCAATTTTATTAGAAAAAAAATTTTGTTAAAAAATATTTATTTATTTTATATTTTATGCGAGCATGAGACCGACATAAGAAAGGGAAAAGAAAGCACTGCTTTGTCACAACACATTAAAGAGAACCAACACTCAGCTGACCTAAAGAACGTGAAAATACTAGACAGAGAGTAAATTGAAAATAAGAGATACTCTTTAGAAAGTTTAAGAATTCAACAGAGAATATCAAAATCAATAAACACCAAAGAAGACAAAGACAACACCAAGCTCCAATACTCCGCTGCAATAAGTTGAACTAAACAGAAGTGCGTTACTGTGTAAAGTTTAGTGTTAAGTTTTGCTGTGATTTTTACATGTATTTATTTTTTATTATTAAATTGTTTCGTGATGTCCAGTTTTTTTTAATAGTAATAAGAAATTATGACGAATGAAAAGTAAAACTAATTGTAAGTAAAGCTAACATATCATAGGAAATTATAAATAACAACACTTTTGGTCGACAGGATTTTCAAATAAGCATCCCCTGAAGAAGTTAGAAAAAAGCTAACGAAACGTTGGGAAAACATGGAATAAATTTGTTTTATTTAATTCATGAAGGAAGACTGACCAATCAGCCCAGTCAAAAACGACATAAACAAATAAAATAAATACGCATTTGGTCAAAGAAGAAGAATTAAAAAATATTTTGTTTAATAATTAAAAGAAAATATATGGTAAAACTGCTCTGTTATACTTATATATAAGTATAAAAGAAGAAACATTTAATTTTTAAGAAAAAGCAAATTTGGAAACTGAATATTTAAACAAAAAAATTCTCTTTTTTTTTTGAGAAATTAATCTGTTGGGCAAAAAAAAGTTAATTAAAAAGTTTTTTCCAAGGAGAAAAAAAAAATTATTCTTGAAAAAACAAGTTAGTTCTCTTTTTTGAGAACCAGATATGTTGGGAAAAAAAATGAATTAAAAAAATATTTTTTTAAGGAGAAAAAAATATTCCTGAAAAACAAATTTGTTAACGGAAAATAAAGTTTTTTAAAAAAAACTAATTTAAAAAAGAATATTTTTTGTAAAAAAAAACCTATATGTGACAGCGCATAGAGAAAAAAATCAATTTTCATTTTTTTTTTGTTTTTTTTTGATGTGGGCAACATCTGAGCGTCAAATGAGACCGATCCCATGCCCCAAAAGTGTTCCCTCCCAGAGATAGGCGCGTTTTATGAAAGTGAAGTCGACGATTCTAAGCGCAAATAGAAAGGGACCTAATCTTTAAAATGGCACTCCTGAACAAAACTGGTTTTTAACCTTAGGTCCCTTTCTATTTTGCGTGTCACATATTTTAAAAAAACAAAATTGTATAGAAAATAATTTAGAAGGCTTAAAGGTTTAATGGTATGTTAAAGGTTTAATATGGACTATTAGTTTGTGTAAAAAAAAATTATTAAAACTTAAAAAAAATAAAGAAAACAAATGCAAAGAAAAACAAATTGGAATTTGAAAACGTAAAAAAAACATTATTTTTTAAAGAACAAAATAAGTTTAGCTGGTAAGTTTTATTTTGGTCTTTTGCTTTTACACATTAACAGGGATTAGAGGGCTCGAGACCTCTTGTACGAGGGCATATCAATAATTCCGTTATTCTTCACAGTTTATTTTGCAAAAAAATATGTATTTTTTAATATAATCTCCTTTAAGCTCAATACACTTAGTACAACGCTTCTCCAATTCTTGTTTCCCTTCCAAAAATGAGGATTTTTTCGAGGTCCATAGAATAGGCATTTGTTGAAGCTGAATCTCTTTCCACCGAGCCATTGCCCAAGGTTTGGAAATAGGAAAAAAAGTCACTGGAGGCTAAATCCGGAGAGTATGGCGGATCAGGTACCAATTCGACACTCAATTCATGCAACTTTGCCATTGAGACAGCACATGTATCCACTCTGGCATTATCGGACGAAAAATAACTCTTTTCTTGGCCATATGGGATCTTTTTTTTTAAGTCCTCTTTAAGTCGTTCCATTAAGTTGGCATAATATTCGCCGTTTATTGTTTTTCCCTTTTGAAGGTAATCGATGTGGATTATCCCGCGTCTACGCCAAAAAACTGTTGCCATCACCTTATTGGCCGACAAAGTCACCTTGGCGATCTTTGGAGACGGTTCATCCGGAGAAAGCCATTGTTTGGACTGCTGCTTGGTCTTCGGAGTGTTGTCTTGAATTCATGTTTTATCCACAGTTACAAAACGCCGCAAAAACTCATTTGAATTGCGGTTAAACATTTCCAAACAATTCTTTGAAGTTGTCTTATCTTGCAGACAGCTTTCTTAAGCCCAACTGATCATGAAAAATCGAAACCACACTGCCATATGAAATGCGTATGGCATCAACAATCTCACGCACTTTTACTCTTCGATCGGTCAACACCATATCGTGGATTTTTTTCGACATTTTTGGGTGTATTGACCTCAATTGGCCGTCCAGAACGTTCAGAGTCATTTGTACTTGTAAGACCACAATGAAAGACAGTACACCACTTTTTTAACATTGAAATCGATGGTAAAGAGTCCCCATAGTACAAGTATTTATCAAGCTTTTCCTTGGTTTGATTGAAGTGTTTTTTTTTCGCAAAAAACAATGTTTAATGAGCACTCGAAACTCACTTTTTTTCATTTTTAACAAAATGCACATGGATTTAAAAACCGAACTAAATGTCGGAACACTCTCAAAATATTAATGGGAACAGTATTGCATTTCCTATAACTACGAGAAAAATTGAAAAAGTCACGGAATTATTGATATGTCCTCGAAACTTTCTGCCCAAAAACTTTTAGCATTTAAAACAAACGGGTTTTAATACAAATTGTATGTAGTTTTCTGTAAAAAAATTATATAAAAGTAGTTTTTATAGTTTTGTACAATAGACTGAACTCATCGCGTTAGCGAACTCCTTAGCAAGTTACTATTCAAACACGTCCATTATTTTATCAAACAAAGATGTTTTGGTAGTAGAAAAAAATAAAGTGACAAAATTCAATTTTAAATAAAATTGTAAAAAAAAAATTATTAAACACACATGTTTAAATAAGACATAATTGTTTAGCTCGTTTGTTTTATTTCGGTCTGTTGCTTTTATACATTGAACAGAGATAACCGGCTCAAGACCTCTTGCTTCTATATTTAAATAGAAGACAAGTTTTTAACAAAATGGCAAAGTGACATAGATTTTCGTGGCTGCACACTACTTTTATCATGATTTTAGGTCCGTGACAACTCTCTTCAGAAAGCCTTCCTGCAATTGTTGAAAGTAAAGCCGAACTCTATAAGGCCAGGCTCTCCCCAAACGAATGAGAACTACTGTTGTAAACCTTACTTTTCAAGGTTTCTTCACACAATTGCCCACGAAAATACAACTAACTTTTGCCACCTCTAAAGAGACTCCACATCGAGAGCCATCAATAGATTTCTTTTACATAATTAACAAAGTAAATGAATTTCCATTAAAAATAATTAGAGGCTGATCGGCATTTCTCGTTAAATGCGAAACTGCTTGCCCTTAACTGAAATGGCGCTAAACATAGTTACAACACATTCGTTGCTTGGGGTCTCATAGAAGGTGAAGTGGCGTTCACGTCAACCGCAATCAACCCTAATAACAAAAAGTGGAAAAATATCAAAACCAATTCCTAGGCCCCAAAATTAGTAAGATACCACAACTTTCCAGGATAATTAAAATAAATAAGCATTTTTTTCAAATTTTCGATGATCTTTTCTTGTTAGACAGCTTTCCAAAATCACCAACTTTAAATGCGTATAAAAAAATCTCGCACTGAACTAAAAAGACCCTGATGGTTTTATTATGGATAATTTCAACTTTCCTTTGCAATTGGTTTCATCCCATTCGCATTTTGGGTGTAGCACTATTGAATCGGAAATATTTTCGATAAACAACGTACGAATATTTTAGTAAATATGTGAAAAATTTTATTACAGGATTCCTAATTAATTTTTTGTTTGAAGATTTGAATTTCGAGATTTTATCTTTTATTGTGAATGTATGAATTTTATTGAAAATGGATTTTATCTTTTATTGTGAATGGATTTTTACATTAACGACTCTTTTGTTTTATTTTAGGCAGAAGAAATAAATTTTTATTTGTTTAGAACGAAATGTAACCATCCGAAGTCGACAAGTTCATTAGAATGTGTAAGAGTTATCGCCAAATTGGCCTATGAAAATAATTGCGATTTTCATAACCGTTCTCAAATTCAATTTCATTTGATAAATCTAAATATCCAAAATACCATTTTCCCGATTTAGTTTTATTATCGAATATCTCTGACATTTTCTTCATACTCTAATAAGTTTGTAACCACCATATCTATCGACAAATTCCAACATAAACATGACTTGACAACCAACATCCCATTTATTGTTTTTTGTTTCCTTAGTGGGGATCGAACGATGCAAAAACATCGACAGCAACGAAACAATCGTGCAACAAATCACGGGCTAACATGGTGCGTACCCTCTACTCTGTCAATGTAGAACAGATAGGAAACGATTGGGTCGTTGTACCCGTCATCTCTTATCCGGCCGGCCGGCAGTTAGAGACATACCGCCAATATTGTTGCAACGCAGTCTTTAGCAATTTGCCAACTATGCCACAGATACAATTTGAACTGAACGTTGCGTTGCAGGCGAGGGTGTGTGAGTGTGATTGCAACATAAAATACATATACATACATACATGCACATTCCACTTCATGGTGTGTGGCATATGTATTTTGTGCTCCAATCGCACAAAAATGGCATATGATGATGCACTTTTACAATGGCCATGTTGGCTGTTTGTTGCAACGTGGCCTTTGTCGTTGTCGAGATGGAGATGTTGATGGCTCTGGCGTTTGTCCCTTGTACTATAGAAGAAGTTTAATTTGGTATGTGGTTTACTGTCAACTTCAAATAAACGTACAACATATTGCCACAGCAATGGCAATAGCAACAACAGCATAGAACAAGCACCACCAGCAGCAGCAGTAACTCCAACAACTTCCATAACAAAATTGTTACATTTAACTGCGTGTATGCACAGTGCTACTGCTCATCATGGATTCCTAGTTATCCTGGGTGTCCGTTCGTCCTTTCGTTTAGTTAAATGTCTGTCTGCCTGCCTGTATGCCTGCCTATGGGTTTATGCATAGACATGTCTATGTATGTGCCTTGTATTGTATGGAAATAAATGTCGGACCAATACATGTTGAGCATGTTTATTTTAGAAAAATAAACGATCCATTTAAAATGAATTGTATACAACTGTATGTGTGTGTATGGGTTGCATGTATTAGTAACTGCACATGTGTATGTATAATTTCAATATTATATATGTAGAACATAGACAGTTGTGGTTATTAAAACAGCAGAAATACTTGTATATTGAACAAAAGGAGAAATTAATTTTGTCCATCATAGGTTCCGGTCCAATATGACCAACATTTTTGAGGGTATATGGCACTGCTCACTATTCCTTCAGGTTCAACTACTATCGTCATATTGGAATTAGTGCACGAAGTTGAATGAGAGGCGCCACGTCCTTTTAGGGAATTTAAACACAGCATAGTTTATACTAATTTGTTAGTAATTGTTTTCATTCTGTTAACATTTTTTGACGATGGGTCTATTCTTTAGCCATAAATAGGTTTTTTAAGGGGCGTGGCACCGCCCTCTTGTCCACCGCGATGTGTTTCTATCCATGCAAATGTTATATGAGCTAAATATCATCGTTATGCTATTCGTGAGATAGAGTTGTTGTAAGTTTATTGATGTATGGGCGGTGCCACGCCTCCTTTTAAAAAATCCTATTCATGGCCAAAGAAATAGAACGATCGTCATGAAGTGTTAACAGACTGAAAACAATGAATTGCAAATAATTATAGACTATGCTGTGTTAATATTCTACAAATGGGCGTGGCATAGCATGACAAATTCGTAACGTTGGTAGCTACTAGTGGTGCAGACATAAGCAAAAGTAAAATGAAAAAAAAAACTACGGATAAAGAAATTTTTCCAGAGGTTGCCCTTGTGTGAGAAAAATACTTATATAAAACTCTTGGTCGATCTGGTCAGTTTTTCAACCGGTTCAGCATCAGCACATATTTCTGCAAAATTGCAGTCATCTAGCTTCAATTGTGCTACTGACTCTTCTACGAGTTTTACGACGATTCTGATAAGATGCGTTGGTGTAACAAAAAAAAAACTAAAATAAATCATGAATTGCTCATACGCCATAGCTTTCATATCAAAAATGTCAGTTATTAACTAAAATATTCGTAAGTTGTTTATCGAAAATATTTCCGATTTCATTCGATAAACAAACTCACATATTAACATAAAGAATTGTATGCCGTTTATCGAAAATATTTTCGAAATGATGTGATGAATACGAGTAAGTTCACATGTAAACAAAAAAAATTTTAAGCCGTCAATTGCAATGATATCATTATGAGACGATGAAAATATTCACATATTTACAAAAAAAAAACTTGTCTAATTTTCCGCACAGAGAGCATCAACAGGGAGCCTCCTAATGTCTTCCTCGGACCATCTACATAAGGAGACGGCACAGACACAATTTTTAGTTGTCCAAGCTGTAAATGCTCTGACGAGTTTGTCGTAGTCACCGCCATGGCATGGACAAAATTCTTTCTCCAAGGCAGATCGTGTATGGCCATCATGATCTAAAGAGAGTGCTTCCAGAGAGAGGGACTGTATCATTTCAACTACCTGGCAAGTCTAAACAACATTTACGCTGATAAAGTAACAGCGGCAGAGTCCAGCTACAGCGTCAATGTAGATCTTGGGGTGTGATTGCACCAGAGAAGACGCTACGGCGCTGTCAGCTTAATTTGTATTGGATGCAAATTGATGCCAACTTCCCGGACTACTTATAATGTCCCGCTTGTAATCAGGGAGCACCTGAAAGTACTTTTACTCGTAATTGTACAGCCAAGACTACTCAGCTGACTGCATACAATCAGGGATCGCCTGAAGGGCTGCATCTATTTAATTGTAAAGCCGAGACTACTCAGCTGTGTTTCATCTAGATATCTTAGCAGGTCCCTTAGAAATGGATACGACTACACAACTTTGGGCGTGGCACATATTGTAGTTAAAACAACAACTCAATCTTAAACCACTTTTTTGTTTCACCAAAACTTCGGCCGATAAGAAACAATTTCAATACACATTTTCAATTACAATTTCAATAACAAGCTGGAGAATATCTAAAGTTTCATCGAGATCGCTTCATATTTGCCACCTTCACTTTGGCTACAAATATAAATGGAGAGACGGGCGGATGGGCATAGGTTAACTGAATGAGATGAAGATTATGAGTCGTTGGGAATTATATGTAAGATGTTACAAACATTTGCACTGTACCACAGGGTGTCCTGTAGGTTAAAAAAATCAAAACCCATAACTCTCGACCTTGGCCAACGAACCAACATTAAACCGCAAATTGTCCCCAAACGATTAGGATATTCCGAGCAAATGCAATTTGAAAATCGTGTTTGTTTTTTGAAGAAGTATTTACGAACCTTTTTTCTGTCTGACACAATTTTAGGCCCAAGCAGCGAATTATTTGTAGCCATCGTCCCGCATAAATATTGGTTTCTACTTAATTTCGTTTGGTCGCTATCGAGATGCCGATGAATAGCCAGTCTTTTAATTTTATAACGACCAAGAATATATGCACTTTTCAGGGTTGCCGTGGAAACAGAAGGCCATATTAAGTGTAAACTTTATTATATGGTGGAGGGTACAACAAAATCTATGGTCAAATCATAGAATTTTTAGTAATACTCTTAAAATTGCTAGTTTCAAATGGATAGCCCGCCGTTGAAGAATGTAAGTCTGGCAGACTTTGCGTGATCATCAGATTTCGTCAAGAGAAATCACACTATAATGATTTGAAATTCAACTTTTATTTTTGAAAGTGTCATTGATTATTGTGTAGCCCGAACCATAAAGTTCAGGCCTTTTTCAAAAATTAGTTTAGACTCATTAGAGTGCTCCGCTCCACGGAAATCTTTAGTAAAAGGCGAAAGATTTATTCGACAACTGAAGAGAAGCCAGAGTAAAGACTACCACCACCGAGTGGACATTATAAGCAAACTCAGCAATGAAGCAAATGAGAATTATAGCTCGATATAAACATTTTAGTAGTTAAAAGTGTACATTAAAGGAAAAATGATTGTGTCGTTGAATGGTTTTCGGTGCTAGGTAGGTATACTCGTAGTAGGTAGTAAGATACCGTGTTTGGTGAAAAGAAAACCGAAAAATACAACAAAAACGTATGTATGTGAGCACACATAGCGAGTTTCTTTTTATGATCACTTTGAGGGTTGTACTGTCTGTACAAATAAAACCCAAGCGTTAAACACTCAGCAACAAGATTGTGGGTATTAGTGCCATAGTGAGAGAAGAAAACTGTCAACAGGTAGTAAACGTAGCTTTTGATACCTGAGCGTTTGGTTCATAGTTGTCAGAATATTGGAATTTTGGAGTGTGGGAGAAACGTTGTCTCTTACGAACGATTCGTGCTCGATCTAATTCCTTACCTTAGATGGGCGTAATGCCCTTCGTCGCTCCAACCCTGCTGACTCTAGAACTAGGGATCTCAACTCTAAGATAAGTAGGCTGGTCAACGAATATTAGCGAAATAAATAGCTAGATTGCTTTAAGCAGTGCAATTTAAGTTCCGGAATTAGTAAATTGTAGACAGCGGTTAAATAGCACCCAAATCCTGGAAGAAAGGATGATCGGACAGCCGTCGGTGACAGAAGAGTGATAGCTCCGAAGAAGTGCGCGAGTTTTTAGCCGATCCAGAGAGCGATGAGGCAAAAAGTAAAGTACTGAGTCGTATTCTAGCGTTTCCTTCATCTGGATATCGAAGCAGATCCCCTATATGCGAATGGGACTAACAAAAGATGATGTTTTGTAAATCCTCTTTGCGATTTTCAAACCATTCATTCTTTTTAACAGTGACATTGATTGTTTAGTGGCCCGAACTATAAAGTTTAGGCCTTTTTTTAAAAATTAGTTTAGACTCATTAGAGTGCTCCGCTCCACGGAAATCTTTAGTAAAAGGCGAAAGATTTATTCGACAACTGAAGAGAAGCCAGAGTAAAGACTACCACCACCGAGTGGACATTATAAGCAAACTCAGCAATGAAGCAAATGAGAATTATTACTCAACATTGACGTTTCAGTAGTGCGAGGTTTACATTAAATAAAAAAAAACAATTAACCCTTAAATGTCTGTTTGGTGGTAGGTAGGCAAAGACGCTCGGTAACGAATGGATGACAAAGAGACGAGTAGAGAACCATAAGGGACAACAAACAAAGAGGTGCGCTCATGTGTGAGAGCTCACTTTGAGGGTTGGATGAGAGCTCACTTTATGATTACTTTGAGGGTTGGTAGGCTTCATTGCCAGCGTTTTATCCTCCTCAGCAACTTTGTAGGCACTCCTGGGATCATGGCACTGAAACTATAAGTAGGTAGTGAGCATAGCTGTGTATTTCCCTACGTTTGGTTTATAATGTGAACAAATTTAGCACTAGCAGGCCGTAGGACTTTCCCTCAACTGCCCAACATTGCACTGGTCCTTAACAAATGAGTTGTGCTGAATCGAAAGCCTTATCTAACTAACCGGTAACTGTTGTTAGATGCAAACTCCGAACGGAAAACGTTCTCTTATTTATAAAGATTATTTTATTTATTTACACATTAATTACAATTAAAATTATAATAAACTAAGGTAAAGGTCATTAGCAGCGAAGGCTATCGACCGTATTGATAAAGATATAATTAAGGTTGGGTTAGGTTTTATGGATTCGGCACTCGAAGCAGAGCTCCCTAGGGTCCATAAGTACGAAGAGTTCATCCTTTGCTCATCCACTTTGATTCGCTAGCCAGCCTATTACCATTACAAAGCCCAAATCATCATCGGAGAGTCAGCTTTTTTCTGCTAGTAGCTGTAGATCAACCAGTTTTCGGACTAATGATTACCTTAGCTAGTCTGTGACAGAAAATATGTGTAGTTGTCTTCGCCTCCTATTCTATATAAGTGTAACTCCCACAGAAGTCGTTGTATGACCGAAGCAGCCTTCTACCAAGTACGCCCAAAGGCCAGAAGCAGGTGATGATAACCAAGAGGTTTTTTAGTTGGATCCTTGAACGCTAAATCGCGGTTTGAGTTCTCTTTTCAAACATAACAGGACAGATCTTTCAAGTACGCCCAAAGGACAACGGCCAGTGATGAAAGCCATGAAGTTGCTTACATAGATTCTTGGCATATTAAGCGTGGTTTGAGTTATCTGCTCTTTCATACAAGAAAAGATATTTTAGGAGTCCATTCAGTTTGCGTGATATAAACAAATACAAATATCATTGATGTCCTGATCTCGAAGGAATCCAGATAGTTATGAGGTTGCCGACGAATGTCTTGTTTTCTTTTTCAGAGGCATCTGGCATTCTTAAAACATTCCCAAAGTTGTGTACACATTCCTAGCGTATCTATTAGCAGCTTTGCTGTCAGAAAATACGATGATATCCCTGCATGACTATCCGACGGATATTTCACTAATTCTTCCTCTTCAATAAGGCTGCAGTCTCTAATGAAGTCAATCTGAGGGAGTAAAGTCAAAGGGATTCAAGTCAAAAGAGGGAGGACTTTTCTAGCATAAGTTTTTGGACTTGAACAGTTTTGATTCTAGTTCGAGACCAATGTAGTTTCTTTTCTAGAATCCACGTAGAATTGACTATGTTCCAGGCAGTCTGTCATGGATGGAGCTCGATAATTTTCTTTTTTGCACTACAGGCTGTGGCGGCACTATTGGTCGAAGAGAGAGGAGAGTGTGCGTGGCTTATAGTGGCTGACGAGAGATTTGTTTTCGTCTGCCTTTCAGTTGCCAAAATCGGCTAAAAAAGTCTGGAAATGCCAAGAGCAATTGATGGCTTCCGAGCAGAGCGTTTTGGAGGTTTAGTACTGCTACTCTAACTCTCTCGATGTTTTGACTTTTCCTCACGTGTTTAATTCAATTGTACCTCTGAAGTTACCCAATTTACAATTGATTGCCGTTCAATTGAATTGAACACGTGAGGAAAAGTCATTTTGAGTTGAAGCGTTCTAATGCGCACTCGATCATTGCAGTGCAGCATGCTTTTCGTGTACGAGTCGCTGTTCCCCCACGCGGACGTGTTCCTGGACGGCAATCAATTGTAAATTGGGTAACTTCATTGAGAACAGCAGGGAAGGTGTGTAGCGTACGAAGGGGACCTGAGAGAAGGATTAAAACACCGGAAAACATAGAGAGAGTTAGAACAGCAGTACTGTTTCTTTTCTAGAATCCACGTAGAAATTTGTTAAAGGAATTGACTAGGTTACGAGACAGGCTGTACAAGATGGAGCGCGATATTTGTTTTTTGCACTGCAAGTTGTGGCGGCACTGTTGGACGAGGAGAGTGTGCGTGGCTTATAGTGGCTGACGGGAGATTTGAACTCGTCTGCCTTTCAGCTGCCATCATGCATTGGACATGTGAGGAAGGCCATTTAGAGTTGAAGCGTTCTAAAGCGTACTCGATCATTGCAGTGCAGCATGCTTTTCGTTTACGATTCGCTGTTCCCCCACGCGGACGTGTTCTAGGACGGCAATCAATTGTTAGTTGGGTAACTTTATTGAGAACAGCAGGGAATGTGTCTAGTGTACGAAGGGGACCTGAGAGAAGGATTACAACGCCACAAAACATAGAGAGAGTTAGAACAGCAGTACTGCAAGATCCGAAACGCTCTGCTCGGAAGCCATCAATTGCTCTTGATTTTTTTCAGCCAACTCTTGAGGCAATGCAACTAGAGGATAAATGGTTCCAACAGGATGGTGCCACTGCACTCACAGCGAGGGTTACCCTGAATTGTTTGAGGCACATGTTTTCTGGATGGCATCTCTCTTTGGTCGGAACGCTCACCAGACTTAGTCTCATGCGATTTTTTCCTTTGGGGTTACCTGAAGTCGAAGGTGTATATCAACCGTCCCAACACCTTGGAAGACCTTATTAACAATATTGAGGCTGAAATTGGCAGAATACCAGTCGACATGCTTGTTAGAGTTCATGAAAACTTCAGAAACCGTATGCAGCAGTGTGTGAAAAGCGAAGGTCGACATTTGCCAGATATACTATTAAAAACCATGTAATTTAAAAATTCCTTTACCGTTCAATATAATTAAAATATAAAATAAATTTTTCTAAGTTCGTAATTTTTTTTAATTTCATTCCCAAATAAGCAAAACTCCGCGCTCCACCCTTTACAACTGTTTCTAATCCCGCCAAGGTTTTTCTTCAGCAGTATTTGGCAACAATTACTTCGGCTACAAATCAAATCACTTATACGGAAGTCTCATTTGAATTACTGAGAATTACCCTTTGCGTATAATCTTGGACAAATTTGCGAAACGCAGCAAAAAGTCAGTGTCGTAAATGATTTTCAGAATTTTAAATTTCTCACTTAGAATGTCCAAATTGGGGAAAATGCATCAAGAATCGATCTTAGGGCGTCAAATGAAAATAATTTCGTCAATAAGACAACTGTGAGACTAGTTCTACTAGTATAGCTTATAACACTAGAAGACTGTTTTTTAATGGAGGACAACAAAAATACTTTCGTCACTTCGCTTTTAACGCTAAAAGACCTTTTGTCTAAAAAAAATTTCAGAATTTTGAATTCCTTATCTGGAATGTCAAAAATGGCCAAAATTCGTCTACATCTGATCTTAGTGCGTCCATGGAGGAACAATGAATATACTTTCGTCAATCCTTCTACCACAAGATTGTTGCTACTAGAAGACGCTAATAACGTTAGAATCCATTTTGCCTGAAATAATTTTCAGAATTTCGAACTTCTCACTTGGAGTGTCAAAATTGGCGAAAATTTATCTAAAGCTGATCTAAAATTTGTCTAAAGCGAAAATTTATCTAGAGCTGATCTTAGTGCGTCCATGGAGAACAAATGAAAATACTTCCGTCAATTTAACTACAGTCGGATTTTTACGACGCTTATAACTATAGAAGACCTTTTGTCTAATAATTTTTTAAATAATGAATTTCTCACCTAGAAAGTCAAAATTGAAAAAAATCCTCTAGAGCTGATATAGTGAGATAGTGCGTCCATGGAGGAGAAATGAAAATAGTTTTGTCATTCAGACTACTGTTTGTTTATTGCTACTAGTATAAGCTAATAATGGAAGAAGACTTTTCGTCTGAAATAATTTTCGAAATATTGAAATCCACACCTGGAATGTAAAATTTGGCGAAAAATGCTCTAGAGCTGATCTAAGTTTACATGAGGGACAAATGAAAATAGTTTCGCCAATCTAACTACAGCCGGATTATTGCTGCAAGTAGACGCTTATAACGCTAGAAGACCTTTTGTCTGAAATAATTTTCAGAAATAATTTTCAAAATTGTCTGAAATCGTTTTTTGAAATAATTTCCTGAAAAGTTCAAATTGAGGAAAATTCCTCTAGAGCTGGTATTAGAGCGTCCATGGAGGACAAATGAAAACACTTTTGTTAATCAAACTACTGTTAGATTATTGCTACTATTAAACGCTAATAAGGCTAAAGGACCTTTAGTATGAAATATTTTTCAGAATATTGAATTCCTCAAATGGAAAGTCAAAAAAATGACCTTAGTGCTTCTGTGGAGTGTTTCTATGGAGGACAAATGCAGCCTAGATTTTCTGCCCTTAGACCTGAATTTCATGTCGAGTTGTATGTAATTCTTTCAGCTTGAAAATCTTTCATCTCGAACCCCCCGACCCTATAATTACTCACACCTGTAAATCCAGCAAGTGCAGCCATTGTCGTAACTGGCAAACGCGGCGGTGGTAGTAAAGTTTAAAGTACAATCAGTGGTTGTCGTTGCCGTGTTCTGCTGGTGGTCGTAATAATTTGTAACGCATACGCAATATGCGAGAGACAGGTGAAACAACAATTTTTACCTTGTTTGCGAAATACCAACCACTCATACATGCAGGCACGCACCTTCTGATGTGTGCTCAAACACACACACACACATACAAGCGAGATTTTGCGGCAAGCAACGCACGTTTAAATTATAGAAACCGCAAAACAGCCGACTGCTGCAACAACGTTTTGGTTTGGCGGCAGAGCCTATTAAACAAAAAAGGGGCGGAAGGCAGGGCCAGAGCTTTGTGTAGGATTGGGGGAAGCGTTAAATAAGCAAATGGGCGTCATTAAAGTGCAGATAACACTAGTCTACAAAACTATTCGAGTATGTCAAGTAAAAACTCTTAAACAGTTTGGATTTCGGCAGATACACGTAGAAAAAAAAGTATGGTTGGGATAACAATATTCGAAGAGCATCATACTATTGTTGGGTATATGGTTGTGGTAAAAAAAATATAATCCTCACAACAAGAGTATGATTCAAATACAACCATACTATGATCTTCACAACCATACTATAATACCTACAAGCATTTTATGATTCACACTCAACCATACTATGATCTCCACAGCCATAGTATGATTACACACAATAGTAATATGACCGCCAAAGTTGTTTATTAGAGTTGGCTTAAGTTTTCAAAAAAAGATTTGAATTATGAAAATTATTTCCAAATACATTAAATTCGAAAATAATAGGAGTGATTTATTTCGCAATAGAAAAAAATAGTTTAAAAAAACTTAAGCGTTTTTAATAAAAAAAATTTTAGTTAAACAAAGCCAAAGCAGTTTGAAAAGTTGTAATTTCCATTTGATCCGCAACAATAACATTGTTCTAACAACCATATTCAAATTTATAAAAATAGAAAACATACGCTGTTACCGTAGTATTGTTGCAATCATAATCATTGTCAAAATTCAATTCAGAAAACAAAACTATGGTTGCGACGAACATACTTTTATTTCGGAGAACATATTATTATTGTTAAACAAAGCCAAAGCAGTTTGAAAAATTGTAATTTCCATAAAAAATATTTACTTTGATTACATTAGATCCGGATCAATAACATTGTTCTAACAACCATATTCAAATTTGTAAAAATTACAATCATACGCTGTGACCGCCGTAATCGTTTTATTGTTAGAACCCAAACCAACCATATTTATATTGCTGCACAACCATATTTTTATTTTTAAGTTTGGCAATAACATTATTGTTACATTTTAACAATATTAATATTGTTGCAATCATACTATTGTCAAAATTAAATTCAGAAAACAATACTATGGTTGCAACAAACATACTTTTATTGAGGAGAACATATTATTGTTGCCATGACCATATAGTAACCATATTTTTTCTCTGGGTGTATGCCTATGTTGCCTTCAAAGCTGCCTTAATGACTGTACAGAATTTGTATACCCTCCACCGAAGAGTACAGGGTATACTTAATTTATCACGCCGTTTGCAATACCAGAAATACTGATTGGAGACCCTAAAAGGTAAAAATATTATTGATCGCCGTCATATTCTGAAACGATCTTAGCAAACTCGTCCGTCCGTCTTTTAATGGGTCTTCTGAATTGGTAACAATTCCTCTAGAACGAGGGCGGTCAAAGGAATCATTCTGAGATCCCGAAATTTTGCTTGATGATGACTTATGGTCATTATTTGTTTGGGATTGTAAATGGACAAAATCGGCCGTGGGGGAAAAAAGTTTCCTTTTAAGGGACTTAAGGTGCCTTGGGACAAAAGGTACCCCACTTTTAACAGCATTTGCCTAACAAATCATAATTTTTTCCTGACGGCAATGGTAAAAAGGAATACTGAAAGTTGTTACGCACGAAATAACTCACAAAGGGCATAGTTGCTGGACTTTTCGGCTCATGTGGCCGACAAAACGTCCCGCATGGTCAAAACGGACGCTTAATAGTACCAACATGCATATGTGACGCGCAAAATAGCAAGGGACCTAAGGCTAAAAACCAGTTTTGTTCAGGAGAGCCATTTTAAAGATTAGGTCCCTTTCTATTTGCGCTTAGAATCGTCGACTTCACTTTCATAAAACGCTCATATCTCTGGAAGGGGACACTTTTGGGTCATGGGATCGGTCTCATTCAATGCTCAGATGTTGTCCACATCAAAAAAAAAAAGAAAAAAAATTAAAATTGATTTTTTTACCCTTAGGTCCCTTTCTCTATGTGCTGTCACATATACTTATATTGGTATTCAATGAAAAAAAAATGTTGCTGCGAATCCGAATATACTTATAGAATTATTTTGACGTTGAGGCTGAGGTCGAGGTCGAACGCATGGGCCGAAAAACGGAGTATATTTTATTCGTGGTGATAAGGCAGGTTACAGGGTGGCTGATGAAAACCCTAACCAAAAAAAAATTATTAGTGAATGAAATATTTAATCAGGTTAATTTTTTTTTTTATTTTGCAGATTGATTTTTAGATTTAACAAAAATAAATGAATGGGACAATGAAACATGAATTTGGATTGTCCGCCGCTTTGTTGTCCGTAGTTTCGGTTCAAAGAGAGTATAGGCGCACTTTTGGCGGCAATCCTTCGAGCAGATGGACCCTAATGAGATTTGTTAACAATTTTGCCGAGCATGGGACAGTCAACAGAAGACCTTACCATTGAAACCCTTCAGTTCGGACGGAGGAAACAATTGCTGCTGTAGCTGCTGCCATACAAAATAATTCAAGAGTTTCGCAAAGAAGCTTATCTATCTGCTCAAATAAGTATAAGCAGTCAATTATGTTCAAAGATTTTAACTTTTTCCCATATAAAATTCATATGACCAATAAACGGAACGCAGCAGACTTCCCGATTCGCTTGAAATTTTTACATAAGATGTTTCAAATGGTGGAAGAGGACGGAAACATGTGTCTGTGAACTGTCTTTTCATGACTGAAACTCCACATTCCGTTGACCCCTCAGGTCGCCTGAACTTGCTGCGCCTGACTTTTTCTTGTGGGTTTATACAGGATGTCTACAAAGCAAAACCAACAAGTTTGAATGAACTGAAGCAATCCACTAGAGAAACTATCGCGGCTATTCCTGTCTGAACTCTTCAAGCAGTAAATGAACATCTTTTTGGTAAGAAGCCACACATGCCTCAACGTTCAGGGGGCATTAATTCCATAAATTCCATTATTTTAAAAACTAATTAATCTGTATTTCTAAAAATTTAATGAGCTTTAACATAAATAAAAGAAAAATGAATTCCACATACTGAAAAAAAAGTTATTTGAGTTTCTTAATGTAGCAATATTTATCAGGCACCCTGGCAATTAGTCCTGGCCTCTCTTATAGTCCGACATGAGTGATTAAAAGACTAACTAATTAACAAATCCAATAGAGACGGCTGAAAGACGCACCCTAGTTTAAATTCCACATTTACCTCTACGACGTTGGCAATTTCGCGCTGTATGTTGTCTGTGATCTCGTCTAAAGTGGTTGGCTTGTTGGCATAGACCAATGGCTTGACGTGGTTCCATAAAATTAAATTCAATGGAGTTAGATCCCATGAACCAAGTGGCCATTCGACCGGACCATTTTCCCAGAAAACACCTTCACCGAATTTGCCTTTCAGTAAACCGATTGTAGCGCGTGCCATGTGGCTAGTGGCACCGTCTTGTTGCAACCACATGTCGGCCATGCCAAGCTCATCCAATTGTGGCCAAAATAATTTTCTAAAATGCCATGATAACGCTCTACATTGGAGGTAACTTGACGATTATTTTCATCGACGAAAACATACGGCCCGATCACACCTCCGGCATGAAAACCAGGCCCCACAGTATTTTTGCGGATGCAATTGTGTCTCTTGAAGAACATGTGGGTTAGTTGCTGTATTTTGTTTATTGACAAAAACCACTCAGCCAGGAATTAGCTACATTGCTGAAACTTTGCCAGAGCCAATTCGGAGAAGTTTCGGCGTTTCAAAAACTAAAGCCACTTAGTTTTTGAGTCAGTTTGATCTTATAATCTCATAGAGATACGAAATTGTTACGTTTCTTTTGGAAAACCCTTTCGACCTGGCCTTTCTTATAATCAGGCGTGGTTAATTAAAAGATTAACTGGTTAACAAATCCGATGTGGATGGATGAATGACGCACACTTGTTTAAATTCCACTTTTATTCCTAAGTTGAGTGTTGGGCAGAATACGTTCCTACTTAACGGAAATATCTTTCGATGGTACCACCGATAAAAGTCATATTTCAGTTCTCTGGTCTCGTCAGACCGCTTTACAAGTCCAAAAAGGATGGAATAGAATCGGCTTAAATATACAAAATAACTTTCGTGAAACAACAAAATGGCTTCAAAATCAACACTTGAATTTCTTAAAAGGTCCCCTTTAATCGATCGAGCGCATATTCCAATCCTGCTGCTTGACAAGCTTAATTGCATTACTCCCTTGCTTCCATATCATCCATTGAACCTACAAAGGTCCACAAAAGTGACCCTTGATTCTTTTTATAAGGACCCCCTTTGATCGACCGCATTTTCCAAGCCTGCCACTTGAAGTGCTTATACTCATATCCTTTCTCTCAAGTCATCCCTTTATACCCGTGCGCCTGCAAACCGAAATATTTAACATGTTGCAACTATAAAGTTGTTAAAAACAACTGCAACACGATATGTGGCAACAACATCGACATTAAAAACAAATTATTACCTTAAGAGTGTGTGTTGGCGTTGCTATTAACATTGGCTGGTGTTACCACCACTCATTCCGTTTTGCCCCCAGCCCTGGTTTGGTGTTACATTTTCCATTGGCAAAAGTTCTACCTCTTTTTATTTGAACATTCACTTTTCTTCCGCTTTGAAGGTGCATTCAAAGCGTTAACTTCCTGGTGAGCTAAACAGCAATGCCGCCGCTTCTTTTTTCGTTTTTTTTTAATTTTATTGGCGTGGCAGTTATGCGTTTAATGCCACCGATTGGCTGCGGTTACAGAAGCACGCTGCTGCCTACCTAGCCCGGCTATACTTTTCATCCTTTTTCTATGTTGGCAATTTGCTGTTGTTATAAAAATTAACTTGACTTTATCGTTTATAGTTTTAATAGGGTTTTGTTGCTACTACACACTTTGAATGTTGTTGCCACTGTTGCTGCTGGTGCTGCCGGTGCTGTTGCCACGCTTGTACGTATGCATAGAAGCTGTTAACCATTACACGCTCATAAACATTTTACCTGTCAAGTTTTAACATACGTTGCAACACATACCTGCGTTTGTGTTTCCCCGCGTTCATTTTGTTGCTTGTCTGTGTTTTTTCTTTTTTGCTACAAACAGCACTGAGTGGTGTTCGTGGATTTTGTGTTGTTGTTATGTTGTAGTTTATGGTGTTACTAGAGTTTATATGTAGTTCGGGTTGTAAAGTATGCGCCACAAATGGGACTGTGTATGTGTTGCCAAAAACTATTGTTTCAAAAGTTGTACTCCTACGCACAAACCAGCACAGCTTTAGATTTTGTGCGAATACTACAGATCTGCGCTAATAAAAAGCACGTCCTAAGAAAATTGTTGTTGTTTCCTAGATTTTGAATAAACCAAGTTCAAGTTTTGTCATGTTTTTCCTTACTTGATAAGAAAGGTTATTACTTGGTTATGATAAGTCATTACTTAGTAATGATATGTCATAACATGCTAATGATAAATCATAACGTGGTTATAATGAGTCATTACGAGGTAATGATAAGTCATTACTTGGTAAAAAGTCATTTCGTGGTAAAAAGTCATTACGAGGTAATGATAAGTCATTACTTCGTAAAAAGCCATTACGTCACTGGTAACGACAGGTCAGTGATGACTGGACATTACTTGGTAAATACAGGTTATTACTTGGTAATGACAGATCATTACTTGGTAATTACAGGTCATTATACAGGTCATTGCTTGGAAATTACGGGTCATCACTTGGTAATTACGGGTTATTATTTGCTAATGAAAGGTCATTACTTGGTAATGACAGGTCATTACTTGGTAATGACAGGTCATTACTTGGAAATGGCAGGTCATTACTTGGTAATGACAGGACATTACTTGTTAATGACAGGTCATTACTTGGCAATGACAGGTCATTACTTGGCAATGACAGGTCATTACTTGGTAATGACAGGTCATAACTTGAAAATGAAAGGTCATTACTTAGTAATGACAGGTGATTACTTAGTAATGACAGGTCATTACTTAGTAATGACAGGTCATAACTTAGTAATTACAGGTCATTGCTTAGTAATGACAGGTCATTACCTGGTAATGACATGTCATTACCTAGTAGTAACAGGCCATTACCTAGTAATGACAGGTCAATACCTAGTAATCGCAGGTCATTACTTGGAAATTATGGGTTATAACTTCTCCACTACTTGGCATTTATGGTAATGATAGGTTATTGATTGCAAATGAAAGATCAGAACAAAGTAATGGTGGGATCTTACATGGTAATGATAGGTCATTACTTGGAAATGACAGGTCATTACTTGGTAATGACAGGTCATTACTTGGTAATGACAGGTCATTACTTGGTAATGACAGGTCATAACTTGAAAATGAAAGGTCATTATTTAGTAAAGACAGGTTATTACTTAGTAACGATAGGTCATTACTTAGTAATGACAGATCATTACTTAGAAATTACAGGTCATTGCTTAGTAATGACAGGTCGTTAACTGGTAATGACATTACATTACCTAGTAATAACAGGCCTTTACCTAGTAATGACAGGTCAATACCTAGTAATCACAGGTCATAACTTGGAAATGATGGGTTATAACTTCTCCATTACTTGGCATTTGTGGTAATGATAGGTTATTGATTGCAAATGAAAGATCATTGGATAGTACTGGTGGGACCTTACATGGTAATGATATGTCATGACTTGGTAATGATAGGTCATTATATGATAATTTTGGGTCAAAACTTGGTAATGCTTGTTAATTTTTTAGTATTGATAGTGATTACTTGGTAATGACAGGATCATTACATGGTAATGACAGGATCATTACATGGTAACGACAGGATCATTACATGGTAATGACAGGATCATTACTTGGTAATGACAGGATCATTATATGGTAATGACAGGATCATTACTTGGTAATGACAGGATCATTATATGGTAATGACAGGATCATTATATGATAATGACAGGATCATAACATGGTAATGACAGGATCATTACATGGTAATGATGGGTAATTACTTTGTAATGATGGATTATTACTTGGGTATGATAGGTCATTTCTTGGTAATGATAGGTCATAATTGCAGATGAATGATTTTTACTTGGTAATGATAGGTCATTACTTGGTATATTGGGTCATTATTTGGTATTGATGAATCAATACTTGGTTATACTAGATGATTACTTGGTAATGATTAGTTATTATTTGAAAGAGATAGGTCATTGAAATGATCGTTACTTGGTAATGACAGGACAGTATTTGGTAATGATGGGTAATTCTTGGTAATGATAGACCATCACCAAGTAATGTCCTGTCATTACCAAGTAGAGAAATCCCATTAATTGGTAACGATAGGTCACTAATTGCAAATAAATGATTTTTACTTGGTAATTATTGATCATTAGTTGGCAATGATACTGATGAAATAATGACTTATGTAGTAACGATTTGTTTAATAAAAAAATAATGTTAACAAATATTAATTCTTGAATTCGGAGTAAAATTCCAATGAAGTTCTAATTTTTTGAGCTCGGATATGCTAAAAAAGAAGTATTTATTTGTAAGCACCGAGGGTTTATTTTGTAAAAATTATGTCAATAAGTCCCTTTTTTTGATTTCTGAGAAGAATTGCAATAAATAACTAATTTGTGTGCTCGGATATACTTTAAAATAACAACTTATTCATAAGCAACTGCAGCACCTCCAGCCGAGCATGGCCAACTGTATTATACCCTCAACTTCTTGGTGAGTAGAAAATCCAATTTAAAACAAGGTTGTGCAAGCCTTTGTCGGGCTCGAGATTTACCCTGATTTTAAAAATGAAGTCAGACTCGAATTTGTGAGAAAACTTAATGGGTTTCTCGGTGTGGACTTGGGCTTATGGCTCCAAGTTCGTAATACACAATACCAAACTAGAACCAAATCAGAGCGTTGGTATGGAAGTCGGAAATCAAAGTGGAGGTACCTTTGTACCGGGATCAAAACGTTGACCGATATCATCTGATTTGATATCTTATCAATCGTAATGAACTGTTCCAAATGTCATCTAGATTGGATTATATATGTGGCTTCCTTCTAAAGCTAAAGAGATAAAATCGGTTGTGTGGAAGCTACATCTAAATCCAATTTTCTTCAATTTCAATAGTGCCCGTCCTTAGGCTCAATGTACTTAATCCATTTTCTACCACCGTTGCATTTTTGCAATATCGTCTTTGCGAGTACGCAACGACGGTATGAAATGGGTTAAAAATTATCCTAAATATAAAAAAATTATTTTACAAGCTACTATTTAATTGACCACACCTGTAATGTTCATGCGACAGGTAACCCCAAGCATATTTTCAAAAGAGAAATGAGAACATTTTGTGGCATTTTGTTAAACGGCCAAGTTTTGCTGTCAAGTGTTGTGTAATAAATTTAAAAAACAAAAATATGTTGTTGTTAAAATAATTTGTTACATTGTTACGCGAATAACACATGTAATTAATAAAGACCGGGAGAGACCTCTGGGGAAATGTGGCAAAAGAGTAGGAGATTAAGAGGGATCACCTGCCATAAAAGGGTGATCATATGAAAAGAGGGTAATTGAGAAATGGAGTGGGTAGCTTTGATAGTTAACCAGTAAAAAAGATATGGTCGGAGACCGCCAACCAGAATATACCCTATACCAAAATGCCTTTGAGAAAATTGATCAACTCTGTCAGGAGTTCGAACAAGGTCAGACTTAGTCCTCTGTAGAAATTTGGCAGGAGAGCAGAAAACTAAAAGGGATCACCAGCTGACCAGTCTCGTTAAATAAACGGGTATTTGAGGCATGAACTAGAGTAGCACGAAAATGGGTTAACCAGTAAAAAGTGGGACAGAACTGACTATGAAATACCCTACACCACTTTGAACTTTAGATCATTTTTCGCCCATATTCTTACTTTGGCCAAGTTTGGATTTCGTATGTGACTACTGGAGAGAAAGGGACATATTTGAAAGAAACAAAGTTGTTGCTTTGTGCAAATGTTGCTCGATATAGCTATAGGGCCGTCGAAAACGCCTCAGTCTAAAGTTCAAGCATGGTCTGACTAAGACTTATGTGGGAATTTGGCAAGAGAGCAAAAAAAAACAGGAGGGATCATTCCTTCACAACCAGAAGGTTGACCATTCTCGTATGATAAAAGGGTCTTTAAGACATGAACTAGAGTAGCACGAAAAGAATATGTTAACATATGTTAACTATGAAATACCCTACAACACTCTGAACTTCAAAACATTTCGCGCCTTTTTCAGTAGTTGGGATTTTGTATATGAATTCTAGAGCAGAAGGGACGTATTTGAATGGAACCAAGTTGGAGCTTTGTGCAAAAGTTTTTCGATATAGCTCTAGGGTCGTCGAAAACGACTCAGTCTGAAGTTCGAGCAAGGTCTGATTTAGTCTTCTGTGGATAGGATTAATACGAGAGCAGGAGACTAGGAGGAAACACCTTCCATAGTAGGGCGACCTTACTCGTATGATAAAAAGGTATTTAAGGAATGAACTAGAGTAGCACAAAAAGAACATCTAAACAAGTAAAAAAGCTAAAGTGGAACAGAACTGACTATGAAGTACCCTACACTCCTCTGACCATGTTGGCATTTCGTATGTGAATTCTAGAGCGAAAGGAACATAGTTAAGGCTTTGTCCAAAAGTTGCTCGATATGGTCTACTTTAACAGGTACAGGGTGAGCCAAAAGTAACCATTTAAAAATTTAACAACTTTTTCGTTTATATATTTTTTTTATTTTTTTCTTCAGATTATATAAAAAAATGGAGAATAAATAAGGGAGAGATTCACAACGGAACAAAGAACCTGAATAATATAATTTTATTATTTAAATCAGCGATCAATTATTTAAACGCAACTATGAAATACCCTACACTCCTCTGATATTCAAACCATTCCGCTACCTGTAGCTTGACCAAGTTGGCTTTTTGTATGTGAATTCTAGAGCGAAAGGAAAGGCTTTGTGCAAAAGTTGCTCGATATGGTCAAACTTTAACAGTCACAGGGTGAGCCAAAAGTAACCATTTAAAAATTTAACAACTTTTTCGTTTATATATTTTTTTTCTTCTTTAGATTATAAAAAAATGGAGAATAAATAATGGAGAGATTCACAACGGAACAAAGAACCCGAATAATAGAATTTTATTATTTAAGTCAGCGATCAATTATTTAAACTTAAACGGGTGAGTTATGAAGCTCATTTTCATTCGAATGGCTTTGTTAATAAGCAGAACTTTAGGTTCTGGGGTTCTGAAAATCCCAGAGCCATTTATCAACGCCAATTGCAACCCATTAGGCGTACATTATGGTGTGGGATCACATCTGCAAATATCATGAGACCTTACTTCTTCGAGAATTGAGATGGAAGTGCTGTAACCGTAAATGGAGGGCGGTATTGTTGATAGAAATTTTTTTACGTCCTGCTCCTGAGAACAAACCTGAGATGTGGTTTCAGCAGAATGGAGCCACTGCCCACACTGCCCGAGACACAATGGCACTCTTATGTCAAATTTTTATAGAGCGAATAATTTCCAGAAATTCGGAAATTGTTTGACCAGCGCGATCGCCAGATTTGTCAGCACCCTACTATTTTCTTTGGGATTATTTGAAGGAGCGAGTATATGTGAAGAAGCCTGAGACAATCCTTCGACTCAATTCCAAAATTTTTGCAGAAGTTTGAACGCTACAGCCACAGGGAAATGCTCTAAAGCGAGCCCATCATTGCGAAGCTAAAAACGGGGGTCATTTAAGTGACATTATTTTTCGTCCTTAGTGTGAAAAAATTTCCACTTAGAAGGGACATAAATACTGTTACACACGTTTTATGCTGTAAAATAAAAAGTACTGAATGTTTTTGGACCAAACATTTTTCAATATATTTATTGATGTATATTGTATCCAAAAAGAATCTACTTATTCGAAATGTCCGCATTTTGCCTTTACACACGCCTTAAGTCGCACTGGCCAATCGTCAATAGCTGCACGAACCTCTTCCATTGGAAAATTGGTCACAGCTCGAACCAAAGCCGTCTTAAGAGATCCAATGTTTTGGTATCTTTTGTGACAAACCATTGCGAAGCTAAAAACGGGGGTTATTTTAGTGATATTATTTTTCATACTTAGGGTTTCCATTTTGTCTATTATACTTAGTAGCGACATAAATACTGTTACACACGTTTTATGCTGTAATATAAAAAGTACTGAAAGTTTTTGGACCAAATATTTTTTTAATATCTTTATTGATGTATATTAATTATATCCAAAAAGAATCTTCTTACTCGAAATGTCCGCCTTTTGCCTTTACACACGCCTTAAGTCGCACTGGCCAATCGTCAATAGCTGCACGAACCTCTTCCATTGGAAAATTGGTCACACCTCGAACCAAAGCCGTCTTAAGAGATCCAATGTTTTGGTATCTTTTGTGACAAACCTTGCCCTCTAAAACCGTCCACAAATTGTAATCCAATGGGTTCAAATCTGTATTGCTTGAACGCCATTCTTCAGAGAAAATGAACGCTGGCAAATTGTGTCGAAGCCAGGCCTGGGACGTTTTAGCCTTATGGGCGGGCGCAGAATCCGGCTGGAAAGTCCATGGCTGGTTTTGAAACAGGTAATTGTTAAGAGATTTCACAACAGCTTCCAAAACTTTGGCCGATGTTTTGACTCCTTGTTCGCAGAAATGCAGGTCAGTGACCCCATCGTAAGAGACACCCCACCAAACCATGACTCAAGCTGGGCGATGACCCTTTTCCACCCTTGAGATCAGTTCAGATGCTTCCTTGGATGACCGCGCATACACTCTATCATTTTGCTTGTTAAATTTTTCCTGAACGTTAAAAATTTTTTCATCGGTGAACAAAATCTTTCTGTGCAAGTTATCAGCGTGTTTCACCAAAAGACGTTTGCATTTTTCAATCCTATTTTTTTAAAGCTGCAGTCAATAAATGTCCGGTACGTCGTTTGAAAGCTTCAAGTCCCAAGTATTTTTTAATGATTCGACTCATGGACTTTTGCATGATATTCATCTCACGGTCCATGATTTTCTGTTTTCGGAGCGGATTTCTGTGAATTCACACAATTTGTAATCCAATGGGTTCAAATCTGGACTGCCTGAGGGCCATTCTTCAGAGGAAATGAAGCCAGGCCTGGGACGTTTTAGCCTTATGGGCCGGCGCAGAATCCGACTGGAAAGTCCATGGCTGGTTTTGGAACAGGGAATTGTTAAGAGATTTCACAACAGCTTCCAAAACTTTGGCCGAGGTTTTGACTCCTTGTTCGCAGAAATGCAGGTCAGTGACCCCTCGTAAGAGACACCCCATCAAACCATGACTAAAGCTGGGTGATGACCCTTTTCCACCCTTGGGATCAGTTCAGATGCTTCCTTAGATGACCGCGCGTACGCTCTATCATTTTGCTAGCTAAATTTTGACTGAACGGTAAAATTTTTTTCATCAGTGAACAAAGTTTTTCTGTGCAAGTTATCAGCGTGCTTCACCAAAAGACGTTTGCATTTTTCAATCCTATTTTTTTAAAGCTGCAGTCAATAAATGTCCGGTACGTCGTTTAAAAGCCCCAAGTCCCAAGTCTTTTTAAATGATTCGACTCATGGACTTTTGCGTGATATTCATCTCACGGGCCATGATTTTCTGTCTTCGGAACGGATTTCTGTGAATTCTTGATTTAACGGCTTTGAACAGAGCGTGGGCGGCCCGATTGGTGGCGGACTTTTACATCTCCTCAAACAGTTTTATCCATCGGTAGACGTACATGCAGCTAATCCCTAGTGGCCAGAGCGTTTTGAAAATATCGCTTTTTTCATTTCACATTTGAAAAGCGCTACTGCAGCGATACGGTTCTCATTATCTGACCACTCCATGATGAAAGTTGAAACAATTTTAAAATCCCCTTACAGACTAACGCTATTGAGGTAAGCTTTCAAAACATATGTGATATTAACGGGGTATATTCAGTTCTACTACTGAAATGGGTATGTTCAATGTTGTAACAGTATTTATGTCCCTACTAAGTATAATCTAAGAAAATATAAAAAAAATTAATAAACGAAAAAGTTATTTATGTTTTTAACCCCATGGAAACTCTTGGCCCGCCCTGTATATCTATAGGGTTGTGGAAAACGGTTCATAGTTGCGAACTGTACTTCGATTACAGCGATAGGTGAACTCAAGGAAGAACTGACTGCCATTGCTTAATGGAATCTGGAATCTCTTCAGTTGTGGAAAAAATCTTGAGCCTTTATTTTAGCTGATTCTAATAGGCTGTTTCCACTAGGGTCGCGTCCACGTCCGCGTCCACGATTTATCGATAATTTTTAATGGTGTTTCCATTGTGTTTTGCGTCCACGTTTGCGTTCAAACAGCTGTTTGTGTTTATTTGTTTTTTTAGGGATGCGAAAATTTTTAATATTTTTGTGTTGTGACATTATCATGGAGTTAAATGATATTATTTTGCTAACCGCAATGGAAAATGAGGACCAAATGGTTTATTTTTCACTTCCGCGCCAGTCACTCCCAGCTTCTCCCCCATCTCTTTGTGTATGTGGGTGTTTTTGCGAGCACCCCTCAGGCCATCAATATTTTCCTCCCAGAGGTCCAACAGATATAGTGTTGATACTGCTGTCCATTCCGTCTTTTTGAAATCTAAAATAATTGAAAAAATTAATATTATTTAAACAAAAGCAAAAATATTAACTTACCTCCTGTTTTTTGCATTTTGGATGTTTATATTTAAAATGATTAACAGCTGTTTTCATAGGGATGTGAAATTTGCGATATTGCCATTGATAGGTATGGGTGGGTTTCGACTGCAAAAATAATCGAATTTATAGTAAACGCGACTTATCGATAAACGCGTCCAATATGAACGCGACTTTTTCCCATACCTAACTGCCTATGTTTTTCGTATAAGCTGTAACGCTCGTTCATTGATTTTTGGACACAGCCTATAAATCTATCCGTACTCATATAATTAACATGGGATTCATCTCCTTTCCTTTAGAGATTTTAGAAACATCAGCATAAAGTCTTAAAAACCTGTACCACCGTATGCTGTAGGATATAAAAAGTACAGCCTGGCATACAGATGTGTCTAACTTTGAATCCTAGCGAGGATTTTATACACAAATTTGAAAGGATTTTAAATCTTTGATGTGTGAAAAGCAAAACTCCTCCATGAAAACTAAGTTAAGCTAAGTCAATGACAAAGTGAAATTCCTCAGCGAGGATGAAAGGAGTTCTTAAAAGTAAAACCTCGAAATGCAAAAAGATAAAACTCCTCCTTAAAGATGCTTTTAAGTAATCCTTTTTAACAAGGATACCTTTGAAAGGAGAATGCCTTAAAAACCTCATTATACTAAACTCTATGAATAACTCAGTAGAAGAATATAGTTAAGGACTCTCTCAAAATAGCCAGCCTCTCGACTTGTTTTATAATGTAAAGCCTCTAGCTAAAACTACCAATTCCTTAGGGTCGTGCTGGCATCACCTTTTGAATTCCTTACAAACACTTACGAGGGCCTTATCATTAATATTCAAAAAGTTAATAAAATTTTATGAAATCCAACTTAAACGAACCCCGAACCTAGCACCAGTCATAGACAAACGAAGACAACGACTGGCCTGAATGCATGAATACAAAGTGGTAGATCTGGAGTACCCATACAGCCGGCATGTACCGGCATCCGGGGGTCATTATGGTAACCTTACAACAAATTTTATGAAATAACATAAAATTTTATCACACATTTCATATAAATGCTGCATACAAAATATCAGCGAGCACTAGTGGTGAAGCAGCAAGTTTAATATTATTAGCTCGGCCAAGAAGCGTTCAAGGACCAGACAACGCCAGGACTCTGGCCAAAAGAAGTAAGTCAGTCAGCGCGCCATTAAGTCACTCAGTCAGTTGAGTTGAAATAACACAAACACCCACCGACACACACAAATAACATTTACACCTTTATTGCCCTCAATGTTTCTTTCACGTTTCTTTCTACTTCGTCTGCTGCTCATTGCCAGACCATCTCGAATATATTTTATGCTAATGGCCAATGGAGAGTGTAAATATTACACAAGCCAGTACGGGCCACACAACAGGAAGTTGGCCGGCGGAAGCTGTGCGGCGAAGGATATAAAGTGACTTTTACTTTCTCGCCGTTGTCGGTCGTCGTTCATTTCTTTCCGAAAGTGTCATTACACCGTAAAGATGTACATTAATTTGACCCTTAAGCATTGTAAATGTATAAAAGTCAAGAAGCGAAGGAGAACAGAGCACAACTTAAAGGTACGCACAACATTCCATCAAGTGGAGAATAGCAGCGAATGTTACGGGAAATAAAGTTTGACGATTTTTTTGACGCAGACTAAAGTTAAGCAGAAACCGCTTTAAAGGAGAGATAGGAGATGAAAGGACAGCACGTGGCCAAATCTTAAAAATATTGGAAAATTTTAAAACTAAATTTATGGAAAGAACCAATATTTGTTCCCCTATCTGACAAAGCAGACCTACAAATCAAACATATCTACTCATGGTCCCCTAAATGAGAATGTAAGCAAAGAATGTATATGGAACAGCTGGTAGTATTTATTACATGCAGGGCTATATTTTTTGTTAATTGAATTTTTGGAAGAATAATTAAAAATCCCTTGATATGTGTTAAATCAAAAGAAAACCCGTACACCTTAAAAACGTTTAATATGATGATATCGCCGTCATCGGTGAAAATATAAGTACTTGTCCACATATCTGACAAAGCTGACCTACTTATTAAAATTATCAAAAATATAATCCCCTCAATGGGGATGGAAAAGCTGGTAGCATTTGTTGTATATAGGGTAATACTTATATTTATAGCAGATTGATTTTTTGGAAGAATAATTAAAAGTTCCTTGATATGTGTAAAATCAAAAGAAAGAAAAACCTTACACGTGAAAAAATTTGACGTGATAATATCGCCGTCACCGTTGAAAAATCTCCACCGTTTTGAAGACCGCTAATGTTGAGGTTTAACCTTTCTGGTCCGTTTTATACGCCAAGTCATGGGAAGGTATCAATGTCAAGGGCTAGATCACCAGAATTAGTTTCGGTGTTGGAGCTGATACTCCCTCTGCCGTTGCTGCTGGTGATTATGCTGCTCCCATCAGCTAAATATAAGAAGAAATAGGAGGAGGAATCTGACGATGATATGGGCTTCGCTCTCCCCGACTAAATCGACAAATGTTTGTCGATTAAAAAAGGTTTGTCGGATTTCACTAACAAAATTCAGCACTTACGATATTATCGAGGCGCTATAATGAATCATTTGGCTATCAAGCCTACCATCCGCAGAATGTGTACGGATTTCCTTTAGCCGTAGATTTTTAATCAGTTCCCTAAATGTCCCTTAAGGATTCAAATTCATTATCACCATCATTGAAAAAAACCAAAACTTCAACAATCAAATCTTTGGCTTTAAATGCTGTATTTTTGGCTAACAATCAAGGTGGTGGGCCCACTGTGCAGCGTACATGTTTTAATTGGTACCAGAGTCAGAATATTTAATACGTTCCTAAAACTGATTTTTTCTGCTCCAAAAATGTATAAAAAACTCTTCTTTATAATCGCATAACTTGCTGCTATCATTTTGTTTATTTTTGTTATATTCTACACCACACTGTGGTACAGGGTATTATGACGTAGTGCTGATGTTTGCAACACCTTAAAGGAAAGGAGATAGTATCACTACATGATTAGTTTGAGCGATGTCTCTCCGTCAGACTATGCATTTATTGGTGTAATCAAAGCACAGGTCGCAATTATAAACCGATTCGATGAAACGAGGTACATTCTTCAAATTTGGGCCAAGGACGAAGCCTATTGAAATTGGTCCGTATTTTGTTATCATACATAAATTTTCCCCCATTTAAGAATAGCTTTAAAAGCCACATATTACATCCGATAACACAGAGCATTTCGAGTGACCAACGCCAATCTCTGGTCATATCTGTCCAATAGCTCGCACACAAAAGCCCTTCCCGATTTGATGTCCTAAAGCTACAGAAGCCACAAATTACACGCAATCACTCCCAAATTTTGCATGGTACGTTAAGAGCTACCATTAATTAACAGTGGTAAAAATTTACCAGTTAGTCCATATTATCAAATAGCCCTCACACAAAGGTCCTTCCAGTTATTACAATCCGCGGCTTTAGACATTTTAGAAATTTCACATGGAGGCGTACAGCGACCAAAACCCATGTTCTGTAACATTAGGCCATATCAGTGCATGTTTTCGAATAACCGCCACACAAATGTCCCTACCGATTTGAGGTCCCCTATATTCAAAAGCCACAAATTTGACCCCAACACTCTCCAATTTGTTAATGGTAAGTTATGAGCGACAAATAATTAACCGTACTAACATATTGAGTCCGATCATGCTTAAGCTCCAGACAAAGGTGTCTTATCCTCTCAATAGCAGAGTGGTGTAGAGTATCCCCTAGTCGGCCACGCTCGACTTCAACGTTTTTATTTGTTTTCGTTTTCTTACGTTTACAATTACAATGGCCAAAATTGCATTTTTAAGCTTTATTAAAAATCTTCCTGTTCTGGAAGGGATCGACCGTTTTGTTAGAAATTTGGAAATTTTGAAATTATTGAAAACACTAAGATCTTTATAATTAAGTTAAATTTAAATTTATAAAAAATTGTTTTTAAAACTAGTAGCACCAGATTTAAACATCGCGAAATCCACAAGGCAACATGGCTGTCACCTGATCGAAAAACAAAAAATCAAATCGATCACGTTGTGATAGACTGAAGGCATTCATCCAGCGTGTTGGACGTACGAACATTCCGAACTGCAAACATCGACTCGGACCACTACCTTGTAGCAGCAAAGGTACGCACTCGATTAAGTGCCGCAAAGCACGTACGTAACAACAAAAAGAGAAAGCTAGACGTCGAGAAGCTGTATTCACAACAGACAGCTCAAGCCTACTCCACGAAGTTATCTCAACTGCTCCTAGCGAACCCTCCCCCACCTGAAGATATCAGCGCACAATTGCAACACATACAAGAATCCATAAGAAAGGCCGCCGAAGAAGAAATTGGTTACCGAAAGCGGCGAGAAAGGAACCAATGGTACGATGAGGACTGTAAAGTCGTCACTGAAGCTAAAAACGTAGCTTACAAGGCGACTCTCGCGCCTATGGCAACGCGAGCAGTGTTGGAGCGATACCGGGAGTTGAGGAGGGAGGAAAATCGTCTATTCCGAAAAAAGAAAAGAGAAATGGAAAGACGACAGTGTGAGGAGATTGAGGTTTACGGGAATAGAAATGATGCCAGAAAATTCTACCAACGAGTAAAACACCAAACAGACTCGCCTACTGGCATAACTTCGTGTAGAGATGAAAATGGGAATCTGATAACAGATACGTCGAGTGTACTGAGGATTTGGAGACAACATTTCTCCAACTTATTAGCGGGCGAAGATCCAGTTGAAGAAAGCAACCCGCAACCAATCATAGATGATGGTGTTGAATGCCCACCCCCTAATACAGATGAGGTCAAAGCAGCGATAACCCGGCTTAAGAACAACAAAGCCGCAGGTTCCGACGGTATACCGGCAGAGCTGTATAAGACCGGAGGAGACGAACTGATAAGGTGCATGCATCAGCTAGTCTGCACAATCTGGAAGAATGAACGCATGCCTGATGATTGGAACCTCAGTATACTGTGTCCGATTCATAAAAAAGGAGACAAGACCGTTTGCGCCAATTACCGCGGCATAAGTCTCCTATCAATCGCATACAAGATCCTAGCGAGCGTACTTTGTGAAAGACTTAAGCCAAAATTAGACAACCTGATTCAAACATATCAGTGTGGCTTCAGGCCGAATAAATCAACAATCGACCAGATATTCACACTACGCCAAATCCTGGAAAAGACCCACGAAAAGCAAATCGATACATACCATCTTTTCATCGATTATAAAGCCGCCTTCGATACTCCGATAAGAGAAAAACTGTTTGAAACCATGTCTGCGTATGAGATCCCTGCAAAACTTATACGCCTTTGTAGAATGACACTGAGTGACACTAAGTCCTCAGTAAAAATAGGAAGCGACCTCTCCGAGACATTCACCACTACAAGAGGTCTGAGACAAGGTGACAGCTTGTCGTGTAATTTTTTCAACAT
The DNA here is from genome assembly GCA_963513945.1 of Hydrotaea diabolus. Lineage (NCBI taxonomy): Eukaryota > Metazoa > Arthropoda > Insecta > Diptera > Muscidae > Hydrotaea > Hydrotaea diabolus. Next base: position 16,122,680 of record OY740719.1, read on the forward strand.
TCTGTTGGAAAAGGTACTAGAAAATGCAGTGGTTAATAAAACTGGCACTGTTAACACCAAAGGCCACATTCTCCTCGCGTATGCCGACGATATCGACATTGTCGGACAAATAGAGCGAGAGGTAACTGCTGCATTTTCTAGAGTTGAGAAGGAGTCGGCAAAGATGGGTCTAGAAGTGAACGAGGACAAAACTAAGATTATGCTTGTAACTGCAAAAGAAACGTCGCGACGGAAGAAAGGCGACATTGTTGAGGCGGGCAGTTGCAAAGTCGAGGTAGTTGATGAGTTTATATACCTCGGCTCCGCCATTAATACGAAAAATAATGTCAGCACCGAAATTAAAAGAAGGATCGTGCTGGCAAATAGATGCTACTTTGGGCTAAGCAAACAGCTAAAGAACAGAGCCCTCTCTCGACGAACGAAAATAAAGCTTTACAACACGCTTATTCTACCTGTGCTTTTATATGGCGCTGAAGCATGGGTACTTGCGAAAGCAGACGAAGCGATGCTGGGTGTGTTCGAGAGAAAGATCCTTCGCAAAATCTATGGGCCCAGCTGTGCTAACGGAGAGTATAGACGTCGAACGAACCGTGAGCTGTATGAGCTGTATCCTGACATGAACGTGGTTAAGCGAATCAAAATACAGCGATTACGCTGGCTAGGAGGCGTTGGACGACAACTACTACGGAATGCGCAGACGGGGTAGACCGAGGCTCCGGTGGAAGGACCAAGTGGATGAAGATATGAAAATCCTTGGTATTACGAACTGGAGACAGCACGCACAAGATCGAAGTGCTTGGAAAACATTTCTGACGCAGGCTAAGACCAACAATAGGTTGTAGCGCCAACTTAAGTAAGTAAGTATAAATTAATAGTTCCCAATTTTTTTTTTTTAATTTTACCAAAGTTCCGCATAAGTCTGACAAAAACAAGACAGTAATTACATATTTGGGACCGCCATAATCGACATTATTTTTTTTAAAAAATGTTTTTTTTTAAAAAATTAAAATTGTTTCCAATGTTTGTTGTCGTTGTTTTTTTTAAGTTCACCAAATTTGCGCATAAGTCTAAATAAATCCAAAACAATAGTTAGGTGTTTGGGGTTGCCTTTAATGTTGAAGTTATGGGCAAAACATTGGCCTAGATCGGTACGAGATGCAAAAAGTAACGAAAATTTAAAATTTAAAAAGAAATATGTATATATGTACAGAAATATGTATATAAAAGTAATACAAAATTGTTTCGGACCATTACTTATATATAAAAGATACAAAAAAAAATGTTTCGGCCCATCACTTATAGTTATCAAGATATCGTGAAAACTAATTAAGTTTTTTATTAATTTGTCTTAAACTTCGGCAATTGCACCTTTTACGTTAATTTATAAAAATTAAATGAAAATTGTGGAAGTTACAGCCAGAATAAAACAAAATTTTGTTTTTTTTTTGTTGAACTGTAACCAAATTCTGGAGCTTACCCACAAAATTATAAAGAGCGAGATTCCAAGAGATTCCAAACTTTTGTTGGATTTTTGATAATCCAACAAGAGTTGCCTGAGCTATAGCAGTTTTTTGTAAAAAATCAGTTTGTTTTCAGACAGACTCTATAAAGAAATCACATGTTTGGTTTTAAATCTCGTTCATACAGTGAGAAATTATACATGAAAAATTGTTCACGATATCTTGAAAACTAAACGTGGTATGGCAATACGGACAAATAATTCTGATTCAGGAGAATCAGTTGGTTTTTAAAGGAGAGCTCAAAGGTTAATTTTTGCAGGCGAGTGTACTTACTATATTTAAAAAAAAAATACTGACAAGAAAGTTCTTTCTCGGCACCTCAGAAAAGTTTTTTCAGGAATTTGTTTTAGTCTTTGCCGATTTAGCCCTTTTACATTCTCCAACAACAAAGAGGCTCACATACTTGATTGTTATCCAGACTAAGAACTTACACTACAAGAAATCAATTTTTTAAAACCTTTTTTTTGAAGGATTGAGTTGAACTTGGCAGATTTTTTCCTAAGGACATGAACAAAACTGACACTTTTAGTTAAAAAAATAAGTAAACACTTGCGGTTATGCTATCTAGTCTTAGTTATCAATAAAAGAATATCACCAATATCGTGTAGTTTTATTGTAGTTTTATTCACAAAAACATTTAAGCAGCCAAGATCCAGGATCGTCCTATTGGTTTTCAGCACTACCTACCTACCGAACAAGTTTCACTCTCAGTTGTTATCAAAATATCTACAGGACCATAAATCTCCCTTAATAAAATCATGATGTGGCCTTTTTGAAAAGACCCAATGTCCTTTTTAGGAGTTAACGGTGTAACTTTTCTCCACTTCTTAACAAACATAATGAAATATGCACTTTTGTAAGAAACTTAGCAAGAGTCATACATATTCTTACGTATGAGGCTAGAGGGGTGGCCGATAAGCACAGGAGAGGGCGAAAGTAAACAAGCAAATAGTAGTCGCATCATCTTCAGGATGCTCTGCAGGTTGTCTTAGCCATCATCAAGAACATTTCAAACCAAATAGTTGTTGTAATTGCTCTTGATGACGTTGTTCAGGAATCGGTGGATGTTGCTGCTGCTGCTCTTGTTACTTTTTACTAAGGTACTCCAGGTTGTTGATGGCGGGTAGCCTTAACGCCGGGCTAACCATCGTGTGCGTATGACCGTTTGTACCCGGATAGATGGTTGTCTTTTAATAATACGAGTCTGTGTAATTTCCCCAGAGTGTGTTTAACTTTGACGACTTAAGTTGTAAAAACTTAAACATTATCATTTTACCGAAAACATCCACCCACTCGGCACTTGGCACCCCCACCCCCCTTAGACGCTTACTCTACCAAGCAACACTTGCAACATATCCTTGAAAGATACCGTTCGAATATAGGAGAAGTGCTTCATCTTTTGCCTTTGTGCTGGTCAGCTGACGGAAAGGAAATGCTAAGGACGAAGAACTAGAAGAGTGTTTGTGTGTATGTTACATTAGCAAACATATCGCATAAAATCTAAGAGGGCCAGGAATTTTATTTATACACTGCAAGAAAAAATTCTAAGGATCAATGTCCAGCATAATTTTTTTTAAGAAATTACATTTAAAATCCATTTTCCAACGGATTGTTATGAGATGGTCGGCCCTATTCAATTAGGAGCTGACGGGCGTTTATAAAATGGCGAGCCGGCCTTAGTCCAATACAAGAAGAACAAAAATCTGGTTGGTATAACAATATTCGAAGTGCATCGTAATATTGTTGGGTCTATGGTTATGTTAAAACAATACTTTGATCCTGACAACAATAGTATGATTCACAAACAAGCATATTATAATCCCCATAGCCATACTATGATCCTGACAACAATAGTATGATTCACACACATATATACTATGATCCCCACAACCGAAGTATGATTTATACATAACCTTACTATGATCCCAAAAACCATATTATAATCTTCACAACCCTAGTATGTTTGACATACAACCATGGCATGATCCACACAATATAGTATGATTCACACGCAATCAGCCCTACAATCATAGTATTTTCTTTAGGATCGGGTAAAAATACATTTGATTCAGAATAACAGGAGTGATTTATTTAACGGTAGTAAAATTGTTCTAAAAGGATATTCAAATGAGACATACAACCATGGTATGATTCCACAACCATAGTATGATTTACACGCAATCAGCCCTACAATCATAGTATTTTCTTTAGGATCGGGTAAAAATACATTTAATTCAGAATAACAGAAGTGATTTATTTAACGGTAGTAAAGATTGTTCTAAAAGGATATTTAAATAAAGAAAAATTACAATCATACAGTATGATAGCCGTAATCATACTATTGTTAACATAAACCACAAAAAGAAATACTTTTGTCGCACCAACCATATTTATATTGTAGCTATAACCATATTTTTATTTTTAAATTGGGCAATAATACTCTTGTCACATTTCAACAATAATAATATTGCCGCAATCATACAATTGTCAATATAAAATTTAAAAAACAATACTATGGTTGGGACGAAAACACTTTTGTTGCAGAGAACATATAGTAACCATATTTTATCTCTGCGTGTAGATGAGGCAAAGGTTCTGTTCCAGTAGCAAGTCATCGCCGCAGAACGGACTCAGTAAAAGTGACCGACTAAAGGGTCCGTCTGAGGATTAGGTGATCGACTGGAAAATCAACGAAGGCCAGACTCAGTTCAAAATGACGGGATAAAGGCTACATGTGAGGGATGTTCGTACCGGTTTACCGCAGTTACTGGCGTTTATTTTTTTTTATCAAAATTGTCAAATGTTATTTGAAAGAACAATTTTTTTCGAATTGGACATGAAATCGAATACTCTGATTTAATCTACCACGATTAGCTAGAAAATAGAAATCGTTTGCCGAAGACACTGCCGCAGTCTATGCTGCACTAAAAGAATCAAGGAAGCTGCAATATAAAAATTACAAGAGACATTTTCTTCGCGGTCTTAGAAAGTAGACGCTCTGACCTGCACATACTCTACTCCAGCAGCAGCTGCGTGTTTTTGTCTGTGAAACTTTTTGCTCCTAGCGTAGAGACCATCCTTTATCTTGTTGGCGCTTTATACCGGAGAAACTCTAAAGTAGCACTGGATTATCACGACAAGAGTGCATCGATGAACTTAAATCTTTGTATGGCGATGAAGCACCATCCTATAGCACTGTGAAAAACGGTTTAATGAATTCAATCGTGGCCGACGCTCGCTCAAAGGCGAAGGTCGTGAAGGTCGTCCAAAAACGGTCGTTGTGCCAAAGAGCATTGATGCAGTGCGTGAACTGATACTGCAAGATCGTCATGTGACATACCGTGAGATAGAGGCATGCTTGGGCATTTCTTCCACCAGCATACATTCGATATTACATGAACACCTGGACGTAAAAAAGGTTTGTTCCCGTTGGAACCCGCACAATTTGACAATCGCTCAAAAAAAGGCTTGTGTCCATTTGTGCAAAGAAATTTTGAAAAAAATACAATCGCGGTGCTTCAAAAGACGTTTATAAGATCGTCACAGGTGACGAATCATGGATCTATGCCCATGAGCCCGAAACAAAGCACCTATCGACTGTGTGGGTCTTCGAAGACGAGCCAAATCCAATGAAAGTTGTTCGTGGAAGAATTACTTCGAAGCAAATGGTCGCCTGTTTCTTCGGCAAAACTGGTCATGGAGCGACTGTTCCGCTTGAGCAACGTAGGACGGTCAATTCTGAGCGGTGCACCACAATTTGTTTGTCTGAAGTCTTCGGAGAAATTCGAAAAACGAACAAGAGAAGTCGAATCATTGTGCAGCATGACAAAGCGAGATTTCACAGATAAGCTCAAACCAGAGCCTTTTTGACCGGCCAATACGTCGAATTGATGGGCCCTGACTTGGCAGCCAATGACTTCTTTTATTTCCGCACATCAAGAAAAAAATGAGTGGTCACCGATTTTCGTCGCCAGAAGATGCTGTTGAAGCGTTCAAAAATCATGTTTTGGAGGTGTCTCAATCGGAGTAGAAAAAGTGCTTCGACAATTGGGTTGAGCGCATGCAAAAGTATATAAATCATGCTGGAGAATACTTTGAAAAGTTATAATCATATTGTTGATGATAAATATTCGCATTTTCATTATAAGGCCAGAAATATATATAGCAGCCCTCGTATATATTCGTAATAGGGTCACCGATTTTGTATTGAGGTATTGCAAACGGAATGACAAATTGAGTTTACCAACGACTTTTCGGTGGAAGGTATTAAATAAAATAAGCTACAGCGGATGTTTGAAAATTAACTTGACCTTGAGCATGGCAGCTAATCTACTAGTAGTCTCGATGACAACAGCTAGGAGGAAACAACATTATATCTGCGGCGTTCCTTACCACCTTCTCAAGGGTGGTCCAACCATAATGCATGATGTTCATTGTAAGTCACACCTAAATGTCCAGCTTTTTTCCAACTTAAGTTGACATATCATTGTTTTAATATTCGGCAAATTAAACCATGAAGAGGTACGCAGTTGAGCAGCGCGTTAAGATTGTTGAAGCCTTTTACGAAAATGGGCGCTCACATCAAAATGCATTTCGTGCACTTTGTGACATTTTTTTGATCAACATAATCGACCAAAGGTGTCCACAATCTGGAAGACTGTGCGTAAATTTCAGCAAACCGGGTCTGTAGGAAATAAAAAAGAGCCTATGCTAGCTCGGTCAGTTCGTTCTGTGGAAAACATTGATGTGGCTTGGGATAGTGTGGCAGAAGAGCCGTCAAACTCGACTCGACCCAACAATTGAACATCTCACGATCATTACGCATCAGATTTTGAATAAAAATTTAAATTTAAAAGAGCCTATGCAATCTCTCCCAGTTCATTCTGTGGAAAACATTGATGTTGTTCAGGATAGTGTGGCAGAAGAGCCGTCAAACTCGACCCAACAATTGCACATCTCAGATCATTACGCATATGCAATCTCGCCCAGTTCGTTCTGTGGAAAACATTGATGTTGTTCGGGACAGTGTGCCAGAAGAGCCGTCAAACTCGGCTCGACCCAACAATTAAACATCTCACGATTATTACGCATCAGATTTTGAATAAAGATTTGAATTTACACGCTTACAAGGTTTATCTGGCTCAAGAGCTAAAGCCTACTGATCAATTCAAGCTTCGTCAATACGCCAAATGGTTGGTAAAACAGACAGAAGTGAATGGTGACTTTACAAAGAAAATTATATTCAGCTACGAGCCACACTTTTACCTAGGTGGGTTCGCTTACAAGCTGAATTTTTGCATTGGGGCAAAAGAAAAACCACGAGTGATGGCTGAAAAGCCGCAAAGAGTGACTGTTGGGTGCGGTTTATGGGCTGGTGGCGTCATTGGTCCGTACTTCTTCGAAAATAAGGTCGGCCTAGCAGTTGCAGTAAATGGTGTCCACTATCGCGAGATAATAATGGAATTCTCGTGAAAATAAATTGAGGATATGGACCTGGGTGATATGTGGTTTCTAGAGGATGGTGCCACTTGCCAAACAGCCAATGAAACTGTGGCTCTTTTGCCCGCGAAATCCTATGGTCGTGTTATCTTACGTAGTGGTTATGTTAATTGGCCTCCACGATTATGTGATTTGACACCGTTTGACTTCTTTGGGTATCTTCAAAAGAAAAAATGCTCGTTAATCAGTCCAGAACAATTCAAGAGCTAAAGGATGAGATTAATCAGCAGATACGAGGGCGACCGCAAAACTAACTGGCCTGGCACATTTTCTGTTTTACTAGCAACTTTTTTGTTTTTTGTTTTTTAAAAGCAATCTTTTATAAGCCATCTGTCAAATTTTCCGAAATATTTAATGATTATTTTCTTTGTTACAGGTAATTGAAGTAAACAAGTTTTATAATTTTTGAAAAATGGAAAATAAAGAGTTTCGTGCGGTAATTAAACGGTTATACGCCACAATTAATCAAAGATGAATTGGATTCTGTTCATGGTGGTAATGCACCATCATACTCCACCGTGAAATCCTGGTTTCAACAATTTAAAATGGGTCGTTCAAGTACGGAAGATGAACAACACTCTGGAAGACCGAAAACTGCTACTACTATTGAAAACTTTAGAAAAATATTTAACAAAGTGACTAAAGATAGACGAATAAAGCTCAGAGAACTTGCTGATATTGTTAAAATACACGAAAAACAAGTTTGGAGTATTTTACATGATGAACTGCACATGAAAAAGCTATCCGCAAGATGGGTGCCGCGTTTGTTGACTTTGCCCCAAAAAATCGTCCGTTTGACCAATTCCGAGGAGCTTTTAGCGATTTATCAGCGTAATCCAATAGAGTTCTTGCGCCGATTCATAACTGTTCAACAAAAACTGGCCGAATTACGATTTGAAATTGCTCCGCATGCTCCATATAGTCCAGATTTAGCTCCTTCTGATTATTCCTTGTTTCCAAATTTAAAAAAAATATCGGGGGCAAAAAATTTTCGACCAATAGCGAGGTTATTGCTGAAACTGAGGCATATTTTGAAGGTCTTGAAAAAGAGTACTTGAAAAGTAAGGTTTACAACAGTAGTTCTCATTCGTTTGGGGAGAGCCTGGCCTTATAGAGTTCGGTTTTACTTTCAACAATTGCAGCAAGGCTTTCTGAAGAGGGTTGTCACGTACCCGAAATCATGATAAAAGTAGTGTGCAGCCACGAAAATCAATGTCACTTTGCCATTTTGTTAAAAACTTGTCTTCTATTTAAATATAGAAGCAAGAGGTCTTGAGCCGGTTTAATCCCTGTTCAATAGGGTGGAGTGAAAACATGCTTTTTTTTTAATTTGTAAAAGTTAACCTCGGAAAGAGATGTAGTCTGGGGTCCTAAAGAGGGGAATAATAAAGAAAAAAATTTAAAAAAATTTTTAGGGGTCGCGCCAAAATAAACAAATACACATGTTTGAAGGCGTGAATTTTCCTAACCCCTGAACCGATTTTAAAGTTTTATGTCAATAAATATTTGCAATAGCGTAAACAATGAAATAACGGCATGAAAAAATTTAAAAAAATTTTTCTCATTGTTCAAAAATTTCAAAAGTAAAATAAGTCAAATCGTCCCTTCTTCAGAAAATTGACTGAACAATGAAATCGCCACCAAAGCTACAAATATTAGTCGATTATCCTCATATTTGCCTCAAATACTTTTGTTTGGGCACTGAACAAGCTCAAACTTTTAAATTTCAAATAAGTAAAGTCGTTAATTTTTAGGATTTTTCTAAAATCAACGCCAAAATAGCGATAATTTCCAAATTTCTAGGGAGTGGAGCGACCCCTAAATTTTTTTTTAAATTTTTTACTTTATTTTTCCCCTCTTTAGGACCCCAGACTACATCTCTTTCCGAGGTTAACTTTTTTTTTGAATTTCACTCCACCCTACTGTTCAATGGTCTTGAAAAATCTTATTTTTCGGATGGAATTAAAAAACTTGAAAAACGTTTGATGAAGTGTATTGAGTTGGATGGAGATTATGTTGAAAAATAAATAATAATAATTCCAAAAAAACGGTTCTTTTTATGTTAGGCCAGTTACTTTTAAGGTCGCCCTCGTAATCGTTGAAAATCGGATAGCGGTATGCCACCGAAGACGAGGCAAGCATTTGGCCATAATTGTTATAGATCCTTCTATCATAAAAAAATATTAGATAATTCTCTAAACAATTTTTGTTTTATTTACAATTAACATCGTGCGCTTTAGTTGGACCATTTTAACATACTGCAACCTAGCGATACGATGCAAAGTCTGCCCAGTTTCAGAGAAGATTATGGGGCAGTTTTCCAAGCAAGGAACTGTGATTCGCTCTCCACAGTTCTAGAAGGTAATTATAAGTATAATAAAAGGCTAAGCCTAGGTAGCAACAATTCTGACCACAAATCTCTTCCTGAGAAAACAAGTCCTCATCATACATAATATTCACCGGTACTCAACTGATTCTGATACTGATACTCATTTTGTTATGGAAAACTGTCACCACAAGTAAGCATCTGCCTCTGGAAAACATTATAAAGAATTTAATGAAAAAAAATGCATTGCATCAAAGAAACTTTTCATTGCTTTAACGTAAATGCATAAGCAAAACTTGTTCAATCGTACAGCCTTGTCTCTCAGTGTACTTCATACATATGTATGTGTTTGCTCAAAGGGCTTCTAGCTTCAATGTGTGTGTTTGTGTGTGTGTGTGTTTGAGCATGTTTAGTTACTAGCTTGGTTGCTTTTGTCCCTGCGCTTCCTCCTTATGAGCAAAAGTTACTTTTAAATTCTTAACAATGACATGTTGATGATGTTGACCTTTAGTGTTTTACTATCGCTCACCGCTACTCGAGATTTCCTCTGTCCTCTGGCTGTTGTTGTTTGTGTTTGCTTTCTTAAGGATTTACTCGGAGTGGCAACAACTTCATGTTGTGTCCTGAACTACGTGGTACGAGTATATGTCTCTAATGTTGACATATTATATTACATGCACTGTGTGTGTGTGTGTGAGTGTGCGCCAGCTTACAGGGAAACTTTAGATATAATCTTTTTGGCAAAAAGTTTCAGGCGACCATATTTCAAATTTTACTTTCTTGGTGTGTGTGTGTGGTGGAAATTAATTGCTGTAGAAAATGAAAATCTCAAAAATCTCTGCGGAAAATCTTTTAATTTTCTTGGCATTTTTAGCTCACGCTCTGTCTCTCCCTCGCCCACCACGCACTCGCATGTGTCAATTAGTTTTATTTTTCTTTTTTTTGTTGATTTTTTGCCATTCTTTCAAGTTGCAAGTTGTTATTTGCACATACGGTCGTGCGTTCGTTGGTCCTTACCTTCTGCCATTTTTAGTCTGTTTCTTTGTAATGTCACTGTCCTCATCATCTCACCGTCATATAGGGTGACACTAATCCCACTCGAACGTGCGTGTGTCACATGCACGTTGCGTATATCTGCGTTCACGCTCTAATGGCATATCATTGCAATTTCTTTGTGGCGGAGGTGGGGCGGAAAACGTTTTCAGACAACGACAACAAAAGGACAATAGACATTTTTGAGGTCCCCTTTCATGGTGTTCCATACATAAATGGTAGAATTCCCCTTCTACAGCACTATCGTTTAATTTAGACAAATATCTAATAATAAAAATATCTTTCAAGGAAAAAATGCTTAAACGGTTAAAACTTAAAGGTCTTAAAATGTAGTATTATTTTCACTGACCGAGGGGATGTTGTATACCAAGCACAGGGAAACTGGGAAAAACCCAAACTTTTTTTTTCCTCTCTCAAGTAAAAACCGATCTTCAAGAGTAAGGCACCTTTAAGAAAAATAAAAGGTTTGTGCTTCAATCTTGTAAGCCACATCATTCTAGTTCTAAAAAAGAACTAGCATAAAGTCTAGTTCTAAAAAAGAACTAGCATAAAGTCTAGTTCTAAAAAAGAACTAGAATGAAGACTGGTTCTAAAATAAAACTAGAATTAAGTCCAAATAAAAATGTTAACGAAACCAGCAAAAGTTGTAGAGACCAAGATTTTTCGGATATCCAACTGGAATGACCGAAACCGTAACTAGAAACCAGCAAATGTTTTAGAGACGAAGATTTTTTGGATATTCTTCTGGAATGACCGAAACCTAAACTGGAAGCTCTAGCTCTATATAGCTGGTGCATATCCTCGTAAGATATCACCGTCATCATCGATGAATTACAAAAGATAGGACAAGGCGTACGTCGCTGATATACAAACCGTATCAAATTTAAGAGTGGATTCGTGACAATTCGTCAGTTCAATGATTTCAGTAAAAATCGATTGGGTTAAGGTCAGTATTAATCGAATTATTTTCTTTCATAAAGCCTATTTCAAAAAAAGAAAGAAATACCATTAAACAATTCGTTTGGTTATAAGAAAATGTTAGTTATCACCACTAATAATTGGTTGCAACAACAAATTGTTAAATGTACAATACGATAATCATATTTATCATCATGCGGTATGTCGAACCGAATATCCGTTAGGACTGTAAACATTTGGTGATAGCGACCGAAATTCTTCTTTAGTAACGGATTTTTGTAGTTCCAACCGGCTTCCTACTATATTTTTCTCTGAGCAATACATACTGATATGACATACTTCTAGTTGAGGACTTTAAGCTAATGCTTCCTCTTAAGCGGCTCCATGAGTCATAACGGCTGGCTGCAGGGGAAGTCCTCACTGAACACATTCTCTACCCAAGTGGTAAAAACCACTGCCACCACTCTTCGCTCTCAAGAAGGCCATAGTATCTGGTGATCAATCTTAAGGTATTTTTTTCAAAATAATAAATACAAAAATTCAAGTCAAGTGTGAAATCTTTATTGTTCATTCGAAAGGACATATTATGCCGTTTAGTTTTTGAATATAATTTCCTTCAAATGTTGGCTGCAACTACAATTCCAGGGTGCCCATTCTAAGGGTTGAATTTTGGATGACTCGTTGGAGCATTTCGACCGGTATGGCGTAAATGCCACGCCTTATGTAGGCTTTCAAAACCTTAATCGTAGCAGGTTTGTCAGACTTAGAACTAGACTAGACTTTGGAATTTACGTAGACCCAAAGAAAAATGTCTAAAGGTGTGATATCACTTGATCTAGGCGGCCAACTCAGCGGTGCAAAACGTGAAATTAGCTGCTCTTCAAAATTACCTCTCAATAGATCCATTGTTTGAAACTAAATGTTGAAACTAAATGTCCTGTTGAAACCAAGTGTCGTCAAGATTACGGGCTTCAATTTCAGGTAGCATAAAGATCGATATCATGGAATAATATCGATATCGTAATAGCAAGCATAATTCACGGTTAAGTTCCGCCCATCATCAAAAAAAAAAATTAATCGGTAATTCCACCAGCCCATAATCCGCACCAAACCGTTGTATTTTTGGGTATAATGGCACCTCTTGAACCTCTTAATATTTGGTATTTCTGGGTATAATGTCACCTCTTGAACCTCTTCTAATTGCTCTTCAGCCCAAATGCAGCCATTTTGTTAATTGACGTTGCGGTTAATCCAGAAATGGGCCTCGCCACTGAACAAAATTTTGGTCGATAGCAACGGAACTTCTTCGAGCTTTTTAAGAGCCCAAACACTAAAAAGGCATAGCTAAGGCCATTCCCGCAGGAATGGCAAACAATACTGAAAAGAAAAAATTAGGTTTAATACAACTCAAGGATAATCTTTAAAAAAAACTCTTTTGAAAACAAATAACTCTACACGCAGAGAAAAGATATGGTTATTATATGGTCACCGCAACAATAGTATGTTCTCTACAATAAAAGCATGTTCGTCGCAACCATAGTATTGTTTTTTTTTTAATTTCATTTTGACAACAGTATGATTGCGGAAATATTAATATTGTTGAAACGTAACCATAGTATTATTGCTAAATTTACAAATGAAGGAATGGTTGTAGCAACCATAAAAACATGGTTGGTGCAACAAAAGTATTGTTGTTTAAAATTTACGTTAACAATAATATGATTATGGCAATCATACCGTATGTTTACGACTATGAAAAAACACATACACACAATACAGTGCATGGTTGTTGTCCATTATTAAAAACAACAGATGGTGAAAGTATTTTCGACTGCCGTTGGAATATATATTTTTGTTTCTTGAATGAAATGTTCAATAAAAGCATGGCCTCAAATCTGGCTATGGACTAAGTGTAATGATATTTAAAATAACTTGCTTGATTAAAATCTCTATTTTTGAATAACAACATTACCCAATACTAATAAATAATTTTGGGGATCATATTATGGTTGAGTGAATCATACTGTGGTTGTAGGGATAATGGTATGGTTGAATGTAAATCATATTATGGTTGTGGGGATCATAGTATGGTTGCGTGTGAATCATACTATGGTTGTGAGGATCATACTATGGTTGTATGAGAAATATACTATGGTTGTGAGAATCATAATATGGTTGTGGAGATAATAGTATGGTTGAGTGTGAATCATACTATTTTTGTGAAGATCATAGTATGGTTGAGTGTGAATCATATTATAGTTGTGGGGATCATAGTATGGTTATGGGTGAATCATATTATTGTTGTAAGGATCATAATATTGTTGTGCCGCAACCATATACCCAACAATAGTATGATACTCTTCGAATATTGTCACCCCAACCATACTTTTTTTCTGCGTGTAGAATGAATACCAACCCATTACAACATGCTTATACGACCTGACTTCACAATGTTGCTCTTAAAGATCAGATAACATTCGGCATCACCGTTACTATGCCACAACAATTTCTATACACAACTTTCACATTGTGATTACAAAACACAAATGGGAATTTTACAATGATGAAAAATGTAAAACACCATTGCCAACAAATGCACCACAACAATACTCGTATCCCTAAGATCCATAAGTCCTATTAATGCATCACTAATTCTTCAAGCAGGCCTTTAAGGCCTGCGTAACCTTCAAATTTTGTACTGAAATTCTTTTTAAACAAAAAAAAACAAACAAATGTTTTAAATTCTGGCAATCTGTTACCAATATCAACATCTTGCACTGTTTACACGCTGAGAAATATCAATATTAAATGAGACAACAACAAAAAAAAATGAAATGAAAATATTGAATAAAAATTATAACCACCACCAATGTCCGGAAAACGCCGCCTGCCGCCAGCCGCCACCAAACATCGGACCACAAGCGTTATCATCTTGAATGTCAACAGGGATAACGTTCAACAGCCTGGCTTCATCGTCATCACTGACAGCGTCGAAGTCAGCCTCATCAGTGAAACAAAACGCATTGGAATTGCGTATCTATTGTTACAACTAAATAAATAAAATGCGAAACGCAATCAGTGGATGAGGACAAATAAATGCGCACGTTCGGGGCTTTCTTCGGTGAATTTGGTAAATGCTGTTTCCTTTAAGGGAGAATAAGTGAAGGTTTTTGTTTTAAATATAACATCGGGGAAAGAAGTCAAAAAAAAAAGATGTTGTGGGGAATAATACTACGATTGCGGGGATCATAATATGGTTGTGATAATGCTACTGTCATTGTAGGAATCATACTGTCAGTGCGGGAATCATAACAGGGTTGCAGAAATCATAATATTTTATTTAGTTAATAATTCATAGATTGCGGGAATCATACTCGTACTATGGTTGTGAAAATCCTACTTTGGCTGTGGGTATCATACTATTGTTGCAGCAATTGTATTTTGATTATGTGTTACCATAATAAGGTTGCAATGAAAATCATTATAATAAAAAGAAAGAAAATAATCATAGGTAATGTTCATATAAGTATGGTTGCCACAATGACAGCTCTCCGAATTAAACAAATGCCTGTTTTGTGTGCGAAACTATTGGTAGCCACAACCATCAAATGTGGCAACTACATAACTTTTCCTTGTTATTTTTCACATAATTTATAAAGTGTACAATAGGGTGGAGTGAAAACATGCTTTTTTTATAATTTGAAAAAGTTAACCTCGGAAAGAGATGTAGTCTGGGGTCCTAAAGAGGGGAAAAATAAAGAAAAAAATTTAAAAAAATTTTTAGGGGTCGCGTCACTCCCTAGAAATTTGGAAATTATCGCTATTTTGGCGTTGATTTTAGAAAAATCCTAAAAATTAACGACTTAACTTATTCGAAATTTAAAAGTTTGAGCTTGTTCAGTGCCCAAACAAAAGTATTTGAGGCAAATATGAGGATAATCGACTAATATTTGTAGCTTTGGTGGCGATTTCATTGTTCAGTCAATTTTCTGAAGAAGGCACGATTTGACTTTTTGAAATTTTTGAACAATGAGAAAAAATTTTTTAAATTTTTTCATGCCCTTATTTCATTGTTTACGCTATTGCAAACATTTATTGACATAAAAATTTTTAGGATTTTTCTAAAATCAACGCCAAAATAGCGATTATTTCCAAATTTCGAGGGAGTGGCGCGACCCCTAAAAATTTTTTAAAATTGTTTTCTTTATTTTTCCCCTCATTAGGACCCCAGACTACATCTCTTTCCGAGGTTAACATTTTTTTTTTTGAATTTCACTCCACCCTAGTGTACAATACGATGATCGTATCTATCATCTTGCGGTATATTGAACCGAATATTTATTACGATTAAAAACATATGGTGATAGCAACCAAATTTTTTTTTTGCAATGGAAATTTAGAAAGTCGATAGCCGATTTCCAACTAATTTTTTCTCTGTGCATAGATCACATTACAATGCGATTTTTTGCCTTAATAACAGCTCTCCGAATCAAAATAATGCCGAATCAAAGGAATACAAAAATTGGAGAAACGTTGAACTAAGTTTATTGAGCTAAGAGGAGATTTTGTTGAAAAATATATTTTTTTTTGCAAAAAAAAATCTAATTTATTTCGAATTTAATACATAATAGGCAAACACGTGGGAATTTTAAACTTCAAAAACTGACTGCAGCTAATGTGAAGTTTATAAAATAAGGATTTTACTCCTTATGGCTAAGATGCCCTCTTTCCATGCATAATGGAAGAGGTAGGTGCTCCCGCATAATTTGGTCTTTTCGTAGTTATTCCATTTAAGTTACTCTAATAAATAGCTTTGAATACTGAAGTCTTTGAAAATTAATATCGGATAAGTATCATAAGCTCTGATTAAAGAAAAAATATTTAAAAAATAAGAATGTGCCATAAAATGTAAGAATTTTTTGTTACGAGTATTTTTTTATTATTAGTTTCGGCTTGAACACCCACATGGTTTTTAGAATTCTAGAAATTCGGTTTCCAATTTCGCCTATTTGATAAAATACCACGAATGTCGCTAATTATCTTAAACTTCTAATGGCTTACCTACCATATTTTTTTATTAATTCATTCAATTCAGTTCCGTAACATAGGAGTTATTAAGGCCAAACCTTTTAAATCCTTTTCAACCAATTCCAGGACCCTCAACATATTCTAAAGACTTTAAAGCTCTTTAGTGAAGCTCAAGTATCATTAACGAACAATCAATGAATTGCAATAACATTCAAGTGCGATAAATGAGCAACAACTCGCCCCCAACTCTAGGCCCTCCTTTTGCTCCACCACCCCGCCCAGTACCAACATTCATTATTCTCTACAACAAAGCTGTAAATGGTCTTAAAATGAGCTAGAAAAAACCAACCGAAATGAATGTAACTCTTGATGCCATTGTTACGCTGTCACTGATAATAGAGACACCAACAAGATTGGAAACTCATACCCGAGTGAGTAACATGGCCATGGCCACCAGCCACCTCCAGGACTCAAATAAAAAAGAACACCTCACACTCTGTAAACCCACTCCTTTAAGACCATTTACCACTTCGCCAAAGCAGCAAGACCATCGAATGGTATGACGGCATAGATAGGCAGGCATTGGCAGTGGTCTCTTCAGCCAGCGTCATCTTCATCTTCAATGAGCCGCCAAAAAGTTTGTAACCATTTCGTACAAGAACGTGACTCTCTTATCAATACCTCCGCCAGGGAAACAAAGTTATTTAAGCAACCGACGAATCGAATTGCACGGGGCCGTTCAGACGCACTAACAAAACGAAAATAGATAGAAATGACTTTGGCAGCAATTAAAAATTTGTGAATATTTCATTGGAAATTGTTAAGGGGGCAGAAGGGGTAAGGTAAGATAATGAGGGAAACTTTTTATATTATAAATATAAGCTTGAGTAGGTGAGTGATGGTTATTATTATACCTGCCTCGTTACTCTCCAAAATTCAAACGAAACATCGTAACGATATCAAAAAATGTGAATTCGATTTGAATTTGAATATTTTGCTAAGAACCCAGTGAATTGTTATAGAATGAAGAGAAATTATTTTGTTATTTGTATGTCTCAACGCAATAAAGCGAGGGCGGTTTTCTCGCCCACTTCACTTGCTAGCGCCCCCCAACCAGCGAACGCAAAGAAAAATCGAATCGAGTTGTCAAAGCCCTAAGCAGGAAGAGCCCAAAGGATGGTGGGTGGTTGGTTGGTTGGTTGGCAATTGAAATTGTACAAAAGCGAGCGAAGCAGCAACAAAAAAATAAAACATTAAATTTAGAAAACGCCAAAGACGAAGCCACGTTAACAGCAGCCCTGGCAGTGGCAAACGTGGCCGCCGCGGCATACAACTTGAAATACAGAAATTACTGTCAAAATGGGCGTTAATTGTGTGGGTTTGAGTAGATAAGCACGTGATTTTTTATAAATTTTCATATCCTCGAGGCCTTTTTGCCAGTGCTCCTTCCCTAAGAAGTCAAAGAAGGCGAACAAAAACTCTAGAACGGCAAAAGTAGTAAAGGAAAAAAATATAAAAATAAAATAAATTCTCGCAATGAATGTGTATTTTCTCATGTTGTTTGTATAAATTAAACAAAAATAAAAAAGCGGGCGGTATCTGCTTTTTTTGCTTAGTTGAATGAAAAAAGACCCAAAGACGTTTTTCTCTTATTTTTTTTTTTGAAAAAGCATTATTTGTGATTTACATTCGGCGGGCGTGAGTGAGTTTTTGCCTGGCTTGTTCAGATAATTGTTACCTTGCCTTGATAAAGATTGCTGGGCGGAAAATGGAAGACAGTTCAAAGTTAATATCAAAGAATGAAAGTTTGCTCTTCGGCGACGGTGTATGAGAAAAACGTGCATATAATTTTTATAATTATCTTGCTGGCTGGCATGCTAAATTTAGATAATACTTTAAAAATATTGCCGAATTATTTAAAAATAATTCAGAGTTTTTTTTTTATTTTAGGAAATCTGTCCTATTATGCCTATTAAAATTCTATAAGGAAAATAAGACTATAAGTCACAATGCTTTACATTGTAAAAAAAAAAATAATTTGTCCTTACCGAAAAGGATTTGAATTTTCCTAAACATCGTTTAGGAAATCTCATGAAATCCTTTTCTTGAGGAACAGCAGGAGGAATTTTTCTCAAATAAGAAATGATTAAGCCTTCTTCTTACAGCCTTCTTCTCACAGGAGTCCTTTTATTTTTGCTGGAGTCCTAACTGGGCAATGTGAGTAAACTTCCACTTATATGAATCTTTTTACTTAATGCAAGATCAAAAGTAATTAAAAAGCAATCTTAGCCTTAAGCAGAAAAAGATAATGGCATCTGTTGTTATACGAGCCCTAAGACACAATATGAGTACTTCATGCTCTACTACAGGGTGGGCCAAAAGTTACCAAGTTTCCATTATTAATTTATTTTTCTCAGATTATACGAGGGTTGATATATACACATTCACCATATCATTATGAATTTCTTGTCCCGATAAACCTTTTTTATGTAAATATTTAATGACACCACGCATTTCTTATTTTTCCATTGTAAAAAAATCGCGGATGCGTCTTTTGTGAACACCTGTTTCTATATGAAGGAGTTGCCAGATCGAAACAAAATTAAACATGTGTTCATAGCAGAGATGGAAGTTTCCAAAACAGTTAACTTTTTTCTGTTTATACCGCGCTTTTTGTGCTAGGCTAAGAAGTTTCCGAACCGCCCTCGTATATATATACGAGGTCGACCGCAAAGCTAACTGGCCTGGCACATTTTCGGTTTTACTAGCAACTTTTTTTTTTAAAGCAATCTTTTATGAGCCATTGAAGATTGAAGTAAACAAGTTTTATAATTTTTGAAAAAGGGAAAATAAAGGGTTTCGTGCGGTAATTAAACACTTTTATATGAAAGGTTATAGGCCACAATTAATCAAAGATGAATTGGATTCTGTTCATGGTGATAATGCATCATCATACTCCACCGTGAAATCCTGGGTTCAACAATTTAAAATGGGTCGTTCAAGTACGGAAGATGAACAACGCTCTGGAAGACCGAAAACTGCTACTACTATTGAAAACATTAGAAAAATATTTAATGAAGTGACTAAAGATAGACGAGTAATGCTCAGAGAACTTGCTGATATTGTTAAAATACACGAAAAACAAGTTTGGAGTATTTTACATGATGAACTCCACATGAAAAAGCTATCCGCAAGATGGGTGCCGCGTTTGTTGATTTTGCCCCAAAAAATCGGACCAATTCCGAGGAGCTTTGAGCGATCTATCAGCGTAATCCAATAGAGTTCTTGCGCCGATTCATAACTGTTGAAACATGGATCCATCACTACATCCCAGAATGCAAAGAACAGTCAAAACAATGGATTGAAGCTGGTAAAAGTGGCACCAAGAAGGCGAAAACTGTTAAGTCAGCAGGAAAAGTAATGGCCACAGTATTTTGGAATGCAAGGGGTATAATATTTATTGATTATCTTGAGAAAGAAAAAACTATAAATAGTGAATATTATTGTGCAATATTGGATCGGTTGAGTGAAGGAATCAAGATAAAACGACCGCATTTAGAAAAAAAAAGTTATTTTTCATCAAGATAATGCTCCTTCACACACTGCATTTTTAACTCAACAAAAACTGGCCGAATTACGATTTGAAATTGCTCCGCATGCTCCATATAGTCCAGATTTAGCTCCTTCTGATTATTTCTTGTTTTCAAATTTAACAAAAAATTCTCGTGGCAAAAAATTTTCGTCCAATAGCGAGGTTATTGCTGAAACTGAGGCATATTTTGAAGGTCTTGAAAAATCTTATTTTTCGGATAGAATTAAAAAACTTAAAAATCGTTTGATGAAGTGTATTGAGTTGGAAGGAGCTTATGTTGAAAAATAAATAATAATTCCAAAAAAACGATTCTTTTTATGTGAGGCCAGTTACTTTTGCGGTCGCCCTCGTATTTCTGGCTTAAGCAACACTAAGTGTTGCCTAGCGCCATCTGACATTTCCATTGGAAAGTTTGAAATTTTTTAGCATAAACGTACTCAGAACGTTTTGATGTACGACCATCATTTGTGTTGTTTACAGTGACCTGGAAAAATCAATTTGGAGAAAAAATGGAAAAAACTCGTAAACATTTTCGTGCGATCATTTTTCACAACTTTCGACGTGGATTATCACGACAAGAGTCCATCGATGAACTTAAATCTTTGTATGGCGATGAAGCACCATCCTATAGCACTGTGAAAAACTGGTTTAATGCATAAAATCGTGGTCGACGCTCTCTCAAAGACAAAAGTCGGCCAAAAACGGCCGTTGTGCCAGATAACAGTGATGCCGTGCGCGAACTGATAATGAAACATCGTCATGTGACATACCGTGAGGTAGAGGCATCCTAGGGCATTTCATCCACCAGCATACATTCGATATCGCATGAACACCTGGCTGTAAAAAAGGTTTGTTCTCGTTGGATCCCGCACAATTTGACAATCGCTCATACACGCAGAGAAATGATATGGTTAATATATGGTCACGGCAACAATAGTATGTTCTCTGCAGTAAAAGTATGGTCGTCGCAACCATAGTATTGTTTTTTGAATTTCTTTTTGACAATAGTATGATTGCGGCAATATTAATATTGTTGAAATGTAAAAAAAGTATTGTTGCCAAATTTAAAAATGAAAATATGGTTGTAGCAACAATATAAATATGGTTGGTGGGACAAAAGTATTGTTTTCATGGGTTTTGTGTTAACAATAACATGATTACGGTAATCATACCGTCAAAACCTTAATTTTTTTAATGTGACAATGTTATTTTTACGATTCTTACGTAATAATAGTAATAAAAATTAAATATAACTAAAATATTATAACTAAAATATTTTTAATACTTATAAATGAATTTTTTTACTGACAAATAAATCACTCCTATTGTTACATAACTTACTTAATAAAATTCTTTATTGTTGAATAACAACGTATTCCATTCTTTACAAACAATTTTGGGGATCATAGTATGGTTGTGCGTTAATCATACTATGGTTGTGAGGATCAGTCTATGGTTGTACATCAAATATACTATGGTTATGAGGATCATAATATGGTTGTGGGGATCATAGTATGGTTGAATGTGAATAATAATATGGTTGTGGGGATCATAGTATGGTTGTGTGTGAATGATTATATTGTTGTGAGGACCATAATATTGTTATGGGGATCATAGTATGGTTAATTGTGAACCATACTATTATTGTGATGATCATAATATTGTTGTGCCACAACCATATAACCAACAATGGTATGGTGCTCTTCGAATATTGTTACCCCAACCATACTTTTTTCTGCGTGTAAAAGGCCAATAACGATTGGTGAAAAGAAATTTTGAAAAAATACAATCGCTGTGCTTCAAAAGACGTTTATAACATCGTCACAGGTGACGAATCATGAATCTCTGCGTATGAGCCCGAAACAAAACAGCAATCGACCGTGTGGGTCTTCGAAGACGAGCCAAATCCAACGAAAGTTGTTCGTGGAAGAAGTACTTCGAAGGGAATGGTCCCCTGTTTCTTCGGCAAAACTGGTCATGTGGCGACTGTTCCGCTTGAGCAACGTAGAACGGTCAATTATGAGCGGTACACCACAATTTGTTTGCCTGAAGTCTTCGGAGAAATTCGAAAAACGAACAAGAAAAGTCGAATCATTGTGCAGCATGACAATGCGATCTTTTTACACATAAGCTCAAAGCAGGGCCTTTTTGACCGGCCAAAACGTCGAATTAATGGGTCATCCGCCCGACAACCCTGACTTGGCACCCAATGACTTCTTTTTATTCCCGCACATCAAGAAAAAATGCGTGGTCAACGATTTTCGTCGCCAGAAGATGCTGTTGAAGCGTTCAAAAACCATGTTTTGGAGGTGTCTCAATCGGAGTGGAAAAGGTGCTTCGGCAATTGGTTTGAGCGCATGCAAAAGTGTATAAATCATGCTGGAAAATACTTAGAAAAACAGTAAAAGCATTTTTGATGCTATATATTTGCATTTTCATTATTAGGCCAGAAATACTTAGATATAGCAGCACTCGCATGTTCTTTGTAAATTCTTCATATTATGACGAAGTGTTTCGTACATTTTGTGTATTTTGTGAAGTTTTTACGAATTTACGGGCCGGCTTCTTAACCGAACCGGCTCCTTAAAAGTTTCGTAATTTTTCTTTCAAATGTTTTATGATAAAGCTTTTTTAAGAAGCTGGTTCGTAAATTAGTAAAAACTTATTATTATATTCGTTAAAATCTTATTTTGTGTTTTAAAATTCCGAAAGAAACCAATTAATATTTCGAAACTATCGTGTTGAAACGCGAAACCTATGCCGCTACAACAATTAGGTCCTTAATGCCACACTTCCTGATAATGATGCCTCGGGTCATTGCTCTTAACTCATCTCGTCACTGCTTGGTGACCTCTGTCTTACTTTTGAAAGCTGAAAATTAATATTTATTAAAAGACTTCGACAAAGATGAAAAACGTCATTATTAATTTTCAAAAATACAGCATGTCCTAATTGTATTTGGTATATGTGACAGCGCATAGAGAAAGGGACCTAAGGGTAAAAAAATCAATTTTCACTTCTTTTTTTTTAATGTGGACAACATCTGATCATCGAATGAGACCGATCCCATGCCCCAAAAGTGTTCCCTCCCAGAGATATGCGCGTTTTATGAAAGTGATGGTACACCAAAGATACACGTTTTTAAATCTTTAAAATGGCTCTCCTGAACAAAACTAGTTTTTACCCTTAGGTCCCTTTCTATTTTGCGCGTCACATATAACTATCACATCTCATTGAACCTCTCTTATAACGAGCCTACCAACCACCCAGCCTCAAACTTTATTCGAAAATATTTAAACTATTTCGATATTTATTTGATTTTGATTATATCAATTACAATTTTATCACCTAATTAACATTTAAATAAGCTGTGAGGCCGACGACATACACAGCTGCGTATGTATGAGTATGACAATGTGTCGTTATCGGCGTTAGAGGCCGGTGTCTATGGCTTTTTTTGCATAGTCGGGCTTAATTAAAACCCGTAATAGCTATAAAAATTAGTAACAATTATATATTTAAATCTCTTATGGGCATATTAACTCAAACACACACACACTCACACACTTATAGAGCATTGCTAACAAATACATGCACATGACAAATAGCCTCAAACTTTAGCCAACACCATCAATATCATCATTATCCTCATCATCGTATACAACTTTTACACTTAAATGATTTGTGAAATGGGTGATTTTTTTTGGTTTATCGGTCGTTGGTTTGTTCATTCCTTCGTTCTGGCTGATTTAAACAAATCAATAAAATTAATATAAATTTTGCCCATTCAAATACTGGCAAAATACACAGACACACACGCCTACATGCACGCATTTACAAACACATTCGCTTTTACAAACACAAATGCACACATGTACGAGTTTTAATATTTACATTTAAATTTACATTTCGTTCACACTGACACAGGCACACACACACACACACACACACACACACATTGACAACATCACTTATACAAGTGTGTGCGTGTGTGAGTTTGTGTGTATCTGTGTTGGTGTGAGTGTTAAATCGTATAAACATTTTAATATTTGCCAAAGGTGATAAAAATTCATTAAATTTAATGATATTAAATAATAAAAATGTTTAATGGCCTCATCTCTGGATGCTCACGAACACATACATACAACATTCTGTATGCTCACGAACACATACACACAACATTCGCATACTGGCTTACTACGTACCCCACACGTACGAGCAATCCTGCTCAATAATAATTTTGACTTACTGACTGTTCGTGTATCTGTCTGTATGCCTGTAAGTACGAAGGTGGTATGAAAAGTATGTTAAACAATTTGTTAAGAGAAAATTATTGCTGGGACATTTGAAAGAAGTCCTTCTGCCCCTTTCCGTCCTTAAAAGCCAAAACCCGCTTCATTTTGTTTCTAGAAAAGATTCTCCGGTTTTAGATTATTAGGATTCTAGGAATGCTAGCAGTACCGGAGTATTTTTTTGAAATGTTCCGGAATTAGTAAATTGTAGACAACGCTCAAATCGCTCCTTACACGCAGAGAAAAAATATGGTTACTTTATGGTCAGGGCAGTAATAATATGTTCTCCTTAATAAAAGTATGTTCAACGCAACAATAGTATTGTTTTTTAAATTTAATTTTGACAATAGTATTATTGCCTCAATAATAATATTGTTGAAATGTAAAAATAGTATTATTGCCAAATTTAAAAATGAAAATATGGTTGTAGCAACAATATAAAAATTGTTGGTGCCATAAAAAGATTTTTTTTTGGTTTTATGTTAGCAATATTATGATTACGGCAATCATACAGTATGATTGTAATTTTTCTTCATTTGAATATGCTTATTAGAACCATGTTATTGTTATGGATCTAATGCAATACAAGTACTTTTTATATGGAAATTAAAATATTTCAAACAAACTGCATTGGCTTTGCTTAACTGAAATATTTTTAATAAAACTTAAGCGCTTTTTAAGCTGAGTTTTCCTTTTGTTAAATAAAGCACTTCTATTATTTTGAATTTAATTTATTTTTAATAATTTTCATAATTCAAATCTATTGTTGACAACTTGACCAAATTCTAATAAATTAATTTGGTGATTATAGTAAAATTGTGTGTGATCATACTATGGTTGTAGGGATCAAAACATGGTTGCGTGTGAATCACACTTTGATTGTGAGGATCATACTATGGTTGTATGTGAAACATACTATGGTTGTGAGGATCCTACTACGGTTGTTGGGATCATACTATGGTTGTATGGGAAACATTATATGGTTGTGAGGATCATAGTATGGATGTGAGGATCAAAGTATGGTTGTATTTGAAACATACTATTGTTGTGAAGGTCATAATATTGTTGTACCACAACCATGTAGCCAACAATAGTATGATACTCCTCGAATATTGTTATCCCAACCATACTATATTGCTAACTGTGCCACTCAGGAAGAAATGATGAACGGACAGCCGTTACGTTCGGTGACAGATCAGTGATAACTCCGAAGCGGTGAGCTAGTTATTTTAACCGGTTAGTTAGTTATTTTAATTGCACCCTGAGTGCAATAAGGCGAAAAGGAGAGTATTGCCTCATATCCGCGTTCTCCGAGTCGGAGAGGCACCACCACTTAACCGTTGTCGAAGTTTCCCATGTCATCCACAGCGCAAAGTCATCAAAGGCGTCGGGTCCGGACGGAATCTAAATGCTGATGTTAAAGCACTTTAATACCCCGGGATGGATCAAATACCCATGACCAAAGTGCTTAATCTATCGTTAACCACTCACTTAGTTCCCGATGTCTGGAAAATGGCCAGAGTGGTACTGCTCCGAACCGAAAAGGCAACACCACAATTTTCGCTGGCAAAGTTGCCAATGTCATCTACAGCGCTAAGTCATCGATGCTGAAGCACTTGGATACCCCGGGAGTAGAGTAACTGACAAAAGTTTCTGATGCCTAGAAAACGGGCAGAGTAGGACAGCTAATGCAGCCAGGCCAATACGCACGCAAAGGAGCATCGTAAAGGGGCGATCTCCTGGCATTCGCCAGTAGCAGAGACACTTGAAGCACTACTCCTACCCAGAGTCTGATCGAGCACATTCCATCTGCTAATCACCAGCCTGGGTTCCGCAAGTAGCTCAGCTCAACAAGTGCTTTACACGCCATCACCACACGAATCAAATGATCAATCTAAAGGTATTATTTTCAAAATAAAAAATGCAAAAATTCAAATCAAGTGTGGAATCTTTAATGTTCATGCGGAAGGACATTTTTTGTCATTTATTTTTTGAATATAGTTTCCTTTAAAAGTTGGCCGAAACTACTCCTCAGGAAGTCCATTCTGCGGGTCCAATTTTAAATGACTCGTTCGAGCGTTTCGACCGATCATGGCGGCATGGCGAATGACACAAGTAATGTTGACTTCCAAAACCTGAATCGTAGCTAGTTTGTCAGCATAGACTTTGTACTTTACGTAGCCCTAAAGAAAGTACTTACTTGTACTTACGTAGCTCTAAAGGTGTGATATCACACGATCTAGGCGGCCAACTAACATGAAACTAGGTGCTTTTCGAAATAAGCTCTCAATACATCCATTGTTTGAGTAGCTGTATGACAAGTGGCACCGTCCTGTTGTAACCAAATGTCCTCAAGATTAGGAGCATCAATTTCAGGTAGAAAAAAGTCCGATATCATGGCGCGATAGCGAGCACCATTAACGGTTACGTTCCGGCCATCATCATTTTTAAAAAAAAATATATGAGCCAATGATTCTACCTGCCCAGAAACCGTACCAAACCATGGGTTTCTCTGGGTATACTGGCACCTCTTGAAACTCTTCTGGTTGATCTTTAGCCCAAAGGCAGCAACTTGAGCCAGAAATGGGCCTCATCACTGAAGAAAATTTTGGTCTAAAAACGTTTCTCTAGTTCCATGATGCAATAGCAAACAATACTGGAAAGAAAAACAAATTGAACAGGGATTACCCGCTCAAGACCTCTTGCACCTATATTTAAATAGAAGACAAGTTTTTAACCAAATGGCAAAGTGGCATTGATTTTCGTGGCTGCACACTGCTTTTATCATGATTTCGGGTCCGTGGCAACCCTCTTCAGAAAGCTTCGCAGCAATTGTTGATAGTAGAACCGAACTCTTTAAGGCCAGGCTCCCCCCAAACGAATAAGAACTACTGTTGTTAACCTTACTTTTCAAGTTTTCTTCACACAACTGCCCACGAAAAAAATTAAGTTTGACACAACTTCCGCGTAATCTTTGAAAAAACCCTATTGAAAAAATTTCTCTGGAATGATCACCCGATAATATGTAATTTTTTTGACATTTGACTTGAATTTCTGGATGTCGCAATTTGTGGGAAATACATTCGCCGAAAGTCGACTCCACATACGGACTGTACGGGCGAAAAACGAATTTAATCTGTAGTGTATATTGCGGTCAACCGGCCAATCGATAACAAATGGGTGTGAACTCCTGAAAAAGTCATGTATCCCTGCCGAACATCCTCACATCAGGAATAAGACGACGAACGTCTGAAGAACACACACCATGAAACTAATGATAGAACAGCGACACACAACCAACATTCCGACGATGCTCCAGGGAGACAATAGAGTTGGATACCCTACTGTCACCTATCAACACCATCGCCCTCCTTTGGACACGATCAAGTAGCTCCAAGGATGATTTTGGAGCACCTGCCCATATATGGAAGTTTTATTCCATCTCGGGCCGGATGTAGGTTTTATAGATATCGAAGAGATCAGAAGGAGTGAAATATTTCTTGCACCGCTTTAGAAAGCCTATACACTTGAGTGCTTCTTTCGACACTTCGAATACATGCCTCGCCCAACGAGCGTCACATTGTATTATTATGCCCAGAACATCAAGAGCATCCGATTGTTCGATATCCGTACCATCGATAGATAATGACGATACTGACGGGTCAATGAATCGCTTGTGAGACAACAAGCAGCACTGTGTCTTACGCGCATTAAAATCTACTCTATTCACTCGGCCCCATGCGGAAATGGCCTGTAAATCCCTGTCAAGTGTCTCATCCATAATTCGCCTTTTATCCTCAATATCTTGAAGACTCGGCCTACGGTCGAATGAATACGAATGACAGAGGTTGCTGTCATCCGCGAAAGAGTAGATTGGATTCACGGTCTGACCCAAAAGATCGTTAATGAAAATAAGAAATAAAGATGGAGAAAGGACAGATCGGATAGCTGCAAATGTGTGGCAGGTAAGTGAATTTAACTTAAGAGCCATTTTCACTTACGTGCCACAAAAGTCATGCAAAACAACTACGGCATTTTCAAACTGATTTTAAAAAATTTAACTATTTGTCTCGAATCTAATAGGTTTACAAATTGTTACTCGTATATCATCACCCTTATGTAAAACTCCTTTCCTTATTCTCCCCTCAATTGACCTACCATGCCTTTAGATAAACATACCGCCACCCTATATACCTACGTACATTTGATGTTAATATGTACAGAAGCAATTTTTAAAATAAATAATAATCTCACATTATTCATTTTGATTATGGTAATTGTTAAACGATTGTCGGGGTTAAATATATATATTCTCGACACACAAACAACAGCAAAAAAAAGATACAAATAAAACGTATTCCAAATAAAGGGTGTAATAAAATAATTATATTTTAAGTACGTATTTTATCGAATATATGGTGGTCCATTATTAATTATTCCGGTATTAAATGGTGTAAAAATAAAGATATATTTTTGGTTAACCTTTTAATATGGCAAATCCGGTAAAATAAAGTATTATTTAAGGCAAAATATTTGAATTAATTGTAATAATAATATCTGTCAAAAATTGAGAAATTGACACAGTCAAACTCAAAGTCAAAAAGAATCAAAGTTACAATTAGAACTCAAAGCAACAGCCCCTAAAATGCCCTAGTGGCGCTGAGACACTTTAATGTAAAATTCTTAATGTTATTAAAGAGGAATAAGTGTCCTCATTTAAGAAGGTGGCAAAAAATATCCTTTTATTAAAATTATCATGTTTATACATCGGGTTTGTAAGTACTTGGAGAACATATGCCCGTCTACTTACTTGGCTTTAAAACGAAAGGAATTTCACGGTAAATTCTAGTCCATGCTTAGAGTAAACCCTGGGTCCCCTATCTCGACAAGTGGCCAAATTACACTGTTCTGCCGAAATTAGTTTTTGAGCCCTTCTTTAGACAAAAATAAAATGATCTCCTGAATCCGAATTCAGTGTCTGTTTTGCCTCATAACGTATAGTTTTCGAGATGTCGTGAAAATAACTAATATACTTTATAACGCGTGATCCAATTCGAGGTTCCCTACTTTTTTAAAGAAAAAACACAGAAAATTCAAATTGAATGGGCCATGTTGATTATCATTTGAAAAAACATTCTTTGGATTTTTTTTTTTTTCGAAGATTATGTCTATAAAATGTTGGCCGCGGCTACGTCTCAGATGGTCCATCCGTTGAGCTTTATTTACGATGACTCGTTCGAGCATTTCGACTGGTAACTGGCGAATGACACGCGTGATGTTTTGCTCCAAGGACTGAATCGAAGCAGGTTTGTTCGCAAAAACTTGAGACTTTACATAGCCCCACAGGAAAAAGTCGAACGATGTGATATTACACGATCGTGGTGGCCAATCAACCGGACCAAATTGTGAAATTATCTGCTCACCGAAGTGTTCTCTCAATAAATCCATTGATTGATGCGATGTGTGCAAAGTGGCGCAGTCTTCTTGAAACCAAATGTCGCCGAAATCACGAGCTTCAATTTCAGGCATCAAATAGTCGGTTATCATGGCACGATAACGTCATTTTTGAAGAAATATGGACCAATGATTCCACCGGCCCACAAACCACACCAAATCGTTGTCTGTGGATGAAGTGAACCTCTGAACCTCTTCTGGTTGCTTTTCGTCCCAAATGCGGCAATTTTGCTGGTTTACATACTTATTGAGCAAGAAATGGGTCCCATCGCTGAACAAAATTTGGCTCGAAAACGTTGGATCTTCTTGGAACTTTTCAAAAGCCCATAGAGCGAAGCGATGTCGCTTGGGAACGTTGGGCGGCTTCAGTTCTTGCACAAGCTGTATTTTGTACGCTTTCAATTTAAGATCTCGACGTAAAATGCGCCAAGTCATTCGATAC
This sequence comes from Hydrotaea diabolus, assembly GCA_963513945.1. Lineage (NCBI taxonomy): Eukaryota > Metazoa > Arthropoda > Insecta > Diptera > Muscidae > Hydrotaea > Hydrotaea diabolus. The sequence goes on from OY740719.1 coordinate 16,152,804, forward strand.
GTCAGTCCGGGTTGCTGCGAACGGCGCCGAATCGACTCCACGGTCTTGGTGTACACTGTCAACTACGGCCGCTACATTTTCTTCACTGCGTGCTGGACGTGGTCTAATCGGTCGAATATTATCCAATAATGAATGCTGGATCTCAAGATGGGTTATGGTGTTGCGAATAGTACGCTCAGTAGGCCGATTATGTTGACCATAAGTCGAACGAAGTGCACGAAACACATTCCCCACAGAACGTGAATTTTCGTAATAAAGTTGAACGATTTGTAAACGTTGTTCAGGCGTTTGTGTTTCCATGATGAAATGTCAAACAATACTAAACATGACACGACTCACACGTGATCTGTCAAAAAAAAGGCTATTGAAAAAAGTTTCTCTACTTGGACCACCCATTATGAACTATGATCTATGAAAGATGTATTTTCTAGCAATTAATATTGCCCATTTTCAAGTGAAATAAGAATTGCGGAAGTTTTAGGCGAGTTAATGAAAAAACTTTTAAAAAAAAAATTTTTTACGATATCTTGAAAACTTTGCGTGATGAGGCAAAATGGATTCAGATCATTTGACATAAGAATCAGTTGATTTCGTCCAAAAGAGAATTTTGCTGCAGAAAGTGTTATTAAATATTGTGCCATATGCTACCCTTGATGGAGGTTTGATTTTCTGGCTCCAACTAAGACACAATATTTTAAATCGGGCGAAATGAGTGATATAAAAAAACATCCTAATATATTTTACAAATATTGCCTGGCCAAATGTAACATTGCGTGGACATTTTGTAGCGATAGGCTACAAAATGTCCACACATATTGCCTGACCAAATGTAACATTGCGTGGACATTTTGTAGCGATAGGCAAAAATCCCCCCAAAAATTCTACATAAATTGTGATTGATCTACAGGTTGACTCAATCCATGTTTAGGACAAATTTTTAGCTATCGACCGATCTGGCATTTCCAAATTGTTTTGATCGACGAAAAAATTACCCAATCACACCTGCGGCATGAAAAGCACACCACACAGTAATTTTGTTGTGGATGCAATTGTGACTCTTATAGCACATGTGGGTTTGTTGTTGTCCAATAAGGAATATTTTGTTTATTGACAAAACCACCAGAATGGAATTCTGGATTTTTGTGTAACTTCGCCACAGCCCAATCGGAGAAATTCCAGCGTAACAATTGATCAAGTGACTTCAGTTCTTGAGTCATTTTATAAGGATGACGGCCACGGTCTTTTCGCAAAATACGCCACAGTGTGGTTTGAGGGATGCCCCATTTCTGAGAACGACGTGGAATCGACTGATTTGGCTCATTTTGAAGAGATACACTTACGACTGCCATATTTACGTCTCTTCGAGCGGTACGGCGTCTCTTTGGCGCCGGAGCATCCAAAAGTTAAAACTTGGATCGAAATTAATTCACTACAGCACACGCAGCCTGTCGGGTGCGTCGATTATTACGGCCGAAAATTGGAGTAAGCGCTCTCAAAATTGCGACCACAGACTCAGAATTTCAGTAGCAAATTTTAATGATTTCCAAGCGTTACTTGTAAGTGAACTTTACCATGATGAAAATTTTGACTTCGAATAACGTTTTGACAGTGAAAGATCATTAATAATGGTTGAGGTTGTGTTGACATAAAGAAACGAAATTGGTATTTCCCTATTGGCAAACCCGTTACATGCGATTTGTCTAGCCAGTTTCAAACAACTCGATTCATTGGTAAAATTAATGAATCAAGTTGTTTGAAGCAGGCTACACGTTCTGCAACTGCCTTTTTGAATATAAAGATTAGCTAAGAACGACGGATGCTATACATATTTCTTTCCTTTTAATGAAAATGCGAATATTTATCATCAAAGATGGTTTTATTGTTTCTCAAAGCATTCTACAGCATGATTTATACACTTTTGCATGCGCTCAAACCAATTGTCGAAGCGCTTTTTCAACTCCGATTGAGACACCTCTAAAACATGTTTTTTGAACGCTTCAACAGCATCTTCCGGCGAGGAAAATCGTTGACCATGCATTTTTTTCTTGATGTGCGGGAATTAAAAGAAGTCATTGGCTGCCAAATCAGGGCTGTACGGCGGATGACCTATCAATTCGACGTTTTGGCCACTAAAAAAGGCGCTGGTTTGGGCCGATGTGTGAGAGTTCGCATTGTCTGGTGCACAATGATTCGTCTTCTCTTGATCGTTTTTCGAATTTCTCCGAAGACTTCAGCCAAACAAACTGTGCTGTACCACTCAGAATTGACCGTCCTACGTTGTTCAAGCCGAACAGTCGCCACTTGACCAGTTCTTCCGAAGACACAGGCGACCATTTGCATCGAAGTGCTTCTTACACGAACAACTTTTGTTGGATTTGGCTCGTCTTCAAAGAACCACACTGTCGATTGCTGTTTTGTTTCGGGCGCATACGCATAGGTCCATGATGCGTCACCTGTGACGATCTTATAAACGCGTTTTGAAGCAGCGCTATCGTATTTTTTCAAATTTTCTTTGCACTAATTGACACGAGCGTTTTTTGAGCGATTGTCAAATTGTGTGGGATCCAACGAGAACAAACAAACCTTTTTTAAGGCCAGGTGTTCATGCAATATCGAATGTATGCTGGTGAAAGAAATGCCCAAGGATGCCTCTATCTCACGGTATGTCACATGATCTTGCATTATCACCGTTATTGGACTACCTTTACGACATTCGTCTTTGAGCGAGCGTCGGCCACGATTTAATTCTATAAACAAGTTTTTCACATTGCTATAGGACGGTGCTTCATCGCCATACAAAGATTTAGGTTCGTCGATGCACTCTTGTCGTGAATATCCACGTCGAAAGTTGTGAAAAATTATCGCAATGCTCGAAAATGCTCACGAGTTAATTCCATTTTTTGCCACATTGATTTTTTCATGTCACTGTAAACAACACAAAACGTTCTGTGTACGTTTATGTTAAAAAATGTCAAACTTCCAAATGGAAATGTCAGATTGCTCCAGGCAACACTTGATGTTGCCTAGGCCAGAAATATATATAGCAACCCTTGTATTTTTTTATTATTGTGATTTACTAGTACGCAGTAAATTCCTATCGGTGATTGTATTTGTCCCATAATCCCATTCTGATTTTTTTTCCAATGTCTTACGATAGATTAGAAATTAATAAAGATTTCTATACAAAAAAAATATAAAAGCTGTATCTGAACATACGCTGCTATAGACCACGGTGTGAATATACGAGGGCGGTTCGGAAAGTTCTTAGCCTATCAATGAAAGAGAATAGTTAGTTTTTCAAAAATATTTTTATTTTTCAATATAATCTCCTGAAACTTCAATACACTTAGGCCAACGCTTATCTAGCAATTCTATCCCTTGATTAAAATAGTTTTCCTCAAGGTCTTCAAAATAGTGGTTTACAACTGTAATTGCATCTTCATTTGAGGAAAAACGCTTGCCAGCAAGGATTTTTTTTAGATTTGGGAACAGGTAAAAGTCAGTGGGAGCTAAATCAGGAGAATAAGGTGGGTGGTCAAGCAACTCGTACTTTAATTCGTTGATTTTAGCCATTGTTAAAACACTCTTGTGCGCTGGTGCGTTGTCTTGATGAAAAATTATTTTTTTTGTGTTGTAAGCCAGGACGTTTTTCTCGAATTTGTACATTTAATTGATCTAAAAGGTTGCAATAGTACTCTGAATTTATTGTTTTACCCTTTTGCAGATAGTCAATCAATAAAATACCTTTGAAGTCCCAAAAAACCGTTGCCATAACCTTACCAGCCGATTGAATTGTTTTTGCCTTCTTTGGGGCACTTCCTCCAGCTTCAGTCCATTGTTTGGATTGTTCTTCTGTCTCTAGAGTATAGTGGTGGATCCATGTCTCATCAACAGTTATGAAACGACGCTTAAAATCCATTTTATTTCGCTGAAAACGATCCAAACAAGCTTGAGAAATGTTCATTCTTATGCGTTTTTGGTCGACTGTTAACAAGTGCGGCACCCATCTTGCAGAAAACTTTTTCATCTGTAGTTCTTCATGCAAAGTTAAATGGACTCGATCATTTGAGATGCCCATGATATTAGCTATTTCACGCACTTTTATTCGTCGATCATTTAATACCATATCATGCACTTTGGCTACAATTTCTGTTGTTGTTGCTGTTTTTGGACGTCCACTACGTGGTTCATCGTCAATGCTTGTACGACCACGTTTTAATTCAGCAACCCAATTTTTTACTGTTGCATATGAAGGAGCACTTTCACCTAACACATTCACCATATCATCATGAATTTCTTGTCCCGATAAACCTTTTTTATGTAAATATTTAATGACACCACGCATTTCTAAATTTTCCATTGTAAAAATATCGCGGATGCGTCTTTTGTGAACACCTGTTTCTATATGAAGGAGTTGCCAGATCGAAACAAAATTTAACATGCGTTCATAGCAGAGATGGAAGTTTCCAAAACACTTATTTTTTTCTGTTTATACCGCGCTTTTAGTGCTAGGCTAAGAAGTTTCCGAACCGCCCTTGTATAGAGGCACTAAATTGTTGTAGTTCCAGAGAAGTTACCACAGTTTGGTGTAGGGCATAAGAACTAACGTTACCATCTGGGTTACAAGTCAAAAGGAGTTCCAAGTCTTAAAGGGGTTCCAAGTCAAAATGTCAAGGACCCTGAGAAAAATCTTAAGTTAAGACAAGCTTTATAGCCATTTTTTTAAAGTGAACTTTAATTTGCCTACGCAGATAAGTCTATTCAGGCTGGACCTTTAACTTTCAGTGATATGGTATTCTTTATCCATTCAGCATGCACATGACACTCAATTTTCAAAGTTCATCCTTTGCAAGATGATACTCTTACCTCACGTCATAGAGAAAAACTAATTAATTCCTTGACTTGTTTCAATTCAATTTTCCCATATTCAGATGGCCTCAGTTTTTCTTCCCATAATCATTATTTGCAGATTACAACTCAATAACGACAATTTAACTTCAATCTCTGCGAGATTTTTTTCAGGCAACCGCCGTTTGTTGCTCGCCGGCTCTCGTGTGCCGGCGTGTGTGTGTGTGTGGCGTTAACCCTTATTACGGCCATATAACGTGTGAACGTTTTTGGGCATAATCCTTGCGTCTAGGTCTGAGCCCTAACAAGCTTTCTAAAATTACATTTGCCCATCTTGCTCTCATGACATTGCGCGCTGCCTTATCACAAATCCCGGCAATCTGCTTATCCCCGATGTAATGTGGTGCCAAACTAAACAAACAAGGAAAATAAAAATAACGCCAGGAACGGGGGGAACAAATGCAAAACGAGCAGAACAACAACGAAAAAACTCTTCATTTATGATTAAAATCTCAAAAGCGTACGTTGACTTCCTTCCTGCCAGAGCCGTGCGGCGCTAGTGAGAGTGAGTGGCTGACGTTGGACTACCACGAGTTGCATGCAGATGGCCTGTCAAAATGACACAAGAGGTCGGTGTGTCGGTCGTCTTCTGATGCCAAATCAGTGATAAGTCATTGATGATTATTATAGGCACTCACACACTCAGTTGCCAGTAACCGGAGGAGGAAGGGCTGATGAACGGACGGACAGACGTACGAAGAAATCATTCATTTCGAAATTGAAAAACAATACAAATCGCTAACAAAGGGCTCTTAAGAGTACTACAAAAAAACAACAGCAACAACGGCGGCAGCAGGAGCGGAAAAGTCCTGTAGAGGGTGCATTGTTGTTGTTTGAAAAAGAAAAAACGTGAGTGTAAGCATTTCAATATTCCCCCGTAGCCTGTTCCTGTTCCTGTTCTCCGCTCTCATCCTAGCCAAGCACTCAACTTTCGACTTTTTGCGTGATGACTCTCGTTTTTGGTCGACACCGCCTATTGAATGTGAGAAGGAAATTGATTGGCATCGGAAATTGAAGTACTTTTATTAATTTTTCGCAATTGTGTGCAAGTGTACGAGTATGTGTGAGAATATTTTTTTTAGCTCTGTTCGTGGAGATGCCACCATTATTGGGTATTTTTATCGCCATGGCATCGAAAGCGGAAACGTACATTTCATTACGGCCTTCGATCATCTTTTTCTGCTGCTTAACGCAATTTAATCAAAATCTCGCCAGCCGGACGCTGTGGAACGTGTGTTGACGATTTAGTGGCAGATTGAATTGCCAAGTTAGATAACGTTAACGTGCAGCATGCCGAAATTTTTTCAGTCGTCGTCGTCGATGTGGTGAGGCTGTGCGATTAGATGAGCTCAATATTAATTGAAAGGTGATTGACGTTTAAATGGCAATTGTGGTCAAGAGAGCACAACATGGGGATGGATATTTTGAATGCTGATGGAGGAATTGATGGCAATCTGTTGATTTTTCTGACAAGATGATGGGGAAACGGGAGTGTTAAACTCATGAGTTATAAAACTATTGCTCTGGGACAATGGAAGATATTTTTTTCATATTACCAGGTAAGAAATTGCAAAATTGTTCATTAAGCGCCACAGTCCGTGACTATATTTATATAAAGCCCACATTTTCCTAAAAAAAAACATAAACCCTTCGCAACCAAAACGCATAAAAATGTTACGTTTTTTGGGCCCCTTCGGACAATGCATCAGTGCCGAATCTCAGCCAGAACTTTAAAATTAGTCTATATGTGGATTCGTAGAAGAATTTGCTTTAGTTTGAGTAAACATTTGTCTATGTTGACCAATAATAGCCCATTTTGACCATGCGTTACGTTTTTTGGGCCACATCGGCCAACAAATACACCAAATATGCCCTTCCTTAGGTTCACAATAAGTGACCCGGCCCATGAAAAGGTGGCAGCGTTCAATCCTGTTTTCATTTATTATCTTGATTCTGGATTTTCAATAAAATTCTGTTTTTCTTTCATTTGTGCATCTTCCTCTACATTTTTAATAAACTTCTAAGCAAGTTAGAACTTTCTAGTTTTCACCACGTCAAAGAGCGTCTCAAAAACTATCGAAACCAAAAAAAGTGGAAATTTTTTTTTTTGAGTCATAAGCCACCTTTACATAGGCCGGGTCACATATGTTGTGATTTGTACTTTTTACAAAGGTTTCTTTAGTACCATAAGCCCAGCTTATGACCATAAGCCATCATCATGCAAAATTTCAGGAGCCTAGGTTGATTATTGTGCTTTTACAATGAATTTTACGACGATAATTAATAAAAGGGATATGCAAACGAAATATTTTTTTTTACGCGACACTTTTTAATCTCGGTCACGAGATTTTTTAAAAAAACCAAGATTCAGCATCTGGGGCTCGCAAAACCTGCATGATATATAAGTATTCAAGAGGTTAATACATACATTGAGTGATACTTTGGTGGGGTTTGGATAGAGGTGGCGTCATTGGCCCATTTATCTTCGAATATGAGGCAAGACACAAGGTTTCGGTCAACACTGGGCGTGGCAGAGCCATATAATCCGATTTTTTTTAATGAAATTAAATTAAAATTAAAGACATGGATTTAAGCGACCTCTGGTTCGAACAGGATGGCGAGCCATGCCACATGGTCCACGCCATAATTGACATTTTGCGCATACACATAGAAAAATCATTTGGAAATCGGTCCGAACTATAAATATTCGATTGGATTAACACACATTCTGTAGCATTCACCAACTTTCCATGATATTGATGGTAAAATGGTTTTCCTTACCATAAGATGGTAGCCGCAATAATATTACGATTCTTACAAATATTAAGTCGGTTATCCAAAACGACTTAAGTTAAACTTTTGGTTGCCAAAACTGGTTGTTATGACAACCAACCAACCTTTGGTGCCAATAATTGGTGGTGACAAGAAATAAATTATCAGCAGTAACCAAATCGCGTTTAGTTCGTATTTCAACAAACACTACTTATATAGTATATAACAAAGGTTCAGAAATTAATTCGTAGAAGGACATCCCTGGTATGTCTAGAATATTTTTTATGGACAAAGAAGCGAATTTTGTGATGAGATGTCTTAAGTGAAATCGTACAGAGTTAAGTTTTGTAGAACATTTATTATCGTATATCTAAGATTCGAGTGTCGTTTCCATCCTTTTTATGAAAAAGTGAAAACAGTGTCGAATTAAATTCAATTGAAGAGTGTCCTTCATTAATAAATTTCATAAATGGATTTAAAAGTTGTAGTTTTTGGGATAAAATAATGTACTACATTACTAAAACCATAATTTTAGAATAAATCATCCAAAATAAAACCAGAATATTTTCAAATAAACTGGCTCCTTTCGTCCTTTTTCAAATATCATTTTTTTTTAAATGTTAATGCATAAGTTATGTGCAAAAGAAAACCAAAGTCGACACAAATAACCTAAATATGACTGATATGAAAGTATATTTTTTATCACATCTGTAGCCAAGACTGCAAACATTCATTTAAGGTATTTTGTGTCACATAAACCCTTAAGAAGGCAGAAATATTAAGGTTTAAATTTTACTTTACTGCACCTAAATAATGTATCTTATTCAGATTAATCTTTAAATTCATTTAATACAAGGGCGTGTCGATTTAAAAATCGCCCAAGTGACAAGGAAAATCGTATTCTAGGGATCAAAATAAGAAACTTTGTCCGAGGAACCATACAATTAAAACGAATTCTGAAATCCCGACTTTTGACCCGTAGGGTAAAATTTTGAAAAATCCCACTTTGACCCATTTAGAGTGCCCCAATCGAGTCCAAATGTATGACCGACCCCCACTTACTTTGAGGGTTGAAACACCTATGCCAGTGGCACACTCATGGGGAGGGGGTTGGTTCCCAATACAAAAAATCACCATTTTTGGCACTTTACACGAAAAAAATCAGCGAAATGGCTATGTTTTTTTTCTTTTTTAAGTCTATTTTTCTCTTTAGAAATTTATTTAGTCAGAACATATGCAAATGAAAATATGAATTTAACTTAGTAAAAGAAAAGAAAATAAACAAAATATTGTATAGAGTCTTTTTTTCTTCAAGTACGGGTAAAAAGTCGGGACATCAGAATTCGTTTAAAATGTTTAGTTCCTCGGACAAAGTTTCTTGTTTTAATCCCTAGAATACGATTTTCCTTGTCACTTGAGCGATTTTTTTGTATAATACCTTCTATCAAAGGGTTTTAGAAAAAAAAATTGCCTTTCATTTGAGATCACTCTTGATCAATTCGGTAATAGCGGTTAGGAGTTATGGTCCAAAATACTGAGACATTTCAGTAAAAACTTGTGAAAAAGTTCCAAAAATTCTGTCCTGAAAACTTATCAGAGGAAATTTTTTTAAAATCATTTACGTGTTTAGGAGGCCAAAATATGTAGAAAAAAATATTTAGGACTCTGGAACAGCAAACAAAATCATAATTTGTAAACTAGAGGTATTGCCATTGAATCCATTGACGTTGAAGTGACAGGCACTGAGCACTTTGCCCATACCTCATCCCCTTAAACATATAACAATTTCCGGGTGCCTCCCTCCCCCTTACGTACGTAAAGTAAATGCTAATCTTACAATCTGATATTAGGTAAAAACCTTTTGAGCCCAAATACCGATTTGCAGCAAACTGAAAGGCAATAAACTGATTTCGGCATAATGTCATTCAATAAAATAATATAAAAATCGTTTCACTCGCACATACACACACTCGCGCGCCGTCATATTTCCCGAAATCACCCCCTTGTCATAATTCAAGTCAAGATGCAAACGAAGAGAAACGAAATGAAGGACTGAAATCCAGATGAAGAACAGACGTCGTCCTTCTCTCGTCCTCATCATAGAAAATTAGATTTGTGTCTAATATCGCAAACGGGAGAAAACAACATCCTGACATATACACTCAGATCCACACGAGCACACTCACACAGTGATAGGAAAAAACACATACAATGTGTGGCATTGGGTTTTTATTGAATATTTCGTATGCAAAATGTTGTTTACCAAAAATATGAAATATTTTGTTATAAATAAATAAAGTAGAGGCCAAACTGGCAGCAGGGGTAGCGAAGGGGCAAGGGAAGGGACAAACTTCCTTGTTTGGCAATCCATACGAAATTACCCTCTGCTGATTGCCCAGGCTGATTTTGCCCTAGAAAAGGGTGTCAATTGGTCGTAAATTTCATTTCATTTCAATTTTTTTTCTCCCCTCTTCTCACTGGTTTTCGGTTTTGTTTTGCCTCGTAACTTTTGCATTTCAAGTCAATGGCATCAATGTCATGTCAACATGTTACCCAACAGCCCAAGAAAATCTTTTATAGGATTTGTACTCGCTCATATTTCGCCGACATTGAAATCTTAATATTCATATTTGTTTCATCCTTCCTTTTGGGGGGGTTAATATTTAGTAGTAGATTTATGGAATAGAAGAAAATATTGAATATCATAAAGAATTTATGCTGCAGCATGTATGAAAACAACAACAAGGTTGCCTCGAATTTTCCGACAATTGATATTTTTGTTTTCCTAGAAAAGTTATACTTTTGACGGGTCATAATTTCTAGGAACTGCGGTTGTAAACTGGATTATAATTTTCAAAGAAAATTACTTAGTTTCTGGTCATATAAATATAGCCTGTTTATAGGTAATTTAATGAATTAGACCCCATATTAATGCTATAAAGTTTACTTTATTAGGCAGATAGTATTTGCACAAAGAAAGCGAACAACCGAAATTTCCAACTAAAATTTTCAACAAAAAATTTTACACCTACACTAAATTCAAAAGCGTCGAAATTTAGAGCATTTCTCTGCAACATATAATTACGTATTTATGTAGCAGCCAGATTTGGAAACGCATTTCTATTCTTTTCCGTTCATTACGAATAAAAAAAAAACGAGATATTCCCCCTTAGGCCTGTTTCATATCCCATCCAAAAATGTGGTGCATGGATGGCTTGAACTGATTTATGAACGTACAAACAAACCTCCATCCGAAATAACCCTTAGAAACGGAAACGATAGTAAACAAGAAAATTTGCATAAGTTCAAGCAAGAGATGGCATATGGCGGGGAAAAATATAATACGAGTATATTTTGAAGTTTCCTTTGGAAAAGCAGCGTAATTTGTTTTGTGTTTCAAGTGTGTATTTAAGAAAAATTGAAAAATAACAATTGTTTGGGTTTGGGGTAAAAATAAATTAGATTTTAGAGTGATGAGGTTTTGATGGAGTGCGTAGAGGAAGACAACAAGCCGAGAGGCGAGAGAGTTAGTCCATGATAGTCTAATGTGGCTAATGAAAAGTACTTGAAGCCCATGGTACAATAAAGAAGGTAGTGTCATGCAATCAGCTGCTCTACAATTTTTTCTCAACGTTTTTCAAATTTCAAAGACAATTTTTCAAGTTTACGTATCCCATTAAGAACCACGGGTCAAATTCCCTCAAATTAATGAGCTGTGCACTAGGGTGGAGTGAAAACATGTTTTTTTTATAATTTGAAAAAGTTAACCTCGGAAAGAGATGTAGTCTGGGGTCCTAAAGAGGGGAAAAATAAAGAAAAAAATTTAAAAAAAAATTTAGGGGTCGCGCCACTCCCTAGAAATTTGGAAATTATCGCTATTTTGGCGTTGATTTTAGAAAAATCCTAAAAATTAACGACTTAACTTATTCGAAATTTAAAAGTTTGAGCTTGTTCAGTGCCCAAACAAAAGTATTTGAGGCAAATATGAGGAAATTCGACTAATATTTGTAGCTTTGGTGGCGATTTCATTGTTCAGTCAATTTTCTGAAGAAGGGACGATTTGACTTATTTTACTTTTTGAAATTTTTGAACAATGAGAAAAATGTTTTTAAATTTTTTCATGCCCTTATTTCATTGTTTACGCTATTGCAAACATTTATTGACATAAAACTTTTTAGGATTTTTCTAAAATCAACGCCAAAATAGCGATAATTTCCAAATTTCTAGGGAGTGGCGCGACCCCTAAAATTTTTTTTAAATTTTTTTCTTTATTTTTCCCCTCATTAGGACCCCAGACTACATCTCTTTCCGAGGTTAACTTTTTTTTTTTGAATTTCACTCCACCCTACTGTGCACAGTTCAATTCGTATACCTTTCGACCGACAACCAAAGCATTTTATACAGCAGTATTTTTATGGCTTCTTGAGATATATATGAACGGAAGGGTTTTTGAAAGAATGGATAAACTAAGAGACGGACTAAAGAACGGACGGCTCTAGGCTATCATCGTGTCGAGTTAAGCTTATTGTGTTTGATCGCTATAGAACATTTGACAGGCACATGGACGGAAGGACACGCTCCAAACGAAAGAGAATAGGACGAGAGAAAGGGCAGACGGATGGGCGAACGCACGAAATGACGTACGCTATTAAAGTGCCCAGTTTTTGGCCCTCTCGGCTCCACGAGTCTGAAACAATCCCAGCCAAATCTTCGAAATAAGTTCAGTTTTGGGTTCGCAATAAAATCGGCTTCAATTTATGCACCTACTCAGCCCTATTTGCCAATGGCCCCTTCTTTTTTTTCAAAAGAGTCGATTTTTTGGACCCCTTCGGTCCATGAGTCGGGTTTGACAGTGAAACTTACTTTAATTTGAGTTCACATCTCCCTATATCCACTATTGATCACTCATAAAGGGTAGAATGCAACAAGTATAAAAGTTAGATAGTTCGTACCTTGTATACCCTACCTACTCTTCTAAATGGTCTGCTTTTTCGGCCCTTGCATCCATCCCCAAACTATTAATTGCTTCATATTTGGATTGGTAGCAAAATTTGCTTAAATTTGAGTACCCATATTTCCATATTGACTAAAAGTCGCCCATTTTGACCATGCTGGACGTTTGGACCACATAAGCCAAAAGGTCCATCAACTATACCTTTGCCCAAGCCTTACCATTGTTCGTCTTCAAAAAAAAATATGATTTGTGAAGCAAATACTTAAAAAACATGTAGTTTTTAGCGTGGTAAATTTAGTCTCTGAAAGGGAAACTTTTAGCCCTCTGAGCCGATTTCGCTCATTCTCAAACAGTTTATGACCGTAAGCCATCGTCGTGGATCCTATGTTGATTTATTCAAGAGACACACGAAAAGGCAGCCATTACCAGATCGTCATCCGATTTTACGACGATCAAATTTATATATATAGGTTGATCCATCTAGAGGTATTATTTCAGAACGAAAAAAATATATAAAAATTCAAATCAAGTGTGGAATAATTTGAAAGGAAATTTTATGGCATTTATTTTTTGAATATAATTTCCTTCAAATGTTGGCCCAATAGCGAGCACCATTCACGGTTACGTTCCGGCCATCATCATTTTTGAAAAAATATGCACAGATGATTCCACCAGCTTATGAACTGCACCAAACCGTTGTTTTCTTCGGGTATAATGGCACCTCTTGAAACTCTTCTACTCTACTCTTCGGTAGAGGGTAAACAAATCAAATAGAGCCTTTCTTAAACTAGAACTTGAATGTCAGGGACGCATTAGGATGTGTTCAATTTACTATGTTTCTAACTTAATTGTATTGAGGCTCTCCACGCACTAAATTTGTCGTTTAGTTAACCTTAAAACTCAGTTTTTAGGAGTGGAATACGGCTAATAAAAGCCGCTACCAAAAAAAATTGTAATAAATTTTTTTCATTTACGAAACTGGTTAATTTTTCTTTTAATTTTGCAGATTGTTTTTTATATTTAATAAAAATGGATAACTGAGACACTGAAACAAGAATTTGGATTGTCCGCCGCTATCACGCACTGGAGTCCATAGTTTTGGTCCAAAGAGAGTACAGGCTCACGTTTGGCGGCAATGCTCCAAGCAGATGGTCCCTCTAATGGAATTTATTAACAATTTTGCTGAGCATGGAACAGTCAACAGAAGACCTTACAATCGAAAGCCTTTAGTTTGGACGGAGGAAACAATCGCTGCTGTAGCTGCTGCCTTACTAAATAATCCAATAGTTTCGACAAGAAGCTTATCTGCTCAAATGGTTATAAGCAGTTATTGCATTTAATTATGCACAAAGATTTGGACGTATTCCATTATAAAATTCAAATGGCCAACAAACTGAAAGCAGCAGACTTCCCGATTCGCTTGGAATTTTCCCAGAATATGCTTTAAATGGTGGAAGAGGACGAAAATATGTTCAACTGGCTTTTCACGACTAGACCCATTTCGATTTAAACAGCAAGATAAACAAACAAAATTGTCAAATATGGAGTGCGTGCTTCCAACCCAAAGATACTCCATGAGACGGAATTGCATCCACCTCGTGTCACAGTGTGGTGTGCATATTCATCACGCAGCATAGTCGGGCCCTACTTCTTCGAAGAAAACGGTCCCACAGTTACGGTTTCCATCCAGTTTTTCCATCCAGAATTACGCCAAATGAGAATTTCTTTCAACTCTGTGTGGTTTCAGCCAGACGGTCCAACTTCACACATAGCCCGGCCTGTTATGGCAGAATTGCGACGAAAATTTCCCAATAAGCTAATATCCAGAGACTCCAGTAATGTACAACTTTTTGGCCGCACATGCATTAACAAGCAGGGGAGGTGGCATTTAAATTCCATTATTTTAAAAACTAATTAAGCTATATTTAATAAATAATATTTTAAAAAAAAAAAGTTATTTGAGTTTCTTAATGTAGCAATATTCATCAGCCACGCTGTACTTTAATGGTTCTTCGATCAATATTTCGTTGTGTAACAACCAGAATGACAAATTTACTATACCATCTACTCTTTGGTAGAGGGTATACAAGTCAAATGGCGTTTGTCTTAAACTAAAGGGTGTCCCAAGAAGAACGCAATTTTTAAATCTGGCAACATTCGAAGTGTCATTGTTTGACATTTGAACAATTGTTATTGTTTGTTAGTAGAAGGTACGAGGTTAGTAAAAATGGAGCGCTACACGAATGAACAACGCATTCTCATTGTGAAATTGTTTTACCAAAATGGTGAAAGTTTTGCGGCTACAGTTCGCAAATTGCGATCAATTTGGGGTCACAATAATGCTCCAAGAGTCAAAGAGTCAAAGAGATTAATGGATAAATTTGCCGAAACTGGGTCTGTTAGTGATGTAAAGACAACAACGCGCCATCGACCAGGTCGATCGACCGAAAATGTCGCAGCTGTACGTGATGATGACGCTCAAACTCCATCCACCTCGATTCGACACCGAGCTCAGCAAATTGGTGTCTCCAAATCCACTTTGCAGCGAATTTTGACGAAAGATTTGCATCTTCATGCATACAAAATTCAATTGACTCAGGAACTGAAGCCAGCTGACCATGGACAGCGAAGGGAGTTCGTTAATTAAGTATTGGAGAGACAACATGAAAATGCTGATTTTGCCGATAAAATCATCTTCAGTGACGAGGCCCATTTTCATCTTGATGGCTTCGTCAATAGGCAGAATTGTCGCATTTGGGGTGCGGAAAATCCTCGAGTGATTCACGAGAAGCAAATGCATTCTCAACGTGTCACTGTGTGGTGTGGTTTTTGGGCTGGAGGAATCATTGGACCTTTTTTTATGAAAATGTGGCAGGTCAAGCGCAAACAGTCAATGGTGTTTGGTATCGTGAAATGATAACCAGTTTTTTCTTGCCTAGAATTGAAGAAATGAATGTGGAGGGCATGTGGTTCCAACAAGACGGCGCCACATGTCACACAGCCAGAGAAACAATTCAATTGCTGCATCAGTCATTTAAAAATTGCGCTCTTCTTGAGACACCCTTTAGTACTAGTTTTTTAGAGACTACATTTCGTTCTTTATTGTATTCAAACTCTGTTGGCTCAAAATTTGTCGCTCCGGTTAAAAAACTCTATTTATAGGAGTGAAATACGTTAAACGGTAGGTCCCTGCCAGTGAGTATACGAATTATATCGTGCACCGCTCACTGATTTGAGAGCAGTTCCCCTTTGTTCCTTAATGGGATGTTGTAGGAATTCAGTTAGTAAGACATTTTTTATATCGTTCTTTAGATCTTAAGTTCATAGCGAAACGTTCTCATTGAATACTCGTTCGAATTGATCCAAGACCTCTCGTCGTAACAGTAGAAGAAACCACAGCCATAAAGTTAAATCAACTCAATCAAATTATCTTATAATTTCTTACACCTCTTTTTAAAATGAAACTCCGTTCAACTTCAATGCAAACTCCTGCTCCTTTCAATTCCCATACCCATCAATTGGTGGCCCACGAAAATAAATCACCGACGACGACTATGCAAATTAATGATGGCAACGCCTTCAAATGTTAACTGCATACATTTATTTTGTCCACCCGAAAAACGGAAAAAGGATAAAAGGAAAAAACGAAAGCAGCGAAAATTAAACAAATTAATGTTACTTTAAACTGTTGTTCCGTTTTAATGGACACACGAAGCGAAAGCAACACAACAGCCAAACTCCAGCTATGTATGCATGCATCCAGCCAACCATTCACTCATCCCAGCCAGCCGCCAGCCAGCCATTCTTGCAAATGAATCAAACCAACACGAGACACTGAGCAACCACCATTCCGTCCGTCCATCCGTCCGTCTGTCCTTGCACAGAAGCCAACACACCAAAAAAAACGACTGTGACTAATTACCTTTTATGTCACTTTGATATATTGACGAAGGGCATTTTAAACACTTCCGAAAAAAGTGCTAAAAAATAAGCTTCACAAAAAAAACCGCCACAACAGAAACAAAAATCAAAATACATGAAGCAGAAACGAAACAACAAAATTACGAATAGATACCCTACATTAGGTATGCAAAGCACTGATTGTGGCCGCCAATCTGTAATTAGAAACCTTAAGATTATTTAGAAAATGAAAAAAACGAGGACAATTTTGTATCCATGAGACGAAACCTGCTCAAATTGACCACAATTATGGCTAAGGATCTGTTTACACAGAGATTTAGTTTTTTAGTAGATTTTTAGCTGGTTTTTCCATAGGTTAAAAAATGTAAAATGGAATGCCCGCCAGTTGGGACAACGACAAACGAGCGCACTCTGGGGAAAATAAATTTGGTTGATTGGGATTCCCCTAAATAAAAGTGATAGTCAAAGAAGAATGTATGAGGGGAGGACAAAAAGATTATAAAGGGAAATAATAAAGGAAGGAGAGGCGTGTTTCAATTTTCTTGATTGAAAAACCTTTCAATAATACTAGTATTAGATTTGATTATTAAAATTAGAAACGAATCATAGCAAACTAACAAAGTACAGCAGATTAAGAAACAGCGCCTCATTCATGATTCAGTGTTATTCAAATTTTAAAAGAATTTTTCCCACATTGAACAGGGATTAAACCGGCTCAAGACCTCTTGCTTCTATATTTAAATAGAAGACAAGTTTTTAACAAAATGGCAAAGTGACATTGATTTTCGTGGCTACACACTACTTTTATCATGATTTCGGGTCCGTGACAACCCTCTTCAGAAAGCCTTGCTGCAATTGTCGAAAGTAAAACCGAACTCTATAAGGCCAGGCTCTCCACAAACGAATGAGAACTACTGTTGTAAACCTTACTTTTCAAGTTTTCTTCACACAATTGCCCACGAAAATACAACTCAATCTTGCCAGCTCTAAAGAGACTCCACATCGAGAGCCATCAATAGATTTCTTTTACACAACATCATTACTTTAAAATTACCGCACCGATCCTTTGGACTTTTTCAACACTTTTTCTCTACATAATTAATGCGGAGATATAAAGAGATGGAGAGGTTTATCGATTTTTTTATATTTTATTTTATTTTCTTTTTCACAAAGTCATTTACTTAAAAGTATTTCCAAAAAAAAGAAAAATTTAAAATTTCAAAACTCACCCAGCATAACCTTGGGACAGCGTTTATCAAACGAAATAAATTCGACTATTTGATTTCGGATAATCCAACTCCGAGTTATAAGGGGTAACGCAATTGTACTTTTTCAAGGCGCTTTCTGGCTAGCAATTCCAAAATATTATTTTATAAAGAAAACGACTAAAAATCTTTTAGTTCTGACAATTTAAAAAAACTTTTGGTAATAACAGAAGGTATAACGAACTCGGCTAATCGTCGGACTTCCTCCAGGAGATTCAATATATGAATACCTAGAAGAGTTCAAATGTCGGAGTTCAAATTATAAAGCTTTCAGTTCGAAGCTTATATTATAAGTATTAAAAAATCTCAATACATTTTGACTCTCTACTTGCTATATTTTATTGGGGTCAGGGAATTCAAAGGATTGTTGCCATGTCCTAACCTTTTGGTGTATCAGACCCTGTATCGTCCGCCGAGTAACCTAGGAAATGTGTGCTCGGTAGGAGGTTTTATGATATGACGTCTAACCTTCATCATGCTCTCGTAAGTAACATAACGATAAAGGAATCTTCGAGAGAACCTTGCTTAATCGGTGATAACTCTTATGTAATCTTAAAACAGCCACAGAAATTGTTCCAAGATGTCCTATGTGAAGATTTAAGTTCTTTTTGTAGATTTAAAGTAGAGAAGTCTTGCTCTAACCCAGTGGATTTTGTCCAATTTACGATCTTCTAACCGGATTATGTGAGGAGCTCTAGCCATTATTATAATGTAATCCCTTCGCGAGCCGTTAGGGCATGTCAAAACTAACATCAAGTGATGGGCTAAGGTGAGACTTTTCACTATATTTTGCCCCTTTCTACAACTGTTTCAGTGGCCCTGCCAACATTAGCTAGCGGTTGCGGATCGGGATGCCTGATTCTCAGCTTTACACACGCTCTTGTAAACTCTGAGTTGGAGCTGGCTCAACCCTTAGGAGATTACGCCTCCAAAACCCCTATACAAACTGATTCGCTGTTAATAACGAGCATAATGACTGACGCCGAATTCAGCTGACGATTCAACGTTGGCCACCTTGTCAGCACCTTCATCGAGCTGGGATTCCATTTTGACCTTCTGAGCATTTGAGGCACCTGTTTTCGTAAAACCACCTTGTTCGAAGCTCATGTTTTGAAAGCTCGCTGAATTTGTTTTATTAGCTAGGCGGCGACCTTTCCATTATGTGTTGCGCATAATAGAAAGGGACCTAAGTTTAAAAAGCAGTTTTGTTCAGGATAGCCATTTTAAAGATTAGGTCCCTTTCTATTTGCGCTTAGAATCGTCGACTTCACTTTCATAAAACGTGCATATCTCTGGGAGGAAACACTTTTGGGGCAGGGGATCGGTCTCATTCGATGCTTAGATGTTGTCCACATCAAAAAAAATGAAAATTGATTTTTTTTTACCCTTAGGTCCTTTTCTCTATGCGCTGTCACAAATATTGATGGCTGGTGGTGGGTCATTCAGAAGATCTTGTAGTGCCAACCGAGTCTCATTTTTTAATAAAGGTGCTTCCACGAATCCGCTCAAACGAACTGAGGACAAACGCTGTGGGATTTATGAACGGCCTTCAGGGCGGACAAGGGTGCTGACAGCCAACAGACCCATTTTCCAACATTATAGTAAAAATATGGAAAGTAATAAGTGTCCCCAGTAAACCAAATTTGCCGACAAGGTCTGATATCAGACAATTCTAAACAATATCTGAACTCTATCGAAAATTCTTACCGAAATCGTTACAAATTCGGTTCAATTTGTCTGAGGATTTTTTATTTATTATGTTAAGAAATATCTGAACGAATTCGGCCCGAATTCTGTTAGACTTGTCTGTGGGATTTTTATTAATTTTTGTTCAGACTTCTCTTATCGAACTCGCAACGATTTCTGAACAATTTATCTGAGGTAGTCTATGCGTTTAAAATTTTTGTTATTTGCTTCATATTTTACATTTGTTGTTCTTGTGTTCAGACATGTCGGAACTAATTCTGAACGAATTCTTAACTGTTTGTCTGAGGTATTTTTATATTTCAAATTCAAGGGATTTTTATTGTGTTCGGAGGAAAACTCTACTGTCGGCAGTTCTCGATTAATGCAAAACTGGTTGCCCTTAAGTGTATAGCCACTAAACATAGTTACAGCACAGTTATTGCTTGCGAAACTGCAGACACCCCTGCTTGTAACTAAAAGTCTTTCCGAACGCTTTTTGTGTTGTTTTACAACTGTTTTTGTAGAACAAAAAATATTTTATTCTTTTTCATTGTTTACATTCAGAATTTATACTGACATAAGCTCAGAATTCGGTTCGAAATGTCGGTAAAAACATCAGCATTTAATAAGACTTAATGCCAGAATTCTGACCGAAGTCGTTCAGAATTCGATACGAGAAATCAAAATTTCTTTTCGAATTTCCCAAGATTACAGTTCAGAATTCGGTCAGAAATCAGTTCGAAATGTTGGCAAAAACATCAGAGATCCCTCAGAGAAGTAGTTCAGAGTTCGTGTCAACCTTCTCATATGTTTTTCGTTACGAACTCTTTAAGAATTCTGATCCGAAATCGGAACATTTTGCCGATTGTCGTACAGAACTCTGACCGAATTCTGAAGGTTTGGTTTGCTGGGTCTCTACGAGATAAAACAAAATAATATCAGTTGCTTAATAGAAGGACGAACACTTGTACATTTATAGCGGACTGACGGCCTTCATGATAAGGACAAGGGCGATCGATAGTCAACAGACCCAGTTCTGCGTAACCTTTAAGGAGGGGATGAACAGAATGATTGGTGTAATTACGACAGTCAGCCTTTAGACCAAAAGTCGCTCAATATGAGTACAGATGCTAGAGGTTCTGAAGCAGATGAACAAACTTCAAGTATAGTAAAAATATGGATAGTAATGAGTGTCTCTACGAGATAAAACAAAATAATATCAGTTGCTTAATAGAAGGACGAAAACGTGTGAATTTATAGCGGACTGGCGGCCTTCAGGATAAGGACAAGAGCGATCGATAGTCAACAGGCCCAGTTCCTCCGCATCATTTAAGGAGGGGATGAACAGAATGATTGGTGTAATTAGGGCAGTCAGCCTTTAGACCAAAAGTCGATCATGCTAGAGGTTCTGGAGCAGATGAACAAACTATACTTATGGAACTAGGACAAAAACTTTCATGAGTCAGCGGATCCACCCTTTTCCAAGACGATAAAGTTTGCTGGATCCATGGCAGATAGCCACACCCCAATTGTCGCTGAGTATGATAGAATCTAGTGATGAGTACAGAAGATGTGGATCGACGTCTTTCAGGGCGGATAAGGGCAAATGAGATTTAAGGAACCTTTATATAAAAGATGAAGAGAATGATAGGTGTCTACACGTAGAGAAAAAACATGGTTACCATATGGTCACGGCAATAATAATATGTTCACCGCAATAAAAGTATGTTCATCGTAGCCATAGTATTGTTTACTGAATTTAATTTTCACAATAGTATGATTGCCGCATTATCAATATTGTTAAAATGTAACAATAGTATTGTTGCCAAATTTAGAAATGAAAATATGGTTGTAGCAACAATATAAATATGGTTGGTGCGACAAAAGTATGGTTTTTTTTTGGGGTCTATGTTAACAATAATATAATTACGGCAACCATACAGTATGATTGTAATTTTTCTTCAGTTCAATATGGTTTTAGGAACAATGTTTTTGTTACGGATCTAATGCAATAATAGTAATTTTTATATGGAAATTAAAAATTTTCAAATAAACTGCTTTGGCACTGTTTAACTAAAATATTTTTTTAAGTTGATTTTTTCTACAGCTAAATAAATCAGTACTATTATTTTGAGTTTAATGTATTTTCAAATAATTTTCATAATTCAAATCTATTGTTGACAACTCAACCCAATTCTTATAAATAATATTGTGGATCATAGTATATCTGTGTGTGATCAAACTATGGTTGTAGGGATTATAACATGGTTACGTGTGAATCATATTAAGTTGTGAGGATCATAATACCGTTTTGAGGATTATACTATGGTTGTGGATATCATAGTATGGTTGAGTGTGAATCATACGCTGGTTGTGGGGATCAAAGTATGGTAATGTGTGAATCATACTATTGTTGTGAGGATCAAAGTATGGTTGTGAGGATCATAGTATGGTTGTATTTGAATCATACTATTATTATGAGGATCATAATATTGTTGTACCACAACCATACACCCAACAATAGTATTATCCTCTTCGAATATTGTCACCACAACCATAACTTTTTTCTGCGTGTAGTAGCTGATCCAATTCGCATGATTTCATTATTAAGTCAGCCATGTTTAAATCTAGGCATTCTTTGATTTCGTAGCATATCAACCTCACCATTTAATTTATCTTTTAGATTTGTATAGGGTATCTCATTATGACAGCATAGAGCGACGTTTTAACCCAATGAAAGGGGTAAATTACATTCTCTCCCACCCTTCCTCCACTCTGTGACAAATTTCTGAATTTCACTTGACAAAGAGCACATCATCAGCTACTAACCCCTACTGCTATCCCATTGCATTGCTAATGAAAACCAAAACAAATCCTTAACACATTTCCATGGACAGCATAATAATTACCCAGGTGTTGCCGCGGCAACTCTCAACGAAATTAATGAAAAGTGTCAAAAAACCGCTGATGACTTCTTTTGTTGTTTCAGGCTTTAGTTTTCGAACGAATGACTGCTTCGGAAAATCAGCCAATGCGTGCGGTGAGGTTTAATTGCAAAAGTAATTTTTCTTTACAAAAACGAATTGCATTTCGTCGTCTTATCTCTCTATTGGTGGGAAGGCTAGCGATTTTTCTTTTCTCTTTGTGAAGGATTTCCTTGGAGTTTTCAGTGTGTAAAGAGGAGTGAGGAGTTTGCCAATCGCACGAGTGCCAAGTACACTTGTACGTTATCGCCGAGTCAAGACAAAAGTTGTTATTTTCCAATTTACTTTTTAAATACTCTAGAGTATATTAATCACGGCTTTACGGTAATCACTGACTTTTAATCTATTGGCAGGCAACAGCAACGTCGTTGCTGTTTCTGCCTTCTACTGTTTACCTCAAGCCCTGCCTTTTGCGCTGCTTGCAAGAGGGTAACTCCCTTATAATCATGCGTTTCATTAGAGTTGTTATGGTGGCTCTGGCCATTGTTTCCTTTCCCGTTGCCCATAAAGGTGGCAGCAGGAATCCCTCAAAATCTATGGCTGTGTCTTTGGTGTTTCTTCGTTTTATTTCCTTTTAATAGATCTTTTTGGATTCGTTCAATTTCACTCCCACTCCCGAAATTGCCGCGCCGAAATTGGTTTCATTCCAGAAATCCAATTATAATTGCTCTTATCACAACAATGGCAACAATGTTTGCCAAATGCGTTACAACTTTCGCTGTCTTATTATTTTTATCTAGGAAACTTTTGTAAATCACAACATATTTTGTTATTAACCACCAGCCGCCGCACCATCCCCCTGGCCAGCACTCCTTTACGCTAGGAAGATTGCAAGCGGCGCGGCCCCTTCCGACTTGTTACCAATTTTACCGCCAATATGGTCTAGTCTACGCCATTTAATCAGTTGTGCCATTTATCAGTTCTATCAGTTCGATTTGTTTTCCCTTTCCTTTCGCTTTGAGGTGCTGGTCTATTGACTTGCCTTGATTTTTCTCCCCCCACCCCAGCAATTGTTTGCTTTTCTAGTTCGCAAGGGTGGCGTTGAAAAAAGTTAAATTGAAGCTAAAATTAGTTGTCAAGTATTGATATGATGTGATGAAGATTAACTTAAGATCTAATCATTTTAACAAGTTTAGTTTTGGTGAGACCAAATATAGACAATCAGGGAGGGATGACTGCTAACTGACTAACCACTGGCCGAGATGAGTCATCCCTCTCCAATTGTCTATATTTGGTCTAACCAAAACTAAACTTGTTAAAATAATCAAATCTTAAGTTAATCTTCATCACATCATACCAATACTTGACAACTAATTTTCGGTTCCATTAAACTTTTTTCAAATCGATGTTATCACAGTTGACATTACTAGTAATTGGTTACAACAACAAAATGTTTGCAAAACTTTTAGTTGTCGCAACCACCGAAAGGGGTAGTTGAGCTCAATGACTTTAGAAACAGAAAAAATTGGTATACTCAAGACATAAAAATCGATGCATCATATTTTAAGGTCCGACTGTAAATACAGAGGATAATACGAAAAAAGCGACCCCTACATTCGGCAAAAAGATCGACCTAAACATTTTTGCGAAAAAGCCTTAAAAACTATGCTATACGAGGGTTGCTATTTATATTTCGGGTCCGTCAATAAAAACACAATAATTTACCACTGGAAATGGTTTTATTCTTTATTTATTTTTTATTTATTTTTCAAAATAATCTCCTTTAAAAGTATTTTTTCGCTCCGATTTAGGCACCTCCAAAACAGAATTTTTGAACGCTTCAACAGCTGCTTCGGGAGATGAAAAACGTAGACCACGCATTTTTTTCTTGATGCCAGGCAATAAGAAAAAAGTCATTGGGTGCCAAATCAGGGCTGTTCGGTGGATGGCCCATCAATTCGACATCTCGAGTGTTCGAATAGTACATCGTTTCAGCTGATGTGTGAAAGCTCGCACTGTCTTGATGCAAAATGATCTGTCCTCTTTTATTATCTTTGCTCATTTCTTCGAACATCGTTGGCAAACAGATGGTTGTATGCCACTCAGAATTGACCGTTCTACGTTCCACCTAAAGGCACTGTGGCAACATGGCCGGTTATACCGAAAAAAACGCAATCATTTGCTTCGATGAATTTCTTCCACGAACAACTTTTGTTGGATTTGGCTCGTCTTGAAAGACCGACCCATACTGTAGATTGCTGCTTTGTCTTGGGTTCATATTTATAGATCCATGGTTCGTCACCTGTGACTATGTGATACTCTGCCTTTGAGCTACCGCAGTTATACTTTTTCAACATCTCCTTGCACCAACTCATACGAGCCTTTTTTGAGCTTTCGTCCAATTATGTGGGATCCAACGAGAACAAATTTTTTTCACGGTATTTCTTCCACGAACAACTTTTGTTGGATTTGGCTCGTCTTGAAAGACCGACCCATACTGTAGATTGCTGCTTTGTCTTGGGTTCATATTTATAGATCCATGGTTCGTCACCTGTGACAATGTGATACTCTGCCTTTGAGCTACCGCAGTTATACTTTTTCAACATCTCCTTGCACCAACTCATACGAGCCTTTTTTGAGCTTTCGTCCAATTATGTGGGATCCAACGAGAGCAAATTTTTTTCAGGGTATTTCTTCCAGGAACAACTTTTGTTGGATTTGGCTCGTCTTGAAAGACCGACCCATACTGTAGATTGCTGCTTTGTCTTGGGTTCATATTTATAGATCCGTGGTTCGTCACCTGTGACAATGTGATACTCTGCCTTTGAGCTACCGCAGTTATACTTTTTCAACATCTCCTTACACCAACTCATACGAGCCTTTTTTGAGCTTTCGTCCAATTATGTGGGATCCAACGAGAACAAATTTTTTTCACGGCCAAATGAACATGCAATATCTTATTGATGCTTGCCATTTTTATGCCCAAGGATGTCTTAATCTCACGGATATGGCAAAATGAACGAAGTTGGACTGCTTCACTAAATTCATCCGGGAGGGAACGGCGTCCGAGACTGAACTCTTGGTACCAGCGATTAACAATGGTTTTTGATGGTGCTTCATCGCCAAAAGTCGAAACAAGTTGATTTAAACACTCTTGTCTCGATAAACCACGCCGAAAATCGTAAAAAAAATCAAAGCACGAAAATTTTCACGGGATAATTCCATTTTTTGACTGAGATGAATTTTTCAAGGCACTGTAAACAAAAGAATTCGCCTTCAAATGACATACAGTTTTAAGTGAAGTTATGCTAAAAAATGTCAGAATGTCCAATGAAAGTTCCAATGGTTTTGATGGTGCTTAATCGCCAAAAGTCGAAACAAGTTGATTTAAACACTCTTGTCTCAAAGCACGAAAATGTTTACGGGATAATTCCATTTTTTTGACTGAGATGAATTTTTCAAGACACTGTAAACAAAAGAATTCGCCTGCAAATGACAAAAAGTTTTGAGTGAAGCTATGCTAACAAATGTCAAAGTGCCCAATGAAAGTTCCAGTTTGCATCTGGGAACACTGGTATTGTCAGGACCCGAAACATAAATAGCAACCCTTGTATTTGAAGGTGTACGGCGAACTTTTTTGTTTACATGTTGGGTGGCACGGTCTAGGGGACAGTGAAGATTTTTTTGCTTTTTGCTCCACCGTTTGTATCCTCCCCCTTTAAAATCCTCTTTTGAAAGTCAGTCCCATCACAACACTCGTTCTTGCAAAAGGCTTTGTCAAAAGCCCATCAACACAGTGTGCCCTGTTCGATTTTTCTAGTCCTGGAGTATTTGATGTAGAACTTTTTCCCAAGGGTGCCGGAGAAATAGCTTATCGGTGATTTGAAGAACCTGTATGCCTCCACTATATTCGTAAAGTTCCTGGCAAAATTATTTAACTCTATTTTGAGACATGGGTACTTTCCTAAAGTGTGGAAAATTTCTCTGATTCAAATGATTTTAAAGCCTCGAAAGGACAAATCAATACCTTCCTCATACAGGCCGATCAGTTTGCTTCCCAGCTTATCCAAACTATTTGAAAAAGTTCTTCTATCGAAAATAAAACCGTTCCTCGTGTCAAATAACATAATACCAGACCATCAGTTTGGATTCCGGGAAGGTCACAGCACCATCGAACAAGTAAACCGTCTGACTTAAGCAATTGAAAAATCATTTGAATGGAGAGAATATTGCTGTGCCGTATTTCTGGATGTTGCTCAAGCATTTGACAAAGTCTGGCACTTTGGCTTGACCTACAAAATTTGCAAATACTTACCGGCAAATACGCATCGAATTCTTGAGTCTTACTTAGAAAACCGCAGATTCAGAGTCAAATGTGGGCAACACGTCACCGATGATCGCGAAATACTAGCAGGTGTGCCCCAGGGAAGCGTCATGGGGCCTATCCTTTACCTTCTGTTAACCGCAGATATCCCTACCAGCCCAAACGTGCTAACATCTACTTTTGCCGACGATACCGCTACAATGGCCGCACATAAAAAGCAGGATATTGCATCTATGAATCTAGGTGTACATCTCAGACGAGTAGAATCTTGGCTCTCGGATTGGAGAATAAAAGTCAATGAGGCTAAATGCACACAGGTAAATTTCACACTGAATTTAAGCACTTGTCCAACATTGAAACTAAACAATATCCTTTTTTCTCAATCTGATTATGTTACATACCTTGGAATCCACCTGGATCGCCGACTCACCTGAAGAAGTCATATCGAAACCAATAAAACTCAACTGAAACTTAAGGCTCCTAAACGCGAACTCAAAACTAAGCCTTGAATATAAGGTCCTGCTATACAACAGTGCAATCAAACCTATCTTGTTATACGGTGCCCAGCTTTGGGGCAATGCAAGCTCAAGCAATCTCGACAAAATCCAAAGAGTCCAATCGAAGACATTGCGGCTCATTACCGGTGCCCCTTGGTATATGTGGAATGAAAACATCCACCGAGACTTGAAAATACCTCTCGTTAAAGAGGCAATTCAAAACATCAATATAAAGCACAAAGAGAAGCTCGAACGTCACAATAACATACTTGCTAGACAATTATTGTGCAGTTCAAGCTCTTTAGGACTTCGGAGAAACGAACGCCGTGTTTTCTAATCTACACTTGTGCTTCATCCGTAACAGTAATCGAGAACACACGCGCCCGAAAGACTGTGTAGAATTCTTTTTTCTACGTCACGTGGCTTAAATGCTCTTACGAGGGCGGTTCGAGAACACACGCGCCCTAAAGACTGTGTAGAATTCTTTTTTCTACGTCACGTGGCTTAAATGCTCTTACGAGGGCGGTTCGGAAACTTCTTAGCCTAGCACAAAAAGCCCGGTATAAACAGAAACAAATTTAAGTGTTTTGGAAACTTCCATCTCTGCTATGAACACAGGTTAAATTTTGTTTCGATCTGGCAACTCCTTAATATATAAACAGGTGTTCACAAAAGACGCATCCGCGATTTTTTTACAATGGAAAAATTAGAAATGCGTGGTGTCATTAAATATTTACATAAAAAAGGTTTATCGGGACAAGAAATTCATAATGATATGGTGAATGTGTTAGGTGTGTTAGGTGCTCCTTCATATGCAACAGTAAAAAATTGGGTTGCTGAATTTAAACGTGGTCGTACAAGCATTGAAGTAGAACCACGTAGTGGACGTCCAAAAACAGCAACAACAACAGAAATTGCAGCCAAAGTGCATGATGTGGTATTAAATGATCGACGAAAAAAAGTGCGTAAAATAGCTAATATCATGGGCATCTCAAATGATCGAGTCCATTTAATTTTGCATGAAGAACTACAGATGAAAAAGCTTTCTGCAAGATGGGTGCCGCACTTGTTAACAGTCGACCAAAAACGCATAAGAATGAACATTTCTCAAGCTTGTTTGGATCGTTTTCAGCGAAATAAAATGGATTTTAAGCGTCGTTTCATAACTGTTGATGAGACATGGATCCACCACTAAACTCCAGAGACAAAAGAACAATCCAAACAATGTACTGAAGTTGGAGGAAGTGCCCCAAAGAAGGCAACAACAATTCAATCGGCTGGTTAGGTTATGGCAACGGTTTTGATGAGACATGGATCCACCACGGTTGATGAGACATGGATCCACCACTTCATAACTGTTGATGAGACATGGATCCACCACTAAACTCCAGAGACAAAAGAACAATCCAAACAATGGACTGAAGCTGGAGGAAGTGCCCCAAAGAAGGCAAAAACAATTCAATCGGCTGGTTAGGTTATGGCAACGGTTTTTTTGGGACTTCAAAGGTATTTTATTGGTTGACTATCTGCAAAAGGGTAAAACAATAAATTCAGAGTACTATTGCAACCTTTTAGATCAATTAAATGTACAAATTCGAGAAAAACGTCCTGGCTTACAGCACAAAAAAATAATTTTTCATCCATGCAACGCACCAGCGCACAAGAGTGTTTCAACAATGGCTAAAATCAACGAATTAAAGTACGAGTTGCTTGACCACCCACCTTATTCTCCTGCTTAAAATCCCAGTGACTTTTACCTGTTCCCAAATCTAAAAAAAAATCCTTGCTGGCAAGCGTTTTACCTCAAATGAAGATGCAATTACAGTTGTAAACCACTATGTATTTTGAAGACCTTGAGGAAAACTATTTTAATCAAGGGATATAATTGCTAGATAAGCGTTGGACTAAGTGTATTGAAGTTTCAGGAGATTATATTGAAAAATAAAAATATTTTTGAAAAACTAACTATTCTCATTCATTGATAGGCTAAGAACTTTCCGAACCGCCCTCGTATATGTGATCTTTAAAACAGTCAATATCAATCGCCGACGAACACTCAAAAAAGACTGTGTAGAATCCTTTATTCTACGTCACGTGGCTTAAATGCTCTCATACGTGATCCTTAAAACAGTCAACGCGAAAAACCTACAAAACCTAAATTACGTCGTCCACTCTGCTATTCTAGAGTTATCCGCTATGCATACATAACTAGAGTTCTTCACTCTACATAATATCGCGAACACCCTGTAAGTGACTGTAAGGGTCCTCTGGCCCTTTATCGCGAGGTTTAAGCCAAACCAGGTTTAAAATCCTCACGTGTGATCCATACCAGTTATATACTATTTTGACCAAATTAATTAAAATTCCTGCCAATTAGCAGAGATCCACATTACAAGAAATCCATACTAGGATTCATTATTGAATTATACTTAAGATTCGTATACTTATTGTTAGGCTCCTTCGGAGCAGATTCAATAATTCAAATAAAGCATATATAAAAAAAAATATTCGTTGTAAATCCTAGTCGAGATACTTTTCCAAATTTTAGTAACATTTGGTTTCTTCACCACCACAGTTGATTGAGCTATTTTGTCTCATTGACTGTAAATCAGTTTAAGGTTTGTAACCAATAAACCAGTAAATATGAGCTCTAGGTTTGTGACCCACCCACCTTGACTTATTCCTTATCTCTTCTCATTGCCCCCATTCCTTATTAGAGTTTTTTTTAAAATTTCTCCCTCAATTGGACTCAAACACCACTAGTGTTGATTGGGAGTCCAAGTAAATATCCTAAAATATCCTTAGGCCGCTACTTTTGACAAAAACTTTAACACCAGCACGTGAAGACCAGCAAAAGCGGATATGCCACACATACATACGTTGCTGCTGCTGCTGCTGCGACGACAGGATATCCGCCTAAGAAGACTCACTAAACTTTTACCACAAGTTCTACTGACACAAAGGCGAGCGTTGTACGTTCTTGGTACGCGAGTGTGACATGAAGGTGTGGATATTGGGGGGAGTGGTGTTGGTAATGCCGAAGCGGATGCGGATGCTGGAGTGAGTGTTGGTATATGTTTAGAGTGTTTTTTTGGTCACAAATGTTGTATTAATGAAGTGATTTACTTTATGAGCCAAACAAAACCAAACAGTGGCAATCACTCCTACCTCCTTGGCACAGCCACCGTCCTTCCCTCCTCCCGTTCCTCTTCCATGGAAAGTTTGTAACAATAACAAACAACAAAATCGTGTTTTTCGTTTAATTTACATTTCGGCACAGGAACAGAAAGAAAGAAAAAATGAAAAGTTTGGCAAAACTGTCTTTTGTGGCGGCGTGGGCGCTGTTCTTCGCCAGCGCCCTGTGCCGCCAACTCCCCTCTTCGAAATGGCGAAATGTTTTTGTTACTGTGCACTTGCTGCATGTTGTCACATCATTTTTGGGCCACTGTTGCCGTTGCTTGTATGTTGCTTAACATACGCGCTAGCAATGTCTTTAAACAACTTTTGGCTGTCCTTGCATCTGCTGTTGCGCCATGTCAATGCGACCGTCCGTCCGCTCGTCCTGCCGTACTTTCATTATCGTCCTCATCAACGCCAGCAACCGACATACGCCGCGGCGGTTGTTACGTTTTTATCTTCAGTTTTTGTTCTGTTGTTGTGAGAACCAAGGATATCATTTGTTGTTGCTGTTGCTATTTGAAATAGCTGGTTGGCGTATGCTAATGTTGATTCTAAAAGATTTACTCACACCCTAGCTGGGCCAACCAGCCAGGCGTCCTTACAACTCTCAAGCGGGGCTGAGGCCTGCTGTTCTTTGAACATTTGGGAGTTTTTTGTTTGTTGTTGTTTTGTTTTGGAAAGATCCTTCATTGTACTCTTGTATCCCTTCGAAGAAGTTTTCAGAGAATAACAACAACATTCAGCAAATAAATTTCGAAATATGTAATGCCATGATTGTGTGGTTGGGAATGTTAGTCCTGGAGGTGGAAGCGAGCAAGCTGGGGTTGGTTCGCTCCAATTGTAGTTGGAGGAAGTCAGTCTATATGTTGCTTTTAATTATGCGTGTGCTGATAACAATACAACTGTCAGCCTGTCGCTGCAAAGGAAGAGCGGGGGAGGAAAAGCGAACGAGAGAATGTACGATGTTGGTGGCAAAGTGCTTCAGTGGATTTGTAATTATTTGCGAAAATAAACAAGAGATTCCAAAAAGAAAAGAAAGTTCTTTGGTAAACAACAAATTAACATCCCCCTAGCAAGTGGTTCTTCGGATGTTTAAAAATATGTGCTGATTTACTAATGACTTCCTTCCAGTTCGAAAGTCTATTAACCTTGCAAGGAACTCATCCATTTAATGGCTCTGACTTTATTTTTTTGGTAGATAAATTGTGGGGGCATTTCTTTCTATCTACTTGAAAAAGGCATAATCGAACAAGGACGAAACATTAAAGCTGGACCAATATATTAATAAACAAAAACACCTTTGGGGCGAGAAATCACGACGATTGGGAATGTTTAGGTCAACAATCAATACTTCTAAATAATGCAAATGGTATGACAAATTTAGTTAAAACTTCATGCTATGACGGAGGGATTAAATGTTAAAAAGATATCTTAACAGCGACTAGAAATGCATAATGTCTGCAGTCACAGAAAAGGCTCGTTTCCCTAATGCTCAGATGAAACAACAAAATTTTCTTATAATCAAGGGAAAGGAATAACCAATTTTGCATTTATTATAGAGACCAATCTGCTTATTAGATGGGAAGAGGACATTTTTAGAGGAACCAACTGAACCTAATCCAAGAAATATTATGCACTGGCCGTGGGAGTCATGTCAGGTAATTTAGGACGGGGAAACTTGGCCGGAGAAGTCCCATACAAGAGCTCCGAATGAAGACTGGTATCGACTCGTTCCGACTCAACTTACTGGACTGAATTTTTTTCTTCCTACACTCAATGACAAGAATGCTTTCAAACCTGACTAACATGGCGCGTCGGTCTGTACATATTATCTTGTACGAGGGCGGTTCGGAAACTTCTTAGCCTAGCACAAAAAGCGCGGTATAAACAGAAAAAAGTTAAATGTTTTGGAAACTTCCATCTTTGCTATGAACACGTATTAAATTTTGTTTCGATCTGGCAACTCCTTCATATAGAAACAGGTGTTCACAAAAGACGCATCCGCGATTTTTTTTACAATGGAAAAATTAGAAATGCGTGGTGTCATTAAATATTTACATAAAAAAGGTTTATCGGGACAAGAAATTCAAAATGATATGGTGAATGTGTTAGGTGAAAGTGCTCCTTCATATGCAACAGTAAAAAATTGGGTTGCTGAATTTAAACGTGGTGGTACAAGCATTGAAGATGAACCGCGTAGTGAACGTCCAAAAACAGCAACAACAACAGAAATTGTAGCCAAAGTGCATGATATGGTATTAAATGATAGACGAATAAAAGTGCGTGAAATAGCTAATATCATGGGCATCTCAAATGATTGAGTCCATTTAACTTTGCATGAAGAACTACAGATGAAAAAGCTTTCTGCAAGATGGGTGCCGCACTTGTTAACAGTCGACCAAAAACGCATAAGAATGAACATTTCTCAAGCTTGTTTGGATCGTTTTCAGCGAAATAAAATGGATTTTAAGCGTCGTTTCATAGCTGTTGATGAGACATGGATCCACCACTATACTCCAGAGACAAAAGAACAATTCAAACAATGGACTGAAGCTGGAGGAAGTGCCCCAAAGAAGGCAAAAACAATTCAATCGGCTGGTAAGGTTATGGCAACGGTTCTTTGGGACTTCAAAGGTATTTTATTGATTGACAGGGTAAAACAATAAATTCAGAGTACTATTGCAACCTTTTAGATCAATTAAATGTACAAATTCGAGAAAAACGTCCTGGCTTACAACACAAAAAAATAATTTTTCATCAAGACAACGCACCAGCGCACAAGAGTGTTTTAACAATAGCTAAAATCAACGAATTGAAGTACGAGTTGCTTGACCACCCACCTTATTCTCCTGATTTAGCTCCCAGTGACTTTTACCTGTTCCCAAATCTAAAAAAAATTCCTTGCTGGCAAGCGTTTTACCTCAAATGAAGATGCAATTACAGTTGTAAACCACTATTTTGAAGACCTTGAGAAAAAAAATTTTAATCAAGGGATAGAATTGCTAGATAAGCCTTGGACTTAGTGTATTGAAGTTTCAGGAGATTATATTAAAAAATAAAAATATTTTTGAAAAACTAACTATTCTCTTTCATTGATAGGCTAAGAACTTTCCGAACCGCCCTCGTAAGAGCTCATGTTTATAACACACACACACACATTGTTCTGCTACAGCATTGTGCGAGGCGATTCGGGGCATAATAACCGTCCGCCTGTCAGTCAACCTATCTATGCTAATACTGAAACGATTTTGATGAAACTTAGCACATTATTCAGGTCTAAGCAAAGGACGAACCCTACTAAAATTCGTACATCGGACCATTTTTATATAAAATACAAAATACTTATACGTTTTTAAAATCAGTTGCACATTTTGAATTCGATTCTGGCCAATTTTCCTTTCAGAAAGTTACAAGCGACCAATTACTGACTCTATCGAAATGGAACCATACGAGTATGAGTTCATGTTTTTGAATAGCTACCACACAAACGTGTCTCTCAATTTAAGGTCCTACCGCTCTTAAAACAAAAAATTAAATTAACCTCGATCGCATTTACTAATAAACTCTGGTTCGACTGGACCATAAAGGTCAATTTTTTTATATAGCCTCCATGCTGTTTTTAAAACCACCGGCTTCAGAAGCCACATATTATGTCAGATTCTGACAAAATTTTGTATAGAGCGTTATGACTTTTCAATACCCAATTCTGGTGAAATTGGTCTTAACCAGTCTATGTTCTGCAATAACCAACATACAGAGGTGATTTGAGGTTCAGCAGCTCTAGAAACCACAGCTGAATCCGGATCTTGCTTAAGTTTCGCATACTACATTCTGCTTGCTCTATCACTAACTCTATTGAAACTAGACCCTTTCGTTGCATGTTTTGATTTAGCTTTCATCCAAAGGTACTTCCCGATTTGGTGCCCTACTGCTGAAGAAATTCTATTTTTTATTCGATGTTTCTCAAATTAAGCAAGAAAGTATGAATACAATGTACTCAACTACTAAAAGCGATATTCTTTACCTAACACGTCTTTAGTCGCGATCTGTTCTGTTGGACGTGGAGTCCTATGGTTTTTACTAAGATGTAGTAGGTCTTGCTTGACTTGATCTTTCTATGGGAGCCTACAGCTAACGTTGCTAAAATGAGACCATATCGTGATTGTGTATAGCTTCACACAAATGTCCTTGCCGATTTGGGGTTCTGATGCTCTCAAAATCACAAATTAAATCCGATTGTGGTTAAGTAAGCAATGTACGTTATGAAAGACACGTAGCCATTTTTACTGAAGCTCGACCATATTGGGCAATATTTTGATATACCCGCTATACATCTTAATCTACTTTAAGTACTGCCCCTATAGAGGATTCGTTTTTAATTCGATCTATCTCAAACGGAACATAACGCTCAAAATATGTCCTTCCGGCTCTTGAAGACACATAGAGGTTGGTGATTTAAAATTTTAAATTTGAATCATCTGTAACAAAAAAATACTTTAAATTTCTTTTA
This sequence comes from Hydrotaea diabolus, assembly GCA_963513945.1. Taxonomy (NCBI): domain Eukaryota; kingdom Metazoa; phylum Arthropoda; class Insecta; order Diptera; family Muscidae; genus Hydrotaea; species Hydrotaea diabolus. Next base: position 16,187,745 of record OY740719.1, read on the forward strand.
TTGGAAAAGTTTTACTTTGATATTTAAAAATGGAACACAATATCATTCATATGACTACCACAACTGGCTCGGCAGTTCCTCATCCGATCAACACAAGTTTTCAGTACATTTTCGATTGTTTCGGCTTGCATCTCGCAAATAGCAACTTCGATTTGATGTTTTAAAGCTTCAATTGTCTCGGTGTGCTTTGATCAACATTTATCGTTAAACCGAAATTCAATCAGAGGCCTCAAATTACAGGCCAATTACCAAGACGGCCAATTCACAATTTCGGCTAATTATTCGATTTTTAAAAACAGCACGTAAAATATCGATGGTTGCGCTGGCTGTGCGACATGTGGCCCCCAGATATCGTCCACGTCATTCTCTTGAATTTTCGGAAACAAAAATTCGTTGAGTATGGCGAGGTGATGCAAACCGTTGACGTAACGGTGGCTATTTGCTCATTCTCAAAGAAAACTGGTCCAATGATGGCGCCAGCCCAAAATCCACTTCGAACAGTGACTGGTTGTGGATGCCTTGGCTTCTCAATAGTCACGTGTGGGTACTTTGAACCCCGTATGCGGCAGTTTTGCTTATTGTCATAGCCACCGGGATAAAAGTGATCTTTATCTGAAAAACGATTTTTCGGTAAAATTCTTCATCTCCTGTCTAACAATCTTCAACCTATTGGGCGAAGCGAAAACGCATCGGCGTTCCATTATGATCATTTAATAATTATTAAATGATAATGTTCAAACTTTCCAATAAAACCAGAAATTTGAAAAAATTATCAACACTTTTTTTCAAGCAGATTCAAATTTAAATTGTTAAATCGCCCACCCTATATTAAGTAAGATCTTGCTTAAACTCTAGACAGAGGCACGAAATCTTCTGAATAACAGAGTAGCCGGAGATACATCATACTTGGTCAAGTCCGACCTTAACTTTTCTTGCTTCTATAATTTGCGATCTATATCGTATTTATATCATCTAAGTCAAAAGAGGTTTAAACGCCCCATTCTAATACTTCCCATACAAATTAATCTTTAACAATTTCACCTAAATCGGTACGCTTTAGGTAATCGTACTGTAAATGAGCATTTATAAATAATATTAAAATATTTAAAATCTAGGACGTCTCAGGCAAATCGCCCATCTTTCGGAATATTCTCGAGAATTTTTTTGGAGAAGATTTTAAACTTAACTGTATATGGGAGAGACAATATGTATGTAAGTCGGCTAAACCGACTGAAACTTGCTTACTTTCAAATTTCCATCAAATAGCTGTACAATTATTTAAATACTCAGCGACTTAATTGTTAAATATTTTTAGTTACTTATTTATGAAAATATTATACATAAATATATTTTATATATATTTTTTATTAAATAAAAAACAAAAACAAAAATAACTTTACGCCCGCGTCACCTCACCATACCGCCAACTGCAGTCCTTCCGTTTCCAGCCGTGCACTGTTGCATAATTTCATTAGCAACCGTTAACCAGACATCTTCGTCTCGCACTCAAAGGAAGTTAACTCTTTTTCCATTCTGTTGACTATGAAGCAAGGCAAAAGTTGGCAGTACAACGAGAGAGTTTTCCAAAAGCTTAAACACACACACATAAACACAATCACACACACATACACACACACACATAGACAGAGGGAAAGTTACAAGCAGACCAGGCACCACACATTCACACCAACAGCTCGTTTGAAATGGGGTTAAACGAAGCGTTAAAATTATAAGCAAATTAATTTTGTAAAACAACCAAAAAACAACAAGAATAACAACAACAATATTAACAACCAGCCAGCCAACAGCAACAACGAGAATCACAAATAACAAAACATTAGCAGCCGGTTTGGATCGGAGCGTAACAACGGTGAGAAAAGTAACGTCAGACGGATTCGCATCCTTCAAACAAAAAAGGCTCAATCTAAAAGGCTGCCGCTGCTGTTGTTTTGGCTGCTGTTAGAAAACACAAGTAGCAGGCTGCGATGCAGGCACTCGAATAAAAATGCTAAACGTTGCAAAAAGGGAAAAAACCCCACGCAAAATTAGTAAATTTACTTGTTGTGTTACAAATTATTAGCAAAAGTTTTCTTGTTAAGTTTTATAAGCCAATTTACCAAAATCTCCCCTCAGCCATAGGAAGAAATCAGTGGGCGCAGCGTTCCCTACATGCCCTTTTAGCAGGAGATATTCCCCCAGTTTTTACTGGTTCGGGCACAATTTATTTGTGATAAGGCATCATAATTTTATATAGAAAACGTGTTTCCAATTTTGGTCTTTTTTGGGTGGCGGCAAAGGAGTATTTGTGCGAAATATTCCTTGTGGCACAAATAAACATATGTACGTGTATGTGTGCACATGAATTTAATTCATGTGTGCGAGCTTGGCACAGTAGTGGGCCAGGAACTAGCATTAGCTGGGGTTCAAAGTATAATATAGACGACAAAAAGTATAGCAAAATCATCTATTCAGATTTTACTTGCTGGTTTTTTCTTTATTTATTATTTTGATTGTATTCTTATTAATATTCATTATGGACTGTTTGGAAAAATACTGCTAGGTGGGCGGAACAGATGAACAAAAGGCTCAAAATGTTTCTACAACCTAAACTACACCATGGAAAAGGGCATTTTAACTTAGTGCTCACCTTCGCAACACCTAGAACAAACTAAGATATATCCCTCGAATATTATAACAATCGCCTCGAAATCAGTTTCTGATTACATAGAGCGATATCCCTCCAGCTGTCTGTTTAGCTTGTACTCCAATCGATGCACCAATTCGTCCACTTTTGGTTTTCGTGTAGCATCTTAAATGCCATTCATTACTTATGAACAGAGTTAAAAGGTTAACTTGGTGACCTCATAACAAATTTCGGTACTTCCAACACAAATAACCCCTTTTCAGTGTTGATTACAACGCTCTCAAATGTTATGTGTCTCCTGTATATTGCGAACTTTATACAATTTGTACAGCAGCTTTACACACGCGTACAAAAAAGCAGACGACCCAGTATGACACTTTCAGTGCAAATGACAATTCCGCCCACATTTGGCAAATGACAATTCTGCCCACATTTGGTATTTGCATAATAATTTTAATGCTATTCGTATGATTCTGCTAAATATGAAATATAAGAAGATTAATTGATTCACTAAATAAATTATTAGAGCCTCGGCCACGCCCCTAATTGTACCGCCCTAATTGTACCTACAAACTAACCCGCCTCCTCCCATCCCAAATTTCCAACATAGCTTTTCCCTAATGAATAAATTTCGCTTAAATGTTTGATTTCTGTAATATGTTTATTTCGTCTTTGTACGCGCATAAAAAACTATGGATGCCACGCCCCTTTTTAGCACCTCCTACAACAACGACCTTTTGCAATACTTTAATAAAATCGTTACGCTTTAACCTATGGATAAGCGGGACGTAGGAAAATATAAAATCTGTATATGTGACAGCGCATAGAGAAAGGGACCTAAGGGTAAAAAAAATCAATTTTCATTTTTTTTTTGTTTGATGTGGACAACATCTGAGCATCGAATGAGACCGATCCCATGCCCCAAAAGTGTTCTCTCCCAGAGATATGCGCCTTTTATGAAAATGAAGTCGACGATTCTACACCAACGATACACGAACAGTAAAAAGTTTTGGTTTAATTTTTAAACTTAGCGGAGTTAAATTTAAACTTCTTTGGAATTAAATTTTAAATTAATTCCAAAATAGTTTATATTTTAAACCATATGGTACAAATTTAAATACTTCAGGGAATTGTTTTAACACCATGAGAAATTTGAGAGTTTTTTAATGCTTACTGGGTATAAAAATAACACCAAAATTTGATTTAAATATTTCTATAAAAGAAAAAACAATTCCATTTGGTTTAAATATAACACCAAAAAAGGCATTAGAAATTTGTTTCTCTTTAGTTTATTACTTTTAGTTTAAATATAACACCAAAAAAGGCATTAGAAATTTGTTTCTCTTTAGTTTATTACTTTAAGTTTAATTTTAACACCAAAAAAGAATTAAATTTCTCTCATAGAAAAATTTTATTCCTTAAAGTTTAAAAACAACACCTTGTAAGGTATTAAAAACAGCTGTTAAGTTGTGTCTCTCTCATGAGTTTACTTGTTTTGGTTTACAAATATAACAAGAAAAATATTAGTCATACAAACAAAGTAAGAAAAAAAGCATTATAATGTTCGTCAAAGTTAAAAGTGGTGGAAAATTTTACATAATTAAGATTTCTGATCCAGAAAGTGAGGTTTTCACTCCGAAAGTAATACTACTTTCAAGTGAGTATTGCCTACAAGCGTTTACCAATTAAATACTTTGTTAATTAAAGTTTTTCAATGTTAGTTATAAACAAGCTGAATCTTAATGTAGAAGGCAGAGAACTTGTGTTAAAAGATCGCGACGGTGCCGACATTGATTTTGAGGAGCGGGCAGGAATAATATCGCAGTACAGTTCCTGTAGTTGTTTTTTTGTAGAGTTTTGCTTTGAAGAAACAACTTCAACAATCAGCAGCATAAATTTTAAGAAGGTAAGTAGAAATCTGATTGATTCCTTTCCTTTTTTGTGATATGTATAACAAATATTGCAGGAATTAGAATGTTATTTAAAAAATGGAGATTTTTCTGCAATATTTGATGAATATTCAACAAAGGGAACATTAAGCGATAGCTCTCGACGTTGTGTGGTACGTGAATCCATCAATTTTTTGCGCCAACGAAGTGGCAATTATCCGAATCGCGAGGACAAGATTGCATTAGCAGAAGCAATAATACATCTGTTCCCGGCTTATAAAGTATAAAACAGCAATTGTGGTGGCATTGTAAGTATTTATCTTTATTTATAAAGTTCGATTGTTGCTTTCAATTTTTAAATTCTTTATATTAACTTGACTTGTCTGCGCCTGGCCGGCTGGCTGGCGGGAAAAACTTTGGATTGATTTTTAACATCTTTCCCGTGATCCAATCGAGCTGAAATTTTGCAGGCAGACTATTGGCGAAAATAAAAATTAACTGTTAACATCTCAGGCCCCTAGGGTCACGGAATATATTACCTCCCATACAATTTTTTTATGAAATAAATGAAATATATATTAAAAAACTAACCATTAAATTTGTTTTATTTATTAAATTTTATAGAAATGGTGTTAGTTTTACACCTGCCTATATTAAAAGCAACACCCTTTTAGCATACAATTCATTTGGTTGGGTATTGAAATAACACCAATTCGAGAATATAAAACATTCCGAATAGTATTAATCAAATTCTTATTAAGAATAAAAATAACACTTAGTTCGGTGTATAACTTATTCCACAGGGCATTAAATTAATTCCTAGTTAGGTATTAAATATAAATATTTTGGTTTTATTTTAACACCAAAAAGGTTTAAGCCGTAATACATATTGGTGTTATTTTAATGCTCTAAATAAAATAAGAAACAACTCTCTCTCTCATTCTCTCTCTTACAATCTCTTTAAAAGTATTCCATAATGGAATAGATTTAATACTTTTTTGGATTTGTTATATATAAACACCGGCTCGGCATTAAAATTAAACCAAAACTTTTTACTGTGCGTATTTAAATCTTTAAAATGGCTCTTCTGAACAAAACTGGTTTTTAACCTTAGGTCCCTTTCTATTTTGCGCGTCACATATGGGAAGGTCATACGTAAGTCGGATCAACCAACTGAAATTTTCTTTATAATACCCATATGTCCATCGTTCAAGGAGGCCGATTTATAGTCCCCAACGATCTATATGGTCCAAATCCCAAATTGATCTAAATCTTAATATAGCTACATCTTTAGATTTGTAAGAAGATTTCAACGTTTCCAGATACCCATATGTAGGGGACAGTTTTTGGTCCCCTAGGACACATGGGCCCAATCACCACTGTCCAATGTTTGCTTATAATTAAGGTAAGGTTAAAGCATCTATGCCTATTAGGTCCACAAAAAGTTGATTAATTAGATAACATACCAGAAATGTCAAAAAAATAAATAAAAATTTCATCAAGACTTTTTTAGTTCCTTAAAGGGAACTTTTTCCCTTTTTGGCCGGTTTGGTCTATTTTTGATGCCAACCAATCGCCGACTATAACACGTACATTAGGTAGGACTCTAGCTCTTTTTGGCAAAATCGTTTTAGAATTTTAAGAAAGGAAATTATATTCAAAAAATAAATGCCATAAAATGTCCTTTCAAAATATCAACAAAAATTCCACACTTGATTTGAATATATTTTTTTTGTTCTGAAAAAATATCACTAGATGGATCACCCTATATATAAAATTAAATTTATGCTTGGTTGTTTGTTTGTTCTTTATAGGAGCCTAAACAATTGAACCGATCCTCTTGAAATATATAACTGACCAGTGCTCAAAATAGGCTACTTCGATTTGTGATATCTTAAGTGGGCGGTGCCATGCCCACACCCCTAAAATGTAAAACGATCATAACTTAAGAAATATAAGAGCTACAAACATAAGGTGTCGTATATAAACTATAGGTATGTTACCAAAAAAAATCAAACAAACATTCTTTATAGGAGCCTAAACTATTGAACTGATCCTCTTGAAATATATAACTGTGCTTAAAATAGGCTCCTTCGATTTGTGATATCTTAAGTGGGCGGTGCCATGCCTACACCCCTTAAAATGAAATACGATCATAACTTAAGAAATATAAGAGCTACAAACATGAGGTGTCGTATATAAACTATTGGTATGTTACCAACAAAAATCGTAGGTAAAAGTGGGCAGTACCACGCCTTATTTTTTTTAAAAGCGCTGTAGCGCCCTTTACAACAGGCCGATCTTCGTGAAATTTTAACAGTATGCAACTGTGGACCTGAAGAAGTCATTTGTTATAAACGGATATGATTTTAAAAGGAGGCGTGGCACCGCACTAATATTTAAAAACACAAAACAAACAAGGCTCATAAACCTTTTTAAAGTGCTGTAGAGCATACGAGTATAATTATAGGACAATAGCCTTGACATTGCAACAGTATGCAACTGTGGACCAGAAGATTGTCACATGCTATAAAGGGATACGATTTAAAAAGTGGGTGTGGCACCAAAAACATATTCAAAAACATAAAACATCCAATGCTTATAAACTATAAGAGTTTGAAATATCTGATTCGGTATACATTCTATAAGTTACTTTTGAAATACGTTAGGGGAAAAAGAGGGCGGTGCCACACCCCTTTTCTAAAAGCGCTATAGCGCCTATAATTATAAGCCTATAGCCTTAAGATATTAAAGGTATGCTACTGGGAACCAGGAGATAAATGTCATGTGCTTTAAACGGATAGGATTATAAAAGGGTCGTGACACAACCCACATATCTGAAAGTTTAAAACACCCAAAGCTCAAAAACTATAAGAGTTTGGAACATCACATTCTGTATATATGTTTACTATCAGTGTTTAATAAAATATGTTTAAGGGAAAAGTGGGTTGTGCCACGCCCCCTTTTTTTAAAAGCTATATAATGACCATAACAATAAGCAGATTGTCTTAAAACTTACACAGTATGCTATTGTGGGCGAATAATTTGTCGTAGGGTATACACGGATGCTTTTTAGAGAGGGGCGTGGCACCGACTACATC